>OZ030016.1:7032500-7632500 GCA_964023405.1 Apodemus agrarius
CCTAGCCCTCCTCCCAGGCCCTTCCAGCTTTTCCACAGCCAGGAAACGTGAAATAGAATACCCCAGGAAGCAGGGCTGAGGCAACTGTTTAAATATGAAATGTAGCCTTTGGGAAGCTCTACAGATGTGTCCCTCCAGAAAAGTCTTTAAATACATATCACACACCATTAAGTTCTAGTTTTTAATAAAATTAGTAATTGTCTCTTGTAAAGCTGCTTTTAAAAGAACATCTCCTCCTCCTCTTCCTCCTCCTCCTCCTCCTCCTCCTCCTCCTCCTCCTCCTCCTCCTCTCCTTCTCCTTCTTCTCCTTCTCCTTCTCCTTCTCCTTCTCCTCTCCTTCTCCTCCTCCTCCTCCTCCTCCTCCTCCTCCTCCTCCTCCTCCTCCTCCTTCTTCTTCTTCTTCTTCTTCTTCTTCTTCTTCTTTCTGTTTCTCTTTTCTCATGCTGCCCTCATTTCTCATTTCTCAGGACTACCTAGGTAGCTGAGGCTGTAGCTGAGCCTGACTTTGGACTTCTGGTCCGCTCACTTCTATGTCCCAAGCGCTGAGATGATAGGCCTTCCCCACCACACTGCAGTCTATGCAATGCTTTGTGTACTGTAAACAAGTATGCAACCAATGCAACTACATCCCCGGCCCCGAGATAATTGTTTGAATGGAAAGAAGGGAAAACAGTATATTCTTTACATCTCAAAGTAAAAGAGCACACACACACACAACAAAAGGAGAAAATGCAATATTACATATTCTTTCTCTGAATTAACTACATATAACCAATACACTTAGTCAATACATCCACGGTTTTTATTGAGAGGAAAAGTTCCCTTGATATGTAAATTTATATAATATTCACATTATCAAAATACTTTCTATATATCAGAATTGTTACTATGTTAGAAGAATTGCCAATCTCCCTCTCTACGTGAACTTTTCAAAATAAATATTTCTGGCTGGGGAGATGGCTCAGTGGGTGAATTGTTCACAGTGGAAACACGAGAACCTGACTTTGAGTCTCTAACACCCATGGGAAAGCCAGGAGTGGGTGTGACCCCAGAGCTCTGGAGGCGAGAACCCCAGGATTTGCCAACCAGCTGAATCGACTAACTCAAGGTCTACAGAGAGAACTTGTCTCCCAAAAAATAAAAATGTGGAGAGTGAGAGAGAAATGTGGCCAGTGTTAAAATCCATCACTGAGGGCACATGTGACCTGTCACCAGAAAGGGTGCTTTTAAACACATTTTTCAGGATTATCAAACAAAATCCAAAAGTACATTTTTTTTCTTTCCTACATGATGTCAAAAGTCCATGCAACTGAAATGAAATATGTGAAATATATTTTACTTTTTTCTGTCTCATTCTATTCTCTCTTAAAAAAACACCTGTTGGTCAGAAATCACTAGTTAGGGGACTGGAGAAAGGTCAGCAGGTAAGAGCACCTGCTTCTGTAGTGGAGGACACAGGGTCCTGTAGTGGAGGACACAGGTCATTACCCAGCACCCACACAGCAGTTCACAGTGTACCCAGGGTCCCAATGCTCTCTTTTAGACTCTGCAGGCACTGTGCACAAATGGTGCACACACACACATTCAAGATAAATAAAAACCTTTTTTGAAAAAAATCATGATTTTTATATTACAATTCAATCTTATGTTTTGAAAAAAAATATTGATTAGGACTCTCTCCGTTCATTATATAATGATAACTGTGGATTTCTATTGATGTTTTCCAGGGAGATATTTTCCATGCATTGTTCCCTTTATAAACCAAAGTAAATATGAGAAATAGTATTGCGTCGTGAGCATCGATAAGTTCCTGTGTTTACAAACAGTAGTTCACAATGGTAAGTGCAACCTGCCCGTGGCCACCAGGCTTAGCCATCTAAGAATGAGTCTAACTCCAGAGCACAGAAGAAAGGCTGACTTATTTGGTATGAGATATTGTACTTTGAGTCTGGAACCACAATGTAGTGGCTGTGTGATTTGCAACGAGTTACTCGGCGTCTCTGAACTTCCGTTTTCTTGGCTAAAGCAGAGGTACAGTCTGTCTGGAGCTGTAGTAACCTGTGGCAAATGCTAAGTGTAACTCCAGGCTTCCATTCTTAGTGGGCAGTGACGGAATCCTTAACTACCACATTGTACATTAAATACTTTCCTTTTTTTCCTTTTATTTTCAGTTGAAATCCCCAAAGGAAAGATCCTTTTCTCCACTCCACCATTTTTGTTGAGCTTCTCTCTCCTAGTCCTAGAGCTGGAAGTCCCCCTTCTTATCACACTCCCTTTCTGCTATCTGTCCTCCAGGGGCACTGGTTCTTGCATGTGGGGTAATAAATGTAGCCAATTGGGCCTCCATGAAACAGACATTCCAACTGACCTTTCACCAAGAACAACTCTCTGGTCAGTAGGGATTCACTCAGTTGTAGATGTGATGAGTTCTTAAAGGAGAATTTTAATAGTAGCATGCCAGCCCAGGGTCACCTCTCACCAGCACAGGAATGCCATCATCTAAGGGACTCCCAAGAGTACTTCCTATACACCATGCCAGTCATTTGGAGTCATAGTTAGAGCAAGCCTATGGAACACAGAGATCCTGGTTCTAAAGGTCATCGATGAAAGTCACCAAGAAGAAAGGCATACAGTGGAAATGGAAGTGTTTGGGTATTCGTGCAAATACCATTTCTTTTCTCTGCATACAACACAAAATGCCTTTGAATTAAATGCAGTATACTCATTCCTTCAACTGTTGTTTCTGATTATTTCTGTAGTGGTTTGAATATGCTTGGCCCAGGGAGTAACACAATTAAGAGATGTGGCCTTGTTGGAGGAAGTGTGTCACTGTGGGCGTGGGCTTTAAGACCCTCCTCCTAGCTACCTGGAAGCCAGTCTTATCCTGTCTGCTATTGGGTGAAGATGTAGAACTCTTGATGATAATGGACTGAACCTCTGAACCTGTAATCCAGCCCCAACTAAATGTTGTCCTTATAAGAGTTGCCTTGGTCATGGTGTCTGTTCACAGCAGTAAAACCCTAACTAAGACAACTTCTGTGAACAGAAATAACATCTGTAAAATGTTGTGGGAAATATTTTAAAAGTTCCTGCGCTCCATCTAGCTACTCTCTGCCTTCCAACTCTCCGGTGGGTCCAGAGCTCCCGAGTTCCCCTCGCTACCAAGTCAGCCCCATGCAAGGACTGTCCACCCGAGGTCAGTCGCCACAACACCCAGAAACCCGGTAGAAAACAAACTCTAGAAGCTGATAATTAGCCAGTCAGATTTGTGTATCAATAAATTCTCAATTCACGAGATGCCCACTCAATAATTTCAGAGCCAACATGACAATGATACAAGCTGCCCACCTAGATCAGACAAGTTATCCCAATTATTCCATCCCTATATGATATTCATAACTTCCTGCGGCTTTTTAAAGCCACACAGGATCAGGATCTTCTCGGCTTCTCCTCGCCTGAGACGCTGCCTCTGCAGCTCTTTGCTCCTCCTCTATTTTCCCTGTCCAATCACAGGTCTCCCACTGTACTCATATTTTAATGTAATTGGACAAGGAAAATCCTGCCACAGTAAAACATATGGCGTGTTTGATACTCACCAAGTACCTAATTCATTAGAGCAATGACCATTAACAGATTTGTAGGCAGAATAAGAAACCATGGTCATATGAAGGTCCTGCTAGGCAGTGTTCCCCTGCCGGCAAGTGGCACTCTGCATGATAATGTCTGCTGTGGTGAACCTGAATACTCTGTTTTCTGAAGCTTCAGCCTAGGATTCAGGAAGCGATAGCCACAGCTCCATAAGTCTGCACTCAGCAAGAAACATTGCTTTGCAGACAAACATTTTCCTCTTCAGCTTCTCCGAGACACCCCAAGGGAATTCTTCTCTACATTCATGATGCACACATTGATGAGAACTCCCATGTTTGGTCATAACTATCTGCTTTCAACGTTCCCAAGTCTCAGTTCTCCCTCCATGATCTTTAGGAAACGTAGCATTCAGTGACAAGAACACCCTCTTTAAGGAAGTAGCCAGACCTAAAATATTTCAGGGAACTGTATTTAATGACCTGAAAAATATTGAATCTAAAACACTTAAGGTTACACAATAGAGTTTTATAAATATTTAACTAAAATGTCAAAAGAGCTAGGCAGTACAAAATAAATTCAACCAATTTCCATAATGGGAAATGAACTAGTTAAAGGTGTCTGAATTACAGGTGCATTAAATGGATGCTAAAAGCTTGCAGACCAAGTCTTCTGAAAGCCCGCACTGAGGTATAGCTGGGCATCAGCTTCAGTTCTCATCTTCCAGAATTACAAGATAAAAGGAGATTTATGGTGATTTCTTTGTCATTCTTCCATTAACCAAAGCAAAACAAGCTATCTAGGAGAAACCGTCCTAAAGTCTTGGGACTAAATACCAGGCTGAATTTAACATGAAAATTCTTGCACAAAAATATTAAACTATGTAATGTGGGGTATTAAAAAAATTTATCGATGCAGCCCGTGTTCTTATCCTGACTCTTGGTTTAAAAATAGACAATGCCATATTAAAGAAGTGTTGAGTAAAGGCCTGCTACCGGAGAGGTGCCAGTGTGAGGAGAGTGGGCAACTTCCTACTTACTTTCATGTAGACAGCAAACTTGACATTTCTAAACAAATAAGCAGTCGGATTATGATCCCTTAAACAATAGTGCATGTTTTTCCAATATTCCCAGAGGCGCTGGGGGAGGAATGCACTTGAGGACTCTGGTTTGTGATTTGCATCACTGGGAGGACCAGTGTGCACATACTGGCAGAGGACCAGAGACAAGGGTAACACTGCTTTGAAAATAAAGTGAGCCCGTTTGTGTTTTAGATCAAATGGAGTGTAATCTCTTCTCTGTGCAGCAGGCAGCAGAAATAGCTGGAGATGGGGGCAGAGGTTTTCAGGAAGAAACTTTGAGTTGGCTTTAGTGCTCAAATAAGATGAAAAGAAAATCAATATAATGAAGAATCGGAGACATGAAAGGAAGCGCCCTCCACGCTCCCTCTTCTACACCTCCTCTGTTTCCTCCTTTAATTAGATCTGACTTCCCCCCAGCATTAGCACTCAAGATAATTATTAAATAGCCAAAATTGGTATTTTAATTTTGTTTGATTAATTAAGACTATTGCCCATCCCGCGGGTGGCACATCCAAGTTTAACTTCATCATTAGTCATCACAGTTAAATCCAGACCTCCCTCTGGGGTTGGATAGACAAAGATTTTACAGTATGGTACAGAAATAATTGTGCAAAAACATATCCATTGAAACTCTTTCTGTTGGCATTCTGTCTAAGATCCACCCCACAGTTACCTGGCAACAGCCAGGTAAGCTCTTCCCACCAGTTACCTGGCAACAGCCAGGTAGGCCTGTTCCACTATAAAAGGGGCTGCTTGTCCCCTCCTCTCTCTCTTACTCTTGCCTCGCTCTCTTGCCTCTTGCCCCCTTGCTCCCTCTCTCTCCCCATCCCTTCTCCCCTCCCTCTCTCTGCCTTTCTCTGCCTCTACTAGCCTCTTAACCCCCCTCCCCATGCCCTGAACGAACTCTGTTCTATACTATACAGTCCTGTGGCTGGTTCCTTGGGGAAGGGGTGCCTGGGCATGGGCCTGCTGAGCCACCCCTTCCCCCACACCTCACCACACCCCATAGAACACATATTAAAACACCTCTTTATCTTTTTACAATCACAACAGTTTCTATTATCTTTAAATGCAGGAATAATTGTGAATGGTTTAAAGGATGATTTTTACCATCGCTTTTGATTTATTTTTGCTTTAGAATTGCAAAGGCACACTATTTTGTATATCACAGAGATTAAATAGGCATGTGTGGGCTGGTCCAGGGAGTGAATTGCCTTTTGTAGTATTGTTGCATAAGGAAAACAAACTCTGGGTCCAAATACATATTCTTCAGCAGACTGTTGGTTTTCAGCTCTCAGCATGACGTGAAGGCCATCAATATCAATACGTTATTCATAGACCACTTTGCTGGCCCAGTCATTCAGAAGCATTGTGTGCTACACTCAGGACGCTGGATTGGTCACGTGATTCCCAGCGGTTCCCTCCTCTTACCTCTTGCCCATGGAGGGACTCATAAGAGCTAGAAATAGAGAAAGACTGAATAAACTAAATCCATGCAACGCGCAGTATGCCACCCTCGAGTGAACAACAAACACAAGCGTCCTCTCACTAGGATCCTTGGCTGTAGCCTCCAGGCCTCCTAAAGTACACTGTGCCGGCCCATAAAGATGGAATTAGATAATGAAGTATTTTTCAGAATAGTCACCATCATCAGTTGACGCACAACTGTCATTATTTAAAATATAATCAGATTATATGTGGGTATGCCAATTCTTCCTACATGGAATTATTCCCACCACTACCAACACCAAGGAAGTTCTCTTTGAAATTGGCAGACAACAATCTAAAGGAAATTTCTAGGCAACATTCTGGAAAAACAAACCCACAAACAAGACATCAGAAATGTGAACAGGAAGGATCCACTTCAGTGGAACAGGCAACTACAAGGAAAAAGCTTTTAGACACTGTGCTGAGAAGTCAGCCAGCCTGGAAGCACGGCCTGTAATACAGGTACATCAGAGTCAGGAAGATCACAAGTTCAAGGCCAGCCTGGGCAAGGTAGCAAGATCTTATCGAATCAAATGAAAGAAAAACCACTATATATACATATACATATATACATATACATGTACTATAGGGCTCACAGGTAGAACAGCACATGTTGAAAGGCTTAGGTTCAATCCTAGTATGGGACACAAAGAGATGAAGAGTTTAAAGTTAATAGTTTCTCTCATTAGGCTCCAACAAAGACTTCAGGACAAGGGATTTGCACATCAATTTTATGTTTTATAAAGACTCACTGTAGGTGGTGGTGGCACGTGCCTTTTTAATCCCCCAGAATGTGGGGTAGACACATGGACCTCTGTGAGTTCTGAGGCCAGCCTGGTCTACAAAGTGAGTTCAGGGATAGCCAGGGCTACACAGAAAAACCCTGCCTTGAACCCCACCACACCCTACAAAAAACAAAAATCAAAAAACAAAAAACAAAAAGCAGATTCATTGTAATGCCACTTTATTGGGGCTAGGTGCTACTTCAAAGGACACATGAACACAAAATCTCTTAAAAATAAGTATTCTCTGAGTCTTCCTCACCATGATCCTGTTCTTTCCAGATGTGCTGAACCCAATAGAACCTTGTAAATCTTTAGTCACAGAGCATAGATGAACCCCTGTCAGATTCAACATGAGCCTCAGCACTGGCTTCATGCTACACTGTCTGTCCATTTACAATTGTATTCTAAAGTGCCTTTCTCTATCTGGGACAAATCCAAGTCCCTTTGCCATGGCTTTAGGAGTAAATATGCACCATTTTATTTAAAAGAAAAGTCTCTCCTCTCCCATTCCCTCTTTCCCTCTCTCCCTCTCTCCCTCTCTCTCTCTTTCTCCCTCTCTCCCAGTGTAATTTGATTCCAGCATAATAAAGGCTTAAGAGTCTGCTTATCCTCACTGTCCTCTGCATCCATACGTGACTAGTTGTATAGCAGAATCTTCCTCCCGGGATCCAGGCTAAGACTACACTCACCTGCCCAGATTAGTTTTACAAAACATTCACCTTTAATAGAAATAATCAAAACGGGCCAGAAAGAAGCAATCAGCCGAACACATGTTGAATTAAAGGGAAACTCGTCTTTCACCTTTCACCAGGAAAAACCCGAGGAAACTGATACCAGGTAACAGCACCACAGCCCTGCTCATAGAACAGGAAACAAATGTGCACAGCCAAGATTTCACAGCGGCACTGCCTGCGTGCATCCAGAGAAGCCAACCAGGATGCTAGAAGCCAGAAAGAAAACACTCCTCAGTGGGGCAGTAGGTCACAGCGTGGCTTTTATGGGAGCTGTTGGTAAACACCACTTAGACTCTGGCTGGGACAACAAAGTAATAGGACTCACAATACACAGCTGCTTATTCCCACTCACTGCCTGCCCCGCCCCCGCCACGCCCCCTCCCGCCCCCGCGCCCACCCTCCACCCAGGAGAGTTCAGGATTACATGGGAAATGAATCCACCATCCAAGACAGCCCTTAGAGTTTTGGCGGCTATAGTCTGAAGAAAACGCTAGGCAAATTTCACTGGAGATGCAAGCCAAAACTATTTTATACTATATTCTTGTATGGAAAGAAACATAGCTATTTATTTCTACAGTATTTTTTTTATTAGTTCTGAAAAACTTTATTTTATCCCACTTACTACTAGGTTAGGAAGACTCTTAGATACCAACTACCGCTGTGTTAAAACCAAAGCTTTCAGATGTTGAAATATGGTGATAACAATGTGGCTGAGAGTCAGAGTCTGAGTTTCTCCTGAAGAGAGAATTACAAACCCCCACACTCCACCCCAGTATCCTGCTAGCTGTACATTAATTCTATGTACCTCCAAACCTCAGTCTGTCCGTATTCCTTGGGAAAGATCTGCTACCAAGAACATGCACACTCCTCTGTATGATGTTATTTCTTTACTAGTTGTGTTTTAATGGCTGTGCCTTCCACCGTGTCTAAGACAAAATCTTTGACAACCCCATAATGGCAGCTCTAGAGAGAGCAGCATCCTGATGTGTCTTCTGAAGGCAGGGCACTCAGGAAAGATACAAAGAGGAGGGGTCATGATTAAGTTCTCTTGGAGGGTGACAGGTCCCCAGAGAAGACACAGCAAGTATCGGGGACTTTAGAGGGAGATTGAGAACCCACTAGCCTCAAGTAGCTTTCCATTTCCCTCCTAGCTTTGTCTGAGGATTCTGTATGTTTTGATGACCAGTTCAATATGAACATCACTTCTTGACCTTGGGGGCTGGTTTCAAGCTCTAATTAGAGTCAGGGAAGGGATTGTACTGGATCTGCCTGCCCACCTTTCTCAGGAACCCTGTATAGCTTTTAGATGCCACCGCAAATGTCTCCAGATTCTAATCAGTTTGTCTTATTTAGCTGACCCGCCAAGACAAAACTTTTTACTTATGAGTAAGCACAGCTTTTGCACCTTTTATATTTCAAGCACCCAGCCAGACTTACTCACTTCCTTTTTTAAGGATGGGATGAAACAGTGATGTCTTGGAGGTTAAACAGGAATAATAAGTAATATGGTTGGTAAAGTGACAAAAACACATCAGGGAGAGACTTATGCAAATGAGTTGGAATAGATTACAGTGGAGCCAGGAGCTGTGTTACTAGACCTTATTAGAAAACCTCGAACCTCAAAGGCATTCCACATAAAAATCTCTTTGAGGACTTACAACAGAAATGTTACTAAAGTTATCTTTAATGAGAATATGTTGCCTGCTTTTCTTTTTAAGTAGGTGGATACCTCCTCAAAATACTACTCCTTCACCAAGTCTAAACCCATCTGTGTGTCTTAAAATTCACCGAAGAGTCTCTAGTGCTTTCCGGTACAATAGTAACATAATATATACTGAAATCTACCTTCGCATGCCAGTTGTCTAGGCAACTCTGAGCCTAGCTAAAACATCACCAGAGCAAAGGGAAAGGTAGAAGGCCAGAGGAGAGACTGTACTAATTGCATTTGTTTTCTAAGTCAGAAACACAGAATGCCTGCTTGTTTTGTTTTACACGCGAGCGCGCAAAAAGCGCGCGCGCGCGCGCAAGCACACACACACACACACACACACACACACACACATACTGAACCAGCATGGGTTCCAGCGTTGCTCCAGGCTCGCTGCAGCCCCCTCCCTGTCCCTGTAGCCTGAAGCTACTACCCACCCACCCGCCGGGTGGTTCCTCCCTCCAACCCCCAGCTCCGCGGCAGCAGCAGTCAAGTCACCTACCCTGCCAGGGATGCGGGACCTACAGGGGATGGCTGGCGGCTGCTCCGACTTCCAGGCTCCTAGGACTGGCCTAAAGATGAGTTCCAGTCGGCAGGGTGCCCTTTACTTCCCAGTGCGAGCGCAGGACCCCATTCGCCGGGCCTGCGTGTTGCTCTCAGAGGAAGCCCGGGCCGCCGCAGAGCCACAGCTGCGTGCAAAGTTGGGGGGACTCCCGAGCAGTCGCTGTCTCGCTCTAGTCCTCTCCGCAGCCTTGGTGGCCCCGCGGTCCCGTGATTCCCTCCCGAGTCCCACCGGCTTTCTCTCACCAGGGCTGAGTTGCCACATGCACTTGAGAAATCCTAGCAGTTGCGCAAAGAGTCAAGAAGTTAGAAAGAGTGATTGTGTGTGAATGTGTAAATATACAGTACAAGAGGCTGGAACAACTGAGTGGGGCCAGCCCGCAGACGCAGCCGGGTTTCGGGTTTCAGTTGGCAGCTGGCGGCTTCAGAGGACCCAGGCAGCACTGGTGGGGTGGCGGGAGCCCCGCCCCGCAGCCAGCCTCACCTCCAGAGCAATGCTGGGCAGCCGCCCCATCAGACACGACCGCCTGGGCCCTCTGCAGTTGGCTGCATTCATTTCAGCGCAAAAGCAGCATGCTGGTCGGTCGCAGAGCAGTGGCTGTGGGTGAGAGGATGTAAGGAACCCGAAGCCCCCAGGCTTGTGTTCCTTCACCAAGCCCCACACGATGGTTATTCGCGCTGCCACCAGCTCTGCCAAATCTTATTTCTCTAGTTTAAGCTTTATTCCTAAATACATATTTAGGTGAGTGTCCTCTAGTCGGGCGTTTAGAGAAATGTTAAGTGTAATAAACGGCCCCGACGTGCTTTTTGAGTTCTCAGAATCATACCCCAAAGAAGAGCACAGAAGCAAATATATTCCTGACATAGACTTGCCCAGCCCCCAAGCCTCCCCACCCCCACCCACTGAGAGCTTACTGTTCTGGGTGTTTGGCACTCTCAGGATTACTAAAGCCTGGTGTTTTTCGATTTGTCCTTTGGGATGTCCAGGCACATTCACAGCTGACAAGCACACAAGTCTGGATGAGCGCGGATAGGTAGTTTGTATTTGGGGCTTTCAGGTTTCCATGGGTGTGTGTGTGTGTGTGTGTGTGTGTGAATGAGTCTGCTCCATCCCAGGCTGAGGTTCCAGTAGAAAATTGATTTTTCTGGCAGGAGACACCTCAGACCTTTAATGAATGAAATTAAGTTCTGTGGAGGGAAAATAACCTCTTTTGCCTTTACCTTTAAAATGTGTGTGGAATCCCCAGCCAGAAGCCATGAGGCCAGTTTCTAATTGGTGGGATAGATGGCCTTCTCAACTCACAAGGCCTTGCTTGTTGTAATGTCAGACTGTTGCACTGTCAAATGGCAGCCCGGCCCGTGGGCAGTTTTAAACGAGAACTGCAAAACAATGAGATTAACCAAAATGAAATCTGCACATATCCCTCAGCCTAAGGGCCTCCGGAAGACAAGTGTCAGTAGGTATGATTCAAGACTGTGACATTTCAAAAAGGCAAGACAGGTATTATGTAGGGAGCCTACTTTCTGGTCATAACAAATGTTACCACAGCAATTCAGACCCAAGGTGATACAAATTAAACCCAGGGAGGCTGCCGGGATGACCCCGGGCTGAGAGATTAAGACACATCCCATCCTTGTATCCAAGGCCTTTGGTCTTCATCTCCATCTTTTGCACTTGACACCATCTCACCAGCAAGTGTGATGTATGGGATTCTTAGGTTAGAGAGAACACAGAAAGAGAGAGAGGGTTGTCATGGAGACGGCAGATGAGATGAAGGAAGAGTTCCATCCATGAATACAGACCACGGTCTCTTCTGCAGAGAGAGGAGGACCACACACCGAAGCCTGTTGGGATTTAGATAGACATATGGGACTAGGGAACGGAACCCTTGGTGCTCACCGGATTCTGACCGCACCACTCTCCCTCCCACTGAGGGTTACGTGTGTTTGGGACACAGCTTTCCTATGCCCAGTCACAACTTTAAAGAAGAGATCAATCCTGGAACCAGTGGGCAGACCTTTGGTTCTCACCGGAGGTGGTGGCTAAGGAGGCTCCTACAGACTTCTGGGAAGTGATGTCTCTCCTTCAGCTCCAGGGAGTCTGTAGAGGCTGTGACCAAAGGGTCATTTGAAGTAAACGTGTCAAGTCAACTTTAATTCTGAGTGTGAAGCACAACTTCAACAAACTGCAAACTCCAGAACTAATTCAGAGGGACAAACTGACTTTATAGGAATCCAGTGTTCTAGACATCTACTGGAGAGCGTCTAGGAAAAGAAAGCAAGCTATGGCAGGCAGGTAGGCCTTGAGGAGTGCATTTATTTCATCTATGGAGGATATGAAACAGCTTCAGGACCAGAAGTTCTCCAGAGACTGGGATTCAATTAGGAAGAAGGCAAAGGAAAGAAGATAATGGCCTCGCAAATGGCCAGTTTGGGTGTCAAGGGCAGAAACATCACCCAAACAGAAAGTCCCCTAGACACCGCTCCTGTTAGGCCTTGCTACGTTAGGAACTTAGTGAAGAGGAACAGGACATGGGTTTGTAAACCCCTTTGGTCTAATGTTTCAACATATGACTCAAAGGTTACTATTAAACAAGTACAGAATAAAAATGTGTTTTAATGGGATTTCCTCATTTAAAATAAAAGTGCCTTTTCATCAGATTCCTTACCAGATTCCTTGAAACCCTTAGCATAGAGTTAGTCATTGTCCCACCACCCAATTGTTCATTAATATCATAGACTAGGCTCTTTAATTATGTTTTCTTTGGGGAAAACATAAATTCCTAAGAGGGCAAAACACACAGTAACAAAACAGAACAGTCAAGAGTTGCCAAACTCCTTGCATTTCCTACAGGCTCTCGCCAACAGAGTAGAATTTGTGTGGGTGCTGCACGCACCGCGATCGGGTTTCAGAACGAAGATGGAGGCCCAGCTTTAAAGTGCAGCTGTGTCTCAGGGCCTGCTTTTGCTTTTGTTTGTTGTTGTTGTTTGTTTGTTTAATTTCCCATCGGAAGTTCCATTTCAACACAGTGCAGTCTTATCTTAGCCAAGTGCATTAGGGTATACTGACAACATGACTGCCCCATGGAGTAGGTAAGGGGCAGGTTTTTACTGTAGAAATGAGAGAGACAATAGCCAGAAGCATCTAGAAGAGTCTAGAGCAGAGAGAGAAAAAAGGGGTTTTGCCTCTACTCCAATGTTATTCACAGTTCTCAATTCCAGTTACAGGCTGGGGAGATGACTCGGTAGTTAAGAGCACTGGCTGCTCTTCCAGAGGTCCTGAGCTCAATTCCCAGCAACCACATGGTGGCTCACAACCATCTACAATGGGATCTGATGCTCTCTTCCGGTGTGGCTGAAGATAGCTTCTGTGCACTCATATACATAAAATAAATAAACAATGGATTAAAACTGTTGTCTTTGATGCTTCTTAATCCTAGATTCAGGACTGGAAAGACGGCTCAGCAGTTGGGACCGCTTGCTGCTCTCCAGAGCACCAGAGTCTGCCTTGCAGCAGACATGCCTGGCAGCTCACTGCCACCTGTAATTCCAGCTCCGGGGTATCCAATGCCTGGGTTGCCTCCAAAGCACATACTTATATGTCATACATGTACACGTGGGTGTAATAATAACACTCATGTAACAAATAATAACGTAGTTTCAGAAAGTCACCAGATTCTATGAAAGAAACAATCTCTCCCTTCCATGACCAGTATGTTTCTTTTCATTGGATTCCCTCATATTTCTGCTTTATACTTGTGGGTTGTTTCTAAATAACTTATTATTCTACAGTTTCTCTGTATTTATTCATTCACAAAGTTCCTAAGACAAACTTTATTACCATCTTAGCTTTACATACCCTCTATTCTGTGCTTACCCATGAGAAAAGGCATGTGTGAATACACACACATACACACACACACACACACACACACACACACATGAGCATGCATAATGACCTCTGTTCCAGCCTCTAAACAGTGACTCTTGGACTATCTTTTCTGTGTTTTTCTTTTTTAAACAAGCTTATTAATTTGATTTAATTTATTTTAGTTTCACTGCAAGGTGTTAGCTTTAAGATCTGAAATGTACAGCTTTTAGGGACTAATTTTTCAAGTTCCCGAATTATCTAAACACACCCACATATATAAGCACACACACCATGCACATACATACACACCCATAAAGTCAAACAGTTCTCCAGACATGTGTCTTTCTTTTGATGAGCTCAGCTGTGAATTCAAAACTGAGAACATTCATCAGGCCTGTTTGATTTGAGTATATTCCAGTCCTTGATATCTGTCCAGCCAACCCTCGATCAGTCTCTCTTTATCATAGTTTAAGCTTTGTAAACATTGAATAAGCTTTCAGCTTCCAGTTTTTCTTTCTTGTCCCTTTGTATTTTCTGCTTTATCTGTCCTCAGATAATTTGAAAATTAGGGAGAAGAACGAACCTCAGCTCACTGTGGATTCATGGAGTCCCGACAGAGGTGCAAAAAGATCTGCATGAGAAGGACCCAGACGCTGGCCAGAGTGGATTGAAGATTTGACCCAATGTTGGCTCCTGGGTCTCAGCTGTGAGGGAGACTTGGGGTCAAGGTCATTGCTTTAAGTAATATAAACCTAACCAAACTGTGAAGGGGATAACGTGTTTGTTATAAACTACAGACATAACTGTCAATTAAACAAAGTACTTTTAAAGGGGAGATAAATAAAAAGTGTAAATGGATCAGTGTAACTCATTCAAACACATAAGAAATAAAATTAAAAATAAAAAAGATTAAATAATAAAATGACGGAAACATTCCTTGTGATTTTAAAAGTGCCTTCCCATAATGAAGAATTTTTCTCATAGCAAATCTGTGGAGAAGACTAGTATTGTTTACATTTTGCAAAAGAGAGGATGATGTATTTTTTGTTTTGTTTTGGTTTGGTTTAGGTTTGGGGGTGTTGTTGATTTTTTAGACAGGGTTTCTCTGTGTAGCCTTGGCTGTCCTGGAACTCACTTTGTAGACCAGGGTGGCCTCCAACTCAGAAATCCACCTACTTCTGTACTCCATCTTGGGTAAGCTGATAAAGGTCAAGATAATTCTTAGGCTGAGGCTATCCACAGGCCAGTTCTGGATTGTTTTCACTAATGTGACAGGGGCAATATCTTCTTATGCAAGGATAATATCAGCAGAATATCCCTTTTCTATATCACCTGAGTTACCCAAGTACTTGACAATTGTCACTCTCTTATGAAAAGGAATATATTGTACACATGCAGACCAAGTTTAAATCTTATTAGAGGTACTATTGTGAATATCCTATCTTATCCAAACTCTTATTCCAGCTTTGCACAAATAGCAAAAGTGACTGATTTCCATTTTCTCTGTTAGCAGGGCTAATGAATAATGAATTAAGCAGGCAGAAATATCAGTAAGTGGAACAGAAGTGGTTTAGATAATCCAGGAACTTGAAAAATTAGCCCCCCAAAACTGGGTATCACATTTCAGATCTTAAAACTAAAACCTTGTAGTGAAACTAAAAATAATAATAAATCAAATTAATAAGCTTGTTTAAAACAGAAAAACACAGAAAGGATAATAATCCAAAAGTGGCTGTTTAAAGACTAGAACAGGGTCACTATTTCCTAGATATTTGAAAAACCACTGTAATAAATATTCTGGAAGGTCAATAAAAATAATGGAAATGTTAGTATATTTTTTAAATTGTCTCCTAGATTTCCTAGGAGTGTTTCAAGGAGACAATAATTAAAGGAGAGCGCCCAAGATATGGGCTACTGAGCCAAGAACAAAGATAGAACCACGGGGCCCTTGATTTTTCAGAAGCTTATGGTTTAAAATGCTTATTTTGCAGAGGGAAAGGCTAAGCCAAGGAGTGCACTGAGAACTGGGATTCACACTGAGGGATGGACAGCAGAGCTTCTACAATCGAGCAGTCTGCCTTACAGATCCTCAGAGGCAGACTGCTGCCTTTGTGAATTTGCTTCAAGGAGATTCTGGGAAAAGAGGCTCATAGTTGAGAGTAATGGAAAATAGTCCACAGAGATGGAAACCCAGGCCCCAGGGTTTCAGCAGAGACACTGATGAACGTGGAGAAGGACACTTTCACTATGTCACCAAGATGACTTCCCCCCAGTGTTCTCTGGCAGCAACTTTGCGGGGAAAAAATTCCAAGTTTATGAAGAAAGCAATACCAAAACCAAACAGAGAGTCCAGCAAAATAATTTAAGATAGGCCTGTAGCAAACCCCTCCTACCTAGGCTGGGACTGAGGCAGCGTTCACCATGGTAACAGCGATAGAGAAGTGGGGTCCAATGGTCTCTTCAAGTTTCCTCTGGGGTGAAATAAACCCAATCAGGTTGGAGAATGAACAGTAGAACTAAAATCTATGTTGGGAAAATACCAGCAGCTCCCAAAGCCAAGGGATGAGATTCTAAAAGCCCTAGGAAAGATAGTCAAGAGGTTGTGATTTCCACTGATCCTATTGGCTATCCAGAGCCATGTCTGAAGTCTGTTATTTAAGCCTTCAAACATCTCTAACCAACATAAATTTTGTCTACACCCCCTGACTAAATTTCTAACTGTCATAAATACTCAAGTATCAAGTTTTCCACAGGAACTGAGAATTTGGGGGGAGGGGCAGAGTTAAGGCCAGTGCCATTGTTTTTAAAAATATTAAAAAGGATACTGAAAGAACAGGAAAATTGAAGAAGCAGTTATGGACATGGATGATTCCCTATATACAGTCAAAAATCATGTGTCACCTCTGAACTCCAAGACTGTCTGCAGTGTGAAGTCAAGCCCTGTGCCATCTGTCCCTTGACAAAATTTATACTCACTGAGGTCACCACCATCTTAGCTCCCATGACCAAACAGCCAGCTCAGCCAGGTATGCAGGGAACAGCAGAGTGAAAGATCGCGTGAGACACAGTCTGCCTGGGTTCCTTCTGCACATAGGAACTGGGCAGCTCTCCAGCTGTCTGGGCACATATCCTGCAAGGGATCATTTGACCTGCCGGGAGTGCTGCGCTTAGAGGGAATCTTGCTCTCAGAGACCTGTGCCACATCTGACACAGGGAAGATCCCACTTTCTGATACTCTCTAGAGAACTGACAGGAGCAGGTTAATCACCACTGCCCCATCCATCGGATGTGATAGACCTGTGTCACATCTGACATGGGGAAGATCCTGCTTCCTGAAACTCTCTGGAGAACTGGCAGGAGCAGATTATTTGACATGTGCCCCTTCTGACACGGGGAAGAGCCTTCTTCCTGATACACTCTAGAGAACAGGCAGGAGCATGGCATTCAAGAACTGGCAGGAGCAGGTCATTCGAGAACTGGCACCAGCAGGTGCATTAGAACTGGTAGAAGCAGGGCATTTGGAGAACCAGCATCAGCAGAACATTTGAAATCCAGCAGCAGCAAAACATGTGAGAAATAGCAGCCTACAGGGCATTCGACCCTTGCCAAATCTGCCACAGGAGAGAACCCATCACCTGATACTTCCTGGAGAACCAGCTGTTTGCAGGGCATTGGGTAGAAAAGGAATCCCAGGAGTACAGAAACACAGGCCAGCAGGACAGAGAAGATAGAGACAGCAAGACCAGCTAACACTGGAGATAATGAGATGGCCAAAGGCAAACACAAGATCATTACCAACAGTAACCAAGGCAACATGGCACCATCAGAACCCAGTTCTCCCACAATAGCAAATCCTGCATACTCCATCATACCAGAAAAGCAAGAGCTAGATTTAAAATCATATCTTATATTGTTGATGAAGGATTTCAAGAAGGACATAAATAATTCCCTTAAAGAAATACAGGAGAACATGGATCAACAGGTAGGAACACAAAAATCCCTTAAAAAAGACAAGAGAATATGGATCAAAAGGTAGAAGCCCTTAAAGAGGAAACACAAAAATCTCTTAAAGAAATCAGGGAGAAAATGGGTCAACATGCAGAAGCCCTTAAAGAGGAATCACAAAAATCCCTCAACGAAACACAGGAGAACATGGGTCAACAGGTAAAAGCCCTTAAAGAGGAATCACAAAAATTCCTTAAAGAATTTCAGGACAAAACAAACAAACAAGTGAAAGAACTGAACAAAACTATCCAGGATCTGAAACTGGAAATAGAACCAACAAAGAAATTGCAAAGTGAGACATCTCTGAAGACAGAAAACCTTGGAAAGAATTTAGAAGTCATAGATGGAAGCATCAACAACAGAATACAAGAGATAGAAGAAAGAATCTCAGATGCTGAAGAGAAAACAATGACTCAACAGTCAAAGAAAATGCAAAATGCAAAAAGCTTGTAACCCAAAACATCCAGGAAATCCAGGACACAATGAGAAGACCAAACCTAAAGATTATAGGTATAAAAGAAAGTGAGGATTTACATCTTAAAGGCCCAGTAAATATCTTTAACAAAATTATAGATGAAAACTTCCCTAACCTAAAGAAAGAGATGCCCATGAACATACAAGAAGCCTACAGAACTCCAAACAGATTGGACCAGAGCAGAAATATCACCTGTCACATAATAATCAAAACACCAAATGCACTAAACAAAGAATATTAAAAGCAGTGAGAGAAAAAGGTCAAGTAACATATAAAGGCAGGTCTATCAGAATTACACCAGACTTCTCACCAGAGACTATGAAAGCCAGAAGAGCCTGGGCAGATGTCATACAGACCCTAAGAGAACAAAAATGTCAGCCCAAACTACTATACCCAGCAAAATTTTCCATTACCATAGATGGAGAAAACAAGACATTCCATGACAAAAGCAAATTTACACAATATCTTTCCACAAATCCAGCTCTGCAAAGGATAATGGGTGGAAAATACCAACACAAAGCAGCAAACCACACCGTAAAAAAATCAACAAGGTAATCTTTCAATAAACCCAATAGAAGATAGATACACAACCAGAATTTCACCTTTAACTAAGAAGATAACAGTAAGCAACAATCACTTTTCCTTAATATGTCTTAATATCAATGGTCTCAATTCCCCTATAAAAAGACACAGACTAACAGACTGGATACATAAACAGGACCCAACGTTTTGCTGCATACAAGAAACCCATCTCAGTGACAAAAACAGTCACTATTTAAGAGTCAAAGGTTGGAAAACAATTTTTCAAGCAAATGGTCCCAAGAAAAATGCTGGAGTGGCCATTCTTATATCAGATAAAATTGACTTCCAACCAAAAGTTGTCAAAAAAGATAAGGAGGGACACTTCATACTGGTCAAAGGAAAAGTCTACCAAGATGAACTCTCAATTCAGAACATCTATGCTCTGAACACAAAAGAACCCACATTCATTAAAAAAAAAAAAAAAACTTTAACAAAGCTCAAAGTACACATTGCACCCCACACAATAATAGTGGGAGACTTCAACACCCCACTCTCAAAAATGGACAAATCATGGAATCAGGAGCTAAACAGAGATAACAGAGATACAGTGAAACTATGAACCAAATGGATCTAACAGATATTTATAGAACATTCCACCCTAAAGGAAAGGAATATACCTTCTTTTCAGCACCTCATGGTACCTTCTCAAAAATTGACCATGTAATTGGTCACAAAACAGGCCTCAACAAATACAGAAATATTAAAATTATTCCATGTTTTTTTATCAGATCACCATGGCCTAAGGCTAGTCTTAAGCTCAAACAAAAGCAATGGAAAACACACATGCACATGGACCTTGAACAATGCTCTCCTCAATGATAACTTGGTCAAGGAAGAAATAAAGAAACTAAAGACTTTTTAGAATTTAATGAAAATGAAGACACATCATACCAGAATTTATGGGACACAATGAAAGCAGTGCTAAGAGGAAAACCCATAGCTCTGAGTGTCTCCAAAAAGAGAATGGGGAGAGCTTACACTAACAGCTTAACAGTACACTTGAAAGCTCTAGAAGAAAAGGAAGCAAATACCTCCAAGAGTAGACAGCAGGAAATAATCAAACTTAGGGCCGAAATGAACCAAACAGAAACAAAAAGAACTATACAAAGAATCAAAAAACAAGGAGCTGGTTCTTTGAAAACTCAACAAGATAGATAAACCCTTAGCCAGACTAACCAGAGGACACAGAGACAGTATCCAAATTAATAAAATCAGAAATTAAAAGGGAGATATAACAACAGAAACTGTGGAAATTCAAAAAATCATCAGATCCCACTACAAGAGGCTATACTCAGCAAGGTTTGAAAACCTAGATGAAATGGACAACTTTCTAGATACATATCAGGTGCCAACGTTAAATCAGGATCAGATTAAGCATCTAAATAGTTCCATAAGTCCTGAGGAAATAGAAGCACTCATTAATAATCTCCGATTAAAAAAAAAAAAAAAGCCCAGGACCAGATAGGTTTAGCAGGGAATTTTATCAGATCTTTAAAGAAGAGTTAATATTGAGACTCTTCATACTGTTCCATGAAATAGAAACTCAAGGAACACTACCCAACTCATTTTTATGAAGCCACAATAACGCTTATACCTAAACCAAACAAAGACCAAACAAGGAAGGAGAACTTCAGACCAATTTCCCTCATGAACATTGATGCAAAAATCTTGAACAAAATCCTGGCCAACTGAATCCAAGAATGCATCAAAACTATAATTCATCACGATCAGGTAGGCTTCATCCCAGGGATGCAGGGATGGTTCAATATATGGAAATCTGTCAATGTAATCCACTACATAAACAAACTAAAGGGAAAAAAACACATGGTCATTTAATGAGATGCTGAAAATGCTTTTGACAAAATCCAGCATCCCTTCATGATAAAAGTCTTGGAGAGATTGGGAATCCAAGGCCCATACCTAAACATAGTGAAAGCAATATACTGCATATGGTAGCAAACATCAAGTTAAATGGAGAGAAACTTGAAGCAATCCTACTAAAATCTGGGACCAGACAAGGCTGCCCACTCTCTCCCTATGTATTCAATATAGTACTTGAAGTCCTAGCCAGAGCAATCAGGCAGCAAAAGGAGGCCAAAGGTATACAAATTGGAAAGGAAGAAGTCAAAATCACTATTTGCAGATGATATGATAGTATCCATAACTCACCCCAAGACTTCCACCAGAGAACTCCTAAAGCTGATAAACAACTTCAGTAAAGTGGCTGGATATAAAATTAACTCGAGCAAATCAGTAGCCTTCCTCTACTCAAAGGATAAACAAGAGGAGAAAGAAATTAGGGAAATGACACCCTTCACAACAGTCCCAAAAACTATGTCATACCTAGGTATGACCCTAACAAAGCAAGTGAAAGGTCTATGACAAGAACTTTAAGTCTCTGAAGAAAGAAATTGAACAAAGTCTCAGAAGGTGGAAAGATCACCCATGTTCATGGATTGGTAGAATCAATATAGTAAAAATGGCCATCTTGCCGAAAGCAATCTACAGATTCAATGCAATCCCCATCAAAATCCCAAATCAATTCTTTATAGATATAGAAAGAGCAATTCTCAAACTCATCTGGAATAACAAAAAACACAGGAGAGCAAAAACTATTGTCCACAACAAAAGATCTTCTGGGGGAATCACCATCCCTGACCTCAAGCTCTACTACAGAGCAGGAGTGATAAAAACTGTTTGGTATTGGTATGCAGACAGGCAGGAAGATCAATGGAATCGAAGACCCAGAAATGAACCCACACACTTATGGTCACTTGACATTTGACAAAGGAGCTAAAAAACATCCAGTGGAAAAAAAGATACCATTTTTAACAAATGGTGCTGGATCAACTGGAGATCTTTATGTAGAAAAATGCAAATCGACCCATTCTTATCTCCTTGTACAAAGCTCAAGTCCAAGTGGACCAAGGATCTACACATGAAACCAGGTACATTGAAGCTTATAGAGGAAAAAGTGGGGTCAATCATGAATTGTCCACTATTGTCCACAACAAAAGATCTTCTGGGGGAAATCACCATCCCTGACCTCAAGTTCTGAGTTCCTGGACTCAAAAGTTCCTGAACAGAACACCAATGGCTTATGCTCTAAGAACAAGAATCGACAAATGGGACCTCATAAAACTGCAAAGCTTCTATAAAGCAAAGGATACAGTCAATAGGACAAAACAGCAACCAACAAATTGGGAAAAGATCTTTACCAACCCTACATCCAATAGAAGGCTAATATCCAATGTATACAAAGAACTCAAGAAGTTAATCTCCAGAGAGTCAAATAACCCTATTTAAAAAATGGGGTACAGAGCTAAACAGGGAATTCTCAACTGAGGAAACTCAAATGGCTCTAAAGCACCTAAAGAAATGTTTAGCATCCTTAGTTATCAGGGAAATGCAAATCAAAACAACACTGAAATTCTACCTTATACCAGTCAGAATGGCTAAGATGAAAAACTCAGGGGACAGCAGTTGCTGGAGAGGATGTGGGGAAAAAGGAACACTTCTCCATTGTTGGTGGGATTGCAAGTTGGTAAAACCACTCTGGATATCAGTTTGCTGGTTCCTCAGAAAATTAGACTTAGTACTACCAGCGGACCCAGCTATACCACTCCTGGACATATACCCAGAAGATGCTCCTACATATAATAAGGACACATGCTCCACTATGTTCATAGCGGCCTTATTTATAATAGCCAGAAGATGGAAAGAGCCCAGATGTCCCTCAACAGAGGAATGGATACAGAAACTATGGTGTATATAAACAATGGAGTACTATTCAGCTATTAAAAACAATGAATTCATGAAATTCTTAGGCAAATGGATGGAACTAGAAAGTGTCATCCTGAGCGAGACAACCCAATCACAAAAGAACACACATAGTATGCACTCACTAATAAGTGGATATTAGCCCAAAAGTTCAAAATAAACAAGTTACAATTCACCAAGCTCAAGAACGAGGACTTAAGTGGGGGTGTTTTGGTTCCTCTAAGAAAGGGAACAAAATAGTCACAGGAGCAATAAGGGAGACAATGTGTGGGGCAGAGACTGAAGTAAAGGCCATCCAGAGACTGCCCTACCTGGGGATTCATCCTATAAACAGTCAACAAACCCTGACACTACTATGGACAACAAGAAGTGTATACCAAAAGGAGCATGCCATGGTTGTCTCCAGAGGAGCCCTGCCAGAGCCTTACAAATACAGAGGCAGATACTAACAAGCAACTATTGGACTGGGCATGGGCTCCCCAGTGGAGGAGCTGAAGGATGGTCCAGAGGAGCTGAAGGGGTTTACAGCCCCATGGGAAGAACAATGATTTTGGCCACCCAGACACCCCAAGACTCCCAGGGACTGAACCATCAACCAAGGGGCACACATGGTTCCAGCCAAAAATGTGGCAAAGGAAGGCCTTGTGGGGCATCAGTGGGAGGAGTGGTCCTTGGTCAGGTAAAGGCTCAACAGAGGCCCAAACAAAGGGAAACTGAGGGGGGAGGGAGTGTGTTGGATGGAGGGACATATATATGTGGAGGCAGGGGGAAGGAGGAAGGGGAGGGGTTGGGGTCTTAGGGGAGGGGGGATATTGGGAAAGGTTTTACCATTGGCAATGTAAATGAAGATGATATTCAATAAAAAAATAAATTAAAAAATAAAATCACTAAAAAAATTATATTCAGTCACTAAAATAGAAAATGTAAAGGTTAAAAGTCAAACTTTCCCTGTTCCTCTAAGGTAATGCACAGATGACCGGTAAGGCAAATAATTGATCTTGGCTATCCTCTGGGCACTGAAGTCACAGGAATCATCTTAACTGGTTCACAGAAGACTTAAATTTGGGCTCCCCTTGAATTTAAGCATGAAGGTATTTTGTCATGTTCTACATTTGTTTCATTTGTTCTTTAAACTTCAATGCATAGATACTGAAGTGGAAACTTCTAGTTCTTTGGAAAGTTAGTTCTATCAAAAGATGTTTGGCTGGGGCACACAGGTGAAAAGATGTCTTGCTAAACAAACAACGGAAAGACTTTTCCTGAAGCAGACAGGGGTGAAAGGATGTTTGGATACAGCAAACACATAAAAGGACACTTGATGAAGGAATCTGACCCCACAGACAGCGGGAGACGAGCAGCGGGCCTTGGTTTGGTTGACTCTGACGCACTACTCTTCGCTGGATTCACACATGCAGTGGCTCCTCTTGCAGAGCTTTGCTGCTTAACTTGTGACAACTTGCCCGTTGAGAGAAACTCGCCCAAGAGCTGCGCTGGAGGTTCCTGCTGCAGCTTGCTGCTGCTTCGGCCTCACCTCAGGCTGACTGGCGAGCCTGGCAGCTTCTTCGGGATTGAACTACAGTGCCTGGGTGTCTGCTTGCTGAAACGACTGGACTGCGGCTGCTGAATTGTTTTTGGTGCTTGCTACGGGGCTGAACTCCTGCCAAAGAAAATCAAGCTCGCCCCAAAGAACTACTGCTGAACAGGTCCATTCCCCCATATCCTAGGCACTTTTCTCTTCCACTACCTCTGCTGGGTGATGGGCTAAGAAGAGGTTGAACCCTCCTAAAAGAAGGTTGCAAAAAAATGTATGCCTACAGACACAATGACGATAAATAATTAATTTAAAATGATCTCATTTGGGGTTTTCTAAGTACACATTATAAAGAAATCATATTTCTGAATATTACACTAGTAGGAAAACACTAAGAGTTTATAAATTATGAGAGAGATTTAATGACTATATTAAAGTTTTCACAATCGGTTTGTAAATATTAGAATATTTTTCTGGGTCAGCAGGTCCTACTTCTGGATCCTATTACACTAGGAAACCCAACATGACAAAAACTGCCATTTAATCTCCAGCTTGGTAACTCATTTTGAAATTCTAGAATCGCATACATTTAGGTTTATGTTTTGCATTTTTAAAACAAAACAAAATGACCAAGTCTTCTGAGATGTAAGTAGGCTGAAAGGTTAGCCAGAGTCTCCTGTGGGGATGGAGACATGGACTGATGAAAACCGGCTGCTCTTACAGAGCGCCTGGGCTTGGTTCCTGGTACCTGCATGATGGTTCACAGCCCTTTGTAACCCCAGTTCTATGGGATCCTGTGCCACCCTCTTCCAGCCTTTAGTAACACCAGACAGACAAGGATGCACATACATGCATGCAAGCAAAACATCCACACACACACAAATAATAATAAATTGATCTTAGAAATTGCAGGATTTTCCGCCTCCTTTTTTGCTTAGGATGAAAACTCCAAAAAAAAAAAAAAAAAGTCAGTTATATTCGGTTTTATAAATTAACCTTATAAGACAAAACTTTAATATTAAGCTCCTTACCATGCATAAAATAATTTTTTACTCCTTAACATGAATTTGTAAAAACAAACAAAATGGCAAATGCTTACTTAAATGATAAATTTTGCATGAATGAATCATATTGATTTGGAAATTTTGCAACCACAATTTTATGCAAGTATTTAAATGTAAGGAAAAGAAGATTATAGTAAATTTGATTTCTAATTCTGTCAACAAATAGTTGACATGCCTGTCTTTGTCCAATGTCTTTCCTCATTCTCCCTCCCCTCACCCCAAGGTACTGTGAATAAACCGTGGGGCCTTGGGTATATTAGACAACTGCTTGTTCTAGCTACACAAGTCCTTCTGTACATTACTGAATATAGATTGTTTTGCTTAATAAACTCAGCAGGCCGCAAATCCAATGCTAGTCATATAAGTGTAATTGATTGAACTATATTATGTTCAGGTTGACTTTGTAATTACTGGTTGCAGTTCAAAAATACACAGTTGTAAATAACATGTGTAGATAAACTCATTACCAGTAAAAATCTTTTTTTGCCCGTGTATTTTATTGGGGTAATATTAGTGCCTTTGGTCAATCACATTTTCATTTGCTGTCTAACGGATCCCCCACTGACAATGGGTGCTTAAATATAAACTCAGTCTGTGAACACCAGCTTTGTAATGACTGCAGACATCAAGACCAACTTAAATAATAACTCATTAAATTGCTAATGAGGTTTCATAAGCTAACCTATAGGCAGACATTCTTTTGAACTTCGTGTGGTTTTTTGAGTAGTCATGTAATTTTAAAATGAAATAGAATCATGTATTAAAACACTATAATAAAAATAATTAATGCATGATCTATAGTTTGTAGTGTTTGAGAACACTATTGAGCTTAATGAAGTAAAAGATTATTTACTGTTTGAAGAGATCGTGAGTATTTGGGATTTGGAGGGATAATATATACCCAGATACAGTCGTCCTTCAATTTCATTGTGTTCCAATTACCATAGTATAGATAAATTGTATGTATGCTCTATTTCTCATAAGCAGAGAACAATAAGGTCAGATGTATTGATACATCTGAGAAACCCACTCTGCCCTCTCCCTGTTACCATAAAGACACTGAGAAGGACCTGTGCATATGCACATAAGTGCCTATGATTTTCCCTTCGTGTTTCCAGTGCCAGTGGTCCTGACCTGAGGAGACAGGACAGGGGCAGGAGTACCAGCAGCTCCGACAACTAAAATATCAGGCTCTGATCCGACTCAGACTGCTGCTTTATGTATGGAACATCCGCTGCAAGTCACTGTCTAATTCTTCAAGGGCTTTTGAATCCTTACACTGTTTATCAATCAGTAGAATACTAAAATACAATTACTCATATGTAAAACTACTTTCAAATATTTTCACATAAGAATACTTCTCTTTCCAGCACGTTGGAGGCTATGACAGGATGGATTTGGGGGCCAATCTATACCACACAGCAATAGGCTATTTCCAAAAGTTGAGGAAGGACTTGGGAGCTTTTGTCTCATAAGCCACCTTTTCTTTGAGCTGGCATTGTGCTTTGAAGGGAGAGGAATGGCAGCGGCTGCGGGGCACAGGATCTGCGATTTTAATGGCTCTCCTCCAATAAGCATGATCAGCATATTCATTCCAGAATCCACTGTGGAGCTGTCAGGGTCACGGCAATTTCTACGGTTAAAATATCATCCCTAGGAATTCTCCACCAGGGACACGAGAGAAATGTGCATAAGAGAGTTCTTATAAAGAAGAAAAACTATTGAGCTTGTTTCAAAATAGCTTAATCATTATTGCTACCATTAGTGGAACTCATTAAAATGGCTGCTGTTACTCTGTCTAGATGGTTCCACCATAATTCAATTTTAATTAACTCGATCATTATTTTAACAATGCTAATAAACAAGCTATACTACACCCTTATTCTAACCTTGACTCTTGAAGTACAGAATTTAAGGGTTTAGACCTTTCTCTGCCTCTCTTTTTAAAATTGCTGTAGTGATACTGAACAAATTATGTCATTAAACTCCAGTAATTACTGTTTTTTGCCAACCAGTCTTTTGTTAGCAACCTTCAATATTTTTATGTTCCAAGTGGGTTTCAACTACACTCCTGCTGCCTCCAACTTCCTGTCACAGCAGCCAAGAGCTGGGATATGAATAATGCATATGTTGTGTGCATATTACAAATGCATAGGGTCAAGAGTTGTGTAACATACTCATGAATGGCAAGCATTTGCAACCCCTTGGAACAAGGAGATCATTTCAGACAGAAGTGGTCATATCTCACTTCAGCGTAAAATAGAATCTGGATGTTACTATGAATGTCATGAAACTTTGAAATTGCAAAGTCTTTGTAAGTGTTTGACGATGAGGTTAAGAAAGGTAACACCAAGAAGGAACGAACATAGACCCTTCAAAAATGTCATCAGTGCAGAGTTACATCCTAGAAACGGCGGCTCCCAGCAAACAAAACCTTTCTCCGAAACACCATGGATCAAGTGTGACCATCTTTCCTTCACTTTTGTTAACTTGGGGCAACAGTTTCTTGAATAGTTATTTTTTTCACTTTATTGTTGTCCCCACATATCAATGTTTTGATCAAAGGCAGACCATATATACACCCACATATGTTGTTGATGTATGCCACATAGCCTAGTTATATTGTGTGCTAAACTCTGTAGTTTGTTGTAAACCCATCTAAGATGCTCCACAGACAATGACATAATGACACCTTTCTTAGAATATACGTCTATTGTTGAGGATGTAGGTCTAAATATGTACATACATGTGGGCATGCATATACATTGCACTTAAGTCATTCGTGTATTTGTCTTTCTTGGGTTTTATTACTTGTGAGACTTTCTCTCCAAGGGCTCAAGCCCGTGTTCCCATAATAGAAGCAGTGTCTCTTCAGCTGCTCAGAGTCACTTGAGTCATAATGTTATCAGGTAAGATCACTTTCAACTTGAAGCTTACAATTGCACACGAACTGAGATGCATAGAGTTTGGCATATGGAACATATTTTAATATTTTAATCTTACTATTCTTCTCATTAACCCACAGGACATTTTCCATGGTTCCTCCCATCTGTACTCATAGAAATTGTACATTTTGTTCATTTTCAAAATGCTCTGAAGATTTGAGTTCCCACTGTATGGTGTTACAAAAGCAGATTTTCATTGATCATGGAAAGACCAAAATGATCAGCACAGTCAATATAAACATTTTCAGCAAGTGCTAAAAAACAAATTTCAAACACAAAAGGACAGAGTCAGAATGAGGTTGCATAGGAGGCTTATAAATTCAGTCAGAGATCAGTTCTATCTAATTGAAAAAAATCAAAATTATCCCTGTCTTAGTTTTGTTTCCTAATGCTATGATGATATCCCCTGACAAAACCAATTTAGGGGAGAGAAGAGTTTAATTCACAGTTCTAGGTTCTGTCCATCATAGCAGAGAAGTCATAGAAGCTGGAGCTGGAAGAAACTGACCGTGTTCCACCCACATTCAGAAGCAGAGAGCAGAGCTGCCTGTGCTGACTTCCTTTCCTCCCCTCTTCTGCAGTTTGGAATCCCTGCATGGGGAGTGGCACTACCAAGAGCGGGCACTTCTTCCCAACTCAATTACCGACCAAGATAATCCCCACAGACACGTCCATGGAACGATCTGACCTATGCAGTTCCCCTCTCTGAAACTTTCTTCATAGGTGATTCTAGATTATCTCAAGTTGACAATTAAAACCAATCACCTAGTTTTCAAGGGCTTATGTTCCTAATGCACACACACTAGTCATTTATGTGACACATTTTGTTTAAATGGCTTTCTAAACAAATCACTAGCTGAATTTCCTATCATATCCTTGGAATTCATCTAGTTTCCTTTTATCTTTTCTCTGTTGCTTAGCCCTGTTTTATCCATTATTGCAACAATAACCTCCATTTAACTCAGAGAAGGGAGGGTTTCCAGAGATGGCACTTGCCTCTCACACAAACGGCTTTCATGCTGGACTGCTGCCAATGACAGGTCAAAATGCCCAGGATGGCTCTCCCTATAAAACCTGGCTCTAATGCTCTCCTAAGTGGTGATGAAGCTCATTATAGTCTTTTATGTTCCCAGCAGGGTGTGGGGACATAACTCTCAACTGAAGACCCAGGAGTATAATTCCAGGGGTGAGTCACTCATTAGGACCACAGCACATTATTCCCTGAGACAAAACTCCTGAGGTGAGCTGAGAATGGTGCTTGGAAAATAGGTTTTCCATACCTAGTTCTCATGTTTTCTCCAAAAATGAAAAGAAAGAGAGAAAGAGAGAGAGAAGGCTATCTACTAATTTCAGTGACAGAGGATGGAGGCCAGAGCCATAGAGGTGGCATTTTGTTATAGTCAACAAGGGAGAAAATAAGGTGTTTGTGGTTAGTAAGAAAGAAGACATTCAAGAGCCAACAGGAAACAGTCTACGGTGGGCCTGGAGGAAAGCTGTATTCCTACAGTTTACGCTGCCCTGAAAATGAACACAATATCCCAGGAGCCGCACTTAACAGCAGTGACACATTCTTGATTACTTTCATTGAAAGGGAGAATGCCATCCGAATTTCTTCAGGTGAAAAGTCTTTGTTTAGCTCTGTACCCCATTTTTTGATAGGGTTATTTGGTTTTCCGAGGTCTAACTTCTTGAGTTCTTTGTATATATTGGATATTAGCCCTCTGTCAGATGTAGGGTTGGTGAATATCTTTTCCCAATTTGTTGGTTGCTGATTAGTCCTTTTGACAGTGTCTTTTGCCTTGCAGAAACTTTGTAATTTTATAAGGTCCCATTTGTCTATTCTTGATCTTAGAGCATAAGCTATTGGTGTTCTGTTCAGGAACTTTCCCCCTGAGCCAATGTCCTCAAGGGTTTTCCCCAGTTTCTTTTCTATTAATTTTAGTGTGTCTGGTTAATGTGGAGGTCCTTGATCCACTTGGAGTTGAGCTTAGTACAAGGAGATAAGAGTGGATTGATTCTCATTCTTCTGCATGTTGACCTCCAGTTGAGCCAACACCATTTGTTGAAAAGGCTATCTTTTTTCCACTGGATGTTTTCAGCTCCTTTGTCAAAGATCAATTGGCCATAGATGTGTGGGTCTAATTCTGGGTCTTCGATCCTATTCCATTGTTCCAACTCCCTGTCACTGTACCAATACCATGCAATTTTTAACACTACTGCTCTGTAGTATTGCTTGAGGTCCAGGATATTGATTCCCCCAGAAGATCTTTTACTGTTGATGATAGTTTTAGCTATCTTGGGTTTTTCGTTATTCCAGATGAATTTGATAATTGCTCTTTCTAACTCTATAAAGAACTGAGTTGGGATTTTGATGGGATTGCGTTGAACTCTATATTGCTTTTGGCAAGATTTCCATTTTAACTATATTTATCCTGCCAACCCACGAGCATGGAAGATTTTTCCATTTTCTGAGGTCTTCTTCCATTTCCTTCTTCAGAGAAATTCGGATGGCTGAGAAACACCTTAAAAAATGTTCAACATCATTAGTCATTAGAGAAATGCAAATCAAAACAACCCTGAGATTTCACCTCACACCAGTCAGAATGGCTAAGATTAAAAACTCAGGAAACAACAGGTGTTGGCAAGGATGTGGAGAAAAAGGAACACTCCTCCACTGCTGGTGGGACTGCAAGCTGGTACAACCACTCTGGAAATCAGTCTGATGGTTCCTCAGAAAACTGGACATGATACTTCTGGAGGACCCAGCCATACCACTCCTGGGCATATACCCAGAAGATTCCTCTGTATGCAATAAGGATACATGCTCCACTATGTTCATACCAGCCCTATTTATAATAGCCAGAAGCTGGAAAGAACCCAGATGTCCCTCAATGGAGGAATGGATACAAAAGCGGTGGAATATATACACAATGGAGTACTATTCAGCCATTAGAAACAATGAATTCATGAAATTCTTAGAGAAATAGATGGAGCTGGAGAACATCATACTAAATGAGGTAACACAGTCTCAAAAGAATACCCATGGTATGCACTCACTGATAAGTGGATATTAGCCTAGAATTCTGGGACACCAAAGACACAATTCACATACCAAATGATGTCCAATAAGAAGGAAAGAGTGGATCCTGGTTCTGGAAAGGCTCAAAGCATCAGTGTAAGGGAATACCAGAACAGGGAAGTGGGAAAGGGTGGATGGGGGAACAAAGGGAGGGAAAAGGGCATGGGGGACCTTTGGGAGGCAGGGAACCAGAAAAGGGGAAATGAACTGTAAATAGAGAATTTATCCAATAAAAAAGAAAAAGAAAAAAAAGAAAAAATAAATAAAAAAAGAAAGGGTGAATACATTTCTGCAGTTATGGAGTGATGAGGCCCCAAATACAAATGCGCAAGAAAGTTAAACTTATATAGGATACCACCCTTAAGATATTTTCCTCTCCTTTGTGTCTCTAATGTACGCTGTTCAATTGCCTTAGGGCAATACTGGTACAAGAAAAACAATAAATAAAAGCACCAGAAACTAGATTCCAAAGGCTGTGCGTCAGGGACGCAGAAAAATTAGGATAAATAAGCTCAAGGCTCGGGGATAATCAAGGGTAATTGAAATCCAGAGACAGATTCTGCCTGTTCTTGCAAGAACTGCCTAATGTGGAGAGACAGAGCTGATGGAGGAGAGGTTCTAGAGAGAAGAGGGATGGTGGTACAATACATAAAGTCACACACACAGTCTCTCTCAATGGTGGCTGGTCCTCGTGCATACCTGCCTGGCCAGCCCAGGACCTGCATGGGAACCAAGGCACTGATAGTCCAATCTGCATGTCTGTCGGGCATACATCTTGTGTGCTGGAACCTACTAGCGCTCGCCTGTGAGACCTTGTGATCTTTCCATTGTCCCATACATTCAATTCATCCAGCATGAGAAAATGGCCAACGGTTCATGATTTGGGTCTTATATGACTTTACTCTGACTTTGACGTGGCAAATCTTTCTAGTGCACACTTAATAAGCCCATGGCTTAGCTACCCTGATGAATAAAATCAGAAGTCACATCCCTGGCACAGACTTTGATCTTCATTTGTAAGGGGCTACCTTTCTCTTCCTTTTTAACATACTCAAGTGTTGCAAAGACTGATGCTGTGGAGTTGGTATTCAGGACAATGGGAGCCATGGTCTGATTCTAAAGGCAATGGATGGGCTGTTTGTTGCATAACTGTTCTGGTGGACGGGATTATTCAAGACCTTCATGTGTATTGTCTTACTGGTTCACCAACTGTAGGCCCCAACAACACGGTGTTTTGCTTCCATTGTCTTAAGGGATTTCTTTGACACTGTTTTATTTTTTTCATCGCCACTAAGTCAGTTGTTTCTTTTCACATCGAAATAAAGATCATTTCATTTCAATGTCTTTTGAACAAAATCTCAGGTTTGCTTTGGCAATTGGACAAGGCATCATAAAGAAAATCTATAGGGAGACAGATATAAATATACAAGGATGTCACCAGAGGACTCTGGCATGCCAGACAAACAGTCCTGACACCCAGTCACCTGCAAACAACTTTCTTACTATGCTTGTGAGAGAAGGTAGATGAAGTACAAGAATTTTAGGGGGAGGGAGCTGTCTCCATGTGAATAGCAAAGTGAGCAGCCTGCAAGTCAATATCTTGGTAAGCAAACATCCGGGAGCAGAAGCTCAAAGTCCATCCAAACAGCCAGCACCCAGGGCAGTTGAACAAGCTGGTTTAACAACCATATGTGGCAGCACAAATGCCTTAGAAAGCCAGATATCAAGGGGTATATGGCACTGTGTAAGGGAGGACTATGGAGGCAGGAAGGTTGTCTGACATCACCTACAGAGGAAAAATAGTTCTCTGTTATAGCTTGCCTTTGGAATGCCTTTCAAAGGTTCCTATGCTGGAAGCTCAGTCCCCAATGCTCCCAGGAAGAGCATTAGCAAACAGACTGGATGGTGAGGGGTGGAACATTATTAGTGGACTGATTGGTGACAGATTTGTAATTTGAAGGTATTAGTGAGAGTTGATGGCAATTTGACAGCATGGCCTGCTGAGGAAATGTGGGTCAGTTGGGAGCCTGACTTAGAAAGCTGTGTCTTGCCCCTGCACCCTTCCTCTGAGTCTTCTATTCTTTTTTTATTACTTTTTTTTTTGGTTTTTTTGAGACAGGGTTTCTCTGTGTAGCCCTGACTGTCCTGGAACTCACTCTGTAGACCAGGCTGACCTTGAACTCAGAAATCCACCCACCTCTGCCTCCCAAGTGCTGGGTGTGGCACCATCACCCAACGGGTCTCTCTATTCCTGATCTTGGTCTCTCTGCCATGATCCTGTGCCTTACCATAGACTAGAGATGACAGAGCCATGTGACCACAGAGCAAATCTCGAGAACTGTGGACCAAAGTGAAACATTCTGTCCTTGGAGTCTATTTTCTCCTATACATTGTCACATCAACAGAACCCTCACTATTGCTGTGAAACTCTGAGTGGGTCTAGACAGGCCGTCTGGTGGTTGAGGACTCCAGTGCCTGAGTGTTTTCTGATACATTTGTATGGAAAGGTAGTCACTAGCAATTCATTTTAAGAAAGCAAATGAAAATGTCATCTGTGAAGACTATGCTGTCTACTGTGAAATTCCAGTGTCACTGCTCCCACATACAAACAGCAGCAAGCAGACATTTTTTACTATATAGTACATATATTGTAATAGCCAAGAACCCTCCAGTATAGAGTTTTAAGGTTGTTTTTGTTTTTTGGTTTTTGGGGTTTTTTTTGGGGGGGGGGAGTGAGTAATTTGGAGAGGCAGGACTAAGAATTCAGTCCAGGAAATAATAAAGAACATTTAATCCTCACTGTGAATACATCTGTATGAAAGTCGGCAAGACCTTCAAAAGGAAATTTGGAAGAAATGTCTCTTCCTGTACAGACCTGCTGAGAAGGCTTAAATTAAGAAAAGACCCATGCTCACTTCGGCAGCACATATACTAAGATTGGAAGAAAAGACTTGATTTTTTTTTCAGTTGTCGCCTCTTCCTCCATGGGGAGGTGTTTGAAGAGTTCCAGGAGGATCTGCATTTCAGAGGTGGTGAGAGAGGAAGAGGTGACCGGAGGAACTGCACATGCATCCAGTTGAAAGACCATCTAAAAAGGCTACTCTAGTATGTGGAGGGTTTAGCTCAGGACTAAGAATTCAGTCCAGGAAATAATAAAGAACATTTTATTCTTTTTGCATCTTTGTCTTTCCCTAATATCTTTCATTTTATTAAATTTTACTTTTTAATGTGGCCATAAGAACAAATTGCAAATTTGGATTTATATGTCATCTTGATTTATAGGACTCTCAGTTCATGCCTGCTGTGTGGAACTCCTCTCTTCCCCACCCTTCATGGGGACCACCATGGGCTAACCATACTTCAGCCCAGTCTACTGTGCTCTCTTGCTATTTAGTAACATTCTATTTTACTTGCTATATGATGTCACATTTTGATAGTAAAAAATATGCTGTGCACAAGTGAGTATGAGGAGAGACTTCTGATACGTTTGCTCTGGAGAGAATAGAGCTATGTTACAAAGCAAGGCAGAGGCAATCCTCAAGTAGAACAGCTCAAATGAATACATGGTGCTTCCAACTGAATTGTAGTTCACCCCCTACTAAACACACACACACACACACACACACACACACACACACACCCATACACACGCACTGGAGATTCTTTTCCTGGGAGCTTTTCCTTCTCAGTTGTTGGCGTGGAACAGTTCATGATTTTCACAAGACCAGTCCATTCTCACCAATTCAACTTCTGTTCCAGCAAACCTACCATAAGCGTCTTCAAGCCAGCAACACTGAAATATTCATCCTATGAGCCCTCAAATGCACTGGTAGTTAGGAGTACATAAAGTCAGGTTGGGTAATTGGCTCTCTAATAGGAATCTGTTGGCTGGTCACTGTGGTCCATATGTATATTAGAGCCTGTAACTAGAAGACAAGTGATTGCAATTTTTATGACTCTCTATGAAGTACATGAGACCTCAGATATTAAAATATTGTGTAGGGGCCACTGTAACTGAAACATGGAAGCTCCAATGTGCAAATAGGGTTGGTCAAAGCTTTGCTCTGTGATCCTCTGACAGAAAGGACCAGGGCTGGGTGTTTGTTTTTCCCCAGGGAAAGAAGGGCATCTTCCGTCTTTGGGAAGCAAAACATTGAAGGTTCAGAGTACAAGAGTCCAGGGCCATGATGCCCAGGAAGCTAACGATGAGCCCCCCCCCACTACAGCCTCAGTGGCCATCCCAGATTGAGCAACACCGGAGCAGGTCAGACCACTGGGAATTTGGTAAAAGGTTGAGTAATGGAAGACAAGAATGGAACCAAAACTCAGAAGAGTGAACAGTATGTGGTGGCTGAGTGAGACCATTCCTTTGTGAGAGTCGAACTGAATACACAATTGTTAGTGAATAGCATGTTTTAAGAAAATAATTTAGTCCTTGTTCTTTTTTCTAAGGTGATTGCAGTTTCTGAGAGTCTAGCTCCAGATTAGGTGTGACAACCACCTCTGATACACTCCACTTAATGATAGAAAACTTTGTCTCTGACCAATATATCTCAGCCCCCTGAGTTTATTCTCATCATGGCATTCATTGCTCTTCTTGACACTGGCATTATTTATTCTCAACAAGACCCTTCCCTGGCTCAAGCAAAGTGGGTGGAAGGATGGGTCGTGACACAATCATGACCTCTTAGAGTCCTAAAAGTCCCAAGTCACCCAAACCCCCAAAATGGCTCTGAGATATATGTTATGAGCTTGTGGCATGATTACATTTCTAGGTATTCTAAGCACTTTAAATAGTTTTAGTTGGCACAGTATTGCCTCCTTATCCAAATGAAATTGATTTTAAAACTTCCAGCAAATGCCTGAAATTGAAAATAGTGTCGACCCCTAAGTACATACATGCTTATTATGCTTACATACCCGCCTAGAATAAAGTTTAAGTTATAAATTAGGTAAAGTAAAAGATAGTAGCAGAGGATACCAAAAATTATAACAAAGTACTATAATAAAATTGCATCACTATTCTTGGGATTTGGTGTCATTAATAAGTAATTAAGGACTCTCTGAACACAGCACTACAGTATCATGATAATCAATCAGATAACCAAGTCTGCTTGATGACTAACAGGTACATGACATACAGAGAACATGGATGACCTGGGTCCTTGTTGGGATGGAAAAAGAAGATGTAACAATTCATTATGCTACTCAAATGAGGTGCTTAAATTGAAATTTTCTACACATTACTATTATTTTCCACTTAATATTTTCAACCTGTAGTTGACCATGGGCCACTGAAACATCAGGAAGGATAAAATTAGATACAAGGAGAGAGAACTGAACATATAACATATATGCTGTTTGCTTTATACAGACAAAGCCATTCTTATAGAAATAAAAATTCCATGGGAATATAAAAATATTAACAAAGTAAGATGGTAATGGATCATTAACTGATCACATATTGTTCATAAGGGATATAAGTTGGGAATATCACACTAACTCCATCAATTCATTCTCTTCCCCAGAGAGAATGCATTAGTCTGCTGTCTCTTCAGGTTCCTGTATGGCACAATGCCTACACTGAGGTATTTTTGTCCAGTATCTACTCAGACACTAAGATACAACTGATCTGTTTTGTTTAAAACAAAACAGAACCACATTACTACAGTAATAACAAAACAGGCCAGAACAGACACATAAGATCTAATAAAGACCAAACAGATAATATCATAATGAAATTAATGGAAACAGAAACTTGGGTTAGCAACTGATCCTCATACCATATCAATATCAATATCAGCTGATCACAGATAAGTTACTATGTACAGAGGGAAAGATATTAAAAAACAATGACTCCTGGGAAATCTGACATTAAAAAACACCGGTTTACCACCTTGAAACTCATACCTTAATATCTGAGCAAACAGGACACGGGACTATTTCCATGCACTGACACACAGAGATCATAGGAAGGAGACTGTCCACCCTGGAGTCAGTTCTCTGTAGCAGTGAGAATCTCAAGCTAGGCGTGCCCGGGCTGGGCTCTGGCTATCCTGAATGCTCGGAAGTTTTGCCACTAGCAATCGTCATGCCCAGACCGCTACAGTTCAGGTCTTGAGCCTTTTGACTTTGTCTAATAACTAATATGTACAAAAATAAATAAATAAAAAGCAGAGGCTCTCTCTACCCAAAAGACTTGTGGTTTGTCTAAGGACTGCTGCCAGCATTTGCTCCGACTTTGTCTGTGAGGGTCGGGCATCCAAAAAGCCCATCCTCCTCACTCCTTGCAGCACACAGAGAGCCTGCTCAGCCCCTGACTAAGGTCACCTCTACCTGCTTCACAGTGGGAAGGCTGCTAAGCCTGCACCCTTGATTACGTGCTTCCGGCACCTGAGAACTCAGTATGAAGGACTTCTGAGCAAACCTCCCGCCACAGCTCTGAAATGGCCCACCATGTTCATTCCGTTCCAAATGCAACAATTCCCTGGACTCGGCAGTGCTGCACAGGAGGAGGAGGTATTCAAACATCAGAAACAAACACAAGTATACTGTGAAGAGCGGGGTTTCAGGCTTCTACCAGGCCTATAAGTGTGAACTCTAGAATTGGTGGGAGACTTTCCATAATATCTGGACAGAGACCTCCTGCCACCGAATGCTGCTCCCGATGACTAATGCGTACCCGTCGTCCGCTGAAGGGTTCTCAGTCAGGAAACGCCCTTCTACTTTCTTGGAAAGTTGGGATCATTGCCAGATTTTAAAAACCCACAGTAAGAGGCCACTCCAGCCTGAAAGGTTGTATTATGTTCCGACCACACACTGAGTGCCTTGACAAACATTACTCAACTGAGGTGTTTACCTCAGTATCACCTTCCTTACTGGAGCTTAGAATTAGCAAGCTAAGTATGACGGAAGGGGAGGAAAGGAAGGACCCATGGATCAGAGAAAGTTACAGAAAAAATGTATTTGAGGAACACAACAAGCAAAATAAGCTACAGCTCAGAGCCATAGTTGATGGCAAAGACTAAAAAGTTACGTCTGATCACCCAAGTTTAGTCTCCAGCAACCACCTTGGTTGAAGGAAAGAACCATCTCCCACAAGTCTCCATCTGACCTCCACACAGTGACCATAGGGTTCCACGTCAAACCCTTAATAAATTAAAATGTTAGACCCATAAATAAATTAAAATGTAATTTTTTAAAAAATCTAGACGTTATTCTAATTTTATCAACAATACTTTTTATGGCAGAATTAGCTGCCTACCGTGAATCACCATGTCTCTAAGTTAAGGCAGAAAGAATGAGGTCAGCCCCCACAGAGAGAAAGACAAAACTTAAAGTGTTAAGATGGTTGGGGAAAGGGGGGCAGGGAGTCCAGAGTAAAGTGCCAGCAGAGAACAGGAAAGGGTGAGAGAAAGTCTGATTGAATTAATCAGCTAGGGTAACTTTGCGAATGGGAAAGATGTGAGGAGGGTCTAAGTGGCAGGCACAGGTTGTCTCTCAAAAGTCACTAAAAAGTTGGAACTTACATCACAGAAGGGAACTACATTCGCCAAGGAGAACTGGTGTATCTATCAGGTGGTAAAGATTTACAGAATAAACATAAGTGAGGGGAGCAGAGGCTTGAGAAGAAAGTAAGATCTAGAATCTCATTACCATGAGGTAAGGGGGAGAGACAGAGCAGAGGGAGGGAGGGAGGGAAGAGAGAGAGAGAGAGGAGGGGGGGCTCACTTTTTAAAATATTCAGCTGGGCCCCCTCACTTGGGAAACCAACATGTAGAAAGATGTTACCAATCAACAGATCCCAGTCTCCATATCAGGGCGGGAGAGAGAAGAACTGTCTAGATGACTAACCTCTGCTGTTCTGATTGTTTGAATGGCAGTTAAGTTGGTCTGGAAAATATTATGGGTTTACAGCTGTAAAACCTGATGAAAACAATTTTTTGTCAATACAGCTCTTCATATATCTCTTGTCCTTAGAAATAACAAGGAGACCCAATACACACACACAGGAACATGTGTGAGAGGAAGGGGGACCTCCCTCTAAAGGATGCTAGTCTATGTCTCAGAGAAGCACCCCGAGAAGAGTGTGGTTTGCCTATAAAACCATAATAACACCTATGGTGATGGCAAAACCCTCTCTCTACTTCCACTAGGGATACTCTGATTGATTAGCACTCCTGTGTTCTCTATTCCCGCTTCCAGGAGTCTATTCCAGGATCCAGCGTGCTGTGACTCTGAACAGTACAGGATGAAATGTTTTTGTCACTGTAAAAAGCACTAATGTGTTGATAGTAAGCATTTCCACTTGAAGTTCTGCCAGCTTTTACCATGATGGATGATAAAATAAAAAAACAACCATCTACTAAAATAGCAATATATTTGAGAGGAGGAAAAATTACAACCTAGAGTGATTTTGACTGCAGGAATAAACATTTCAGACATAATAAAATTTTAATGTGGAAATGTTGACAGATAAAAGAATGTTTGGGAACTCAAGATAATTAAGTTATACGCGTGTCATCTGACTTGTATTTCAGAATCCCTGGGCCTTTTGCTTAACTCTCTACATCCACTATCCAAAGGGCCATTGTCCAACTCTCTGCAGCAGCTCATCCAGAGAGAGAAAACTGACCATACAGGATAAAGGGTGCCCTCCGTTTTCTAGGTGAATGGGAAGGGGCACAGGGGTTACGGCTCACATTCTTTGGGATGATAACAATCTCCCCTGCGTCCTGGAGGATGACATTAGCTAGTTTTGAAATTTATCTAACAAGAAGGTCAATTTTTTTCTAAAATGTTTCATGTCAGGAAATCCATGGACTCATAGATTCTGGAATACTATTTCCCCGAGGGAGGGGGCGTGTTCAGATTCTTGCTTCCTATCTATATACAATTCCCTATCTGCCCTCAGGCCAGCTCTGGATCTCACTCCCCTCCGTCATGATAGGCTTACACTCTATCTGCTTCGTCAAAGCCCAGCACATGGTCTCCATGTCAGCCATCTCCTGCAAACCTGCTCTCTGGAATGTTTATTCAAACTTCAACGTATTTACTATGGTCCCCAGACTCGTCTCTCAGTCAAACCAGCACATCAGAGGTGGCTTCTACCAACTACATGACCGTCATTCCAGTCTCTGCTGAGACAAAACTTAGGTTCTACTGTCACAGGATTTTCCCTGTCTAATAACGTTAGTGCTGAGAAGGTCTGTGATTGGGCAGGGGGAAAGGGGGGAGCTAAGAGTTGTAGAGGAGGCGGCTGAGAGAGGAGAAGAACCGAGGTCATGGACACGAACCTGAATGGCAATTACCAGCCACAAGTAGCTAAGTTTTCACACGGTTAGAAACGTTGGGATAGAGCTTTTATAATTATCTATTTGCTCTAAAATTACTGTGTTGACAGCTTGTAAATTGTGATATTATTGATATATAAATCTGATTGTTTAATTAAGCTTTAAGAGTTTTGACTTACTTAGTTACTGGAATGTGGGTCCGCTGATTACAAGGGTTTATGGCTGAGAGGGAGCACAGCTGGGACCCTGTCAGGTCATAGTGTTGTGGCCCACCAGGCCAGTGTATGTGCTAGAGCAGAACCGCGGCCCGGAGGGGCAGGAGAGTCGGCGGGTCGGTTTTTAATATTTCCCCCAACGTAGGCTCTATCCCAGGGGAGACAACACAGCTTCTTGCAGCAGCGTCTGACAATATAGCATTGCATCCATCACTACCTAAAAGCTCGGGCTCACTGGAGCCAGGCTGTGTCTAACTTTGGTTGTAGATTCACCCATGGCTACATTGGTGAGTGAGTTCTCCCAGCTTGCTACTCAAAACCTCCTCCTGACACTATGCAGGTGAAACCAGCCTTCCTAGGTCAACCTCACCCATGGCCAGTCCACTGTACATGTGAGACCTACACAGGTTCCTCTTCCCCCAACTGCCTTGCATTGCCAGGTATTTATCAATGAACACGTCCTATGCATGGCTTGTTGTCTCAGTCTGTCTGTGGACACAGCTGTGATGCACTGAAGACTACGCTATCTTGTTCTTACAATTAAAACAACAACAACAGATTCAGGAGAAGACTGAGGACAAGTGTGAGCAGTGCAGTAGACCAGAACTTGCCTCTGACATTTCTCATGCACTGTTTTATTTTTGATGTGAACTCTGAGGAGGAAAGGGATGGATTTGGGCTGAGTGTAACTGGACAGAGGCACAGACACACACACACACACACACACACACACACACACACAATCTGTGCCTGTATATGTGTGCTTGTGTGTGTGTGTTGGGGTGCACACAATCTGTCTGTATATATGTGTGCTCGTGTGTGTGTGTGGGGGGGTTAAGTTCAAAAGCTAGTTATTTACAGCTTACCACACAGAGTGAACCCCTTGCACGTGTGCTAACACTTCGACTGTAAAACGGTGCAAAGCTCCAGTGGCTCAGAGCGAGGAATGATGGCTCTCGGGCAGCTGCAGGATAGTGGAGATGAGGAAAGGACAAAGTGGGTGTTTTTGTTGTTGCGAATTCATGATGTTCCTGGAACTGAGATTCTTGGATTAAAATTAAAAATCGCACCATTTCCAGATGCAGCCCTGCTGTCTTTATTGATAAAAAGACTTGATTACATAAAAGGTTGGTTCTCTGGAGGCCTCTGGCAAGGCAGCAGCTGACAGGCAGTTATAAGGAGGAGTGTGACGTCCAGAGGAGTGTGCAAACCCTGACTCACACCTGCGGCTTGTTTTCTGTGACCCTGGAGAATGACCTTGTACGATTTAATGAAATCTGGTCCCCTGCCAGAAACATGTGTTGCAAAGGTGATGAAGATCTGATGAGCATCCCGCCTGGGAGGACTGCCTGGGAGGGCTCAAAGGCTATCGATCAGCCATGTTCCCAGGCCACTTGTATAGCCAGGGCACCTTGAGTCCTCACATGAGGCTCATACCTGCCCCTCCCCCCGGAGGATTTGCACTCAACTGCACTGTTGATATCTCAGGGTACAAAGCCCAGCCCCTTGCCTCAAGTTGGAATGCATTGTTGCTGCTCCTGCTGTTGAGTACCCTGTAGATCCAGTTGAAACTGGACCCTCCAGTGTTCCAACCCCTGCTCAGCTTTGTCCCACACCCAGGCTGATATCCAGTTCTCCATTCTGCCCATGAGACTCCATAAACTTCACCCACCTGGATCCTTGCCTCAAGTTCTACTCATAGGAACTCAAACTCAAGACACGTCCTCAAATAACCACATAGCCTTGAGCCTACCTAGCCTCTCTGCTCTCTTGCCTAATGATTAATAGAAACAGACAGCAAGGGCAGAACTCATTGGTGAAATGATCAAATAGTTCTTTAACAAACCCAAGATATTCATCATAAAAATAATGATTAAAAACTTTGCATACTATAATCACGGTAAACGATTAGGCAATGTTTTCAAGTATGAGCAGAGAAAATGGAATCTTTTGTATTAGTGAAATGACAAGAATTATTTGTATTGCTACCTGGAGAAAAATAACAAATACGTATTTGTTTGGTAGAGAAAATTAATGAAGGAATGAAATAATAATGCTGATTAGAAATGAACCCTCGCCCTTCAGTTACTTTGAAATGACTCCTCTTGTGTATGTGGAAGCTGAGGCTGAGGTATAGTTATCTACCAAGACAGGCACATATTCTGCCAGGGCTCGCCGACTTCACCAATGTAACCATGGTTTCAATGTAACATTTTTATCTCTGATTCTCCCAGACTACAGAGAACTAGAAAACTCTTCTTTTCTCCAATAGTATAGGAAACTCTCCAGATTCTATCAACTCACATTGTCCTTTAGATCATCAAGGATCCTTTTTAACATGATAGCAGAGCCCATACCAATCTGTTTAGCCCATGCCTTGTGGGAGGAAAGGGTCTGGCTAGTCATGTTTGAGAGCTTCCAGATGTTTCAAATGTGTCCCTCGTTACAGAATGCCAGATTTGGAAAATGGCTAAGTCTCTCCAGCTGCTAAGTCCCCAGAGCCATGTTGGATCAGGCTTTCTTCTACATCACCCAAAGGTTCTAAATTTTAACGGTTGAGGAAGAAAAATGTGACACTGAACTCAATGTTTTACTGAAGAGATGTGTCTATTTGTGTGTGTGCGTGTGTGTGTGCGTGTGTGTGTGTGTGTGTGTGCGCGCGCGCGCGCGCGCGCGCTCTACCTTTGGATGTGTTTTGATTAAACCATTCTGGGTGTATAAACCACTTCAGGCTGTGTAACGGAAAGCATTTTTTTCAAACTTGAGTTTAGACCTGACAAGCTGCTTGACAGACAAAGGCTGCGGGAAGTCTGGCTGTTCCCCAGTATAGAAAAGCACAGTCCTTCAGTTTATTTACCTAAAATATGCGTCCATCAACACAACCGAGAAGAGCATTAAGTTCTCAGAAGACAGAGAGGCCGTGGTGAGGAATGTGGTAACTGACAGAGATTTTTGTCCTGCTCGTATGGTCGACATTCTTTCTTCTAAAACAATCTTTTTCTTCATATGTTTTTTGTCAAGGTTAACTTACAGAGAGGTTTTCCCTGCTCATTTTCAGTTCCTTGGTGAGAAATCAAAGTGGTCTTGCTTTTAGAATGACCGTGGAGGTGAGTATGGTCGTCCAGCTACAACAGGTGTGCAGTTAGGAAAGGAAGGAGACTGGATGTTGCTTGAACTGGGTAGAGGGACAGGAAATGTTGGTCGGACTGAGAAGGCTCAGAACTTTGGCATCTACAAAAATGGCTCTCTGTGGGTAAGCACCCAGTGCTGATGGTAATGGGACAGCTAAGCTCCACATACTACTACTTAGCCCCTGGTGCTCGAAACCAATGCTTCTTTAACTCTTGTGAACCCTTTGGCAGCAGCAGTGTGAAATCCATGAACCCCATTTCAGATCCTCCAAAACTATATAGGATCACACAGAAAATCAACCACAGTGAAACACAGTATGATCCAATATTCTCATTATGCAAAATCCCCCATGCCATCTAACAACAGGGTTCATTTCAGAATGGTTTGATTTGAGAATCCACCACAATCTCAACCTCATTGCTTAGGGTTATGATGCGCTGAGCTATTAGAGCACTAGTAACGGCTGGCTCAAATAAAATGCTTCTACTATTCATGTTTGGTTTTCATTTTCCTGACTATGTTCCAAATCTGATGGTTTCAAGTCTATCCCCAGAATTAAGGATCCTATGTGCTCGGCTGGAAGACAAGACTGACATGGCTAGCAGACCAGTGATGACAAATCTAGAGGTGTGTTCATTTCAAAGGTAGCTTCTGTGACATTGATTCTAAGAAAATGTCGAGGTGACTTTTAGATAAACCACATTGTACCTAAGACATGAGGGAACATTCCTGTGGATGTGGACATTGCTTCATCAATATCCAGCATTCTCAAAGACTATAAGCTAACCTAAGCAGAACAGCAAATGCCGGCTGTTGGTGAGACTGTGGGGCCCTCCGTGATCAGATTATTTGAGCTCATGGGTTTATGACAGATTCTGAAGTTTCTTATTATGTATTTGGCCCCCAAGTCTCAAAATACATGCAGCAAACTTTGTCAATATTTTAAAAAATGGCAAAAGAGAAAGTGGAATTAAAACATTTTTTTAGAGTACAATGTATGCTTTATCATCTCTTTGAAGCAAATAGCAGTCACCTCTCGAGGACTGCATATTTACTCAATTACTATTTCCCAAAACATTTATGAGAAAATCCTCCTTGCTAAGGGCTACCTCAGCCATGATTTTTTTTTAGAAGAGAAAGTTCAAATCTGTAAAAGTATTTAAGGAAGTGACATTTAAAATCACTTACCATACACGGTAAGATTACACACTTGCAATCATAGCATGTAAGAAGCAGAGACAGGGAGATTACCATGGGTTCAAAGCTGGCCTGAAATACAGAGATAATCCTAGACCATTGCGGAACCCAGGGTGAGGCCCAGTCCTCAAAACCATAAAAATTTTTGTTTAGTAACCTTTGTCTTCTTTCTGGGAGGAGCACTATTCACCCAGTTTTTAATGCATTTGTTCATAGATTTATGGAATAGTAGATTCCCAAAGGGATCTTCCACAGCTCCTCAGCTTTGATCATCATCCCCCACCCTCCTCTCCTTTACCTCTAGCCCAGAGTTCTCAACCTGAGGGTCACGATCCCTTTGGCAGTCAAGTTTCCTAAGAATTGCCAAAGATCATTCGAAAACACAAATATTTACATTATGGTTCATAACAGTAGCAAAATTACAGTTATGAAGCAGCAACAGAAATAACTGTATTATTGAGGTTCACCACCACATGAGGAACTGCATTAAAGGGTCTCAGCTGCCTTAGGAAGGCGTAGAACCCCTGCTGTATCCTCACTCCCATTTAACCCTTTCCATCTCAGTGTTCTCCACCATCCTTATTATATTGGGTCTACTCTCCCTCCCTGAAGACCCATTTTTACCCCTTTCCTATCACATGGACAGAGGCTGTAAGTAAACAAGTCCCTAGTTTGACCATCAATGAGATGATAATTCCATCATAACCCAGTCCTGCCTCTGTAAAGCCAGCTGCAGTGTAAGTCACACAACCCTTCCTAGCTTTTTGCCCTTTGTGGATATTCCATTTGAACCATACTAGTCTAAGAATCTGAAGGTAGAATCTGCATATGGGAAAGATTAGGTGTATCTGTTTACGTCGGTCTAGGTTACTTCACTCAGAATAACTTTCCCAGGTCAGCCATTTTTCCTGAAATTCTCATTCATCACAGAAGGTTCTTTTTGCAGTGGGCAGCACTTAATACAGAGACTCACAGCTAAGCAAAGGAACATGAATGAGTGACTGGAGTGCCCAGCCCCCAAAGAGTCATTGGCATCTTCTCTTCCAAAGCTCTGGCAACATCATAGAGGAGGAAGCAGAAAGAAATCAGAGGGTGAAGATTCTCTGAAACGCCATCTTCTCAGTGTTGTGCCCATGAACACCCAGACGCTATGGTTACCTGCTTCAGATGTGCACATCATCAGGCCTGTCAGTACTTTATTATGTGTTTGAGAGATACCCAGAGATTCTGTGACATTCTCATTGAGATTCTGTGAGCAATTACTGAGTCCTGGGGCTGGTTGATGGTCATTCTCTTCAATGGTCAGTTATCTGGGTTTGAAAAGCTCTATGCCAGCAACACCAATTGCACTCAGTGGATCAAAAAGTAAAACAAAGGACATTATAGTTTGTGGGAGGATGAAGGCATCTTAGCATAAGAGAGTAGGGCTGACTGCTCAGCACTCATGGCTATATGCTATTACTCATGTCTATACACTCAGTAGTCAATGTCTATAAGCTCAGTACTCATATCTATTTGCTCAGTACTCACATCTGCATGCTCAGTACTCATGTCTATATGCTCAGTACTCAGGTCTTACATTCAGTACTCAGGTCTACATGCCAGTACTCACGTGTATACGCTTAGTACTCAATGTCTGTATTCTCAGTACTCGGTCTATACATTCAGTACTCGCACCCATATGCTCAGTACTCGCATCTGTATGTTCAGTACTCAGGTCTATATGCCAGTACTCATGTCTTACATTATTAGTGCTTATATGAGAATTTGCCAGACAAGGTACTTGTTGCAGTGGGCAGCACTTAATACAGAGACAGATTGTTGAGAAGTGACTGTGGAGTGCCTAACCCCGGTGCACATATCTGTGAGACTGTCAAAGAATGATAAATTAACTAATTGGAAATAGAAGAAAGCAAAAATGTATTTGCCTTTTAATAATGTCCTGTACATTTTCCACAGTTGATAAGGTCAATATCACCAAAATATTGCTGCTTAAATGATACCTCATATACATGACAAAGTTTCTATAATGGGAAAGCCATGTTTTCAAAATCACCATTTATTATTAATATGTTTTAGCTCTTTATAATTATGTGAAGAAAATATAAACTGTTCAGTAAGACAACTGATATAATGATTTTACCTGTTATAAGCTAAGCTAATACTGAATATTCTATCTTTCTTATAGTTTCTTCTCCACTGTAAATGTGATGGAAGCCATGACTCCCAGAGAAAGGAAAGGGATTCACTGCCAACATCACATCCTGTATTTTAGCTTTCAGTGCATATTAGTGTATATAAACCTGGAATTTCTAAAACAGAGAACTTCCAAATGCTACCACTTCATCACAGACACATTGAGGTCTCTTCCATGCACGACACATGTGGAACAACTCAACTTCTTAAAGTAATGCAGTAATTCAGTAGCAACACTGCTGTCTTAACACAGAGGAAGGAAGAGAACACACACACACACACACACACACACACACACACACACACAGAGAGAGAGAGAGAGAGAGAGAGAGAGAGACGGATGAGGGAGAGGGAGTGAGAGACAGAGGACCTCATTTTAAGATACACACTCAGGGGAAAGCATTCGGGTCAGTCCCAGCTAGGGGATCCCTGGGCCCTGAGTCTGAAGTGCATCCTGTCTTCAGCAGTAGGGACTTATTCCACCTCTGGAGGCAAACCGAGGGCAGCAGAGTGTCTCTCATGTCTGCCATTGTGTTTTTGTTTCAGTCTTTGACTTGGAGGGAGCATCGTCAGGCAAGAATAGAAATGTTTATTAAATTATATATGTGTACCTATACATGGAATCCCGTGTGTCACAGTTTTTTTTAAGGTAAATGGTTAATACAATTCCTTGTGGCTTTTTTCAGACATCCTTCCTCTTATTTTACCGACAGACCTCCTTCTTAACATGCCTCCCTCCCTCCCCTTCCCTAAAGAGCGCCCCAGTTTATCCTTTTGCCTCTCAAATCACTTGTATCCTGTCAGTATCCTTTGCATTTCTGCCCTGGGGACAGCTTTCATGCTACCAGAAAGTACGATGTAAACTGCCAAGGGAGGGTGGGAAGCCACCTATCATCCTATCCAGCTCTAACAATGCAGTAGTGGCACGCATACCTTGGCAGTAACCAACGACTCTAATTGGACTTAAGGCCTATCAACAAGAGGGAAACTATGCATGGTACTGGAAATCCAACTTCTCAGTGTTTATGAAATCATGGTTATTAGATGAAAATCTACAACCACTAATTAACTAAACCAGAATAATTTCTAACAACAATCTATAAATATTCGTCCTTATGCCCACAGGTAAGTAGAGTCTTCACCCCCGCATCAAGGAAACTTCTCTTTGAAACCCACAGAGACCACTACAGGAAACCACAACCAATCAAAACGGAGAGCTGTGAAGCCAAGTCCCAGTGGATACACCTACAAAACACTGCCACACCTAAGGCTCGAAGAACTTTGCAGAAGAGGAGGCACAGAAATTGTAAGAGCTAGAGCATCAGAGCATTTGCTGTGAGCGTGAGTCTCCTACTAACAACAACGCTCTACCCATACAGTCTCACCAACATGAAGGGCCAGACATGAGCTGGATAATGAATAATTATATCTATATAGATATATATGCATATAATAACCAATAGAGAGAAAAGCCATAAATTTGAAGAAGAGAATGGGGAAGTTTTGTGAGAGGATTTGGAAAGAGAAAAGGGAATAAATGCTTTATTATTATATTATTATATATGCCTTATTATTATATAATTATTTTATTTTATATTTATATATTTTATATAATATATTTTACATTATATAATTATTTTATTATATATGCATTATATAATTATTTTATAATCTCAAAAATGAAACAAAAACAAAGAAGCATGTTGATACAGTTCAAGGACGGACACCATCGTGTGGCTGAGCTAGCCTCCAGGAAGGCTGAGGGCGAAACTCTAACTGTGCAGCTGTGTACCCAGCTGAAAAGGCTAATACAGAAAGCAAAGAGAAGGGACCTAAGAGACAACTGTTTCTCTCCCACCAGCTGGGTCTGTCCTGCAGATTATAGTTTGTTTTCAGTTTAGAAGAGGATGCATGAATGTCCACAATCAAACACAGAGGGTTCTCTACTTATAACGGACTTGACTTACGGTATAAAAGGGGTTTTTGACTTGACAAATGGTGTGAAGGCTATATATTGTCAGTAAAAATTGGGATCTTTGACTACTTTCTCAGGCCAGTCATAAGTGGTACTGTGGGTTTTTTTTGTTTTGTTTTGTTTTGTTTTGTTTTTTATGGTGATAGGCAAGGGAAGTTAGATGTGGTTCTCATAAGTCATGTGATCATAAAGGTTAGCAATGAGTACTCCGTGGGGACGGTATTTCTAAGTACTCTGTGGGGATGGTATTTCTAATCCACCACATTTTATCTTCCACAGGTTAAATTATTTTATGCATTTTGACTTAAAATACTGACATTTTTATCATGTTTATAGGGACACAAACCTTCCACAAATTTTGTATGACATCCCAACAACAAACTCCGACAACCTTGTCATTGGTTGGGTTTAAGAAAAGCGGGTTTTGTATATAAATTGTTTCTAATGTTTAGATATTTTTAAAAGTCTTGTTATGACAATTTATATACAAAATAGAGGGAGGATTTTAGACTTTGATTTTTGCCATATGTTCAACATTGTCCCAATTTTACATTTCTTATAATTACACAGAGTTAAGAATAGATTTGGCCTCCAGAGTTTTTGTAGAACATGTTTTAAATTATAAAAATGTACTAACTGCCCCCATGGAGGAAGTGTTTACATTCTAGTGTCTGACTTGGGCTTTTTACATACATTATTTTCCCGTGTCATCACAAGTGGGCACAGGCCATGCAGTTTAGTGCATCAGCGCACTTAGCTCCACAGAGTTTAGGTAACTTGGCCATGTTCCCGGGGGAAGAGTTGAAAATGGATCCCACATCGGAGTGATTCGGAAGTGTTCGCTATTCATCTCCTTGCTGAACCCTCTTAGCAGCTCTTTAATGCACACAGCTGGTCTTTTTCTCATTTAATGAAGTAAAGAAGTAAGGACCAAAATGTTTAAGTGGTTTACCAAAACCCTGCAATTATTAAGTAAGGGAGGGAGAGTTTCTGATTGTAAAACTCTACATTCTTTGAATATAACTATCCTCGAATTAACATTACATTTAAACCCTGCCTCTTCTTTCCCAGAGTCAGATATGCCACTCACTCCAACACAGGTACCTGCCACTACTGTTCTGCCCCCATCCATCAGAAGCTCAAACCACCAGACCTTAGGCTAGAACTAAAACCAACCTTTCTTCCATGTAATGAGACTATGTCGGCTCTTTCATCGTAGTTACACAAAACAGAAGGATACGGTTGTTACAGTAATAGCATTATTTAACCAATTAGATGCATTTTGTTTAAACAGTTTGTCTTAGTTAGGGTTTTACTGCTGTGAACAGACACCATGACCAATGCAAGTTTTATAAAAGACAACATTTAATTGGGGTTGGCTTATAGGCTCAGAGGTTCAGTCCATTGTCATCAAGGCAGAAACATGGCAGCATCCAGATAGGCATGGTACAAGAGTAGCTGAGAGTTCTACCTCTTCATCTGAAGGTTGCTAGTAGAAGACTGACTTCCAGGCAACTAGGGTGAAGGTCTTAAGCCCACACCCACAGTGGCACACCTACTCCAACAAGGCCACACCTTCTAATAGTGCCACTCCCTGGGAAAAGCATATACAAACCATCACACAGTTCTAGTACGGTGTCCATATTATTGCTATTTTGCTAATGGAAAAAACAGAGAGAAGGGGAAACTTGCCCTGGGTACAGAACGGGACTGGTCAGAAACACAATAGAATTTTGAACAGCTTTGGAGAGTGCGACCATTACCCCACCATGTCTTTCTATGAGTTAAACTAATCCTATTTATGAAAAAGAGGTGTGAACCTTAGTAAGTTCAAGAAACTCCTCTCTAAAAGAGTCCTTTCTGGTAGAAAATTAACATAGCTATGGCTTTTTCCCTTCTAGATCTTCTATCACAGATCAAATTGATTTATTTGGAAAATTCTTCTTTAGGGTGTCAAAAAACCTGGCGTCAGTATTTATGATTCTGTGCACATCTAACTCTCCCCCTATGTTTTTAAGGCTGCAATACAGTTAAAATTAAGCTTCATTTTTCTCTTCTGTCATCATGAGACAGCCAAGGGTGGCATCCCCATTTGTCATAATAAACAGGTCCGGCCCGACAATGCTGAGGCCATGAATTCCTTCAGTCTTAGAAAGTAAATATTAACCATTACACAGTAAATATTAACAATCACACAATGTGTTCTCTGTAGGTGATGTAATGTGGTAGCGTTTCACTTCCATGATGTACAGCTACAGAGAGTTTAAAAACTGAAGAAAACCACGACCCAGCGTCTTCATGGGCCGCCTCCCATTTCATCAAAGATGGCGCTGGCAGCTCAGAAGCAGGCTTTCGGCTGTGTGCTGCTTGGCCTTGGGCTGGCAGCTATCCTGTCTTCCTCCATTGTGCACCAGGTGAGCGAAGTCCATGGTGAGCTCAGTCGATAGCTCCTATATGAGGAACTAAAGCATTCTTCAAGGAACTCGTCTAATCAGCGGACAGTTACAGTGGTCTGCCCTTCTCTGCTGGCTTGGTAAGCTTAGTCGCTGCTGTTTCTTGCATCTCATGGCCTCTTAAAGTCTAGATGAGACACTGCTGTGAACGTTGCCTGTTTCAAAATCATTTCACTCAGGTAGGATAGTAGAAAGACTAGATTTAAGCAACAAACATTCTACATGAAATTATTAGCAGATTTTTTTTTTGTCTGTGTGATATAAAGTTGGAAAATAGAACCTTAGAGGATAAGAGTGCAAATTCCCGGTGACCACAAGGAAAGGGAAAGAAAATCAGAGAGGGGCACAGATTTGCCACCTCTGACCTTGCAAGATGTCTCCTGATCTGGAGGGCGCCTGGAATGCCTCAGTTCCTCCAGAGTGTTTGGATACATTGCATTTAGTGAATATCTCTGCAACCCTACTCTAAAAGTCAGATTGCATAGAAGTTCAGTGACTGTAATACCACTGTGTTTAAGGGGAAGATAACTTGGAAACGGCTTAGGAAAGGTGAGACAGAGGAATGGCCGTGTTTGGGTCAGCCCTGAGGTACTGCAATAGGCCTGACAGAAGCAAAACTATTCAGAAGTATCTCTCGATCTATCTGATGACTGAAATGGTAGACTCCGAAGAAATGGAATTTCCCTGGGAATCTAATGTTAGGAAAAGAAAAATATCCGCCAGAGGGGCAGCTTGTCTCCCTGAGGAGATTTCACACAGTTCTACCAGCTTGTCAGGTCACCTTGTAGGCGAGGATTAAAGCCCACACAAAGATGAATGAACGGTGGTGGGGCGGGGCCACACTTTGATGGGGAGGGGCAGGGAGCTTGGCTGTTTATAGCCTCTGCTCTCTTTACTCTCACTCCAGGAGCCCTGTAGTGAATCAGGACAGACTGAGGTCCTTCTCCCAATGCAACCACTTTCAATATATCTCCTTCTCTGTTTTCTGATATTGATTAGGCTTCATAATTGCCTTACAGAGAATGGGTACCCAGACCTAGATTGAGGCACGGGTTGTCACCTCCAAGTTTGATAACAGCACAACACAGCAACAGGAGCGAGAGCATGGTAACACTTCAATATATGGTAGACAATGGGCCCATTTTGCTGCTAAAATGTCTGCGACCGTGCTGGAAGTGTCTGCTCACCTTGAAACCACCGCAATGTGCCATTTAAAGGGGATGTTCAGAGGAGTGGGGAGGAGGCCAGAGGTGTTGCCTCCAGCTCTGAGTGCAGAAGAGGAAAACTCATGCCATCAGAGACTTCTGGGAGGGCATTGGGGTCACACAGGGCCAGAGCACTGCAGGCCTAATAAGAGTTTAGGATTGTATTTTATGTGAATGGGAAAGCTGTGGTGAGTTTCAAAGGGAAGAGTGACATTTACAATGAACCATTAATATTTCAAAGAAATCACACTGATCTGGAGCAAGGAGGTAGCTTACTTGGCCTGTGGCAGCCCAGGCAGCGGCGAAGGATTTGACCACTGCAGAGCAATCTGAGGCAGGAAGGAGCTGAATTCCGAAGCAGACTGCTGTTAGGGATTATGCCGGTTAGTGAAGAGGTGGCTGTAGATTCTCCTTCAATAGCTATGAGTCCACCAGGACAATGTAGTTAGCTAAGTTTCCAGTACAAGGCTGGACATCTCTCTTGCTGAGGGGATCATAAGCACAATGAGAGAGTGGTTAGTTACAGACACGGTACGTGAGATACTGCTGCACCCACAGCGGGGCTACCACACCATGGAAGTGGTTCATGGACATCGTTGCTGGAGGACTGCTGGCTGCCTCCGTCTTTCGTCAGCTTTCATGGCACCTTCTGATACCATGAAAACCAGCCCTCAGGGAGGGGGCCTTCAGGCCAGTTCCAGCTCAGGAGCCCCTGGGCCCTGTTTCCCAGTATATGGTGCCTTCAGCAACAGGGACTTACCTGCTAATCAATCTTGGGCAATCAAGAGCAACAGCAGTGAGCTGTATGCTTTGGGAATCTTCTTGGATGGCTTCGACCAACAATTCAAAGGAGGGCTTTTCATGGTATCAGTCCCCCACCCCGACACAGTCCTCCACACCCACAAGGTCCCACACACCTACACGGTCCCCCACACCCACACAGTCCCCCACACCCACATGGTCTTTGGCCCTTGCAGGGAGTATCATCAGCCCAGATGTGAAAAGTTCATGAAAGCCATCTTTGTATATTTAGACACCGAATCACAAAGGACTCCCTCTCTGATTCCTCAAAGTCATTTGCTCTGATGCTTGTGTCCAACTGGAAAAGCTCTTTCTAACTTATAATAGAAAATTCATAAAAAAACATGGTTTATTCCCATCACAAATCTTGCTTCCTCATGGGAATTCCAGAACTCTCCAGAAAAGCAAGCCAGGCTATAAGTCTTCCTGCTTCTGTCTGAGGAAAATTGTAACTAAACTTGCAAGTCTCACCCAATTCAGCAACTGTACACAGAGCTTTGAGTCTTCCTTTAAAACCCTTCATGACAGACTCCATGAGGTTGATTCGAAGGTGTTCAGTTTGAGCAGTGAATCGTGGCCTACTGCAACCAGGATGCTTTTATTAGACTGGCTTAAGAACAGTCTTCATGCTTATAAATTAATTTCAAAAATTACAACCCCTTGCTTTAAGTTGCCTCAGGGCTCAGATAGACATAAATCTTCATTAGGCGATGTGGTGAGCCCCTTAGCTCATAAAGAGTGGGTGGCTAAGTTGATAACAAACAGACTATTATTATCTTAGTCAATAATAATGCGCCTCAAGGTGGTCAGGGAAAAAGAAACACTTACATAAAAACATGTAACCCTAACTTTCCCAGAGAACGATTTGGAGACTATCTCTTCAATTGTGGCCATTTCCTTGCCTGAATGCACTAAGCAACCCTGAGTCCACTTGACAGCATGGCCCTTGGCCTCTGGAGTCTCTGTTCACAATATCAATACCCACTCTCAGCCCACAGACTATATTCCACACTACAGTTCTCCAGCTACAGCCAACGCAAGGCTTCTTACAGGCCTAGAAGAGACTGCAGGGTCTTTTCCTGATGCAGTTTTGACATAGTATATACCCATATGTTATGAACATAGTTGCATAAGAGCATAAACATCACTGAGTTTCTTATCTTGTGAATACATCACTGTTCTGTATGACAGGACAGGTGGTGGTTGTTTGTCTGCATAAACCAGATGTTAACATCCCACCCCACCCCCAGCCCATTGGACTTAAATGGACCACACTGTTACTTTGTAAAATCTCAAGGCAAAATGCATGCTGGAAATGCTATTTGAAACAATACATAGTAACAAAGAACAGGGCTTGGTCGCCACATGGAGGAATGAAAAGGTTGGGAGAAGGAACACACTGTATAATGAATAACAGAAGCTGCTTCCATCCCAGGATCTGTAGAGACGTCTGTAGAGGCGTGTGGGCTCCACAGTTGATGCAGACTGAGGTCCATGAGCGTAAAGCTTCTGATGTTGTCATTGGTAATACTTACAGTTCATATGTGATTCATCAGCCTGGGGATGGGCTACACAGAGATACTCGGGAGCTACCAACAGAGGGACATAGAAAACTGAAAATCACCCTCAAAGGCAGAAAGGAAGGGAAGAGCCTAGGCCCTGGCAGAGGAGAGGGTAGAGAAGAGACCACGGCTGTAGACAGCAGTCAAGAAAATGATCATGATGGAGGCTCAAATGGTGTCTGTCCCTTTAAACCACAGAAGTAACAATTCAGGGTCCCTGAAACAACCTATTTACATTCTCAATGATGGCACTGGCATAACTGTGTCTTTTCAAAATAATTTGCAGTTTATCTGATGTAACTATTCTTCAATTTCGTTTGAATGCATTGATGTCCAAGCTGACATTCACAGCAGGCCAAAGCCCTGCAAAGTTCAAGAAATGGCTTCTGTTTACTCTCCAAATAAGCCCATTAATTACCCAATTTATTTGCCTCTTAGACTAGTCCTGCAACAAGGCAGTCAGTGTTAATTATGCATACTTGTTCTATTGAACGAATAAAAATTAATTTATCAATTCTATCAGAAACATAAATCTAGCCATTGCTGCCATCCGAGGTTAATAACAGACAGTAGCAGTTCTTTGAATCAAACTACACAGAGAAAAGTAAAGACTCCAATCTTAAATGTCTGTCTTTTTACTATTTTGTAAATCATTATCCCATAGTAAACTCTGTACCACCAAACTGCAGTGGCTTACTTTTTATTTTGTTTTATTATTATTTTTATATCATGAACCATCCTCCCACCTCCACTTCTCAAGTACTTAGATTATAACCATGAACCATCATCAAGGCTGGCTTTGCTTGGCTTGGTTTTACTGTGAGTCTGTGTGTCAGCATGTGTCTGTGTGTTTGAGTGTCAGTGTGTGTGTATGTGTCTGTGTGTCAGTGTATGTCTGTGTGTCTGTGTGTGTCTGTGTGTCAGTGTGTGTAAACACACTCACATGCACTGTGCACAAGTACACGGGGACATTTTCTCAAGCAGTTTGGAAATTTGTCTCCTAGCACATGATTCTCTTTCTCTTTCTCCCTCTGATGTCTCAGGACTCACGGGTTGTTGTCAATTTTAGATTCTGAGGCTCTCTTGGTCTTTTTTCCTCCTTTTCTTCCTCACTGCCACAGATCTTACTTCATGGATGTAAATAATTCACAACTCATAAGCAGTAAAACACAGGCACAGAGTGGACGTTGAGCCACTTTTGACAGATGTAAATCCCTCTGTAGCTTTAAGCGCACTGACCTATGATGTTCCTCCTCTCACCATGACCAGCCTTGCCTATGCAAGAACTTCAAACAGAGGAATCCTGGGATTAATTTCTCCTGGTGGAGTGTCTCTCATTTCACAGAACACTCAGTGCTCCTGCTCTGCTAGCACCTGGGACTTGCTCCTTCTATCACTGGCTGATGCATTCTGTGAAAGAGCCATTCTCCCTTTGATTGACACTTGGATTGTTTTCAGTTTCCACGAACCGTAACCGTAAATAAAGCTGCTATTAGCATTTTTATGCAAGCACTTGGGTGCTGTGTGTCTTACTTCTTTTGCATAAACCTCTCACGGTGAAATTGAGTGGATTTAATTCCATTTTAAATCTTCCTCCTTAGGAATCTAGATGAGAGAACCCTCTCCCTTCTGTCTCTCCTCTCACCCTGCAGTAGACTGATAAGGTTCACCCAAATTGTTCCATATCTTGATTGCATGTCTGGAACCCGTGACTGTTGCCTGGCAAGGTGAAGGGAAATTTGAAGATGTCCTAGGGGTTGGGGTTGGGAATCCTGCCTTCCGTACTTAGCTGGACCAAAGCATCACAGAGCTGAGGTGTGGGGGAGGAGGAGGAGGAGGAGGAGGAGGAGGAGGAGGAGGAGGAGGAGGAGGAGGACAGAATAAGAGTGGTGTGTTCAGGGCTGTGGGGGCAGGAGTGAATGGGGTCGGTGTGGGTACTAAAAGCTGACCCCGGCCAGGAGCTACCCTCCCCCAGAGCCCCAGAAGGCCAGCAGTTTCCACAGCCCTGAGTTCAGGGCTTCTGCCCTCTAGAGTTGTGTGGTGATGGATTGGAGGTTCACTTCACCAGTAAATTTTTTGATATTTTATAACAGCAGTAACAGGAAACTAATTCAGACCCTCTAAGCCCTTCTGGCCCTTCTGGATCTTTTTTTTTTTTTTTTTTTTTTTTTTTTTTTTGTCTTCTGATATAGACCATTTTAACTTCAAAATCAGACCACCTCAATCCCCTGTTTAAATGTTTCTCCAGGACTATAGATGTGCACGGCGTGGAGCCCTGGCCTGGGCCTCCACCTTCCTGTTCACACTCCTGAGCGCTCTGCGTGCCCCCTCCTCTGTTGCTCAGCACCCCACACTTCCCCGACTTAGGAGGTCTGCACCAAACCTTCTTTTTCTTCCTTTCTACCAGGGAATGCCTATTTATCCTCAAAGTTTTAAATTTCTCAATAGCTAGCCTAGAGAGTCTTCCCTAAATTTTTCATTAAGAATCCTGAATCTTTTTCTAAAGGTACTGTGAGATCCCCATGGTGACATTTTACCATAGTATATTACAAATGTTCCCTTGTAATCTGCTTCAAACTAATGTGTTAGTTTGAACACAAACAAGGTGGAAGAATCCAGATGCCTCAGATCTGTATGGATAGAGGGTGTAAGTACCAGGGAAGATACTGGGTTAAACTTCTCCACGGGATACAACCCAACTTCTCCACAGGCATATAACCCTTCCGCCCTCTCAGAAGCTCTTCTAAGGAAGCCATTACCAACCCTTGACTATGCTGTTTCTCACTGGGAAATCCCAATAACACTGGTTATTTTTAACTGAAGTGAATTTTCTCCTTCCATCTTGTCTCTAAGTATGGTGAGATGGCCACTTCCTGCTTATTTCAGAACAAGAATTATGGGAAAATATTGAGAGAAGATAAAGTGTACCAGGGAGAGGGAGGGGGAAAGAAGAGGAGAGGGAAGGAGGAAGGAGGGGGGAGGAAAAGGATGGGGAGGGAAGAAGAGGAGAGGGGAGGGGAGGGAAAAAAAGGGGGAGGGGAGAGGAAGGAGAAGAAGAGAGGGAAGGGAGGAGAGGGGAGGGAGAAGAAGAGAGGAGGGGAGGGAGAAGAGGAGAGTGGAGGGGAGGGGAGGGAGAAGAAGAGAGGGAAGGGAGGAGAGGGGAGGGAGAAGAGGAGAGGAGGGGAGGGAGAAGAGGAGAAGGGAGGAGTAGGAAAAGGGAGAAGGGAGGAAAGGCAGAGACAGAAACAGAAAGGAGAAAGAGAAAGGGAGGGAGGGAGAGGGAGGGAGAGAGAGAGAGAGAGAGAGAGAGAGAGAGAGAGAGAGAGAGAGAGAGAGAACCCTGCATTTCTACTGGGAGTTGTTCATGCCTCTTGCTCCAGTCCCCTAACCCCCACAGGCCTGGCTGGCCCAGCTGGTTTGCCACTGTGTCCCCCCAATTTCTCCCAACCAAAGCACAACCCTCTCAGTCCCTGTGTGTACACACTGTGTTGGGGACAATGGCTTCTTCTCAGTCTAAGTCAGCTTGGCCCCTCTCCGTCCATCTCCATCTGAGTTTCCTCAGTGGACACTGAGTGACCGGAGGCCTGGACAGGAGGATCGAGCAGTGAGGCCTGCCATTGCTCTGCCAAACTCAGCAGAATTCTAGTGGTGTTAGCTGAGGTTAAAGACCCAGAGAGCGGACAACTCTTCAGACCCCCAGGAGGATGCGCTTTAATCTCTGACACCAATCATTTGAAATGTATACAAAGAAAATTCTATTCTGTTTTTAATAATACCATATTGAATATCTCAATGTAGATGTCCTTATATTGTGAGTAGCCTTTTGGTTTTTACTGTTTTCTTTTAAGTACCCTCCCTCCCTCCCTCCCTCCCTCCCTCCTTCTGTAACTCAGTCACAGATGTTGCTCAGGCTATCCTTATGCTCTTGGGCCTAGGTTAGCCTGCTCCCTTGGCTTCTCCAGTAACAGGGGTTAACAGGTCGATATGATCTCCTTTGACCGACACAAAGCAGTACAGTCCTGCTAAGGCAATGGGTTCTCTCTAAACATTTTCAAACCACTATTGCCAAATGTGCTCAGATATTTACCAGGTAACACATCGGAGTTTAGAGCCAGTCTTGTGGAACATGGCTTATCAGTTTTAATTAGATCCAAACGAACATCTGTGAGCAACGGAGGCTCCGCCAAGTCCCCTGTTCAAGACCGTGGCTGGCATGGCAATGGGTGTAGATGTCTTAATAGCACGCAGTATTGGCAGCATTACTTCCTCACTGGAAGGCCCTCAGTGCCACACAGCAGCGTATGTGCCCACTCCCCTGCCTGTGCGTGGCTCCAGCCCAGGCAGTCTAATGAGGAATACAGGGGAAACATGATGATGACTGAAATGTGGTAAATAAATACAGGCGCCATCGCGGCCAGTGTGGAGGCCTGCCGGCCTGAGGCTGCTCGGGGCGCCTCAGAGCACACTGCAGACAGTGATTCCTGCTCCCCACATTCCCCGCTTTCTCAGGAAGCTGTCGGTCGCATGTGCCTCTCTGCCTTCCCCACATGGCCAGAGTTAGGAACAGCCAACGGAGTGTTTTCTTCTTTCTGTGTTAAAATAGTTCCTAAAGTAGAATGTTCTAAGTTCATCCTCTCATTTACTGTTCCTAGTCCTTTGAGTAACAGGCCAATCTACCTGCCTCTCAGGGGCCTACAGTCATCTGTATCTCAGCCCTGAAATCTTCACCCTCATAGCCCAATCCTGCACGGTCTTCTTTAGAAGCTAGAAACCAAGTTCAGTGCAGCCCTGGGCCCTGCTGTCACAGCTCCCTAGCCTGGCTGGAGGCCTGGGATGTATTTTCTGTGGAGAATGTGTTCAGAGGAAACACCCGGACCTCTGCTCATATCCCTCCCCCTCCTAGATCCTCGCCTCTCCCCCACTGCTCATCAGGCCTGAACAGGGACAGCTGACCAGAACCAAGCCTCTTTTTTAAATCTGATCTGGAGACAGAGCAGGAAAACTTACCCCTTTAATCCCAGAATTTGGGAAACAGAGGCAGGTGAATTTCTATGAGTTTGAGACCAGCCTGGTCTACATAGTTTATTTCAATACTGCCAGAGTTATATAGAGAGACCCTGTTTCCAAAGCCGTAATAATAATAATAATAATAATAATAATAATAATATTCCTTCTCTTACAGCTTCTCCCAGAAGTGGCTTAAACCACAAGTCAGACTGTTCTCTTGCATAAGGCAGTTATTTCCAAGTAGACCTGCAGCACAGACCAGATGTTCCTGTAGCCTTCAGGGCAGTTCTTTCCTATCTCTGCAACTACTGCTTCTCTAGTAACTTCTGCATACATGCATACACACCAGCATGCACAGAGACATACATGCACATATTCATAGAACATATACAAAGGTATACACACATGCATGTATGCAAACATACATACAGGAATGCACATCAACATGCACAGAGATGAGCATGCATGCATATGAGCATACACAGAGATATACACACATGAATGCATATGAACATAAACATATGCATTACATCAATATACACAGAAATGTACATGCATGCATATGAACATACACTGAGGCATACATAGATACATGCATGTTTCTGAACATACGCACATGCACATCAACAGAGACATACATTAATACATGGATATGAGCAAACAAAGACATACATGTATGCACATCAGCATACATGGAGACATACATGAATGCATGCATATAAACACAAATAGACATACATGCATGCATGTATGAGCATATGCACATGCTTGCACATCAACATACACAGCGACATATATGTATACATGGATATAAGCATCCACAGAAATATACATGCATGCACATCAGCACACATGGAGACATACATGCATGCATTATATGAACATAAAAACACGTATGGCTATGAGCACACATGAATACAAATCAACATACATAGAAATATACATGCATGCATGAGTGAGCATACACAGCAATATATATACACACATGCATGCATATGAACATACACACATGCATGTACATCAATACATATGCATGCATATGAACATACATGGATGCACATCAACATACAAACATGCCTCAGCATACATGGAGACATACATGCCTGTTTCTTTCACAACAAAGAACCATCACTGGGGATAGGTTTAGATTGCTCATCAGCTTGCATTAAATAAGGCATTGCTGAGAAGATCACAATAGTCACCAGGGCTGAGGAGAAAGGTATGAGTGTAGAAGAGTCCCGGAACACTTCAAGAACTGTCTTCTTAACACAGAGGGCTAGGAATGGGAAGCTTGGGAGAACAGGCAGGCAGACACTAGGCTCTGGTCCTCAGGATTTAGTTAGCCCAGCTGAGGACGGTTTAGCACACTGACCTCTCTTCCCAATTAGGAAAGACACAATGTTGTGATAATAAGTTTGTGTTGCCTTTGGGCAGCAGGGAAGTCGATAGAAGATTACAACAGCAGTGAGAAGAAATGGATGCATGGCAGTTCTTACTGAGACACACAGCCTCCTCTTACAGCCCTGCTCAGCCAGTGACTGGCAGTCAACATCAGCAGCTCCAGGCCTCAAGCCTGTTCACGCTTCTGCAGGTGACCCAGAGAACAGAGAACACAGAAGCCCATCCCCTCTCTCCACTTCCCAGATAGTGGAGAAGGCTCTCACTTGTTTCTCAGTCAGAATTTAGGGGGTTCACAGCATCCTGCTAAATATTTGGGGTTTGATTTAGGAATTTTTGTCTTTGCTTTCATTACTTTGACTCCTACATGGTAAGCATTGTATCTATGTAGTTTATCACAACACAATTTGATACAAAGTCTTTCACGAGGTTACAGTTTGAATATAAAATGCTTCCCATTGACTTCCATATTGAATGGTTCACCTTTGGGGGAAGGTGTCATCTGGAGGAGTGGGAGAAGTTTTAGGACATCTGGTATACCTAGAGAAGGTGAGTTACTAGGGGCATGTTTTGACAGTTATGCCTGTTCCAGATCCCTTTCTGTGTTTCCTGTTTGCTGTGAAGAACCTCCTTGCACACACCCTCCTGCTGTCACGATGTTCTACATAAGAGCAAGCCCCCCCCCAACCATGGACAGAACTGCCCAAAACTGGGAACCAAGATCTGTCTTCCATCCTTGCGAGTTTCTCTGGGGTGCTTTGCTACAGTGACGGGAAAAGCAATGATGTCGTTGCACAAGGTGTTCAAAAAGAGTTGCTGGATTAACATGGGAATGAATTAGATGATCATAACGATGGCACTAAATATTCTACAGAAAGTCCTTTTCATGATACTTTCTGATTTCCTTTGGTTGGGGGACATTTATTAACCAAAATCCCACGGATTCTCATGAGTAAAGAAAAAAAAATCCTTCATCAGTGAAGCTATGAAAAACTTGGTGTTTTCAGCCACACATGGGAGTGACATCTCCCTAGATGATGGCTCTCTGAGGAAAGAAATAATGTTTAATCCTTCACTGTTCATTTGTTTCTAAGCCTAGAGCTCTCAATGTTTGATACTTGAATCAAGAAAAGGAACAATGGCTATTCAAATAGTCCAAGTTACAAGTGTTTGCACAGCTGCATAAGAAACTTGCTTTGTCCTCTCCTCAGATGGCGGCATCTTGACTGGCTACATAAGGCAGGGTTGCCAAGGAAGCAATTAAGTTCTTGTGAATGTCATCAAGGGTTTATTTACGAGTGGGTGCTGGTGAAAATACAGGGCAATTTTCCATTTTTTTGTCTAGGGAAACAGTAATTCCACTCAAATGTTTATTGAACATGACTATCCTCCAGCCCTTTTTGAGGAAGTGTAATCTCCTGACACCTATGAAAACACTGAACTATTCATTGATTTTCTGAGAAAGTTTCAGCCTGGACTGTCACCACCTAAACCCTGGTTTCAGGGACATATAGGTAGAGTGTGATCAAGAAGGGCTGTGGATGACCTGCAGTTTATTACACGTGTGGAAAATATACACTTCTAATCCCCATCATCGTTGTCGTCATCATCATCGTCACCATCTTTTTCCACCTCCTCCTCCTCCTCCTCCTCCTCCTCCTCCTCCTCCTCCTCCTCCTCCTCCTCCTCTTGTGTCTTTCCTGCATGGTCTCGTTATAGAGCTACAATGGCTTTGAGCTCCCAGTCTTCCTGAGCCTGAGTGCATCTATGCACTACCACATCTGGCTTTTGCTTTTCTTTTTAAGGATGAAATGATGGCAGAATTTTAAATGAAACTGAGCACTTAGCAGGAGGATTTCTTCTCAGTAAACTCCCGTTTTGTTCCTCATCTTCTTGGGGATGCTAACCTCCAACTCCACTCATGTTTGGTTCCAAAGCCAATTTTCAACTTGTAATGAATGCTGTGCTCTTTCTTTGAAAACACTTAAGCCAGCTGAAATATGAACACGGGCACACTGATGACCATAAAATTAACAGGTCTGAGATTTTCTGCAGTTCATTTATCCCAGCTCTTGAATTTTCATATTACATTTTAATAATTGCAACAGGACTGAAGTGCCTGAGGTTTAAGTAGCAGATATGTTTAGCTAAGTTAAAGGTGCAGCACTGAGAGTCCTTCACCAAAACCAATCAAAGAAAAATACAGAGGGGAGCCGGGCAGTGGTGGCGCATGCCTTTAATCCCAGCACTTGGGAGGTAGAGGCAGGCCGATTTCTGAGTTCGAGGCCAGCCTGGTCTACAGAGTGAGTTCCAGGACAGCCAGGGCTACACAGAGAAACCCTGTCTCGAGAAAACAAAACAAACAAACAAACAAACAAAAAATAGAGAGGGGCATGTATTTTCCAAGGGTGAAGGCCACTCAGTCTCTTGGTGCCATGAGCCTTTCACAGAGCCAGACTGAGCCAGTGCCACTCAAAGGATGTGAATGCTCCAAGCTGTCTTGCCTGTCAGAGAAGGAACTATAAGAAAGCCCTCCATTTCTTTTTCTTACCTCATTTTAATGTATTGATTTTCATTGAGCTTTGGTTAATAGTTGTGGAGATAAGTTTAGCTTCAGGCCTCTCAATTAGGGAAACTGCCGAACAGTGGGAAGAGAGAGGCGGGGATACAGAGGATTGACCGATGACTGCTCAGTGTAGCGGGTCCTGTCCACACTCAAAGCAATGAGTGATTAAGAGGTGTGTGGACAAGTGAAGAGCCGGCAGTCCCACAGCAATCACAGACACCCAGGTTCCACCTGCCCAGAGAACGAGCGAGCCAAAGCTCTTCCCAACTACCAAGTCTCGACTCCTAAAAACGCTATGTTTTTACTGAGTAAATAGTTCTACAGTGTCTAAAGATATTAGATTATATCTTTCCTACTTAAGTAGCATGTTATAGTAATATTCAAATACATTATTTTGGTTTTGAGTTTCTGTCATCAAATTCTTAGCAGGAAGCATTAAAATATCTGAAAACGTGATGTTTGTATGAATAAAAGAGATGCTATGCAGAAATAATCAGTTTATAGCACCAGAGAACGAAGCATGCCCTACTACAACACCAATGTCATCGGCTCCACCCAGAAAGAAAATCGAAGTGCCACACAGAGAAAGAGAAAGAGGCCAGTAGCCAGGGAAGCATTCCCCAGCACTAGAATGCAGACCGTCAGTTACAAAGCAGTCTGCATGCATGTTTTAGTGAATCATATAAAGGTAGTTAAAAAATGCTTGCAAAGGATTATTGAAAATAGACCATATTATATTTGACATATTTATATTTACACATAAAAAAGAGGACAGGGCTTTATGTAGAATATATAAGCGACAAAACCAAACTTACTCTGTGGGCCAGAAAAGGATTTTAAATACAAAACTCTAAGAACTGTGGCTTTTCAAGTCATCATGAAACTTATTTGTGTGTATCTTCATTTCTCCATAAAACACACCTACTTGTATACAGGATATTGTCCAGACTTGAATTCTACCAATAATTACTGCCTGGTTAGGCAGAAGTCTTTGAGAACAAGAATTATAACTTATCTTTTCTTTTCCAGAATCTGACACTGTGGTTCCAGTCAACTCAATACATATTGACTATGCTGGTAAAGTAAGCTTTCATGAGCTAAGTATATGAAGACAGATGTGATAAAAGATAGAGCCGTGGGCTGGAGTGGTGGCTCAATGGTTAAGAGCACTGACTGCTCTTCTAGAGGTCCTGAGTTCAATTCCCAGCAACTGGCTCACAACCAGTTATAATGGGATATGATGCCCTCTTCTGGTGTGCCTGAAGACAGAGACTGTGTACTCATTCATATACATACAATAAATAATAAACAAGTTCTAAAAACAAATAAATAACTAAAAAGATAGAGCCACTCCTTGAGGAATTAGAGCTAGTAAAATACTAGACTAGGACAGTTGACATGGTAAATTACAAATGCTGTCGGCGACTAATGATCAATGGGGAGAGAACAATGAATGGCTGGGCTCCTTTCTTCAGTTGTGCCTGTTGGACAGACAGCACTACTGAGCACTACCGAGCACTACCGAGCACTACTGAGCACTACTGCCCTTCTGCACCACAGCGCAAAACCAGTGTATCCACATTCTTCGTTATTGACACTTCTAGCCATAACCATTAAATTAATCAGCCATCAGATGCTACCTGTGACTGCAGATGCAGTATGATCCAGTTGTCTGTCTTGTGTTTCATTCATTCCAAAATTACCATTAAGCAAACTTGGTAAGCAAAACTGATAAAACCAAGGCAAGTGCTTTTGCTGACGCCATTAGCCAGGTTTACACTGAGAATCGGGAGCAAAAAGCAGAGTGGATGGATTTGAAAACTGTGCTTCAGCCACAAGAGAAGCTCACGTGAAGTACCCTAGAAAGACGTGGTTGCTGATGGATCGGCTCCTCTGACAGGAATCTCGGGCATTCTGGGGCCGGAGAGTCTGGAGAAGCTGAGGTGTCACTGATTGTAGAGCACTTACGTAACTCGTGCAAGGCTCTGGATTCAACCCACAGCACCAAAACAGTGAAGTAAAATCAGCAGTCTTCAAAAGGACAACCAGCAGCAATAATGTGTGGAGCTTGGAGGTGAAGCTGGAGCTACCGTGAAAACCACAGAGGGTTTGAGATAGCAGGATCTCATACCTCAAGATCCTGCTCAAGATCATACCTCAAGAAAAGCTTCAGGCACAAAGGAGAACTAGCACCCCCCCCCAAAGGGGTATGATCATGCAGGCTGTAACCATCAAGTCCACGGGGTGTGGCCATGCAGACTATGACCTTTAAGGCCATGGGGTGTGGCAACAAACATCTTTAGTGCATGTCACAGCACTCAACACCACAGACACTGAAAATGGAGCTACTGGCTGTTGGACCTTTTGCTGATCCAATTCTTCCATGCTGTTTTTCTTCTTTTCCTTGTTGGAATAAGAATTCATAGCCGGGCGTGGTGGCACATGCCTGTAATCCCAGCACTTGGGAGGCAGAGGCAGGCAGATTTCTGAGTTCGAGGCCAGCCTGGTCTACAGAGTGAGTTCCACAACAGCCAAGGCTACACATAGAAACCCTGTCTGGAAAAAAACAAGAAAAAGAAAAAAAGAGAAAGAAAAAAGAAAAGAATTCATATCCTATCCCAGAAATACATTCTGGAGATATGTATTTTTGTTGTTGTTGTTAGATGAGAATTCACAGATAAGAGTTCGCACTGATTCTTAGAAGGAACTTTGAACTTGAACTTTCGAAAAAAAGTCAGGAGACTCTTGAACATGTATTACATATGTTTCGCATTATGGGTTAAACATAAATGTTTGGGGCAGTGGAATGTATGTTACAACCTATCTGTGAGTTGCCACCACAGGCCCCCAGATTCATGTGCCGGTGACTTGGCTCCTAGCTGATGTGACTGCTGAGAGAGGTGGGTGGAACGTGGAACACTAATGAATGAATCCACTAATGAGTTCATAGATGAACCGCCATTAGAAAGAGGTTTGTAGTGGGGGAGGGCTCACTGGGAAAGCGCCTTCTAAAAATGTATCTCATTGATTTTTGCTTCCTGGCCACCATGAAGTTAGAGTTCTCCATTGCACAGCCCCTGCCCCTTGCCACAAAACCACAGAGGCAGCTGATTATGAACCGAATCTTCTCAAACCATGAACCAAAATAAGTCACCCTTCCTTTTAATGTGTTTTCTCCAGAGTTTTATAATAGTGATGAAAGGAACTAAGATACATATCTTTGCATGCACCAACACACAAAATCTGCTTTCATAATCAAGATGATTATGTCCTTAAGACAAACTCCACGTGTTCCCAAGGACCAGGCACCATGTGTTATCACCACCTTCTTACAGTAAAGTGAGTGACTTGCCCACATACATCCATTTTAAAACCAAATGACTTCAAAAAGACCACACACAGACCACACTGGTGATTCCCAGTGATTGCGAGGGAGAACCAAATTTAAATGAGAAAAATACGCATTGTGAGGCAGATTAATTTGAGAGTAATTATCACATCATCCGGGATATCCTTCAGCTGGTAAATGGATAAACAAATAGATGATGTGGACACATAATATCAATAGACTATTATGCAACAGCAGAAGTAAATGAATTATGAAGTAATAAAAAAGCTGTGGAAGAAAGGGACACACATATTGCTGAGTGAGAAGCAGATCTAAAGGGACCTTGTACCCTGTGGCTCCCAAACAATAAGATGGTCTGTAGAAAACAAAAACCCAAGGATGTTAAAGTTCCTGATTCCCAGGGCTCTCAGGCAGAGAGAGAAGATGAAAAATGTCAAATACAGCACGTTTTCAAAGTGGAGAAATCTGTAGTTGTGGATTACATTTGTCAAAAACAGACCAACCGAAATTATGGGCTCAACAATAAATGTATTGATGCTGGCTCATTGGTGCTGAAGACTGGGCCTCGCCAATGTGAGATGTTAATAATGGGGAAGCCGGGTGTGAGGGAGGGGCTGCTGGGAATTGTCTGTTCTTTTCAGTCAACAATGTTGCCTTCTTTCCCAGCCTCTGATGTTTGCCGCCTCCTCCCCTTTCTCATTGCTCTTTGGGACACAGTTTCACCCTGCAGCACTGGCTGATCTAGAACGTGAATCCTCCCTCCCTCTGCTTCTGAACTGCTGGGATGGCAGGGCTGTGTGCCACCACATCTTGTTGAACTCTTCTATCACCTGAACAGTTCTCAACATAGAATTTTCACAGTAAAACCTGTCTCTACCATGACAGAGCAAAATTCCAGCGTTCAGTTGCTACGTTGCCAGTTTCACCATTTTTATGTTACATTGTTCCGAGCCTCTGGAAGACAAGGGCGGTGACTGAGAATGGCCTCCATGGGCTCATGGTTTCAAAGGCTTTGCTGCCAGTGGTTTGGAAGTGCTTGATGAGGACTGGGAGGTGTGGTTTTGGTGGAGGAAGTGTGTCCCCAAGTGGTTTCAAAAAGCCTATGTTGGTTCAAGAGCCACCAGGCCCAGTCTCACCCTGTACATCCTGCCTGTGGGTCACATGGAAACTCTGAGCTACCACTCCAGTGCCAGGTAGCTACCATGGGCCGTGATACAATTCTCTGAAACTGTAAGGAAGGCCCTGATTAAATGCTTTCTTTTATGAGCTCTATTGCTCTTCATCGAATCTCTTCACAGCAACAGAAAAGACACCAGAATAGTATCTGGTTAAACTTCTGATTCAGCTGAATCCAAACAGTGTTTGCATGTGGGAGCCCCTCTAAGCACCTGCAGATCTCCGAGAGAAGAGCAAGCACTGTGCTGTGAACAGGCTGCCACGCAGCCGTCAACGATCAAAATTCAAAATACCTGACACGTGACACCTGCAAGAGTGGGTCGTCTGACCCGGAACGGCGTCACACCCACAGGTTGAGAGCTGCTGGTTTAGATTATAAACTCCACACAATGCAAAAACAACCTGGGAAGGGAGTTTCCATGAGAGACTGTCTAGATCAACCAGCCTATGACTGCCAAAGCATGTGGCAGAAAAGATTCAGACGAGACAGTTTCGCCAAGAGGGGCAGAGCGTTAGGACACTTTCGCCAGGAGGGGCAGGGCGTTAGGAAGGGAATTTATGGTGTGGTAACTCCTGCTGCCAGCCAAGGAGATGCCAGAGGCTTGAGCAGAGTAGAAAAGGTTTTCTTCCTTCTTAAATAACATTGTTGCTAAGAAAGCCAGTGTCTAGTCATGCTTGATAGATCACCCACTCTTCCCTCTCCTTCTATTTCTGAATTGGAAACAATGAAACTGGTCATAATTTAAATTATGACCCACCAGTAATCCTACCTACCTACTGCAAGGCAATAAAAATCCAATTATAACAATCATGGAAGTTCTTCAAAGTAAATAATCAGCAGACTACATCCATGAGTAAAAATTCAGACAACTATTTCTTTCTTCTGGTCACACAGTCGGAGTAAAGACATGTCATATGATGCTTCAGAGTAAGTTTTATTCAAAACAGTTGGAAAGCAAACATTCCCACTAGGAAACTTCAGTGTTGTGTACTGAATGGTGCATCCCCACTCACTCTGAATGCCCTGCATCTCAGAATGCACCCTCCTCTGGAGACAGTGCTCTTACAGAGGCAATTCAGTTAAAATGGGGATATAGCTCATTAATAGACAGAAACATAGACAGCTGTGGGCCGAGGAAAGACTTTGGAAGAAGCTGAAGAACCACGTGTTCACTTCAGCTTCTGGCCTCCCGGCCCCAAACCACCCACTGTGGGTTTGTTGTGGGGGCTAAGCAGACTGGTACATATGCGCTTTCTATTAGTCCGTCAAGCAAACAACTTCAAATCTGCATCCATCCTGAGGAGTTAGCAATGGTGATTGGTGCACAGGAGCAGTTATCTATGACCTGCAGAAGACCCTGGAGAGGCGAAGGATAACAGAGCTCCAGGAGACAATAACCAGACATGTGACACTCACTACATGTATGAGAAGCACCAGTGAGAAACCTAGGAACCTCGGGCACCATTGTAGGATGACTTCAGGTTGGAAGAAAGGTTTCTGCCTGGGATGCTTAAGTTCAGGAGTGTGTGGACTTATCTGTAGACCGAAACGAGCCTGGTTCCAAGAAGAAAAAAGAAGAGGATTTACAAACCTAGCCAGGGTAAAAGCAGTAACCCTGCCCCACCATCACTAGCCCAAACATGCAGAGTTTAATCACTGAACCAGCAGACTTGGGTCAACAGAAGGGCAGCGTTAACCCTTGCAGACCTTGGCTAACTCTATAGCCCCATCTGCTGGCAGCAACAGGAAGTAGTTAACATATTTCTCAACTTTGGCCTTTTGTCCTAAGACCTGTTGGGAGCTGAACCAACCAGGGGTAGGTGGTTTTACATCCATGACTAAAAGGAAGAAACAAACATTGCACTTAACATCAGGTAGGAATAGGCAAAATGGTTTTTAATTTATAAGTTTGTGTATGTATGTGTCTTTTGGGGTGTGTGGGGAGTATGAGTGTGTCTGCATACATGCACTCACATATATGGCCATGTGCGGAGAGGTCAGAGGTAAATGCCTGGGTTTTCAGTTGCTTGGCATTTCTGTTTTCTGAGGCAGCGTCTCTCACTGAATCTGGAACTCACTGATTCAGCTAGACTGGCTTGTCAGGAAGCCCCAAGGGTCCTCCAATCTGACCCCCCCTCCTCCACCTAGTGCTGGGATTACAGGTGCACAGCCACACATCTGGTTTTGTTCCATGGGGATAAACCCAATCTGTCATGCTTACAAGGCAAGCACATCTAGTACAGCTACCCAATCCCCACGAACTGTCTTTCCACAACTCAAAAAGAGACTTAAAAGTCTACCCAATCTGTCAAAACTGAGAGAATTCGACTGTACTTCTAAACCTATGCCAGGCATCCTGTGGCGACTGAGTGTACGATTGAAACATTGTGTGTGTGTGTGTGTGTGTGTGTGTGTGTGTGTGTGTGTGTGATGTAGGAAGGAGCAGTTCAAACAAGCTCTCTGCCTTTTTCTCTGCAACTCAATATGCTGGCACACACACACACACACACACACACACACACACACAAATAATCATACTACAAACAAACAAAAGAGACCCTGATGTTTACTTAAATGAAACAGAGCTGGCTTTGCCACATCTCCTTACACCTATCTGTTGTTCAAAGAATTGGCTAACCCTCACTAAAACTGAATTCAGAGAAACAAATGCTATTTGTGTACATTAGGCAACAGTCCCTTATGATAATGCCACCTAACACATAGCCCCATCTCAGTGGCTCCAGGCAACGGATACTCCTCTCTCCCGGCAAGAGTCTGCAGGTTGGCCCATGTGAGTCTGCAGCACGCTGTGGGCCAAGCTCGGGGTCCCGATTGCTTTATGTGCTTCTTATCACAGGACCAGCAGCCTCCCTGAGTCCACGCCCATCGAGATGGCAGAAGGACAAATGAAAACACCCAGCCAGGCAAACACATTGGGAATCTCAGTTGTTCACGGAACATCTGTGAATGTTTTCTTGGCCACGCCATGTCAGATCTGAAGTCAGAGGGGCGGGGCTGTACATACACCTAGTCTACTGGGAGCCCACACCAAGGCTGAGAACGGATAGTACCATTGCACAGCTCGCGTGAAGCAGAACAGCTTTTTGGGAACTGGCAAGTCTTCGCAAGCACTGAGGATTAGCACTGAGGGCCCTGCCTTACTGCCAGGTTTCTAGGAACTTTGGATATATGGTTTCTACAAACACAGCTGTGTGCCTGCTAGCTGGTACATTCAGCTTTTCTAATGGGCTGCATAACTCATCAAAGGAATATGCCTAAAATCTTTGTCTTTTAGTTGACTGAACTATAATATAAAATTATTCCTTTGACTTTTATTAAGAGATTTTATTGAGCTCATAAAACTAATCCTATATGTCAACCAGACATTTATAGATCACCCAGTTGCCAACCTAAGACATAACAGAATTCCTGAGACAAGCTCCGAGGCCATTACAATATGCTAGGTGAAGTAGGGGTAGCCTAATTGACACATTATTTAAATGATTGGAGGATTTATAAATGTTGCTAGAAATTCAATTCTGAAAGGAAAATACTGAAACCTGATGTTCCTGTTGATGGGGTGGTGGTTAGGAACCACAGATACAGAAAATTCACCACAAAGAATCTATGGCTTCCCAAGGAGACCTAAGCCTTCTGTGTAGACACGGTAGTGCAGAAAGCCTGGCTCCACGGAGAAGTCTGTGGAATGAGAGCTTCCAAGGGCAGGAGACCCGGCCTCACCCGCCGATGGCTGGAGGCTGCCGTGACAAGGGAGCAGAGCAGCCCCGACCCACTTGCTTGTTGCCCGCTCTACCTGCCTGTGCATGATGGTCTGCCATGCCTCCTACCTAACTAATGGAAAGGCAGCCTGGCACCTGGGCCGAAACTCTTGCAGTTCCCCACCCAAGCCACGTGAGACAAGGATGCATTCACCATCATATTCCCAAAAAATAAAAATAAAAATAAAAATAAACAGACTGAGAATAATAAAACGTGCTACCTTCATTTTAATTGGCCAAGCCCACACTCACTGTTTTCCAGTTTGCAATGTCGTCTCCCACAGTTAATTCGTTAAGTCATCTTTAACTGATCCTTGTCAAGCAGAGTAACTGGAGTTGGCCACACAAAGTTGCTTACATACTCTCCAAATGTAAAGAAGCAGCTCAGAGATGACACAGGCGATGGAGGATGTCCTCATCCATGACAGGAACTGTGAGTCCCCAGGGATGCTCCCTGCACACACGCAGGATTCCAAAGCTAAGTCGCAAACTCAGAAGCCGACATTTGCGTTATAGACCTCATACCTCCTCCTTCCATAGATGTCATTCCTAACAGGAAATCCATAATTCAAAAATAGAACCTCTGAAAATCATGCCAGGATAAAAAAAATAAATAGGCAAATCTGAGACAAATAGCAGGTGTTGATGGCTGGCACTGAGTAGTTCTCAATTGCAGGAGGTAAGTTTGGAGAAACTGATGAGCTAGACTCAGGCCAACAGAGACACAAAACTAGTAAGACAGAGAACTATGTCTATCATACTTCTACTATAATCAGCATTTATTTTCAAAATATTGGACTTTCTCCCCCTTATCCACTTTGTTCTAACAGTCTTGCAGGGGAGCCTTTCTGCCTGGGATTCCATCCACTTTCTCTCATTGCCTTTGAGACCTGGCTCGCTGGAGTACTAAAGGATCTAAATAAGCTTCTTTGTCAGTCAGTTGGACCATGTACAGGCTGTCATTTTGGCTTAAGTGAAGAACATTATTTCCAACAGTACTTCTCTACATTTTTAAGGGAAAAGAAAGCTTTCTTCTTCATATCTCCATTTCTATTCCTTCTTTGACTTAGGCATATATACGTACACTGCATACAAAGAATTGCATGATGGCTACTGGAAAACGTGTGATAATTTGGATATAGAATGTCTTCAGGGGTCTACATGTTGAATGTTTGGTCCCCAGTTGATAGCAACATTTAGAAATAATTAGATCATGAGGATACAAACTTCATTGATCAGCTAACTCTTTGATAATTTTGAGAAATGGGCTATGAGGAAGTGACCTTTAGCTGGAGGAAGTAGGTCATAGAGCATGTCTTTAAATGCCATATCTTTTCCCTAATCAATCTACACACACACACACACACACACACACACACACACACACACACTTCTCCTCTGGATGGACTGAGGTGAGCAGCTTTCCTGTGCTGTGTTCTTCCATCAGATTCTTTCTTGCCAATTGTGAACCGAGACCTCTAAAACTATGAGCCAAGGCAAATTCTCCATCCCTATGCTGTTTTCTAGATACTTTGTAGCACTGATGAAAAATGACTACCGGTATACATTCAGATACTTTGTAATATTGATGAAAAGTGATTAGCGATATACATTCAGATACTTTGTAACATTGATGAAAAGTGATTAATGATATACATAAAAATCATATCCCACATTTATCCTACCATCAACTTGTGCACAATAGATTTTATAACAGCAAATTGTTATGATGTTTATTCATTGTTAACATATCATTTCACCCATAGTTTTGCCTGCTTCAAGGCTCTTTGAGGCAATCCTTCAACTGCTGCTGATGGTGGATCTTTAGCCGCCACAATACAGGATGCTTTAAAGGGCATAAGTGCTTCTGCATTCTGGCTTAAATGCAAGGATAGATGAGAGGCTAAGCACTGCACAGAAAGTTAGACAGCTGTGACTGCTAAACATCCACATCACAGATGACAGTCCCTCCTCTCCCCCCCCCAATGAGGAATTATCTAGCCCCAGATGCCAATACCAAGATTGAGAAATCCTGGGTTAGATGAATAAGTCTGAATTCTTTATATTCTATGCATTATATGGCAGTGATGGTCAGGCAACAACTTGTCCATGACTTCATGAACCAGCTTAAGTATATAAGGGGATGAGAGTTCTGATAGCCTGCTGTCAAAGTTCAGGCAGCTATTCAATTATCACCAAAAAGGAGCATGATATTTTTCCCTGGAGAGATAGGAAGAGGACAGGTCATTGGGTGGCTGGTTTCTCAGATATCTGGGTCTGAAGCTGTGTTCACATTCATAAAACTTTGCAAATAAAACATTGGACCTTGTGTGACCTCCTTTTAAAAATAACCCAACAAATAAAGGACTAAATCAAATCACTTCCAAGAACTTTCAATATTTACTGGCAATTATATGGTTCAAAGGTTAAGAACTTTTACTGTTCAGGTATCATTCTAAACATTTCTCATGTGTGAACACATTCACTCCTCAGAGTCCAACATGGGGTAGGCAGTACCATCATCTCCCTTGCAACAGATAGGCAAGTTCAGGCACAGAGGTGTTAAGCGATTTAATCAAGCTGTAACAATCCTGACACAGGAGTGCTAGAACTGTGTCTTGAGGTAGAACTATTTCCAGTTTTCTGAGAAAACACCAAATTGATTTCCAAAGTGGTTGTACAAGTTTGCACTCCCACCAGCAATGGAGGAGTGTTCCCCTTGCTCTACATTCTGGCCAGCATGTGCTGTCACTTGAGATTTTGGTCTTAGCCAAAATCTCTTTGCTTTGGTGACAGCAGGCTCCAGAGGCTGCAGACTCTTACAAGATCGCCATTGCCTGAGACACTGAGGGAAGAAGCAGAAACCAGGCATGGTATTCACCACGTGACTCTTAAGTGCCAAGTGTGTGCTGGTCAGCAGAGACAATGTGGTGAATGCCTTGGTCTGTTTATGCTACTGAGACAAAATACTTCAGCCTGGGTAGTTTATAAAGAACAAAACTTTATTACAGTTCTAAGGCTGGTACATCCTCATCTGTGTGAGGAGAGTCATGCTGTTCTCCCACACCTTCTGGAAAGGCCATTCTATTCTCCCACAATGGTGCTTTATTGCCACATGTGGAAAGGGAAGATGTGTGACCTCACATGACAGAGAGGCAGGATGACTCAGTGCAGCACAGCACCTCTTCTGTGAGAGTCGGACTTCCATTTGTGGAAGAAGGAATGCCCCAACCTACTCAGCTTCCAAAGGCCTCATCTCAACACCACTGGGCTTTAATACCAGCATTTGAGGATGTATATTCCATCTACAGTAATGAGCAGAGAAGACCTAGTATCATACCATGATCCAGTGAATACAAAAGCTCATAGATGATGTGTGTCCTAGCCTCGTCTTTAGAGTCCTGCCAGGTTGATCTGTAGTAAGGCTTAGGACCAGGTGTTTCTAGCAAGTATGACAGGGTTGCAACCCCAGAGGTCTGATGGCAACATTTCAAAGACTAATTGGTCACCATTGGCTTTTGTAATGTCTGTCTATGAAGGACCAAAGGAACTCATAACTCAGTTCCACTCTCTGGGAAATAACTCAATAAGCACCCTACAAGCCAGACAGTTGGATCACTAACGGGCAGGAGAGTGTCAGAGCAGCACTTAAGCGAGAGATATTACCTGACAGACGCTGACCCTTAACAAAGGACCAGTCAGGTGCCAGAATGTATGGTGCCATTTTCCCAAAGAAAGCCTCTGGCTACTGAGATATGTAGTAACTCTTCCCAGAGTCAAATAGAGCTCTGGCTCACCGAGGACTGGAGTGGCTGGGAATCAAATAAAACCTAGCTCCAGCAGGCAATAAGAAATCCCAAATTCTAGTTCTCAATAGTAGTTCCCAGTTTCAACCCTCACATTACAAAGTCCTGCCTGTTGTCTTCATGCTAAGAGTAACAACCAAAATTTTTGCATGTATTATTATCCAAACAATAGAATTTTAAAGTCCATTCATACTCAAAATGACTGTGCAATTATAGCTGTAGTCCTGAAGCAGCCAAGATGTACATTATCCAACAAAAACATTATAAAATAAGTAATGCCTCAGGCCGCTGATTATGCACCACGATGAGGAGAGCAGAGTGGACAAATCCAGAAGAGCTGGATCCTAGGGCCAAGCAGCTAACTGATTGTGAAACCCACTTAGTTGCTTTTAATTTCTCTTCAGAATGAAAGGCATGGGAGTAAGGTAAAATAGTTCTTTCTACCTCTGGTCACAGTCAGATGTGAAATACAGAGTTAATGTGGTGAGTCAAGAATCAAACGGAGCTTAAAAACATGTCTTCCAAAAGTATCTGCCGCCCGTTACTATTAGTTTTGTGTGCATGAGTGTGACGCCTTATTTCTCAGACATAAGTGTGTAGGATCTTGAGGATACTGAGTCATGAGTTAAGATGGTTTTCCCTGTAGGCTGTAGTTCACATAGTTGGAAAGCCACTGATGTAGAAGACTCTGTGCAGCCTGAGTGTTCTTTGATTCTATGATTCTGTCTCAACTCTTATTAGCCTTGTGAATCCATATAATACTGAGTCCAGGTGACTATTCTGAAGGGCATCAATGCTTCTGGAAGACAGACTTCTGACTTGTGTTCTCATCTTCTCTCAGAAGCAGACAGCTATGTTTTCCACAGCAGAAAAGCTACAGTCAAACTTGACTGTTGAGCTATAGCTACTACCTCTAGCAGGATAATAGGTAGCTACAACCACTATCCGAAGAATTTTGGAAAGAGCCCCACATGTCAATGCCCCAGCACCTCTGTACAGTGAGAAGCATATAAAAGCCTGCCTCATGAGTGTATAATTAACCTGGTGTTTAGAGAACAAACAGCATAATAAAGCAAGGGTCAACTAACCCAGCACAGCCTCTAGGCAGAAGGTTCCAGGTTCTCCACACCCCTGATGCTCTTAAGAATTCTGTGGTACCTGCTTCAGCCCTTACAAGAAATTAACTTGGGTGCATCACTTAGTTTCATTTTTAATAGTTTGTTTATTTATTTGTTTGTTTGTTTATATTGTATCTACATTGTTGTTTTGCCTGCATGTATGCCTGTGTGAGAGTATTAGATCCTGGAGTCACAGACAGTTTTAAGTTGCCATGAGGGTGCTGGGAATTGAACCCAGGTCCTCCAGAATAGCAGCCAGTGTTCTTGACTGCTGAGCCATCTCTCCATTGTCTTATTTGGGGGGGGGGGATTTGGGGTTTGTTTGTTTGTTTGTTTGTTTGTTTGTTTGAGACAGGGTTTCTCTGTATAGCCCTGGCTGTCCTGGAACTCACTCTGAAGACCAGGCTGGCCTCAAACTCAGAAATCCGCCTGCCTCTGCCTCCCAAGTGCTGGGATTACAGGCATGTGCCACCATCGCCTGGTAATTCTCTTGTTTTTGTGACTGGTTTTATATTTATTTATGTGTGTGCATGCACATGTATGTGGGGCACCTGGAGGCCAGACAAGGGTGTCAGATTTTCTGCAGCTAGAGTTACAGGCAGTTGTCAGTCACATGACATGGAGGCTGGGAGCTGAACCTGGACCCTCTGTGAGAGCAGCATACACTACCAACCACTGAGAGGTCCTTCCATTTTGGCTCATTATTTTATAACTAGAAGGGGACATTGCATCCTTTGACTAATAGAGATTCATTCACTCAATGGTGTGTTTGTGGATGCGACCCTGAGCTTCCCTCTATGGTCACAGATGAGTGTGTCTTATTTTTGTGAGGAAAACCCTTACCAGAGATTCTAAGAATCAGAGTACATGGTCTCAGTTATTCACATCTGAAGCCAACAGCTGTGCACTGCTGTGATTGGAAAGTGTGCTGTGCGTTGTGTGGTGCCTTAGCAAACACTCCCCACCTCTTACCTATTTGATTTACACAGAGGTTGAGGGCCACTTGAAGTATGATTTGTGTACAGCGATCCAGGATCTCCATGGATACAAAACTCTGCAGATGCTCAAATTTCACTTACTGCCATCCCCTACATAGTGAAAACACCGCTAGACTCCTCAGAACATCTAACCCAATGCCAATACCACCTAAGAACTTGTCATTGTGTGATCTGTATGATGACAAAACAGACTATATATGTTCATCATTTTCCTGCATAGTTCTGATGTATAGCTGATTGAGTGATACCTACAGAATTTATAAATGGCCAGTGAACTGAAGCCACCAACCAAAAGGGGCAGAAAGCAGTGAATTTCAAATGCAGCAGGGGCAGGAGGTATTGACCTATAAGAAAAACATGGAAAGGTTGAGAGCTATTTGCAGTTTGAGGTTCAGCTGGGAGATCTGATTCCAGGGATGGAGATCATAATGGCATCTGCCCTCCCCCACCTCCCCACCCTCCACCCCCCCACCCCCACCCCCCGCACCCTCCTCCCCCCCACCGCCCCCCCCCCCGACCTAGGCTCAGTGGATCGAGCTGGTAGTGTATTAGGTATTTAGTTAATGAGCTGCAGATCTTTGCGTACAGATACCGCCTATCACAGGCTCCCAGCAGTAGCAAGAGAAGCAGCCACAGCAACAGAGAAGCTTAACTCTGGGTAATGCACAGAAAACATATTTTAAAAAAAATCTCAGACATGTTTGGAAGGAAATTTGCTGGCCTGGAGTGTTTGGTGTATAAGTGTCGCACCCAACCTCGACCCGCAAGGAAGGACACAACACCAGCGATCTTCTTCAAGCAGTTTACTCAGGAACCTTATACAATGGTGTCTCTCCCCCTACCTCGACCCCAGCACTCTCTTATATCTCAAAGGCTGGCCAATCCCTGAATGACATGTGGGCAAGGCAGATAGGCTACCTCAAAGCGGAAGGACAGCATCTGATCACACAAAGCCAAATAAGGAGTTGTTTATATCAAAGGGCACTCTCCCCCTGGGGGGAAGAAGGCGGAAACCAGTGCCATCTTTAAGGCGGGGCACTTCGCAGCCCTCTACATATAAGGAGAGGTTTTAGTCAACCATTTTGATTCAGCTGATACCAGGACATTGTCACTAAGGAGCGAGGCCTCTAGATAGATTGTATGACAGAAGGGCATCATTTAAGTTACACAGCCCCAAACAGAAATCAACAGGGCTACCTCTGACTAAAACAAAACAAGTATCAGAGACTCATGGAGCATCTTTGCCAGCAGAGCACTCACGGAGAGGCTTCTCTCCTGGTCACAAGAACAAACATTTATGAAGGATAATAGAATAGAATAGCCTATCTGAGAGGTGACATTTGCCAGTCACTCTGAGCACACTGCCTCCTACTCGCTGTTGCAAGGAGAGCAGAGAATCACTCTCTGGTTTACATGTTCACTGACACCTACTCATCTGCTTGACTCAAACATCTTCTGGGTATAAAAGACGTTGGAGTATATAGTGAATTGAATGGGAATAGTCTTTTCTTTATACTGCATTTAGGAGGCAAAGGTACTCAATTATCTCAATCAGCTTTGCTAATTTCAAAGAGTTTAAAGGAAAATGATCATTGATTAATCATGGAGTGCATTTGCCTTGAGAACCTCAGAACAAACTTATTTTCCCAGTTCTTGTGAAATATCAAGTCCAGACTTAGTCCCTCTTTTGAATGTGCCTGTGCTGAATCCAGAGCAGCCACAGGCACTGTCGTCTGCACAGGGCAGCTCCAGGGATGGACACAGGACGAACACCCCGCCCAACTCCCTGAGAACCTAGTGTGGCTGAGAAAGTGAATACTACACACAGAAACAGGTCAGGATGGAAATTTCTAGAACCTTGTTTTTCTCTCTCCACAGGAAACCTACCTATGATGTAATCACATATACAATTGCATAAACAATTTATTTTCATCTATAAGGATAAAAGTTGTGGTGGCCATTTTCCTGGTTGCCAACTTGACTACATCTGGAATGAACTACACTCCAGAACCTTGATCCAGATCTTGAGGCTGAAAAGATACAGGCTTCTGACCCTGATCTTCTCAAGGAATAATACACACTTTTGATCCAGATCTTGAGGCATAGTGGCCATGAAAAACTCAGGCCCAGGCAAGGTAATACATGCCATTATTCTAAGGAGACAAAGGGATCTCTGAATTCAAGGCCAGCCTGGGACAGAGCAGGTTCCAAATCCAGGCCTGGTGGTATACACCTTCATCTGGGCCATGCCTTCTGCTGGAGGATAATGGAAGAAAGAAGACTCACTCTTCTGTGCTTGCTTGAGCTTACTTGCTAGCACCTCTGTTGGAACTTACGTCTTCAGGATTCCAGCTTACAGAGAAGACCAGATGAAACCCTAGCCTCTTGGGACTGAGCAACTACTAGATTCTTGGCCTGCCCATTGTTGGATGAGTTGGACTGCAGATTGTAGGTCATTCCAATAAATCCCCTTGATATATGGAGGCATTCCATAAGTTCTGTGACTCTAGACAACTCTGACTAATACAAAAGTAAACCTTCTTGAAAGACATATATGTAATACATTACATAAATCTATAATATAATATAATATATATAGAAATATAAAAAAGATAAATGGGCTATTGTTATGAACGGTATCTGATAGAAGAACATACATCTCTCAACATTTGCTGATAAATTCAAGAATTCACTGAAGATCGCATATTATAAAAATTGAAGACAATAAAAAAGATTTCCATGAAAAAGAGAATAAAATCAGGTAACTTATATATTAAAATAAGCCTGAGAAATCTGCTGTCTTTTAGGTGACTGAGAAATGATGAATAATTTCAGTTATGTAAGCTACAGGCAAGATATTAAAAAAAAGCACACTTAGTGGCTGAATTGAAAAACATAAAATAACCTTTTCCTAGATAATTGGCTTGCTTCTCTGGAAGTCCTAAACCAGCAGAACTCCTAAATTAGAGAAAACTTTAATTATCTACTTTGAACAGCAATTTTAAAATCAAAGTGCTGTGTCCTGCACGCTGTGATTGAGTCACACACTTGAGGTGTGCGGGTGTGAGCTCTGCACGCTGTGACTGAGTCACGCACTTGAGGTGTGCGGGTGTGAGCTCTGCACGCTGTGACTGAGTCACGCACTTGAGGTGTGCGTGTGTGAGCTCTGCACGCTGTGACTGAGTCACGCACTTGAGGTGTGCGTGTGTGAGCTCTGCACGCTGTGACTGAGTCACGCACTTGAGGTGTGCGGGTGTGAGCTCTGCACGCTGTGACTGAGTCACGCACTTGAGGTGTGCGGGTGTGAGCTCTGCACGCTGTGACTGAGTCACGCACTTGAGGTGTGCGTGTGTGAGCTCTGCACGCTGTGACTGAGTCACGCACTTGAGGTGTGCGTGTGTGAGCTCTGCACGCTGTGATTGAGTCACGCACTTGAGGTGTGCGGGTGTGAGCTCTGCACGCTGTGACTGAGTCACGCACTTGAGGTGTGCGGGTGTGAGCTCTGCACGCTGTGACTGAGTCACGCACTTGAGGTGTGCGTGTGTGAGCTCTGCACGCTGTGATTGAGTCACGCACTTGAGGTGTGCGGGTGTGAGCTCTGCACGCTGTGACTGAGTCACGCACTTGAGGTGTGCGGGTGTGAGTTCTGCACTCTGTGACTGAGTCACGCACTTGAGGTGTGCGTGTGTGAGCTCTGCACGCTGTGACTGAGTCACGCACTTGAGGTGTGCGGGTGTGAGTTCTGCACGCTGTGACTGAGTCACGCACTTGAGGTGTGCGGGTGTGAGCTCTGCATGCTGTGACTGAGTCACGCACTTGAGGTGTGCGTGTGTGAGCTCTGCACGCTGTGACTGAGTCACGCACTTGAGGTGTGCGGGTGTGAGTTCTGCACTCTGTGACTGAGTCACGCACTTGAGGTGTGCGGGTGTGAGTTCTGCACGCTGTGACTGAGTCACGCACTTGAGGTGTGCGGGTGTGAGTTCTGCACGCTGTGACTGAGTCACGCACTTGAGGTGTGCGGGTGTGAGCTGCATCTCCTCTCTAGCCCAGCCTTTCTCCTTCCTCATCCACAGATGCTGACGCGGCTACAGGCTCTACAGATCCCACTTGTGCTCTGCATCCTCCTCCCCCGGTTCCTGTATTTCACCACAGTAGGGAATCCCTGTGCTTTATTTAAATCATATCTCAGTGATGACTGTGCATTGTTTTTTTTTATTTTTATTTTCTATATTCTATGTTTACATTCCAAAGGCTTTCCCCTTTCCCAGTTACCCCCCACCATATGTCCCATAATTCCTCTCCCCCCTCCTGCTATTCCCCACTCATTCCCCCCCCCCCACGATTTCTCTGTTCTGGATCTACAATACTGGATCCAATCTTTACAGGCCCAGGGTCCTCTCCTTTCTTCTTCTTGGGAGTCATTTGACTTGCTAATTGTGCCTTGAGTATTTAGGGCTTCTGGGCTCATTAATATCCACTTATCAGTGATTGCATTTCATGTGTATTCTTTTGTGATTGGGTTAGCTCACTTAGGATGATAGTTTCCAGATCTAACCATTTACCTACAAATTGCATGAGTTCATTATTTTTAATTGCTGAGTAGTACTCCATTGTATAAATATACCACATTTTCTGTATCCATTCCTCTTTTGAGGGATATCTGGGCTCCTTCCAATTTCTGGCTATTATAAACAAGGCTGCTATAAACATAGTGGAGCATGTGTCTTTATTGTATGCAGAGGAATCCTCTGGGTATATGCCCAGGAGTGGTATGCCAGGGTCCTCTGGAAGTGACATGCCCAATTTTCTGAGGAAACGCCACACTGATTTCCAGAGCGATTTTACCATTTTGCAATCCCACCAACAGTGGAGGAGTGTTCATCTTTCTCATGACTGTGCATTGTTAAAAGCCAAGTGGACGGCATTGCTAGTGATACGCCTTGAAAGCAGAGACAGGCTGGCTTCTCTACATGGAATCCTTAATGTTTTGCTTTCAACTAAATTTTAGACATAAAGGATATTACTTAAATTTCACACTAAATCTTGTTATATATTAAAAGTATTTTACACTTTTACATTTTGAAGCAGGGAACTAAGACCAAGGTAACACTTTGGGATGGGAGGGAGGGCTCAGGGACTTTTAATCAAATGAACTGGAATAAAAAAAATTGCATTTGTCCCTGAGATACTAGGCTATAGCTAGAGACTGGGGAACTAAAACATTACATTTGTCCCTGAGATCCAAGGCTATAGCCAGAAGTTGAGAGGACAACAGAAAATTCCCCTACCTGTAAACTTTCTTAATTTAACCACTGTGTATGGGACACACACACACACACACACACACACATACCTTTAAGTGTGATTCAATTAATGTTAATCAATTAACAGATGATTTCTTTGAAAAACACAGGCTACAATCTCACTCTGACTATACTCAATTTTATTGTTCATTTTCCCTAGATTTTTTAACTTTACATTGAGATATAATTCATAGATGTATCCACTGATTTAACAAATGCATTCTGGGTGGTCAGCGCCAGTACCACAGGTGTGTGAGCTGTCACTGGGCACAGGAGACTGTACTCAGCGGGGATCTGCATTACAGTAACGCTTTGCTAGCTGTTACTCAGAAAATCCTGCAAATGCTTTTTTAACATTGTTATTGATTTGTGTGTGAGAGCATGGGCTGTGGTATGTGTGTGTGTGTGTGTGTGTGTGTGTGTGTCTGTCTGTCTGTCTGTCTGTATATGTCTGTGTGGGGGACGTATATGTGTGTATGTGTGTATATCTATGTGTGTGTGTTGTGTGTATGTGTGTGTCTGTCTGTGTGTATGTGTATATGTAAGTTCTCTGTAGTATTTTGTCACCTCTGATCAGACTAGAACATAATAGAAGCTTAATAATGTCCCACGTCTAAGTAAACGAAACATGATGCTTTGTGGCTCCATGAACTCTACAGCCCACCTCTTCGAGGTCAGGGCTTCAAGCACATGCCTTTTATTTTTCTCTGAATGATTCTGAAATTTTCACTTTTAAGTACACAAAAGCTTGAAAGAAAATCATAAACATTCACACAAGCACATGTACATCAACTTAGCCAGTAGTGAACCGGGCACAGCAGTGTGCCCTGCTGCTTTCGCTAAACAGTATACAGCTGGAACACTTAAAGCTCACTTTTAGCTGCTTGCACACACAAAGTTCCAAAGCAGGTTTAGCTGAGTCAGGGTCGGCCGGTACTGGAGGGGGAGGGGAACCGTTTTTTGAGTAGTGTTTAGCAGTGAACAGGGATAAATGAAAACATTTCTATGCCACATGTACAGGTGATATCTCAAAGATGGTCTTTTCCAAATTGACCCAACGCTTACACATAATTTACCTTTCTTTGATTTAGTAAGTTTCCTGCGGAGACTGCAGGGCGTTGTGCTGGATGTCTGTCTTCGCTTCGCCCCTCACATCTACTCCGTACCGTTCCCCACCATGGGATACTGGCCTGCCAAACAAAGCAAGCAAAATACCCCGCACTGGCCAGTTCAGCCACGCAGTGGGCAGCACGGGGTGGAGCATCTGAAGATCAGAGGACGGGAGGAGAGGAAGCGGTGTTCGCGCCCCCCATTCTCCTGGGCTGCCCGGTGTCGGCCCGGCCTTTGCCCTGGAGACTGGCTCTTTCCGCACAGGTCTCCTCACACGCATCCCCCACAGTTTCAACAGCCTGGCAGCGGGAGATTGTGACCTCATGACCCAGGTATCTCAGTTGCCCTTGTTTATGTCTCTATGTTACTAATGTCTCTTTAGGTTAGCCAACCCTAAGGGAGACAACAGATCCCATGATGCACCGGGGCCTGCTCAGGAGAGGCAGAACACAGAACACAGAGCACAGATTCCAAATAGCAAAAGCACATTAAGTGATATTCCATGAGTCTCAAATTGAAGTTATTTAGGGGTGTAGATGGTTATTAATAATCCCCAAGAGGAGGGAATTGTGAGCAGTCATTCTTAATTTTTTTTTTTTTTTTTTACTCAAAAGCAGTTTCTGTGGTGATCAGAAACGAGTGAAGGCAGTTTCCAGGGGTGATGGAAAGGTGCTGATGAGGGGAGGCAGCTGGGAAGAAGGCTGCGGGGACCATGGAGTCCCTTCCTGAAAGAGGTCAGGAGGGGCAGGGCTGAGCTCCTGAGCACAGTGAGGGGCCAGCTGAGGATTCAGCTGACACCATCCCTTCTCCCCGCTCCTCCCTGGCTGTCACTTCTCATCCGAGCCTCCCCCATCGCTCAAGACTTCTCTCTCCATTCTGGCCACTTGGCGTTTCTGAGGAGAGTGGCCAGTCATTACCAATCTTTCACTACCTTATTTCTTCAGGGCCTCTGCGCTGTGGTACCAGTGAGAACCGGATTGTCCTGTCCTTGTCTTTTAGTCATTAAATGATCTCAAGTATGCTACGAACTACTTTTTTCTTTTGGGTCAAGTTGGTTAGTGGAGTTTTTGTGGGTGGTTCTCTTTATATTTATTGTTGTTTAAGATAGTTTCATTGCCAGATATCTGAGAGTCAGACGTCTGACCACCAGCCAGCTGTACATGCTATTTTTATTTTGTTTAATTCACTTTCACTCATTTTACTAATGCATATCTCTCTTTCAAAATATGTTGAAACTCTAGATTTAAGCAACACTAAGTATTTTCAGTATGTCAGGATTTTTCTATTCTCACTTGTGTGTGTATGTAAACGTGTGTGTATATGTATATATATGCATATATGTGTAGATATATACACATACACAGATATACATATATATGTAGTTTAAAAGATTCAGTTCTAAAGTTTCAAACCTGAACAATTCAAAACTACCGATTTTGTCCCTTCTCACTGTAGCTGAGTATTGACCTAAGAATATGTATTTAATCTGACCTAGAGATGGGGACAATCTTAGACTAAAACCTGTGGGATTGAGGGACTTCATTGATAATTCTCTCTTTATGGTCTTCTGAAAAGGATGTCCCTATCCCTAATTGCAGTGATCAGTCCTCTGTGTATACCGCAGAGGACATGCCAGAGAAGTGCCTTACAGTGTACTGATGAGGTAAAAGATTGGCAGTCCTACGACCTGGGTCTAAGCGTCTGCTTGCTGCAAATGCTAGATTCTTGTACTGTGGATTTATCATTAAGGGACAATTATGGCTTCAATGTCACAACATAACTGTCAGGCTGCCCTGGGATACAGCTACACACCCAGAACCACAGAGCAGGAACAGAGTGATAATAGAAGTTTGAGCTGAGAAATCAAGAAACAGTCATGGAGAGAATAAGAAACAGCTTTCTACCTCCTCTGCCCTCAGTCTCCGTCCCACAGACGTCTCTCAATGGAATCTGGACAGTGACATTAACAGGACAGACTTCTCAGAGAATAGAGAAGGGACAGTGATCATGGAAGATGGATCTTGGAGCCTGGCTTAGCAGACAGCGGCCAGGAAGCTAGTCATCGGTTGGAGGAGAGTTGAATCTGCTGACTGTGCAGCTATCCAACTTTCCTCACTCCATGCAGGCTGAACTAGAACTAAAACCCAAGGTTCCTGCATCCTGACCTCCCCAGGTAGACATCACAGGGCCAGCCTGCACTCTCTGACCCTCAGACCTTGGCACATTTCCCGTGTGCTGCTTTCCATATCTGTTATTTTTGGCACTCTTAGTGGCCAATCTCTACCCAGTCAAGCAGGCCATCTTTAAAAGGCTGATCTAATTGAACACTGGGACTACCAAAGCAACCAATGTGGAAAATGTTTCCTCTGTGATGGTTTTGGTCATGAGCCCAAGATGGCAAAGATATTGAAAAGGAAGAACAGATGCCAAGAAAGAGAAAATGGGGAAATAAACTTTGAGAACCAATTCCCCACATGTCTCCTGCCATTTTGAATGTTTTCAAAGTAAATATATGGGTAGCTCCTTGCCCCAGACAATGTTTGTAAAAATGTCTATAGAGTTATGAAAAATTACTTTTCCCCACTAATGTAGATGGTGGGTGTGTTGCTCCCCACTGAGAGACCAGACCAACTCCATCCAGGGTTCAGACTCCATCTTAGAGAAGCTGACCTAAGGCGGAACTCAAGTTACCCACCTGGTCCCCACCTACCACTCGTCTCCAGGCCATTCCCTGACAACCACCCATCAGGAGGAAGGCAGGAGTTACAGCTGTACCTAAAGATATTTACTTATAAAAGTTTATGGTTTGGCTCCCAGCACCACCCAATCATTTCAAAGGGCAACAAATTCCATAACAGCCCCCTGATCAGATGTGTGCCAAGATGGACACTCCCTTACTTGTTTGCTTGCCTCTATAAACACTTGCTTGAAACTGGGCTCAGGGCTTCACCCTCCTGTCCTGCTGCATCAGTGATGACGGTGTGGCCAGAGCTCTAACTTGAATAACGACCCTCATGTATATTGCACTGGAGTCGACCCTCATGTATATTGCACTGGAGTCAGCTCCTCGGTGGTCTATAGGGGCTTGAGAAACAGGTGCAACGCTGCCACACCCAAAACCTTGATTCCCTAAATTCAGCATCTACTTGATCAGTCAAGTATATATATACATATATGTATATGTATGTATACATATATATACATATACATATATATGTATATGTATGTATGAATATGTGAGTGTGTGTATGTCTATGTGTGTGTCTGTGTGTGTCTGTATGTGTGTGTGTATGTGTGTCTGTGTGTCTGTGTGTGTGCCTGTGTGTGTCTCTGTGTGTGTGTGTCTGTGTGTGTGCCTGTGTGTGTGTCTGTGTGTGTGCCTGTGTGTGTGTGTATGTGTATGTGTATGTATATATATGTATGAATATGTGAGTGTGTGTATGTCTCTGTGTGTGTGTGTGTGTGTGTGTGTGTTATCTGGCCCTGTTCATATCACTTCACATCACCATGTGGGAGCTAGGGAATCAGGGACTATTAGAGAAGTGCTGGTGATCCGGCAAAGGCACTGACTCTGAAAAACACTATAATAGATTAAATAATAAGCTGTGCTTTGTCTCCAGCCCAGGAGACTGTATCTTTTCTCCAATGTACTGTGACTGTACATTTGTGTGTTCCCAAATTCCATAGACTGAAGATCAAATCTCAACTTTTATATTGTCTGGTGGTAGTGGCTTTGGGAGCTAAGAACTAGCAGACTAGTGATGTTCCCACCATAGTAGTGCCTGCTACAACTTGAGCGTACCCCTCCAAAATCATGTGTGAGAAACTCGATTGCTGTGTAAAACTGGTAGGATGCAGGAGCTGATGGGAGGCGTTTAGATTGGGAAACTGAAATTTTCAGTCTTTCTATTTTTTCTCCTTTTTACCTCATGTCTCCCTAGATGGCCTCCAACCCCCTATGTGGCAGATAATGACCTTGAACTTCTGATCCTCCTGCTTTCCCTTCCAAATGCCAGGCTAACAGACAAACTTTACCACACCAGGTTTGGGAACTGAATTCAGAGTCCTACATACTAGGCAAGCATGCTATCAACTGAGTTACAGCTCCAGCCCTAAGAGCTACACTGTTGTGTGTGGATTAATAATGTTAGTTATAAAAGAATTTGGAGATATGGGTTCACTCCCGCTCGGGCTCGGGCTCGGGCTTGGGCTCGGGCTCCGGCTCCGGCTCCGGCTCGGGCTCGGGCTCCGGCTACGGCTCCGGCTACGGCTCTCTCGCTTCCGCTCTTGCTCTCGCTCTCGCTCTGGCCCTCGCCTGTCTTTACTGAACTTCCAGGACTATGAGATGTACATGACCACTCCTTAAGCCATCCAGTCAGTGTTTGTCACAATGGCCTTAGATAACCAAGACATAGTATAGGTGCCGTAGCAGCAGGTCAGGATGTGAGTAAGGTACACTCTCAAACTGATCTTGGTGCTTGTGAGTACTTCTAGATAGCTTAACGATCAAGACTCTTTCAATAATGACTGATACAACAGGCGTGCCTATGGGAGTGGGGTTATGCATGTGGGAGTTTTGCTTGCATTTATATCTGCACAGCACAGGCATCAGGGCTCATGGAAGCCACAAGATGGCGTTGGATTCCCCTGGGACTAAAGCCTCCATATGGATGCAGTGAACTGAGCCTAGATCTGCCAGAAGAGCAACAAATGTCCCCAAACACTGAAACATCTCTCCAGCCACACCAAATTTAAAAATATTTTAAATATTATATTTTATTTATATTTTATTTTATTTTACTTATTTTATTTTTTAAAAAAATATTTACATATTTCACTATTATTTAATTATTATTATTTATTATAAATATTATATTAAAAATATAAGAAGATATAAGGTATCTTGACTTACCAATTATAAAAGCCCATATAAAGTTTCATGACTTAGAAGGGCAGTAGTGGCACACGCCTTTAGTCCTAGCACTTGGGAGGCAGAGGCAGGCAGATTTCTGAGTTCAAGGCCAGCCTGGTCTACAGAATGAGTTCCAGAACAGCCAGGGCTATACTGAGAAACTCTGTCCCGAAAAACAATAAAAAAAAAAAAATTAAAAGTTTCATGACTGAGATAATCCATTAGCTTTATACATGCCCAGCATGCCACATTCTTCACAGACACAGACACAGACACAGACACAGACACAGACACACACACACACACACACACACATACACACACACACACACACACACACACACACATCTACAAACATGTAAACCATACAAATACACAGGTATACAGTGCCTATAAGACTAAATTGATTGTGTCTTAGAATCAACTAGGGCCTTGCCTGTGTCAGACAAGCATTTTTGCTTTGTGATAACATTTTTCCACATGAACAAGGATATTTTTTAATGTGTTTATTGTATGCTGGCCTCAATTTCCTTATTCTCCTTCCTCTGCCTCCTGTGTGCCATGCTAACCGGCATGCACCATCATGCCCAGCTGCTGTTTTTAATTTTTTAATTAGAAAGCCTCACAGAGCAGCGGTAAATGTGCCATCTCTCAGAATGGGTGGAAACATGGGCTGCAAGTACCATGTCCTCACAGCATGGCCTGGCTCGGTGGAGCCCTCAGGCTTCCTCAGGTCCCGCCTCTCTACCTTTCTTATGCCTATCTACTCAGCAGCACTTGTGACAACATCTAGAGTTTAGCACTCTAAGGAAATTTCTGGGCTTTAAACAATCGGGTTTAGCAAAGATTCAGCTCTATGTAGCTTGTTGAAGGCAAGGCAGCAGGCTACATAAAGCAAGACAGGCTCTGCTTTCCAGCTCAGTCTGTTCCCTGTGTTGCCCTCGTGTGAAAGAAGTCAGCCAGAGGGCAAGAGCGAGAGGGCTTCCAGCAGAACATCAGCTCTTCCTACCCCAAAGCTAGCAACGGCGAGCCTAAAATTATATTTCAATATTTACACAAGCACTTACGTATCCTTTATTTTTTTATACAGTTATGGTCAGTTCTTCCAACTCTAAAGAAAAATTAAGATAACTTTATATATGAAAGGGCCCTGTGGTACCCTGAAGTACTATATTTTTATGGCTAAAGGGAAGAAGAAATAAAAAATAGAAATGCAGAAAATAAAACCAGCCGACTGAAGACTCAAGCCAAAATTGTTTTTGTATTGTTTGGGAACCAGAGAGGTGGCACAGCCATTAAGAATCTGCCCTTTCCTTAAAGAGGATGGGGGCTTGGAACCCAGACTTCACGCTGAAGTGTGTGGATCCTAAGACGCTGTGACTCCAGTTCTGTGGGATTTGATGCTCTCTTTTGCTGTCTATGGGCACTCTGGAACTGGAGTTACAGATGGTTGTGAGCTGCCGTGTGGGTGCTGGGAACCATACCTGGGTCCTTTGCAAAGGAGCAGTAAGTCCTGCTCCTAACCCTCTGACCTCCATGAGCACCAGCAACAGACGCAGTGAGCATGCACACAATCAGGCATCCGTACACACACTCATGATAGATAAATCCTAAAATTATAAAAAATGGAAGCTTAAAGAATACATGCAAGCCTTAGAGTATTGATTGAGCAGGCCTTTATTTCTACTGTTGGAAAACACAAGGAAGTGGCCTATAGTCGATATCTGTTCTCTACTTTGTCTCAGACAACTAGTTCAGGTTAGCCCTTCTTCAAACTTGAAGTAGCACTCACGTTTTATAGGCCCACGTCTATACACAATTTCCAGTTGCAGAGGTCACCTCCAGGCAAGGCCCCTGAAAGACACACACACACACACCCACACACATGGATCCAGCGTCCAGCCAGCTTTGTGTAACATTTCTAGGCCTGACCGACTCCTCTCTTGCTTCACAGAATCTTAGGGAACTTTATGGATTAATTGAAAAATTATCGCTATAGATTTTCTAATTGAGAAAAGATGATCTCTAATTCATAGGGTGCAGGCCACTTAGCTCCTAGTGACGTGTTCCTGGGATAGAAGTCAGCCTGTTCTCTTTTCAACACTGTCCACTGCTGTCACTGATGAGACAGGTGACTTCAGAGCAACGCCAGTGAGTTCACATACAAACTTAATCATCTTTAAAGCACATCTGGACACTACTCTGATGGCTCTAAGACTCTGAGTTTTAAGCACTATTCATTCATGCTTAATATAGCTCTGGTGGCTCCCAAACTAGCTTTTAAGCCAACCATTGGAGGCTATTTTTGGTTCATTGGACCATTAATTCTAAGTCCAAAACGAAATCCTGTGAGAGAATAGATCAAAAATGTGTCCTTTAAGTTACACAAAGAACCGGAAATTCCCTACGGGAAATTAATACTCTAATTATAAACTTTCTGGTTGAGAAAGTTTTCAAAAGCTTTGTCTCTTTTGTGGAGTCTAAAGCCTTTGGCTTGGCTTCATTTCATTTTCTCCCATTCAAAACATATGGGAATATTCCCAAAACATCAGAGCAGCTGGCCCTTTCAAAATCAACTGTTCTGATGCTCTTGACACTCTCAGAAGAAGAAATCCATCCTGCTGCCCAAACGGCCGTGATCATTTCCGAATGGTGTGGCACTGTTCAGGGTAGAATGTTTTCCTGCCTAAATTACAGCTTTGATGCTATACTGAAAAGAGAGGTCGACCACAGTTTATATCTGAGTGTAGTACTGCCTCTCACATTTTCTGTCCAATTTAGCACATTTAAATGTTTGAAAACATCGAGGAGATGATCACAGAGGCCAGGTGCTCACTCTGTCATAGCGCTCTCAGATCACCTCAAAGACTGACGGTCTATTAAAGGCATAGCCTTTCTGCAAGCTACTTCATGTATGTTCTCTCAGACTTCTGGCAGAGTATGGTAAGATAAGAGTGCATGCTAGAACTGAAGGAAAAGGGGAAAATTTAGGCTACCACCAAATGCATTCAGAGTTCAAAAATCCTAAATCATGTCTGACCTTGGCAGTAAAGCTGTGGATTAGCATTCTAGTCTAAGACTTCTTGGTCTCGTAGCTACAGGACCACATCAAATCTAAAACGTTCTCTTAATCGCTCAACTTCCTTGCACAAAGTTGACAAACTTCCCAAGTGCAGTGTCCGCAGTTCAACACAGAAGCTACAAAAGAAATTAAAGATTTGAGAATGACTCTACACGGGAAATCCTGTCCCGGAATGCCGGCAAGAGTGTTAGACAGAATAAAACAGTTCATAAACTGTATATGTCCACCTAATTAACATAATACGGAGGATGCCAAAATGCCTACAACTAATTGGAAAATTTCTTTATCAGATTTATCAGATTTATCAGATTTGACAGCGAATCTTAGGCCATTTTCTTGGGTGAGCCATGTAAGCCAACTTGCAAGGAAAATAACGACTTTCGGTTCCTGTTATATAGCTGAAAGACTTGAGTGCTTCACAGAAATGACTTTCTTTAAAAAGACTTATTCTTCTATTCCTCTTCCTAGGGCTCACTGCCCTCATAACCCGCCTTTCCTTTCTTGATGTCTGCAGTTTCTCCTTGCTGAAGAGAGCATGTGCTTCAGGCACAGTCCTTGGAATATTCGACCTGAATCTGACCTGAACATCCTATCTCTGGGGAGCATTTCCTATATTAGTTTTGAGAATATCAAAAGGTTCTATTCAAGCGTCAATAGGAGAGAAATGATCAATAACACGACCCTACCTGTGATATCTGTGATCCACAACAATGACTATCATGGCAAAACAGCCTTCATTGTGTAGTAGTTATATCTTGGCAGTAACCGACAGCGCTCCAGTTGGGCTTAAGATTCATTCAACAGTAGGGAAATCATACTTGGTACTTGAAACCTAGCCAACCACCAACCACCAACTACCCAAGGCTAGTGACATTATGAATCTTAGAGGAGAAACCTCCTACCACAGATTTACCAATGTAATTCCTAACTGCATTCTAAACACTTACCCTTATACTTGCATTACAAATAAAGTCTGTCCTTGGCCTTCATTAAAGAAGCTTCCCTTTGCATCAGTCAAGAGAGTATCACAGAAAACCACAGCTGGTCACAATGTATTGCTGGAGGCCGAGCCCAGTGGAGGCATCTACAGCATAATTCCTGCAGCTGTAGCTCAGGAATGTCAAAGAAGAAAAGATGGAAAGATTGTCATAGCCAGAGGAATGGGGAGTCTGCTGTAGGATTGTGTGTCTTGGAAATGACAAAGAAGCCACACCCACAAAACCCAAATAATGGCAATACTATGGGAAAGAGGAAATCGCCAGGGGCCCCAGCCCCAGACAGAAAAGAACAGGCAACTAAAACTGTCTCTGAAAGAGGGAGAATTAGTCTTTCCCAAGGATAAAGCTTCTAATTGTTTAGCCAATACCAAGTGGCCAGCTCTGAAACCATATACATACATACAGTCAACTCTGAATAGCTCAGCGGTTTGTACTTATATAGTTATACATGTGTAATAACAATAATAAAAGAAAAAGAGACCATGAATTTGAGAAGGAGCCAGGGGAGGGAATGAGAGGACCTGGAGGAAGAAGACGTCCGAGGGCTTGAGGGGGGAGAGGGAAACATAAATGATGTCATTGTTAACTTCTAGTTAACATTTAGAAGTTATTTTGAAACGTTCATATTCTTATGTGAATGTACACGAGTTCTCAGGTGTTGTATGTTCATCAGGTATGTGTCAGGCACCAGCAGAGTCCAAAGGACAGTGTCAGATCACCCTAACCTGGAGTTACAGAGCGTTCTAAGCTAGCACGTGGATGATGGGTATTGAACCCAGGTCCTCTGCAAGAGCGGTATACACTCTTGTGCCATCTCTCCAGCCCCGGTGACCCCTTCTGACTGGTAAGTGGATGATAGACAAGAGAAGCAGGAAAGAGAAGGCTTCTCCTTCCAGGGCTGCACATCTAACTCCAGAGGACACCATTCTTACCCTGGTGAGCCAGGCTCTCTGCCCCTGTCCATCTCTCCCATATGCAATCTCTGTATTCGTGTCCTGGGGCTACAGCAAGAAACACCACACACTGGGCTGCTTAAGCCATGGAAATTTATTCCTTCACAGATCTAAGTAAGAGATCCAAGATGAAGATATCCACTGGCGTAACTTCTCTTCCAGGCTGGCTTGCAGATGGTCACCTCTAACTGTGCTTCCATGGCCTTTTTCCTTGGTGTCTTCTAGTGTTCTCTGGTCTTTGTGTAAGAATGCAATGGGTTGGACCAGGCCACACATGAATAGACTCCTTTTAACTTTATTACCTACCAATAGTGTCACACTCTGAAGTTCAGTTACTATGCACAGAACATCTTGGTATCTTCCTTCTCCAATGGCATATAAATCTTCAATATGTCCCAACACACAAAATCACTGACACCCTATACATCCTGTTACATTTATAAAGTGTTCTTTATTATTGTTATTATGATGATATGATGGTTATTATTGATATAATAATATAATTACAGTATTTCTCACTTTCCACTCCTCCATCCAACCCCTGCTTGACAGTTTGTTTTATTTTTTAAAGGTCTTATGTAGATCAGACTGACCTCTAACTCCCAATGTAGCCCAGGATGGTCCTGAACTCCTCATTCTCCTGCCCATACACTCCCAAATGCTGGATATTTTGATGCTGCTTCTCTTTTTAAACTTCTCTAAAAATGCCCACATATAAAAATAATTGTGCATTTAAAAAATAAGTGTTTAGAATTTCTATTATTGAATTAAATATTTCTGTATCTGTCTTACTCGAGGTTTCTATTGCTGTATAAAACATTATGATCAAGAAGCAAGCTGCGGAGGAAAGGATTTATTCAGCTTCCACATTGCTGTTCATCCACTGAAGGAAGTCAGTAAAGGAACTTACACGGGGCAGGAACCTAGAGGCAGGAGCTGATGCAGAGGCCATGGAGAGATGCTGCTTACTGGCTTGCTACCCCTGGCTTGCTAAGCCTGCTTTCTTATAGAACCCAAGACTACCAGCCCAGGGATGGCACCACCAACAATGGGCTCTCCCACCCTTGATCACTAATTGAGAAAATGCCTTACAGCTGGATCTCATGGAGGCATTTCTCAACAGAAGCTCCTTTCTCTTTGATAACTCCAACTTGTATCAAGTTGACATACAAAACCAGCCAGTATAGTATCCTAACCTAATGTTTCATTGAGTTGGATATTAAGTAGGACTCAGTTTGCTCAGCACCCAAAAAGGCTGAGAATCATAAGAGGATGAAAGCCCTATCTCAATTTTGAGGGACGATGTTCAATCACTTAAAAGAATGGACTAGGAGATGGGAAAGCAGTTTATCCCAGGGCTAGGAAGGTTTACTCCCAGTTGCAGAAAAGTCTTAAATGTGCTCATTTGGAAAGATGGTAGAGTTGCCCTCATTCCAAGAAGAGATGTGTCCCAACATATAGCAACTAAGACGAGCCAGGAGATGCTTTCAGATAGCTCACAGAGGCCCTTGAGGGGCAGGAACAGGAAAGCTAACACAAAATAAAGTTAGAACAGCTCAAGCAGGAGGAGGAGAAGGGAGGAGAGAGAGAGAGAGAGAGAGAGAGAGAGAGAGAGAGAGAGAGAGAGAGCCTTCTGTTCTGACCATAGCAAACATTTCTGATTAAGGAAATAAATAAAATCTGGTATTCATTTTGTCCAGACAGACAACAAAAGGGGAGAGGTGAGTCGGAAATGCCTTGAGAGGATCTCCACCTGAAAGTTCAAGAGAGTTAAAGAGACAGGGTAAGGGAAACAGAAGAGCTAAGTCAGGGTACAGCGAGTGACCAGCTGAAAGGAACAAGACAGACACCAGTCAAGTCACCCAGAGAGTCAGGATTGCTCTTGTGAACTGAGAAGATAGACTTCCAAGAACATCTCAAAAGCACCCCATGAGTAAGACCCCACAGAGCATTTCTTCTACAGTCTTGGTTTTGGTTATTTATTTTAAACCCTTGAATAAGGGGGAGGGGAGTTCCTTTTGTTGTTTGGTTCTCTTTTAAAGCACAATTTTCCCAGCAAAATAGCCCTGAAGACAAAGGCTTGCTTTGAGACACTCTGTCTGTGAGGTGGTTTATTTTAAGCCATGATATTATGATATTAGCAGGCTGTTACTCAGAGCTGCATGGGTGAATGTGTCTGTGTCATGGCAGACACAAAGCAACAGTCTGTTTCCCCCTCATCTCCTCTCTCTGCCCTCTTTATGCTCAGGAAGTCTGAGCACATGGCACGCTACAAAGACCCAATGCAACGTTATTTCAGTCTCCAAAACGCTGTACTGATCCCAGACGTCTGTGGCTCAGTGACTGGAAGACACTACAGGAAAACATTCGCAGATTGTTTTAGCAATTGGTCTGGAAAACAAAGCCCTTGGTATCCATGGTTATGTTGGAAATGAAATCTCACCAGCAAAAAGTTGACAAAATTAAGTATCTTCTGAAGAAAATAAAAACATGTGCAAGTCACCTTGAACTTCAGTCTCTCTCCAGAGGCAGCCTCTGCTTTCCAAGATGCTGGATTTTATTCTTTTAACCTAATAAATATGTACCACTCAGCTGCCAGCATTCAAAAGTAATAGATTTTGTTTCATCTCATTACAAGTGTGACAAAAGTAATCACAACATTGTTTTATGAAAGAAACAAACATTTGTAACTAAGTATAGTATTTAATGATGACAATGTGACTATACAATGTAGCTGTTCAGAGTAAGGATTTTAAAACATATGGCACCAAAGGACCTTGAGATGCTAATATTCTTAGACCCAAGAACTATACGTTTAGAAACCTGACATAATATAACAAATATTTATTCATTTCAGTAATATGTGTGATATTTATAAAACCAAAGAATGACTAAATAAGTCAGGGTAACTACATAGAATATCATATCTAGTTATTAAAATGTTTGAAGACTAATAACTAAAAACCATCAATAGCCTATATAACAAGCAGCTTAAAGTGCTTTGCATCTATAGACTCCTTTAATCCTTACATCAACATGATCTGACAAAAGCAATATTATTTTCTATTTTATGAGTTTGTTGGTTATGACTCTGACAACTACTTAGAGAAAACCCAGATCCCCTGACGGGTTCATTTCAATCTGTAGAATTTAAAATGCAAATCACATCGATGCCTTTCCACCAACGCCTGGATATTTTCTCATTGTCTTTGGCACCTTGTAGCTTATCCAAGTGTCTTCATATTCATTTTCATGATATTTTCTGTCCAAGGCACCCTACCCACTTAAAGGATAGCAGTCCTACAGGATAGACGCCTACCTTCACCAGGATTGCCTTAGCTTAACTAATGGCCTCTTCAGGAGGTCCTACTACTGCTTGAGCAGGTGGCAGAAATTAGCATCAACTACATGGTGCTGGTTCCTCAGGCATGTAGGATAGTTATGGGACCACAGAGGCTTCCACCCAGATTCTACAGGAAAGCATGTGAGTCCAGGGTTGAAATTCCTGCAGAGCCTCTAAGAGTACTGACTCTTCCTGAAACTGTGAAGGTGGCCTCTAAGTTAAAACACAGACTCCAGGATGTCAGAGATGATGAAGAACTTGGGCCATCCAACAAAAAAAATCCACTCAACAGGCACCTAGTGGAGTTAACCCCAGGGAAAGCCTTTCAGGATGCTTACAAAACAAACTAACAAGAATATTTGCATCTTAGTTTCTAGTCTTAATGGGGTCATAATTAATTATTACAAGAACTTCATACCTTTTCGTGATTGGTTTCCATTGCTTATCATGTAATAAAAGAAAGAAATCAAGTATTCTAAGTAAATCACATTCAGAAGACTCTGTGAACAAACAGTAATCAGGAGTTTAAAAATAATGACACTTTCAGTCACATGGCCCAAATTATTATCACATTAGTGAGAAAAAGTAATTCTCTATGCTCGTTCTATAACAAACCACAAATAAAATCCAGCTTATGCCCATTCAGGCTGCCCTGCCTCGTAGTGTGGGTGGCAGGTATCATTACCGTGAACAAGGACGTGATGGAGAGATGAAGAGAGAAGATGGAGTGGTGTGTGCACTGTGCAGAGAGGCAGAGCTGGAAACAGACAGCAGTTCCAGGTCAAAAAGGACTCATATTGTTATTGCCCAGTAGGGTTGCAGGGATGGTGCCCTGCAGCCTGCAGCTTACAGGGATGCAGACTCAGCATGAGAAAGCACTGCCTGACTGCAGGCTCACCCTGACTCTGGGGAAGATGACCAAGATGAGGGGTGGTTCACTTTCTAGATTGGACCTCCTCAAAGGACCAGGATGGTCCTGATGCCACCAGAGGCTGAGTTAATATCTGTGGTTTAAGCTGCTAGACAAGGCCACCATGAAGTCTAAGAAGCATTTGGGTATACTCAATCTGTGCTGTTGACTGAAGCCATGAGGATGTCCTCGGGCTTTGCTGCCTCAGAGGCCATGTTGAAGTGATTGGCCTATGAAGCCATCTGGGGCTGTGCTGATGTCCCTGGGACAAGCTGTCACTGAGGACCATAAGTAGTTCAGTGGTCCTGATACTACTGGGTGTTGCAGGGTATTTGATCACACTGTGAGACTGTGTACTAGGAAAAAAAACTTTCTCGTTGTGGTGTGGCTCAGTCCTAGAACACATCTTTCATCCAAGAGCTTTCTGTCTATTATAAAAAAGATTAAATAAAGTCAACCATAGGTCAGGAGGATGACCTGGAACCAGATGACCGGGAATGAACAAAGGAAAAGAAAACCCATAGAGAGTGGGAGGCAGTCAGGGGGATGGATAGAGAGACGCACAGGAAGTAGAGAGGAGGGACAATCAGTTGGAAAAGTTTTTAAGACAGTGTGGAAGAGAATGGGTTCTTTCCTTCTAGAATGTCAGCTAAAGAGAAAGGTCAGCTGGGTGGTTTCTCTGCCTCTCTGAGCTAGTAGGCTTTTATCCCAGCTCCTGGCTTCAGTTGGCAAAATCAAATGATATATATATATATATATATATATATATATATATATATATATATGACAGCCAGAAGGATGTGATGGTGTCTGTGACCCATGTTATTACATGGCTATAATGTTATTACATGGCTGGTCTGATGTCCCTGGGCCATGCTGTCTCTGTGGGTCAGTGGACCTGATTTGGCCAGGGGGCTGGCTTGATGTCTGTGGCCCATGATACCATCTAAGGCCATGGGATGTCTGTGATCTAGGCCATGGCCTGACTGCTGTTGATGTTATGGTCATGACCTAGAACATAGACATCCACATGGTCTGAAGCCATGTTGTTGTCTGTGAGCTGTACTGCTGCTGAGGACCAGGCTGCCAAGAGTGGCCATGCTGTGATGTGGACCACATAAGTGTTCACTCTGCCATTCTGTGCTGTGGACCACACATGAGACAATGAGAATGAAAAAGGAGTGTCGTGAGGATGATTTCACCCAATGGGCCCCTACTTAAAAGTGTTTTAGAACCCAAGGTCCACTAGACACTCTGAAAACTGTTGATCTAGGGTGTCGACCATGGAGTAAGTACCTGTATCAGTCAGTTTTCTATGGCTATGGTAAGACACCCTGACCAAGGCAACTCCCAGAAGGAGTTGTGCTTACAGTTCTGAGGATGGTAGGGTTTGTCACGAGGAGAAGCAAGACGAGTTTGCGGAACAGCAGGCTTGGTAGCTGAAGCGGGAAGCAGAGAGCTCACATCCTGAGCTGCAGCCATGAAGCAGAGAGCAAGCTAAAAACAGCAGAAGTCTTCAGACTCTCAAAACCTCTCCCTGGTGACATATTTCCTCCAGCAAGGATGTCTCTCCCAAATCTTTCCATGCGGCATCAACTAGAGATGAGTGCTCAAGTGCCCCCAGACTATAGGGGATGCCTCATTCAAACCCCCATGGATGAGAAAATCACTGGAGGGTTGAATTTTAAGATCCTGAGAACTGAGAGGATGGAAATCAAACAGTGACAGGAATTGCACCAATGTCTAAAAATCTTCAAGATGGAGGGGAGCAGGCCATGGGCAGCATGAAGAGAGAGGGACAAAGTCTTCCTTTTGAAGTTATGAAACCTGAACAAGTCAGATAACATCCTGATTAATAAAAGTCAGGAGAACTGGTTAACAACTCTTTACAGAGCCTCGAATACCATTCCAAAAGAAAAATGAACCACTCCTGCTCCCTCCTTGGTATGCTGTCAGCTCATCTAAAGTTAATGCACAGTAATGAATTGCAATTACTTTATTACCGGCCAGTCCAGATGACACTAGGCAGCCCAGCATTCATTGTCTTGAGACTCTGAAAACCTTCTCCCACGGTACAACAAACCAGTAATGAAGGCATTAGAATCCTGGAGAGACAGCCAATAGTTTATGACATCTAGAAAGTGATTGACGCCTCTGGTTTTATTCTTTGCCAGCTATTATTAGCAAAGGTCGGAAAACAACAATAAGTCAATGGAAACTTCAAATGGGCTTACATCTCTCTTTTATAGACAAATGAGACCCCGTGTCCCAGGAATGTGCTGATCAGAAATCAAAGTGACATCTTTGGCTGAGCTACAGAGACAGAAAACTGGGAACTTCAAGTCTACCCCTGGTGCCAGGTTTAGGAAGGTTTAAAAATAAATCACATCTAAGTCGCAGGTCTAAACTTCAAAAGCAATTATCCTTGCTCAGTCCTGGCATTTCAGAAAAGAGCTAAGGGCAGCTTGGGAAGGAGGAGATTGGGACAAACGAGAAGTATCCAGAGCCCTCCCTGCTTTTGTCAGTGAGAACATTACTTAGCAACGAGAAGAACGATTTGTCAAGCTGATGCTCACGTTCCCGGAGTAATTAATTTTTGTCCCCATCATTGAGCATGAAGAATTAGAAAGTACAAGAAGCAGAGTGTTGTAAATGTTCTCGGGTGAAAACTAAGGAGCCCCTTGACAATGCTGGTATTACTTAACACTCCCTGACCAGCCAGCAAAGGGCAGGGCATTATCCATAGCAGTGTGGTGATGTGCCATAGAGCCTCGGCAAAGGTAGAGCAAGCAGGCACACACACACACACACACACACACACACACACACACACACACACACCGTGATCCATCGGGACTGCTGTCTGTCTGCATCAGGTAGCAATTTAAATTCTGGCAATTGTTTGGGAAACTTTTTGGCAGCTGCTGTCCTGCCATAAAGCAAACTCAGCAAAGGCTTGATCAATTGCATGCCTCTGGGATATCTTCACTGACTCAAGATGCTTGTGAGAGGGTATTAGAGCTCAGGTGAGAAACTGAGCAAATTTTGCAAGCCAGCATCTAACTCCCATCCCACCCACCCCCTCACCCACCTACCCTATCCTGCTCCAAGATTGCAGCCCTCACTACAGTATTTTGAAAAGATGAGAAGTTATTTATTTCACCCAAATAGGAGGAAGGAAAGAAAACATGTGAGAGGGTCTGTAGGTAACAGAAATCAAAGGATATTGCCAGATATTACATCCATGTTCTATATGAACTCCTGTACACTCCCAGGTGTGCCCTGTGATGTCGGCTCCTCTTTGCTGGCAGTGTCACAATGTGTACGGAATTTCTGCTTCTGACATTGGTGTAACTGACTACCTAAAGTGTCTCACAGATAAGAGTACCACATGCAGATTCAGTCAGGAAAGGGAAACAGTATCTGGTGCAGTCAAGAGGGGGAAACAGTATCAAAGCACAGCACAGCCATGCTCAAATCTACCCAATGAGAAAGGCTGATGTGACATGCTTCAGACTTTTCCCCAGAAGTTCAAAGAAAGCAACCTCCCCCCAGTGTGCTTGCTACTCCACATGAACACAGCATCAAATGACAGATGTGAAAATTCCTTTTCATCTCTGCTACTCTCTCCTTTTTCAAGACTAGTGTTTTGGCCAAAGTATGGCTAGTGGCCCACTGGTGCAGTGTGCATAGCCACGCCCCTTCAAGCAGAATCTAAAAGTCCTTCAGCTGCCAAGCCCACCCAGCTCCCTGTACCTAATCCAATGCATCACCTTAATTCTCTCTTAATTCTTAAGATGAAGAATTGCAGACCAATTGATGGCTAAAGGCTTCCTCTACAAAGGTAGCATGCTGTGGTCACGGAAACTAGGTTTGCTTTGCGTTCCACTCACCTGGACTCCAGTGTTTCTTTGATAGATGTGTGTTATGGTTTGGATATGAAATGTCCCTTAAGATCCACGTACTGACAGCTTGCTCCCCAGCTGGTGACACTGTTCAATAGTGAACAGATCGAGACAGTGCTAACTCCATTGATGATTGGCACATGGATGGGTTCATGGGTGGATAGGTTCTTAGGAGGCAGGGCATGGTCAGAGTGGGTCTCTGACATTTGAAGGACATATTCTGGTCTCTAAGACCTTTCTTCCCTCTCCTCTCCTCTCCTCCCTTTTTCCTTCCCTCTTTTTCTCCACCCCCCCTTTTCTTTTTCCCTTTAATCTCCTCCCCCTTCATCTCCCTCCCCCTTCAATCTCCTCCCCCTTTATCTCCTCCCCCTTTTCTTTTTCCCTTTAATCTCCTCCCCCTTCATCTCCCTCCCCCTTTAATCTTCCCCCCTTCCTCCTACTTACTCCTTTCTCTTCCCACTCCCCCATTTTCCCAGGGGTCCACAAGGAGTATACACTCCCTTTCCATACATTCCCTCCCCTATGTTCAGCCTCACCTCAGGCCTAAAGCAAGAGAGTTAGCCAAGCTTGGATGACAACCTTTAAAACCACATGTCACAGAGATTGCTCACAAGTCATTTCCTCATATTGTGTCACCCCAAAAAAGCACTGAATGGCACAGGTCTGCTTATGGGAACGTTTCCATAAAATATTTCGATCAAATGACTGTTAATTGTTCAACAGTTATTTTATCTATTTTATTTATATCAAGTTCACAACTCTGTAGATTTGATTCTGACGTTAACCTTATTTAAATGATGGTGTTTTAGACAGACTTACTAATTCAAATTAACTTTTTTTTTTTTGCAGGAGAAAATACATCATGTCAGTGTGGACCCAAAAAGAAATAAGTAATGCAGCAGACCATGAGACTCAAGCATCAAAGATAACTACTTGTACTGGCTGGTTTTGTGTGTCAACTTGACACAGGCTGGAGTTATCACAGAGAAAGGAGTTTCAGTTTGGGAAGTGCCTCCATGAGATCCACCTGTGGGGAATTTTCTCAATTAGTGATAAAGGAGGGAGGGCCCCTTGTGGGTGGTGCCATCTCTGGGCTGGTAGTCTTGGGTTCTATAAGAGAGCAGGCTGAGCAAGCCAGGAGAAGCAAGCCAGCAAGGAACATCCCTCCATGGCCTCTGCATCAGCTCCTGCCTCCAAGATCCTGCCCTGTGTGAGTTCTAGTCCTGACTTCCATTGGTGATGAACAGCAGTGTAGAAGTGTAAGCTGAATAAACCCTTTCCTCCCCAACTTGCTTCTTGGTCATGATGTTTTGTGCAGGAATACAAACCCTGACTAAGACAAATTAAAGCATTTATTCATGTAAACAATTTATTCTAGATTTAAATAAAGTGAATAATATGGATCTTTGCTGCTTAGGAAAGAAATAAAGAAGAGAGATTCAGCCCCCATTAACCAGAATGCTTTGTGCAGCCTAGTGGAAAACTCTCATCATTCATGATTTTTATGCCGGCTCCAATTTCTTTCCATATCTGTTCTCTCGCCTCTTTTCCACCGCAGTCACGTGACATTAGGACACTGCTGACAGTTGTTTCCATCACATATGTCAGACAAGACTGAGGCAAAGATTCATCAGGAGTCACAGCTTTGCTGTGAGAAACTGGAACTCGGCCATCTACTGACTGCAGCACAGTCAGAACCAATGCTTTTGCTATTCTAGAGCTCGGCTCCTACCTCATCAGTCTTGCCACTATTGACGTCTGGATCACTAATGCTTTTCCTTGAGGCTTCCCTGTATATGAAAGGATGCCTACCAGCGATGCTGTCCTCTGTCCACCAGCCAGAACAACTCCTCACCCTTGTCATAACAACCTGAATTGTCTCCTCACACTCTCAAGAATCCCTTGTGGAGCATATTAGCCCCGGCTGAGTCTCTGATCCTGGTGCGGTTTTAGAAAAGCCTCCTCTCGGTACCAAGAAAAGCCAATTGGTGAGGAGGCCTTTTACCTCCTCCAGCATAAGGGAGGGATGCCCTTTGACATTAAAAATGTTAGAGCATCAATATTTTGTTTCCTTTTTTTTTTCTTATGATGGGACCAAGATGTTCTTCCATGGCCTCTGCATCAGCTCCTCCTTATAGGAAGTACTTCTTCCTATAAGGATGCTGGGACACAAATAATTCTTGTCCAAGGTGACTCTGTTACTAAAAGATACAGCCATTAGTCTTGCCTCTCATTTTCCTGAGCTGGCCTAGCAGGCTAAGGAACAGAACTCAGGACGGCCATGCATGGCTGCAGAAGAGGTACGACCCTGCACCAAAGCATCCACCTGAGGCTGCCAATAAGCAACGAAGTCCAAGTCATGCCCCAAACTTAAGGTTCAAGAATCAGCATATTGTCACATTGCTCAACAAAGGAAGGAACTGCTTCCCAATTCCACCTGAAGACACCATTTGGGTGGGAAGTACCTTTAGGGAGGAGAGAGAAATGGTGAAGGAAAACAGAGATGCTGGAGGGATAGAAACACCATGTCAATCGGGCACAGACAATGCCATCCATCTGGTGGTGTCCCCAGCATAGCCAGTTCACAGACAGCTGTGCTCTGGACAGGTCAGCACGACTCAGCTCTTCAGAAAGGGAGGAGTGTGGGAGAAAGGAGAATTACAACTTGTCCAACCCAGATCCAAGAGAAGACCTGAAGAACACACACACGTTGGATAGAGATGCTGCATCTACAGACAAGAGGGCCATAAACCTTGCCACCACCAAGGACCAGGACACTGGGGTTCCATAGGGAATTCTCTGTCTGCCTCCTCCTTGCCTCAAGATTAACAGCTCCACACACGGAACAAGGACAGCTCCCCCTGCGGGGAACTGCAGAGACAGGATTACATATCAAACCCAGATAAACTCGTTTTCATTCTTAGATTTCACTAACCATGGCATATAGGAAGCCTCTGGGGATCCCCTACCCCAAAGAAAGGAATGTTAAAAGGATGCTGTTCTCGGCCATTCTGGAGAAAGTCAGAACACTTTCTGTCTTTATTTCATATGCTGTACTACTGAACAACTGACACCCATAAATCAATTCTTAAAAAGTATGAGTTAAAACTACATAAATGGACATAAGCCCCTTTCTCCTCCACCCTCCTTCCTTCCTTGCTTCCTTCCTTTCTTAACTTCCTCTTCCTCCTCCTCCTCCTCCGTTTTCTTCTTCTTGACACTAAATGGCTATGCATTTTTTTCTAGGGGCTTCTAATTTTCAGTATTTACTATTATTTCAGAATTTGTGGAGTTGAGAATGGTAAGCCTTCATTATTAGGGTCAGGTAACCAATTCTTTGAAACACAATCATTAGACTAACCCTCCAAATTAGAACCATATTCAGACTGTGACAATTAAAAGTTCCCTTAAAATTCACCTCCTGTTTTATCTCCATGCACCTTCTTCGAGGCTGCAGGGGAAATCCAGATATTTTAATGCACTGCCAAGCAGCTGGCTTTTAAATCTCATTTGCAGAGGCTTTTTCATTATCCACAAGAAAACAGGAGCTTGCAGGACACATGTTTCCTATATTTTTAATGAGGCTCGGCCTTAGCAACCTCCTGACAAGGAGGCTGATTTCCTGAGCACCCCGCCGCTCACTAATTCCATCTGATTCTTCTGAGAAAGAACCCCTAATGATCAGCAAAGCTAGGCTCACACACCTGCCCTACAGCTCACCACTGTCCTCACCATCTGCAGCCAGTGTCTGCAGCACAGAGGGGAGGGCATTCTCTTCATTTCAGGGAAATTCTTGACATCTTAAAAATGTAAAAGGGAGATAGAAATCTACAATCTTTTATTTCTGTTACCTTAGCCTATTCATACCACTATAAAGGCCAGAGACTCACTAAGTTATTTAGTAGCCCAAATGAAAAGAAAAAGACAGCGGGAAGAGGTTCAGTCAACAGCTTTGGGGTATAAAATAATTCAGTCCCCTGAGCTCCTTAGTCTGGGAATATTTTTTTGTTCTCAGCCAAGACAATCAATGGCTGCTTTTCTATTTCTACAGACTTGAACAAATCATTTACTTATCCACGCATCTGTTTACATCTGAAGACACAGATTGCTAATTGTCTATGTAATCTATTGTCTGTGTAAAATCTTTGTTTGGTGTGGGGAGGGGGAGCTAGGCGTTTAACTGGAAACTACAATTCCCAGCATCCCCTTGTGGTCAGTGTGAACTGTGATCATATGAATAGATTCTGACCAATGAGATTCAATCGCGAGCATATGGGTTGCTCACTTAAAGACGCCCCAGGCAGCTGCCACCAGCTTCCTGTTTCTGCAAACTTCGATGAAAGTTTTGAATCAGGAATTTTGAAGAGAGGTGTGATTTCAAAGTTGAAAAACCAGACAGGGAAAAGGAAAATATGTATCTGAAAACTGTATAAATTATATCACCTCTACTAACCTTTCATATGTGTTTATATAAAATTTAATCATCAACAAGATAACATCAGAGAAAGAAGCTAACTCTCCCTTGTGGGTGTACTGAAACTCCTCAGAGGTATCAAGGGCAAAAATTCAAGACCAACACATTAGAAAGACAAAAGTCAACTGATGGTTACTGTACTGTGGCTCCTGGTGTGATTCTCAGGATAGAAAAGGATAGACTATGCACTGGAATTTCCTATGGAAGATACCAACACTCAAGAGTAATGTTAGGTGTTATACACACAAGTGAGACCATCCATACAACCTTTTTTTTTCTTTCTTTCTTTTTTTTTTTTACTCATGAGTATGCATCTTTTTTTCTTATTTTATTCTATATATTCTTAATTTACATTTCATATGATTTTCCCCTTTCCATGCTCCCTCCTCCCCACAAGTACCATAAGCCCTCTTCCTTCCCCCTGTTCCCCCATTCACCCCTTCCTTCTTCCCTGTTCTGGTATTTCCCTACACTGCTACATTAAACCTTTCCAGAATCAGGGGCCCTTCCTTACTTCTTCTTCGTGGACATCATTTGAAATGTGGATTGTGTCTTAGGTATTCCAGTCTTCTAGGCTAATATCTGCTTATCAGTGAGTATATACCATAAGTGTTCTTTTGAGATTGGTTTACCTCACTTAGGATGATGTTCTCCAGCTCCATCCATTTGTCTAAGAAGTTCATTGTTTCTAATGGCAGAATAATTCTCCATTGTGTATATATACCATATTTTTTGTATTCATTCTTCCATTGAGAGACATCTGGGTTCTTTCCAGCTTTTTTCTTCCTTTCCAATTTGCATCCCATTGACCTCCTTATGTTGTCTAATTGCTCTAGCTAGAATTTCAAATACTATATTGAAAAGATATGGAGAGAGAGGGCAGCCTTGCCTAGTCCCTGATTTTAGTGGGATTGCTTCAAGTTTCTCTCCATTTACTTTGATACAGCTACTGGTTTGCTGTATATTGCTTTTACTATGTTTAGGTATGGGCCTTGAATTCCTGTTCTTTCCAGGACTTTTAGCCTAGCTTTTCAGCAAGGATGCTGAATTTTGTCAAATGCTTTTTCAGCATCTCATGAAATAACCATGTGGTTTTTTCTTTAAGTTTGTTTATGTAGTTGATCACATTAATGGATTTCTATATATTGAACCATCCCTGCATCCCTGGGATGAAGACTACTTGATCATAGTGAATAATCATTTTGATGTGTTCTTGGATTCGATTGGCAAGAATTTTATTGAGTATTTTTGCGTCGATATTCATAAGGGATATTGGCCTTTAGTTCTCCTTCTTCGCTGAATCTTTGTGTGGTTTTGGTATTAGCATAATTGTGGCTTTGTAGAATGAGTTGGGTAGTGTTCCTTCTGTTTCTATTTTGTGGAATAATTTGAAGAGTATTGGTGTTAGGCCTTCTTTGAAGGTCTGGTAGAATTCTGCACTAAAACCATCTGGTCCTGTGCTTATTTTGGTTGGAAGACTTTCTGTGACTGATTCTATTTCTTTAGGGGTTATGGGACTGTTTAGTTGATCTATTTGATCCTGATTTAAATTTGGTATTTGGTATCTGTCTAGGAAATTGTCCATTTCCTTCAGATTTTCCAGTTGTGATGACTTTTGTAGTAGGATCTGATGATTTTTTTGAATTTCCTCGGTTTCTGTTGTTATATCTCCCTTTTCATTTCTAATTTTGTAAATTTGGATACTGTTTCTGTGCCCTTTGGTTAGTCTGGCTAAGGGTTTATCTATCTTGTTGATTTTCTCAAAGAACCAGCTCCTGGTTTTGTTGATTCTTTGTATGGTTCTCTTTGTTTCAACTTGATTGATTTCAGTCCTGAGTTTGATGATTTCCTGTCTTCTACTCCTCCTGGATGAATTAGGTTCTTTTTGTTCCAGGGCTTTCAGGTGTGCTGTTAAGCTGCTAGTGTGTGCGCTCTCCAGTTTCTTTTTGGAGGCACTCAGGACTATGAGTTTTCCTCTTAGCACTGCTTTCATAGTGTCCCAGAGATTTGGGTATGTTGTGCCTCATTGAATTCTAAAAAGTCTTTGATTTCTTTATTTATGCCTTGACCAAGGTATCATTGAGTAGAGTATTGTTCAGCCTCCACGTGTATCTGGGCTTTCTGTTGTTTTGTTGCTATTGAAAACCACTCTTACTCCATAGTGATCTGATAGGAGGCATGGGATTAGTTCGATCTTATATCTGTTGAGGTCTGTCTTGTGACCAATTATATGTTCAGTTTTGGAGAAGGTACCATGAGGTGCTGAGAAAAGGGTATATTCTTTTGCTCTAGGATGAAATGTTATATATATCCAATTGGTCAGAAGCTTCAATTAGTTTCACTGTGTCCCTGTTTAGTTTCTGTTTTCCTGATCAGTCCATTGAGAAGAGTGGAGTGTTCAGGTCACCCACAATTATTGTGTTAGGTCCAATATGTGCTTTGAGCTTTAGTAAAGTTTCTTTTATGAATGAGGGTACCCATGCATTTCGAGCATAGATGTTCAGAATTGAGAGTTCTTCTTGGTGGATTTTTCCTTTGACCAGTAAGAAGTGTCCTTCCGTGTCCCTTTTGATGACTTTAGGTTGATGACTTTATCTGATATTAGAATGGCTACTCAGGCTTGTTTCCTGAGACCATTTGCTTGTAAAATTGTTTTCCAGTCTTTTACACTGAGGTAGTGTTTGTCTTTGACACTGAGGTGTGTTTCCTGTATGCAGCAATATGTAAGGTCATGTTTACGTATCCAGCCTGTTAGTCTATGTCTTTTTATTGGGGAATTGAGTCCATTGATGTTAAGAGATATTAAGGAATAGTGATTATTACTTCCTCTTATTTTTGATGTTATTTTTATGTTTGAGTTATCTTCTTTTGGGTTTGATGAAAGAATGTTACTATCTTGCTTTTTCCAGGGTGTAGTTTCCCTCCTTGTATTGGCATTTTCCACCTAATATCCTTTGTAGGGCTTGGTTTATGGAAAGATATTGTGTAAATTTGGTATTATCATGGAATATTTTGGTTTCTCCATCTATGGTGATTGAGAGTTTTGCTGTGTATAGTAGTCTTGGCTGGCACTTGTGTTCTCTTAGAGTCTGCATGAGATTTGCCCAGGATCTTCTAGCTTTCATGGTCTCTGGCGAGAAGTCTGGTATAATTCTGATAGGTCTCCCTTTATATGTTACTTGGCCTTTTTTTCTTACTGCCTTTAATATTCTTTTTTTGTTTAGTACATTTGGTGTTTTGATTATTATGTGACAGGAGGTATTTCTGTTCTGGTCCAGTCTGTTTGGAGTCCTGTAGGTTTCTTGTATGTTCATGGGCATCTCTCTCTCTCTCTCTCTCTCTCTCTCTCTCTCTCTCTCTCTAGGTTAGGGAAGTTTTCTTCCATATTGTTGAACATATTTGCTTGCCCTTTAAGCTGCAAATCTTCACACTCATCTATACCTATGATCCATAGGTTTTGTCTTTTCATTGTGTCCTGGATTTCCTGGATGCTTTGGGTTACAAGTTTTTTGCATTTCGCATTTTCTTTGACAGTTGAGTCAATGCTTTCTAAGGTATCTTCAGCATCTGAGATTCTATCTCTTGTATTGTGTTGTTGATATTTGCATCTATGACCCCTGATTTCTTCCCAAGGTTTTCTATCTCCAAAATTGTCGTCCTTTGTGATTTCTTAGTTGTTTCTACTTCTGTTTTTAGATCCTGGATGGCTTTGCTCAGTTCCTTCACTTGTTTGTTTGTGTTTTCCTGTAATTCTTTAAGAGATTTTTGTTTCCTCTTTCATGACTTCTGCCTGTTGACCCAAGTTCTCCTGTATTTTTTTAAGTAATTTTTGCATTTCCTCCTTATTGGCTTCTATCTGTTGACTCATATTCTCCTGAATTTCTTTAAATGATTTTTGTGTTTCCCTTGTAAGGGCTTCTACCTTTTGATTCATTTTCTCCTGTATTTCTTTAAGAAAATTTATTTGTGTCCTTCTTGTGTTCCTCTAACAGCATCATAACCAGTGATTTTAAATTCAAATTTTCTTTTTCTGGTGTGTTGGGATATCCAGGACTTGCTTTGTCAGATAATTGGGTTCAGATGCTGCGATATTGCCTTGATTTCTGTTAGTAACGTTCCTACATTTGCCTTTTGCCATCTGGTTATCTCTGGCTTTAGTTGGTCCTGTTGTCTCTGTCTGGTGCTTGAATGTTCTGTAAACCTATAAGGCATTTTCTGCTCCTCTGGATGACTGAGTTTCCCCTGGCACAGATTGCTGATGGGCTGTCCTACTCTTGGGTGCTGTTGGAGCCCTGGTGTCCCTTGCCCCAAGCAATGTTATACTGGGGGTTGTCTCTGTGTACCTGGTGTTGCCTGCCCTGTCTGTCTGGGAGGGAGCCCCTCCAAGTGCCAATTACTCTACAGGGCATATGACCCATGACAGGGCTGGCACACAGATGACCTGCAGAGCAGCCCAGGTCTTGGGCATAGGCAGAAGCCTGGCGGTCTTTGTCCCAAGTGATGTTAAACTCGGGATATCTCTGTATACCTGGTGCTGCCTGTCCTGTCCATCTGGGAGTAAAGATGGTGGCAGGGAGCCCCTCTAAGTGCTGATTACTCTGCAGGGCAAACAACCCACGACAGGTCTGGCACACAGATGACCCATAGAGCTGTCCAGGACTTGGACGCAGGCAGAAGCCCAACAGGCTGTGTCCCAAGTAATGTTAAACTAGGGATATCTCTGTGTACCTGGTGTTGCCTGTCCTGTCTGTCTGGGAGCAAAGATGGCAGCCTTTTAAATCTTTCTAAAAATGAAAAAGGAGGAGCTATTCTATAGATTCAGACAATACTTAAATATTACATTCTGGAGGCTGGTGTTGCAGGATTTTCCCTATCTAATTACATTAGTGCAGAGAAGGTCTGTGATTTGACAGGGGGAAAGGAAGCGGAGCTAGGAGTTAGGGAGACCTAGAGTGAGTCAGCGGAGAGGGAAGAGGATGGAGACGTCTTCGGGTGGGGAACTGCGCCTGGCATTCACCAGCCACAAATAGCTGTTTTTATACAGTTAGAAATATTGGGTTAAAACATTTATCATTATCAATTGGCTCTAAAATTATTGTATTGACATCTTGTAAATTGTAATATTATTCATATATAAATCTGATTGGTTAATTAAGTATTAAGAGTCTTGATTCTACTGGGTAATTAGGTGGTGAGGAGGCAGATCATGGGATATGTGGGGTGTTGCATGGAAGCAAGATGAACTCGGGGGTTTCCCCTGGACAGGTGACTAACAGAGGGACCACCGAGTGAGATGGCCAGCAGAGGCCCCGTGGCACCGCAGGGCCTGAGACTTTGCGACCTAGAGACCAGCAGCTCCAGAGAGTTGGCAGGGGCAAGAGGGCCGGAGCATGGTTAGAACCCATGGAGAGTTGGCAGGTCAATTTTTTTTAATATTTCTTGCAACAGGCTGGAGTTACAACTCAGAGGTTAGGAGAGTCTGCTGCTCTCCCAAAGGTCCCGGTTCAGTTCCTGTATCAGGTTGCTCACAACGGCCTATAATTGCAGTTCCAAGAGGTCTGGCTCCTTCTCTGGCATTTGAGGAAGCACACATACATGCACAACACACTCACACTGAGACATGTATTCATAAATAAAATGCATTAAAAATTACACTCTGTGCAAGCCACACCAATTAAAAGGCACAGCCTCTAACAATTCCTTAGCCTTTTTATTCTGTGTTAGTAAAGTGAAATTTTTTCAGTTTAAAACAGTTGTTGATTTGGGCGAATAAAAGTAACGCTTTGGAGTCATTACATTACTAAGCTGCTGAAAGTGGTTGTTTTTTATGCTAATTGGGCATGAATGTCTATCAAGGGATGAGGGATAATTATCAGCCTACAATTAAAATATTTTGGTATTCAGATGGAAGCTTCCAGAAACAGAGCGCTGAAGTAGAAAGATCAGTGACTACTTAAAAGTCTCCCAGTAGAAAACCAAGGTTTGCTAGGTGAAAGGGAAAATGAAATAAAACTTTGCTTGAACTTCTGAGTTAAGTTCAGTTGTGGCACTTATTCAAGGTTACTGCTCAGTCAATTATAAACAAAACCCAACATTTATGAACTAGCAAACCACTATTCCAAACTCAAGGAGAGGGGAATCCCTACACACTGTGTTCTCAGAGCCGAGGAATAAACTGAGGGAAACTGGGAGGAGCTGTGTGCCAAAATCCCTCTTCTGCTGCTTTATCGCAGAGAGAGAAGGGCTGGGTGTACCAGGTAAAATGAGAAGAAGGTTTGTTAACAGAGGCCCCCTACCTACCTCCACAGCTTCAAATGCACTAATGAGATTTGGAATAAAATCATTTTTATAAAGTTTAGTGAATTTTTTATAAAATTCAGAAATTTTAGGAATTGGATTTAGAAACTAGAAAATTAAATGTTTAATAGTTTAAGGACATTTAAAGATAATAGTTTTCATCCCATGTCAGGTAAAAAAAAAACAATTTTTTAAAGAAAATTTAAGTACCCTTTAATAATAGAATAATCACTCTGAGGAAAAATATCCCCATCTGGTCATCCCCCACAGGTCTGCCTGAGAGTAGACACAGGTAATGAACTGTATGCCTGTTGATAAGTTCCCTTCTTATAGAACTGAAAGTCTGTTTCTTTGATTCTCCTGTCTTTCTCTTACAAACTTATGTTCCTCCCTAAATCTTGGCATAGTGTCTCCCTCAAATGTAGCATCCTTTAGTAGAATATAAAGGACTCTAAGCAAAGAAGAAAAAGACAAATACACACACAAGAACCAAGCAAAAAATAAGCATTGTCACCGTTTGCTTGATTGAGGCTTAGAAATAAAGCAATGAGCTTTCAGCATCAACAGCAGATTCCGTGTTTGGATTCTGTTGTCAAACTTGACTCCCACACATACTGTCTGTTTGGATAACAGTCTAATGCCTTTATAATTCCATTTCCATATCTGTAAGATGTGGCTCATAGCAAAAACAGTAGCTGTCTCACAGGGTCTTCAAAATGTGTCGATGAGGTAAAATATTCCATAACTCAACATAGAAATGTTATAAGTGAAAAATACCGTCTTGTCCTTACATTCACTGAGATCTAGGAACTGTGCTTCAGAAACCTCCAATACCTAAGAATATCGCCTAACATTTGGCATTACAAGGACAGAAAATGCCAAGCCAATAATTCCTTAAGCATTACTCAGGAGAAACTTCATGCTTATTGTGTTATTTGGTCTATGTATGTTGCAAGGTTCTGATCCTAGGTAGACATTAACATGTGTCTATATATCCCATCCTCGAGAATTATCTATAAATCCCAGAGAGAGAAGGGATGGCAGAACCAAATACCACTGAAGTCCAACATGGTGGACAGTGGATGACAGGAATAGAGGTGAGGGGTTACTTAAAGACAGAAATAATAGCTGCATTCCCAAGCACCACCCCGGCATGGCAGATAGTGCACAGAAGAGTTCCGTTGGCCTGAGTATATTCCAGGCAGCTCAGCTGGGCTTTGTTTCTTCCAGGCTATTTGGCTCTTCTGAGCCTCTTCTAGGCAGCTCAGCTTGTCTAAAGAGTGTCTCCCAGCAGGGTTTACTCACTATCTGTAGCTAGGAGATCTGGTCAGCTTCAGGAACTTCCTGGAATCCTCGAGTTGTCTGCTTCCTGTGCTTAATGAGCCTTCCAGCAGGATGGAGTGTTTCACTTTCCTTCAAACATCCTTTGTCTTAATGAGCCCTCTCCCTGAGAAGCTGTGCATCTCAGAAGAGACTGCTACACATTTGGTATCATTGTTTAAGTCATTCAACAAGGAAAGTTTAATTGAAAAACATATTGACATACCAAAAGGAATTTGTGCAATTTGGAAAGGCCTTGATGATTGTTCCCGTTCCTTTTTTTTTTCACCATATTTTTATTCCCCACCCCACCAACCCCTGTCCACCCTCCTACTGACTGTTCCACATCCTATACCCCCTCCCCTCCCCCTGTCTCCTCATGGATGTCCCTACCCCACCCCTACCCCATTTGACCTCTAAACTCCCTGGGGCCTCCAGTCTCTTGAGGGTTAGGTGCATCATCTCTGAATGAACACAGACCCGGCAGTCCTCTATTGTATGTGTGTTAGGGGCCTCATATCAGCTGGTGTATGCTGCCTGTTTGGTGATTCAGTGTTTGAGAGATCCCAGGGGTCCAGATTGAGACTGCTGGTCCTCCTACAGGGTCACCCTCAGCTTCATTCAGCCTTCCCTAATTCAACAGCAGGGGTCAGCTGCTTCTGTCCATTGTTTGGGTGCAAATATCTGCATCTGACTCTTTCAGCTGCTTGTTGGGTCATCCAGAATGCTGTCATGCTAGGTCCCTTTTTGTGAGCACTCCACAGCCTCAGTAATAGTGTCAGGACTTGGGACCTCCCCTTGTGCTGAATCCCACTTTGAGCCTGTTGCTGGACCCTCTATTCTTTGGGCTCCTCTCCATTTACATGCCTGTAATTCTTTCAGATAGGAACAATTATGGGTCAGAGTTATGACTGTGGGATGGCCCCCCTCTCCCTCATTTGAAGCCCTGTCTTCCTGCTGGAGGCAGGCTTTACAAGTTCCCTCTCCCTACTGTCAGGCATTTCACCTGTTCTTAACAAAAAAAAAGTCAAGCCAAGACTTTTCACTTGCGACTCTTTTTTTATGAAATTTATAACACCATCTTATCTACATGTCACTATCTTTTCCAGCTCAAAATGGCTTATGTGATTTATAATATCTAGGACAATAGCTGGTGAATATTATCTTGCATTTTTTTGTGTGCTGAGGATTAGCAAGGGCTCCTGGTTTAAAATTCGCCTGGCTGTCTCTGGGTTACTACAAGTGAGAGAAAGTGTTGCTGGTCTGTTGCTGCTGCTGTTGTTGAGGTTGTTTTGTTGTTTTGTTTTGTTTTGTCTTTTCATTTATTTCTCCTAACATGTTACAGAGTAATAAATTCTTGACTGTGGGATTGTTGTGTGCCCTTGCCTCATGTATTCGACAGATGTTTTTAACATCTTTTGTGGGATAAAGTATCTGAAGGCCATGCTGCTGATGGCACTGGGTCTTTGAAGGCACCCTGGCAGGGACTAATGCTGAACCTAGAACCATACTAAGTACACAGTAAACTTAAACTGCCAGGACTTACATCTTACATAATAATTGGAAGCTAGTGTGCAGAATTCCATCTTACCCTAGAGACCAAAAGGTTCTGAATGAGCCTTTCTGACACAATAATGTCAGACAATGGCTAGGGTTAATCCACTGACAAACTGCAAGTGGGCGGTAGTTCCTGTTAGCATCAGAAGCTATTTACAGAACCTAGCCTCTGAATCCATCCATGACATCATCCCTAGGTGACAAGGCCCCTCCTGTATCTGTTGCCATGGCAACCACCACACACTCCCTGTACATGCCTTACCTGCATCACCTGTGTGCTTTATCACCTGGGATACCTACATCACTGCCTGTATAAAAGGCAGAGACCCTGACCCATCTTCCTCTTTTTCTCTTCCTTGCTTCTTCCCCTCTTTCAACAATGGACCTCTCTCATGGGAACTGCGCGTGAGCAAGCTGTTTTCAACTAACAGTTCTTGTAGCACTGTGTCTTCCTCCAAGGTCTCCCTCTTCACTTTTGTATTCCCAGAAGCCTCAGACACAAACTGAAAACAACTGTTAGTGCAAATCTAGTAAAAATTCAGAGAGAGGCAATTATTATGAGATATTTGGAAGCCAATGCACAAAAATGTTTCAGAGATATTCAGACATGGGCTCCATCTTCCTGGCTAACTACAATCACTGGTAGTCAACAGCACTAGTTCCAAGTTTGGCCCAGGAGCCTAGGATACCTGACATGATAAAATAAATGTAAACAGAAGCACAGACATGACTCCATGTGCAATGAAGGAGACTGAAGGGAAAGAGAAGGAGAAAACACCAGCATCCATCTTCCACCCAGTCAGAGTCTCATTGTTCTAGAATGCCCCAAGCAGAAATAACCCAGAGCAAAAGAAAACCCATTAAAAGTGCCTTCATGTTCCCTTCTTTATCATTACCTTACTGCATTTAAGTTCCTTATTCTTCAAAAGGGAGAAAAAGGGAAAACAAGAGTGAAAAGAGGGTGTGTGTATATGTGTGTGCATGTATGCATGTATGTACACATATGTATGCATGCATATGTGTGTGCATGTATGTGTGAATGTGCATGCAGGTGTGTATGCATATGTGTGGATGTGAGTATATGTATGTGTGTTCATGTGTATATGTATGTGGTACATGTGTGAGTGTATACAGGTACATGTGGGGAATTGTGTGTGTGTGTGCACATGTGTGCATGTATGTGCACTGGTCTCTCACCTACTTTGTTAGTTTTGTTCTAAACAGACTGTTACATGTTCTGGAAGGTTCCCATGTTCCACACTCATTCTGCAAAACTCTTAGGAAACTCACTTGACCACATATGAGCAAGCATGCAGGTGTTCAGAATCCAGTTCATTTCCAGCAGAAAAGCTGATTATGAGGAGTTATGTCATCACATTAATTACACTCTGAGCTCAACACAGTTATTAATTCCACATGTCCATCACTCCACTGGCCTGAGGGTGAGAAGGCACGAAGCCACAGAAGAACAGCTGAACTCAGGTTTCTCTGGCATGGCTGTGTTTTAAGGCCTTCCTGGATGAATCATTCTCTGTCTAAATCCCTTACACACTGCTTTTAAAACAGGAGGCAGCCAGCTTAACAGTGCACATATACACAGAGGATAATAAGATATAGCATCTGTGATCCAGAGACTCTAGAACATGCCATCTTTTTAACTACTATACTCATGGCAGAAATTGCATTTTGTATATTTGGATTTAAGATCAAGCTTATATAAGTGTAAGTATTACATTTATGTAAGACTGTGGCAATAAACTTAAGCTCTTTTGGTTTTGTGATCACTTATAGGAACACTTATTTTAAACTGTTTCTGAATTTTAACATAATAAGGATTAGAAAAGCAATAATTGAAAGGCAATACTATCAGTAAGAAAATCACCTATATATGCACCTTTGTGGACTGAGGGATTGCTCGGGTGATTATGGCGCAAGTATGTGGTGCAAGTGAATTCAAATCTCTGGAGCTCACATAATGATGAGCATGAGGACCCATGTCTGTAATCATGGTGCCCCTGTGGGGAGATGGGAGGTGGGAACAGGATCCATGGAAACCCGTGGTTGGTCTGAGGAACACAGCAGAGGTAAGAGAACTCATCAAGGTGAGAGCCGCAGGTAAGGCTGTGCTCTGACCTCACACGTACACCCTCGCTTACACATATACGAGCCCACATATGCCACATACACACAGAGAGAATGCTTTAAAGAATGTCGACCAATGTTCATTATAGTTAGGGTTCAGTGTTGAGCCATGTGACTGGCTGGGCACTCATTGCCTTGTAAACGGTATCACTGATCGCTCAAAGACACCGGGCTTTGGGAGACTATTGTCCACTTGTTCGTAGATGAATGAATGAATGAATGCGGAGAACCAGAGTTACTTACTGACGCTCACACAGTAAGTAGCAGACTGAAGTTCTGGTCCTGAGCATTTACATATTTTACAATGCACACTTGACTTGGCCTACTGTACATGGGAATTTGAATCCCAGTCAGCATATGAGAGTAGTTTTTCCTGTATTCTCTCCACCTTCCCAAATGCATTGGTGTTTTGCAAAACATCTGTGGCACATACTTTCTTGTTCCTCTGGGTTCCCCCTTTCTCTTCCTTTTGGGAATTCTCATAGCCTTCATTTACTGTACCTTCCCATACCTCCCATCATGAGCTTGCTGGCTTATTGTCACCTTTTATTCAGAACACATCTTCTTAGTCAGGCTAAACCTTTGAGAGCAGAGAAACAATTCAATGGAGCACTCTTTTTATAGGGATGGAAAAAATGCTTATTTTCCTTAAAATGATTTTACTTAAAATACCAGGCTGAAAAACTTGTAAAACTTTTCTCTCTCAATAAAATATAATATTCTGAATATGTTTTGGGAACATCTATCTGGGGTGTTTGCAGAAGATGGTGGGAGTTTAGGGGTAGAGGAGCAGCAGAAAATGACAGCAGACGCTCTATGAACCATGCTTACAGTACAGCAGGACTTGGCTTGCATTTATGTCTGTACTTGTACTAGTTCAAATGAGTATGATTTATGTAAACTTTCTATTTACATTAAAAGTGATGGATCTGATTGACTTGTCTTCATTCAGATGAAATATATATAGGCAGTGAAGCTGCTTAATTTTGCCCTAACTCCTCTCCTCAAACAATTGATGGATTTACAAAAGAACAAAGTGTGCAGTAAGTAGATGGGGGATGGGGTGGGGGGATGGGAGGCGGGGGTGGGGAGATTGGGGAGGGTCATACACCTTAAGAGAAGAATCTCAGATGCTCAGTGAACACATTTGTAAAGATTCAATGTCCTCGGCTATAAAGGAAATACTAGTCAAACATACACCGGAATTCTGTTGTCTTCCCACAGTCAGCTCACATTATGAAAGCCAACAACAGTAAGTACAACTAGAAGCTGGAGGGTGGGAAACACATGGATGTTGGTGGTGGGAATTCACATTGGCTCAGCTACTGCTGGAATCAGATGAGAGTACTCCTCAAAATGTCAAACAGAACTGTCATGGGATTCTGCTCTAACAATCTTGGGTTTATTCAGAAAAGACAAAGGTCAATGTACAATAGAGATACTTATGTATCCATGTTTATTACGGCCCTAGTAACAATGCCAAATGCCTCTCAAAGGGGAATGGATAAATAAAATATGTACATAATAGAGAATTACTTGGCTATAATAAAGAAATGCATGTTTCTTTATTTGCAGGACACTGGATGGAGTCATGACCATCATTGATAAGTGAAATCAGCCAGATTCAGAAAGACATGTGTTTTATAATGTTTGTCACGTAGAATCAAGCAAAAGACTAGATATGAAGGTAGAGAGCTGACTTAAGAAGACCAGGGGAACCATAGAGCGACCTCCCCCATTGTCACCTCTTCCTCTTTGCATCTCCTGCGGAGGCTGTACCTCCCCTGCACCTGGCCCTCCTTGAGCTGTCCTCTCTAGCATGAGCCCTCTACTGAGCCTCCAGACTCTCATCTCTGTAACGCAGACTTGAAGGTCCCATCGTATCCACAGCAGTCTCTTTTTAAAGATCCATTGAAATACTAAGTCAAGAGGCCCAACTTTAGTAGCTCCCAAATCCATGGGCCTTGTGGTTTATCCTTAAGCAAAGTCCCCAGAGGAACACATTCAGCTAAGTGCTTCACTATCTTCTCACCACAACCTTCTACATGTGGGTCCCTGGCACAGCCATGGCAGGAAAGACGGAAGGAAGGAAGGAAGGAAGGAAGGAAGGAAGGAAGGAAGGAAGGGAGGGAGGGAGGGAGGGAGGGAGGGAGGGAGGGAGGGAGGGAGGGAGGAAGGAAGGAAGAGAGGGAGAGAGGAAGGAAGCATTTTTCTATTTCCCTGTCACTTCCCCTTTCAATTAGAGAAAGGCTATATTGCAGAAATGAATTTCCATAATTGAAGAACACTGTGAATATGTTCTTCAAGCTTTGCTTTAGTGACCTAATGTAAGGAGGAAAGGGACTGACATCCCTGGCTCGAGACAACAATAATGTCGTGGTTAAGAGCTAACACTGGGCACAATTTGATTTTCTTGTCATAAGCTGAATATTAAGTAAGTCTCATTAACTCTACACTGTCAGTTCCCAGTACAGTCCCATGTAATGTCTATTCTTGGAAAGTAGGCTAGAAGCCTTATATTTTAAAAGGCAAAAGAGAAAAGAGCCTAATTATTCTCAAACTATACTCTAGGTGTACCTTGACGAAGAGCATATTATAAAGTGACTGGTTGGTCTACTCTATGGACCAGAGGCAGGACTCAGCTGTCTGATACCGTCACTACTTTACTTCAGTGACTCTGTTTATAGCCTAACCCAACTCTCAGCAAAACAACCCAACAAATTATCACCACATAGTAGCATGACTAACACTCAAATATTGATAATTGAAATATTGTGAAAAATGAAACAGAAAATTGCACATTGCTGGAAGTATAAAGTCATACAACTCATTAAAAAACAATTTTCAGTTTCCTAAAAACATTAAGCAAATGCTTGCCAGATGATGCAGCAATTCCATTCCCAGATCTTTGCTCAAGAAAAATGAAATCATGTGCAGACACATTCCATGCTTTATGTGCACACCCATTCCCAGATGCTTTATGTGCACAGGTTTTACATATGCAGAAAGCTTGAAATAATCCCTAGACCCTCACTTCAGCAAAGAATGAAACAAATCTTGGGCTATCCATAATGTGATGTACCACCCAACACAAAGTAGAAGATGGCTGACTCAAACACACTGTGCTAAATGAAAAGTGTAGACACAAAACTAGCTAGTATACCTTCTGATAATCTGCAACTAAAAGCAAGTCTTTGTTCAGTCTTCACTAAGGTACTCTAATGGTCTATAACATAGAGACTTTCTTAGTTAGCGTTTTACTGTTGTGAACAGACACCATGACCATGGCAACTCTTATAAAGGACAACATGTAATTGGGGCTGGCTTACAGGTTCAGAGGTTCAGTCCATTATCATCAAGGCAGGAACATGGCAGCATCCAGGCAGGCATGGTGCAGGAGGAGCTGAGAGTTCTACATCTTCATCTGAAGGCTTCTAGCAGAATACTGGCCTCCAGCCAGCTAAGACTAGGGTATTAAAACCCACACCCACAGTGACACACCTACTCAAACAGGGCCACACCTTCTGATAGTGCCAAACTCTGGGTAGAACATATACAAACCATCACAGAGACTTTTGTGCACTCTTCCTATTCCAGAGGGCAGTTCCTTTAGACATGTGCCCTGTATCTCTAGGTCATCCTACCCATAGGGCCTCACGTTCATCTCCATCCAGTTTGCTGCCTTTTGCTTTGATGGGAGAGTGCTTTAAAATGCTGACTTAGGCCTAGAAAGAAGAGAAAATAAAACAAAATCCAGATACAGTCATGTGTCCCACTGACAAGAGGATACAGGGACTTAAAGGCGTGTGCTGATCCTTGATCTATTCCCTATAATCCAGGGAAAGGGAAGGAGAGAGGAAACAAGAAAGTCAAACTCTCCACTGTTGAACAAAACGTACAGCCCCATGTGGCCAGGATGCTCACTGAGCACAGACTGCTAGAACCCAGCACGGCATCAAGTAAGCTGCACAGTTGTCATTAGGAAGTCTTGACTCATTATTCTTTTTACTAGATATTTTCCTTATTTACATTTTCAATGTTATCCCTTGTCCCAGTTTCCCTCCCCCAAGTCCCCCCATCCCCTGCCCCTCCCCCTGCTTCTATGAGGGTGACCTCACATGACACATTCATTATTCTTGTGTCACAGACATAGGAAATCTGAAAAGCTTTCTTTCTCTAGAGCAGTGGCTCTCAACCTTCTGAATGCTGTGACCCTCTAATATAGTTCTTCATGTTGTGACCCCAACCATAAAACTATTTTCATTGCTGTTTCATAACTGTAATTTTGTTACTATTATGAAGAGTAATGTAAATATCTGTGTTTGCTGATGGTCTTGGTGACCCCTGGGAAAGGGTCAGTCGACCTCCCAAAAGGGTCGCGACCAACCGAATGAGAGCCACTGCTCTAGAGGGACCAACACTGTAAGTGCTTTAGAGCGTAGGAAAGGGTAATTATCTTTACATTTAATTAAAGTGATTTTTCCAGTCAAATATTAGCAAAATTATTTTCATTACTCTTAAGGTAGAAAGGGGGAAAGGTTATACTTGAAAGTCTGTAAAAATTAGTTCTAGTAGTCAATTAAAAATATAGCTGGCAAAGTCTCTCTCATAAACTTTGGCTATGGAAATATAAAGGAGACAGTCTGCAGACATGGCAGCTTTACATGGTGGAGAAACAGTATGAAGGCTGGCAAGTATTCTCCTACGTCTAGAGTTGTTCTAAGTCCTAGATCCTCGCATGCAGTGACACTTCTCGGCCTCCCCACCGCCTACACTGTAAGCTCCCCCCCTTAGTGGACCGAAACACGGCTGTGTAGACTACTCTTCCTTCAGCACCCGCCACATTCCTGTCCCGTTGTCCAAACCTAAGTCACACTGTGTCTAGCAGCTGGATCTACTCTTCGCTTTTTCCATTGCATAGTCATCAGTCATCCTATACAATCCAGCTCAATCCTGTCTCCTGTCAGGTAAGTTTGGTTATTTTTCTTCTCCATGTCTAGTGCTAGCATGGCAAGATTACATTATCTCAAGACTGTTAACTTTATATGCCAATGTCTCGAAAGGACACTAGGGGTTTTTTGTTTTGTTTTGTTTTGTTTTGTTTTGTTTTGTTTTGTTTTGTTGTTTTGTTGTTCTTCAGGACCAGAACAGCATTCTGTTAATTCTGGTTTTGTTCTCTGGTTTTTTATTCTTCTACTTCTTGTCTGAAATTTGGAGTAACAGAATGTAATAAACTGAATTTGCTGGTGCCTCGCTCACTCCTACTGGTAACTCTTTTTCTCTCTTGTTTTCCTTTCTGACCTCATTTATTCTTTTGCAGCATGTGGTATAAGGTTGATTTAATAGGCTTTATATGTTGTGGGACTCTTTAGACCTTTGAAAAGAAAAACAAGATTCCTCATTTGCAAAGTAATAACAGAAAAGCTGACATCATCGCTGCAAAATGGAAAGTCCTCTCAACCTGCATAGTTCTGTTCTTTCCCGGGAAACAGAAAGGGCAGTGCCGTGCGGGGTGTCTCAGCTTTCCAGCAGTTCCCTTGGACCTCAGACTTGTGGCTCCCACTTGCCTTCATCCTACCCACATCTAATTGAAATGTTAGGTTCATATTTTCACTGTTGAACAAAATAATTATAAATCATGTAACCACAACCACTGCCCCCTCCCCCCCTCACCATGAAAATCAATACTCTAGGAATCCCAGACAAGATTTAATGTTGGATCAATGATAACCCAATCTCTGAGCTTCCTGCTCTCCAGTCCACTCAAATCATTAAGTCAATTCACTTATCTCATTGAATCACATGACCACTTTGAATAATCACTTGGCTATTGATATTCCTCCTATGGCAGACGCTGGACTATTTTACTTTCAGATACAATGACCATGTAATGACTCTGGACCAAATGGATCGCTTCCATGTGGCCTCTGCTTTTTTGTAGAAGTTCTATGACACACGGTAGGACTTTATCACAGGTAATATAACTTAGAGCTACCTTAAGTTATAATATCACTCGTGTTTTTTTTTTAAATACACAATAGGGTGGAGAGGCATTTATGATCACATAAAAGACCCAGATAATTATAGACAAGGCCTTTCTAAATAGTAAAAAATGCAATGACTCTAACCATTGAGTTGATTAACAAGTGCTCATGTATGTAAGACTAATTATAGTCAATACCACACGATTTTCTAATACTGTTCCATGCATCATATCGGATCATGATGAGATGGAACTGTTACTAGCCTTTCATTGTTGTTGAGATCCTTCTCTGTTTAGCACCAAGGACCTGATAGCTAAGGTATCGTTCATTATCGATGCCATAAAGCTGCTATAGCCTTACATAATCTTTCAGTCATTGTATGTATTTAGCCTGAGCCATTAAACATTTTTTTACTTGAAAGTAGTACAGGATGTTACTATGGTAATTACAAGCACATAAAATTAAGCTAAGGGCAAGTGATTCTCAACATTTCATTTTTAAGAACACAAATTTGCCTTTTTCATTAATCCTTTAATCATTTTTAAATTTGCAGCTCTTTGAGCTATCATTGACCTCAATGCCTGACTTAACGACAGTCTGCTTATTTCACGTCACCATGTATTATTTCCCCTTCAAAGATCTGTTAGGAGGTCAGACTTCTTTCAAATGCTACCTATCCTAAAAGTCAGGATTATTCAGAGCCATGTGAAGTACAGATGTGTCTGGAAAATTCTAATTATTGAATGGGAGTAGTAAGACTGAGAGGAGGGTTCAGCCCAGTGGACGGGCAGTCCTCACAGATGAAGTAGTTGTTAGTGTCTAGACCTCTAACACCTGTGTTTTCCACATCTGCAGGAGGACACATGATACAAGCATGCTTCTGTCTCATCTGTAAAATGGGTAATTCTACCATTTCTAGATGTGAGTAACTCAAGTTAGACAACGGTGGTGTTGGGCTGTTGTGGGTGTTCAGGCAAGCCAGTGGAACCCCACAGGACTAGAAACAAGTGCTTGCTGACGGGAACCCAACATAGCTGTCTCCTGAGTGGCTCTGCCAGTGCCTGACAAACACAGAAGTAGATGCTCACAGCCAACCATTGAAGTGAGCACAGGGTCCCCAGTGGGGGAGCTGGAGAAAGGACCCAAGGAGCTGAAGGGGTTTGAAGACCCATAGTAGGAACAGCAATATGAACCAACCAATACCCCAGAGCTCCCAGGGACTAAACCACCAACCAAAGAGGACTCATGGAGGACCCATGGCATGAGGTGCATATGTAGCAGAGTGTGGTCTTGTCAAACATCAATGAGAGGGGAGGCCCTTGGCCCTGTGAAGGCTCAATGCCCCAGTAGAGCAGACTACTACTCTAGTAGGTGGGTGGGTTGAAGAGCAGGTGGGAGGAGGATAGGATAGGGGATTTTCTGGAGAGGGGACAAGGAAAGGGGATAGCAACTGAAATGTAAATAAAGAAAATATCTAATTAAAAGAGTAGAAGTTTAATAGTCTGACGCAGACACATGGGCATCAAAAAGAAGAAGCAGTTCATGTGATATAAAAGAGAAGGAAAGGCAACTGGGATGATCAATGCAGGAACAGGCTGGGCAGGAGAGTGGGAGAGAAAGGCTCTGGGAGAGGGAACCAGAAGCTAGGGCTGTGCAAAGGAGACACAAAGAAACCCACAGCTTCATAAGCTACGTTATGGCTTCACAAGCTGATTTACAAACACAGTTTTAAAGAGTGTGAACACAGGTACCCTGTGTGAGGTCAAAACAGGAATAATACACCTTGCAAGTTAAGGTCTCTGTTTGCAAGTAAGACGGTGAAGAATGAGCCCCGGTTTGTCCTGTGCAGGTTACAGTTTCTGTTTGCAGTTAAAGAAAAAGTTCCTGTTTCTTAGATCTGATGCAAACTGCAAAATATGTTCTTTAAGCTACACTGAACGTGTGAGCCTAGTCCTATGACATCTCTCCTTACCCTGTTCCTTCCCTTGCCCTGTATCCTTCTAACAATGTATAACAGTCCACTCTCTTGCCCATGATAACACTTATTACTCCAAGAAAAGAGATCTCCAGAGGACTGCTCTCTAAAATCCTGACTTAGGGAAAATCAGCTAGATTTGCCAGGCCCGGTGCACTCCAATATAAAGCTTGCATCAACCGAATAGTAGTGGATTTGGTCTTTCTCCTTGCAGTTCTCAGCATTGTCCCTGTATCAGTGGGCAATGCTGATCTCAGCAGCCATGAGTCATTAAGTGATATTCCAAATGCCAGCTGTTGGAGACTTCACACGCTGGATAGGAAGGTCCCAGAGGCCCCCAGGTCAGCACTGGCTGTGGCCATTACTCTTTGCCCTGGGTTGACCACAAGAACCACATGGTAAGAATCTATTTCTGAAGACGCCATTTCTTGAAGATACTATTTCTTGGTTGCAGAACACCAAGAAATAATGTCGGGCCTGAACGAAGCCTCCTCTTTGCTGGTTCATGCCCACACTGGGCCACAAAGCCAGAAGAAACACAAGAGGAAAGGACAGGAGAGTGGGGTGGAGGCTTGGTGTGGGGCGCAGTTGTTAAGGGGGGAGCAGGCATACAGAAGACAATACAGGACAAGCAGTGTGTGTGCGTGGAATGAGAAGAATGAGTTTAAGGAAATGTAAAGCCAAAGTGCCTCACGCTGGGCCATGATGTGCTTCTCACGCGGATGAGGGACCATTATCCGGATGAGAATTAGACCTATTTTATGTAGCTCCAAGGAGCATGGCCGGGGTCAGAAAGCAGGAATCAAAAGGAAGCAAATGTAACCCACATAAAGGGAATGAAATTGAGTATAATACTGAGGCCTATAATTTTTCTCCAAGAACTTAACTATTACCGTCACTAAACGTTCTCTTCTTTATATACAGCTATTAACCTGTTTTATTTCTTATTGCCTGAATTTCCTAGAAACTAATTTAGCAATACAATAAAGAAAGAAAAAAACCTTCTCAGCCTTCCTAGACAACCCAAATGCCCTACAAAGGATACCGGTGATTAAGGGTCTGATGAATTCTGTGCCGACTTTTATAATTGCTGTCATGCTGAATAAACTCACTCGTCATCTGCTGAGGAAATAGGAAGCATCAGGCTTTGCGAGTACGTAACCGACTTCCCCAGTAAGGAGAACTGCCCGCATTTCCGGGCAGGCACCATAATTGTCAGTTTTTATTAAGAACAAAAAACTATAATTCCAACTAGTCCTCCTGGGACAGAATACCAGCTGCCGCCAGCACCCGCTTTTCATGACTGTTGGACTGTATTAGGGACACAACATGGACACACCGCATTATACTCTTCAGAAATACCCCATTCCCGGGGCTTAAAGAGAAATAAAAAACTTTGAAATGAGAGGAAAAAAATTAACATCCTTAAGTAACAGGTCACATCCTAATCCTGTTCTATTGTCTGCTTACAGCACAAATCCCTTTCCTGTGTAGAAGAACTAAATTGGGAAATCTTTTATTTACACGTGCGTTTCTTTTGGCAGACAAACAGTTTGTTAAAAGGTGGAGTGTGGAAAGGCCCACGGCTGGACGTCGTCCTTCCATTTGAGCTCGAAGGCTCTTCTCACTTGAACCAATTGATTTCAACACATACTCTCTGTCCTGGCTGGTTGTGTGTCAGCTTGACACAGGCTGGAGTTATCACCGAGAAAGGAGCTTCAGTTGGGGAAGTGCCTCCAACTTTGGGGAAGATCCAGCTCTGGGGCATTTTCTCAATTAGTGATTAAGGCAGAGGGCCCATTGTGGGTGGGGCCATCCCTGGGCTGGTGGTCCTGGGTTCTATAAGAAAGCAAGCTGAGCAAGCCAGGGGAAGCAAGCCAGTAAGTAACATCCCTCCATGGCCTCTGCATCAGCTGCTGCTTCCTGGCCTGCTTGAGTTCCAGTCCTGACTTCCTTTGGTGATGAACAGCTGTGTGGAAGTATAAGCTGAATAAACCCTTTCCTCCCCAACTTGCTTCTTGGTCCTGATGTTTGTACAGTAAGCGAAACCCTGACTAAGACACTCCTCTCTACTGAAAGGGGTAGAGCAGCCTTTGACTGTTTTCATTTTATTTCTTCCTGTCTGATGAGCCAACTGTTGTTTGTTGTCCGGCTTCTGATGGGCTCCAGATAAGCAATCCCCATTTTACTTTCGGAAGGACAGCCCCACGCGGCACAGCTGCTTCCAAAAACACATTCATGCAACTCGCTGGTGCTCACTCAAGGCTCAGTGCAGCCTTGTGTTGACTGGGCAGAAAAATCAGTGCTTCCATCTTTATTTGAGCGTGGACCGTCTTCCCCCTCAGGAGTGCTTTAAACCTCATATAGTCAATACCTCATGGAAAACTGTCTGGAAAACACTGTTTTGTCAACACACACACACACACACACACACACACACACACACCACTCACACTACACATACACACTACACATACACACACCTCTAAATAGCACCGATGATCTACCTTCTATCTACAAATTTAATGATGTTTGAGACACAAAATTCCTTCTAACAACAATAGCTAAATCAAAAAGACAAGTAAAAACCTGCGTGTTGAGCTTGAATAATAAACATTTACCAGAATGGCTTAAAATATTTATATTCTTTGAGCCAATAATTCAGAAATCTGCTTTAAGGGAAAAAATAAAAACACAAAACTCAGGCAAATATTTATGCCCCCAATTCTTTATTGCAATGTTATTTATAATGGCAAAAATAGATGTAGCATAAATATCCGGCAATGGGGAATAAAGGAAGATACAACCATTGGTTTGGACTGTTGCTGACTAAAGAAATTATGCTTCCTAAAAACATGTAATGTAGAAAGATATTTAAAATGCAGTGTTCAGCAGGGGGTGGGGGGTGGATAGGGGGTTTCTGGGAGGGGGAAAACCCAGGTAAGGGGATAACACTTTGAAATGTAAATAAATTAAAATAAATAAATATGTAAATAAAAAATAAAAAATACATCATTCGATGTAAAAGTGAGAAAATTGCAATCGGTACAGATAATATGACCTCAGCACACTGCGTATAGTCACAAGGAAAAGGCCTGCGTATAGTCACAAGGAAAAGGCCTGCCATAACTGGGGAGACAGCCCCGTGGGTACAGCGCTTGTTGCACAGTTATGAGGACCTGAGGTTGAAGCCCCAGAATGAATGTAAAGCCGGAGGGATAGCGTATGTCTGCAGCCCCGACCCAGTCCTATAAAATAGGAGATAAAGACATTGAAGGCTCCCTAGGCTGGTGGGGCACAGAACAAAGCAGCACTTCTGGACCAAGGTGGAAGGAAGGGACAGGTACCAGATGTTGTCCTCTGACCTCCATGTGTGCACCACGCCCACACCCCCATACCCCATCACCCCCACATCCTCACACCCTCACCATCCCCACAGGGTGCAGGGGAGGGGCGGAGAGGGGGGAGTGGCGGGGAGGGGGAGTGGCAGAGATGGGGAGGGGAACGGGGAGGGGTGGGGAAGGGGAGGGGCCGGTAGAGCCTAAGAGTCTGGTAAACACCAAAAGTGTGAGAGGTTTCCAAAGAGTGAGTTAGGTGATCGCGGTTGTTTCCTTTGTTCTCCATACACGTTATGGCGGGACATTTTCTACATTTGACGTATGTTGCTAAGAAGCAATGATAAACCTCCTATACAGCAATGCTTCTAGTGCCCAGGAGGCCCCACCTCTGTGTAACTCTGCTCTGATCTGCACCCTGTCTGCATAGCCCTGGAGGCTGCTTTGGAACCCACCTCTACTCCATGTGGGTAAATTCACAGGAATAGATAGCAAAAGGAGACGCTGTTGGAACCGTGGGAGTGAGCGACATGGCTATAGTCAGTGAGCTTAAGAATCACTGGAATTGATGAAGTACTTGCAGAAAATTCAGGGCTTGATGACAAATCATCTCATCAAGGTATGCCTGACATACTGAGGGCCAGCAAGATGGCTCAAGGAATAAGAGCACTTGCCCCTGAGCCTCCTGAGATGAGTTCCATTCCTAGAACCCACGTGGTACTAGGCTGACTTTTGAACTGACTCATGAGAGTTATTGCCGACCTCCTGGTATGTTCCGTGATGTAATACGAGTATGAGCAGTATTAGTTTTTAAATGGTGTCATCAACTTTTTATTTCCTGGTCAGGAAATCTGAGCATACCGGTTTTTTATCCTTTATTTATTTATGTATTATCTACATTTTCATATCACGTGTACCTATTAAATATGTTTTAAAAAATTAAAGATACATTGCAGAAATGCATAAACAAATGATTGAAGAAGCATAGGAGGATTGTGACCAATCAGGTAAGAAGTGAAAATCTAAAACAAAATCTAAAATAAATGGTGTGTGGTGAAAATATGAATGGATATATAAATGATAAATACATAAATCTTCATTTTTCATCAAAGTACTGGTTTCCTCTTCCTCCAGCCTTTTTTGTTTTTATTTTTATTTTTGGTCAGGGCTGATCTAGAACCCAGGATCACACGCTTTCTAAGAAAGTGCTCTACCAATGACCTAACCCCCAACCCTCTCCAGTATCTCAGAACTATTTTAGAGTATCTCAGAACATATTTCTAATCACAGTTCTCTGAAATATAATTGGTAACTGAAAAACAGAGAAAAGACAGCTAATAGCATTGCAGGCATCTTTCTGTTAAAGGGAATTCTGATTCTAGGGCAGCTGAAGTTGAGAGGAGAAATCCCCTTTCCAGGGCAGCAATCAGCAAGCCCAGTCTCTCCCTCTTGGGGTCTCTGTCTTCTTCTTACCCTCTTGAAGACATCAACTAAATCCCAGCCAGCCCAGTAAAGCCTCGTCTGGAGCAAAGCATTGTTCGTCCAAACACCTGCAAGTGTCATGTTGGGTTCTGTGGGATTTGAGAGCAAACTATTTCTAGACTCTGCTAGCCTGAGTAGTGAATCTGCATCAACTGCCATTCACAAAGGGGCTAGAAGAGGAGGAGGCATTTAAAATGTCATCACTGAGCACAGACCTCCTACAGAACAACTGGGAATAATATGCAGTTTTAAATATTAAAGAGATTAATAAATAGGGTCACCCATCTCATGGATTACAATTGAGTGACTGGGTGTTTTTGAAATGAATGATAATTTGTGTACATTTTTTAGCCCTTTTTTCACATTACTACTTCAAAGAAGCATTTGTTTAAGACACGCCTTGACAGCTCAGCACCTAGACATTACCAAGGGCTAAGAGGAGCCAAGAGATGGTAAAGCCAGGAATGAACTATGAGTTACACACACAGAAGGTGACCAAGTCCTCTTCTGATCACAAGAGCAGCCTGGACGCCTCGAATGGCACAAGATGAAGTCACAACTGTTAAGGGCATGGCATTAGGGAAAGCGAGGGCGGGGTGTCTGCTAAGGACTCTGCTCACAGAACAAAACCAAAGGAGTGGAACAAAACACAAATACAGAAGAAAGCATGACCACAGTCAAAGACGGACCTGGAGGCTGGGGTGCATGTGCACCGGGACGCAAGCAGACATTCATCTGCGGTAGGAGAGAGACCTGGGGATCTGGTATAAAACCTGATGAAATTTGACAACCAGAGAGAATCTTTAGGGGAAGTTGCTAAAACCGGTTCAAGTTGAGAAGGCGATATAAGTATCCATCCAAAGGAGAGAAGGAAGCAGCAGGAACCTGGCAGTGGGTTACTCTCTGAAGTGGAAATGGAAATGTAATTAAATATAGTCAAAGAAATAAATGGGTGCACTAAGATTTATAGACTATAGCTTTAGGGAGATATTTAAAGTTTTAAAAAAAAACACCTCTTTTTTATAAGGGAAATTTTTTATCAGAAGTTTTTTGTTTGAGATAGTTCAGAATCCCTTTTCATTTCAAAGGAGTTTACCATTGTTTAGTGCAGCTAATATGAAATTTAATGCTTATAAAATGAGTATATAAAACAATCCAAGTCATTTCCTGAAAGCATTTTGTACAAAGCCTATCTGTATATATGAGTAATACTTTTTAAGTAATGCTATCAATTTTTTACTATTTCCTAGTCATGAAATCTAAACATATCATTTTTATTCTTTATATATGTTTATATTATCTACATTTTACAGGGTCTTTTAAGGAAACAATAATTATGTATCAACAAATAGAAACTGGCAAGCTTGACGACTTTATTGCCTGGGTTCTCTGCGGATGACTGAAATCATATTTGAAACGCTTTCCCAGGCCTGAGAAAATGATCTGCACTTATTTAGTGCTTTCCATATGAGAGTTTCATCAATACTTATTGTCACGTGTCATATACCCCATAATCAACCTGGGAGTTTGTTACAAAAATGTCATAATGAGAGGCCAAACCTACATCTTGGGACAAGACTCCATCTTAAAAGAAAAAAAAAAAAGCCTGAGAACTTGACCTGCAGCAGAGCCCAAGCTGGACCCATGGGCCAGGGTAGACCCCACAGCTTGTCCTTGGTTAGAGTTACTCCATAGATACTTCCCAGCAACAGTCAATCAAAGATTAGTCTGATTGTTTCAGAAATGCTTTCGGACCTTCAGACCGTTCATGGTTGTATACCCTCTTGCTTCAGAGCACCCACCTGTCAGCATACAATAGTTATTCAATTAGATACTTGCCAGGCTAACCCCCCCTCTTACTACCATTTCCTACAAAGCCTTGTCCCCCCTAAGATCTTGGGGCTGCACTATCCCATTCTGTGGTCTAGAACTTGTAATAAAGAGACCCTGATGCGATTACATCGGAAACAGCTCCTTGGTGGTCTTAACGCCTCCTGGCACAACAATAACAGGTAGAAGAAAACACAGATGCCTCAGTGTAAACTCTCGACCCATGTTGCCACGAGGATTATAAATACTACAATGTGTTCCACCACAATCCTCTGCCTGTTTTTCTTTAACTAGTAAGCTTCTCTATTAGTAAACTAACATTTCCCCTCACGCAGTCACACCTCCAAGGTCCATCGCTGAAGGAAGAGCTCAGGTTAAAAGCCATGTGGGTGGGGATGGCTGCAGGATTCTATAGCTATATCACTGATGCACAGAACAGAAATGTTCCCTTTCATCTGCAACCATCAGTTCAGGCTGGATGGAAATCTCTTGCTTTCAGGAACTCTGCTCTGTCTGCAGGATCCCATGCTACTGATTGGCTATATAGTATGCCATTCCAGTGATCTTTCCAAAAGTTCAATATGGCTCTTACTTCCTGTCTTAAAATTCCTTAGTAAATACTTATTTAGCTCCTTCCTAATATGTCATGGATGGTCCAAGATGATCTGGCCTCTTCTGCCTTTTATAACCCAGTCTTTGGGAATATCTCCCCACCCAGAGTCTATGTAAGAGTTATTTCTTGAGACAGGGGCGCTCTACCCTTTTGTGATCCCTGGGGAGGCAGTGGTCTGATCTGTAAGCTGGGAGGAATGAATGCCACGTGGCCTGGGCACAGCATCCTTCTTGCCCTGGGAAGCTTCGGGGTTTCCGCTCCTCCAGATCTAATTTCCTCACCACTCCAGTAAATCAAATCTATCCTGGGCTAGATCAAGATCATCTGGTTGCCAGTCAAAAATCCACATTTTCAACCTGCCTTCATCTAGTAAAAAGTAACTAAATGTTTCTTCTTCGTCTGCTAATTTTAAATTGTATTTCTCAACTGCTGTTTTAGAATAGAGGTGAGCCGGGCAGTGGCTTAAATCCTAGCACTCCAGAGGCAGAGGCAGGTGAATTTCTGAGTTCAAGGCAAGCTTGGTCTACAGAGTGAGTTCCAGGACAACCAGGGCTACACAGAGAAAACATGTCTTGGAAAAAAACAAAAAAAATAGGTTTAGAATAGAAGTGAAAGATTGTGCTCACTAAGATTTGCCTGGAAAGATGCAACAAGAATTCTCCTTTTAGTTTTCTTTTAAGTTTATATCATTTAGTCAATACTAGCCCTTCCCTCCTTTCCCGTCCGCCATCTTCACTCCCTGCCTTAGTAAAGTTCCTTGAGCCTACTCCCCCACTCTTCCTATCTATGTGCATGGGAAAGACATGGTTGATTTTGTTTTGTTTTGTTTTGTTTTGTTTTGTTTTGTCTTGCTTTGCTTTGCTTTGTTTTTTTCTTCATCCCTGCTGTATGGTTACCTGAGTGCTTACAGTAACCATTAGAAGAGACGTAGAGAAAGAGTTAGTTTTTCCAATCCTGGTTACTCCATGCTGGCTGCTCTGAGATAAATGGGAAAATGGCTAGAATTGAGCTAAAGTCAACAAGCCCAAAAGATGCTGTGGTGGTAGTCACAGCCGTGGACCGCAAATGGACAGAGTCACCACCCCTACAGTGGAGGGTGCTTGCTATGCAGTTCTGCACTCCATCAGTGACCAAATGAAAGCAGGGCACAGCAGAGTACATCTGCAGAGGACAGCAGAGATGGGTGGAGCCCAGGGGCTGGTGAGTAGACTAGCCAGCTAACTAAAAAGGTATACTAATGGCTCAGTGAGAACTTGTCTCCAACTGCAGGTGAGCTTGTACAAGAGGGGTTGACAGTGATGGCTTGGCGATCACCGAAAGTGGCTGAGGGTAACAATAACATATCATATACATGGAAGAAGTCACACTATGCAAATAAGAAAATCAGGCTTTGGTTCATTTGTTTTATTATTGTTTCAGTTTATCAATTTAGTTCCCTCTGAATGTGAACTGAATAACTTATGAGTGATAATACACAGTACCAAACACGTCATAATACTTGGAATTTTGTATTCATAACCAATACCTATAAACACTGCTAAATATGTACAAAATGTCCAGTCATACATGTATAATTAAGTTAATGATACTTCATAAGTAATTTTTATTTATACTCCTATTTCAGTTTTGACATGATACACAGGCCTATTTTCATTGTCGTTTTTCACATGAATCTTGAAATCTTTGGTAGATCTTTACCAATCTACATTTGAGTCCTAAGAAAACTGGATAATCTCTAGGCCAAGTTGGTTTTCACTTAGAATGTGGGATCTGGCTTATAGAATTAACTCAACCTGTCAATCTCTGAGCAAGCAGACTTCTGAGTAGCCCAAAAGACTGTTTTCCAAGTTTCTCACTGGAAACCTCCAAGGTGGTAGATACCCAATGGGAGTGGGTCCCAGGGTAAGAAGAGTTCCACAGGTTTGTTGTATCAGATCTGTTAGAAGTTAATAGATATTAACACACACACACACACACACACACACACACACACACACACCACTGTGTGTGATATTCGATAAAGTAGGAAATGTTCAAGCTAGATAGAATCCTAGAGATGGGTAAAATGTACATCCTAGAATCCTGAGCAACATTAGGCCATTCTGACTTTGGTGTGGCTCATGGTGTAGCATCTGGAATGGGACCTAAAGAGGAACAAATTCTACTGTTGCCCAGTCTTAAACTATTGAAGAGTTGGGCGTGGCATAGGGAAGAGTGACCAGATACAAATTGCTGGACACAGAGAATGAGCAAGGATTGGAACAGTGTGTGCTGCAGGAAGAGAGGGCCAGCGGGTGGCCAAAAGGTTAAGGGTGGCCACAAGATGCTCTGAGCAAGAGGAGAAAACCGGCTGCTAAAACCATACTTTGTAACACCAGGGCCTGGAGAACAATATTTTTTAAAATTGAAAACATTGCTTTTTTTTGTTACAGTGAAAAAAACTCTTGTAAAGACTCCAATATTAAGAGGTCCTATGAGATAAAAATACATTTCCAACTGCCTAGCATGGGAGAATAGCAGGAGGAAAATATATCAATTTAAAAACAAAATTTAGTCGGTTTCCATATTGCATCATGATAACAATTTATTATAGATTCTGAAAAACCAATTCAGTAAAGGAACTATTCCCAAAGAAACAAAGAAAATCTTACATATGCTTGCAAACACTCGAGTTCTAGACAAAATATGTGCATAATTTAAAAAATATGTCTTATTTGTTTTCAAAGAATCTTTTCCCAAATTGATATTCCTGCCAAGTTGTAATTCTACAATATACAACCACCCCACTGCCATAAATATGAGGACAAAAAAATAGAAGACCATTTAGCCATAACATGATGCCCTCATGAATGACCAGAAATCAGAGTATAGTCCTCAGAAACATCAATCCACGGTCATTACAACTGGAAACTGAACCCACATGACAGGCTTTAGGGTACAGTTTCTAACTGTGGCCAGCAGGCAGCAGCTACTGGTTATAATTTTATGTATCTTAATTTGTGAATTATTTATATCAAATTTTATTCTATTTAGGAACTGTAGATACAAGTGTATAATATAGAGTAATACAGTCAATTAACCATCTGTGCTAGAATTTTATATATAATTGTACAGATACCACTGGAAACAGGGGAGTGGGTGATCATGACCGTGTATCAGTAATGAGCACATTCCTATAGCCGTCTTCAGGATTCAGAAATGTGACCTCAAAGGTTTGAAGGATGATATTCAGAATAAATAATTACAAGTAATAATTGGGGCTAAAGGCAAAAATCAATACAGTGGCTCCCAAGATTTAGGGAACCAATATGAATCTTATAAAGTAAATCATCTCTGTATCCCAGCAGGGCGTCATCACTCAAAAACACAACACGCTTTTAGAAATAAAACTGTGTAGGATGTAATGATGGAGTGTCCTGTGAAGGAGAACACCAGTCAGATGTCCATAATCGATAGATTCACAGGAGCAGACCTAAGGGGTATCCAATCCATCCCTAGTGTTTATGGAAATGTATTCCTATCCTTATAGAGGAATGGTTCAGTGCAGGACATAAACACATAATTTTAGTTTACTATTCATATATTCCTTTTTTTGTTAAAACAAAGTTTTGGTATATTGCAGCAGGAAGGGCAGGGCTGCCTCTATGTAAACACTGGGGGGGGGGGGCGTGCAGCTGTAAAATCATCTCCTTCGGGAGGACCTAACTGAGGATGCCTGAGAGACCAAGGACTGCTAGTGCAAATGCCAGCCAATCAGGACTGCTGTTTAGAAGAGATGCTTTCTTAGGACCAATGGGTTGTGGGTGGAGGGTGTTAAAGGAGCTTGGACCTGCTCCTGGAGTCTGTGTCATTGACTCTGTGCCACCTTACCTCCAACCCCAAAGAGGAAGTCTGACAGAGAGCTGTCCAGGGCACAGGCAACAGTATATAACCAGACTGATCTTTATCCCACTAAATAGGCCAGGCCCTGTGCCTGCTGCTCATGCCACCCATGCCACCCTGAAGCTCAAGTCCTCCTGGCCCACCCTCTGAAAGGCAGTGACTACCAATATATCCCGCAGAGATCAGCAAATTGAAATAGCAATAGATACGTTCCCTCCACTCCAGTGTCTTAGTATCTCCCTTCCTTTCCCAAAAAAAAAATCTGATCTCTTTTCATATAATCCACAAATAAGATGACAATATTCTTAGGTTTCAAACCCCAGGCCTCAGAGAAGCTGCAGAGCAGATGGAGCCCCGGTGAATTAGCGGCAGTCTTTGTTATTATTTATGGAATTTGTTCTTGGGCAATTTCATACATGTTTATAGTGCATTCTGATTTCTGTCACCCTGCCCTCCTCTCTTACACCTTCTTCCTATGCCTGTCACTCACTCCTCCATAAAGTCCCTCCCTATACTCATCTCTTTTGTGTGGTTTGGGGAACCACTGAGTTAAACCAGAGACACCTTTGTGACCATGGGTTTGGAGTTATCGATCGCAACATGTGCTCTCTTTAGTAGGAACAAAACTGAAGACAGGTCTGCCTGCCCTCTGGAACAGAGGTTCTCAACCTTCCTGATGCTATGACCCTTTAATACAGTTCATTATGATGTGCTGTTGCACCAACCATAAAATTATTTTTGTTGCTATTTCACAGCTGTGATTTCTCTACTGTTAAGAATCCTAAGGTAAATATCTAACATGCAGGATAACTGATACGTTGGAACCCAGAAAGGGATTGCAAATCACAGATTGAGAAGCACTACTCTAGACTCCGCCTGTCACTCATAGATCCAAATAGAAATCCCTATGGCCCAAAGAGGGCTAGGGAGAATGGAGAAAGGGGTGGGCAGTTGAGGTTGGAAAGGATGAGAGGTTTACAAAGCCTACCATGAAGTTATCAGACCTTCAGTGTCAGTGATGGAAAAATTAATGACAGTGGCCTCCGACAGAGCTTCAGGTAAATGCCCTCAGTCTACAACATGCCTAGTAGTGACATCAGGAAACTGCATGTCATGGTCATGGTGACAGTTGTTGACTGTATAATTCTAGACAGTTATTTTTCACATAAATTTCTATGAATTGCAGCCTCTAGGCAGTGCCACTGTGTGGGGCAGTATTGGAGGCTATGTATAGTAAACATGGTTCATGGTCCTTGCTGGTGCCTGGCTCAGCATCTCTCACAGAGTGCCCTGCTGGGAGTCGTGGTGTCTATGCATCCAGTTGGTATCTAATGATTTGCCATTGGCAGCAGCCTGGCATATTTTACCCACTGACGAACCAGTAGGCTGAGATTTCACCTCACCTCTGTCCCAGCATGTGAAGACAAAGATATGTTCACATAAATCTTCAATGTTCTTTAAGAAAAGAACTAGACACCCACATCTGACAGAGAGCTGATATCCAATAGATACAAAGAACTCAAGAAGTTAGACCCCAGAAAACCAAATAACCCTATCCAAAAATGGGGTCAGAGCTAAACAAAGACTTTTCACGTGAAGAAATTCGGATGGCTGAGAAACACCTTTAAAAATGTTCAATATCATTAGTCATTAGAGAAATGCAAATCAAAACAACCCTGAGATTTCACCTCACATCAGTCAGAATGGCTAAGATTAAAAACTCAGGAGACATCAGGTGTTGGCGAGGATGTGGAGAAAGAGGAACACTCCTCCACTGCTGGTGGAACTGCAAGCTGGTACAACCACTCTGGAAATCAGTCTGGCGGTTCCTCAGAAAACTGGACATGATACTTCCAGAGGACCCAGCCATACCACTCCTGGGAATATACCCAGAAGATTCCCCAGCATGCAATAAGGATACATGCTCCATTATGTTCATAGCAGCCTTATTTATAATAGCCAGAAGCCGGAAAGAACCCAGATGTCCCTCAACAGAGGAATAGATACAAAAAAAATGTGGTATATATACACAATGGAGTACTATTCAGCCATTAGAAACAATGAATTCATGAAATTCTTAGAGAAATGGATGGAGCTGGAGAACATCATACTAAGTGAGGTAACACAGTCTCAAAAGAATACCCATGGTATGCACTCACTGATAAGTGGATATTAGCCTAGAATCTTGGGACACCAAAGATACAATCCACATATCAAATGATATCCGACAAGAAGGAAGGAATGGACACTGGTGCTGGAAAGGTTCAAAACATCAGTGTAAGGGAATACCAGAACAGGGAAGTGGGAAGGGGTGGATAGGGGAAGAGGGGGAGAGAAAAGGGCATGTGGGACATTTGGGGGATGGGGAACCAGAAAAAGGGAAATGGAATGTAAATATAGAATATATCCAATAAAAAAATTAAAAAGAAAAAGAAAGAAAAGAAAAGAACTCATAGAAGAAATGCATGGATAGAAGCTTCATCCCAGAGGGTAAAAAGATGCCAGGTGACATTGTAAGAAAAATTATGGAAAGGTGAAGAAAAAAATAAGAGTTGTCTGAGTTGAATTTCAATTAAAATAAAATTTTGCACCTCGCCAACATTTTACTGCAGAATTTACTAATTATGTCCTTTTTGTATGACAATTATATATTTTAAATGCTTTAGAAAAGACTCGTGGAGGCAGCAGAGGTCTCCATCTTGCCACTAGGTCACTGGTAGAGAGGCCCAGGTATGCAGACTTAATCTGTGACTACCATCATTTGGGTGGAAACCTGCCAGGCTCTTGCCAGTAGCCAGTGCCTGGACGGCCACCGAGCCGTGCACCAACTGGGTTGGGAACCGCCTACCCTGAGGTCCTCTCAGCACTCGCAGCGGCCGTCTCCATCTTGCTGCCTGGTCATCGGTAGAGAACCAACAGGCAGGGCCCAGGCTCATGGGAGGTTCAAACACCAGCCAGTGACAACAAGGCCAACTAATGCCAGAGATAACCAGATGGCAAAGGCAAACACAGGAACATTACTAACAGAAATCAAGGCAGCATGGCAGCATCCAAACCCAGTTCCCCGACAGCAGTAAGTTCCAGATATCCCAACACACCAGAAAAGCAATATTCAGATCTAAAATCACTGGTCAGGATGCTGATAGCAGAACACATAGATAAATCTCTTAAAGAAATACAGGAGAAAATGGATCAAAAGTTAGAAGCCATTACAAGGCAAACACAAAAATCACTTAAAGAAATTCAGGAGAATATGGATCAATAAACGGATGTCAATAAGGAGGAAACATAAAAATCACTTAAAAAAATACAGGAGAACATGGGTCAATAAGTAGAAGTCATGAAAGAACAAACACAAAAATCTCTTAAAGAATTACATGAAAACACAAACAAGCAAGCGAAAGATCTGAGCAAAACCATCCAGGATCTAAAAGCAGAAGTAGAAACAACTAAGAAATCGCAAACGGAGACAACTTTGGAGATAGAAAACCTTGGGAAGATATCAGGGGCCATAGATGCAAATATTAACAATAGAATACAAGATATAGAAGAACAAATCTCAGATGCCGAAGATACCATAGAAACCATTGATTCAACAGTCAAAGAAAATGCAAAATGCAAAAAACTTGTAACCCAAAACATCCAGGAAATCCAGGACACAATGAGAAGATCAAACCTAAGGATTATAGGTATAGATGAGAGTGAAGATTTACAATTTAAAGGGCCAGCAAATATCTTCTACAAAATTATGGAAGAAAACTTCCCCAACCTAAAGAGATGCCCATGAATATACATGGAGACTATATATATATATATATATATATATATATATATATATATATATATCATGCAGACTCTAAGAAAACACAAACTTCAGCCAAAACTACTATACCCAGCAAAACTCTCAATTGCCATAGATGGGGAATGGGTGGGGGTTGGGGGGAGAGGATTTATGGGACATATAGTGAGGGGGGATCTGGGAAATTGGAAAGCCTTTGGAATGTAAACAAATATAGAAAATTTAAAAAAAGAAAAGACTCGTGGAGACTGGCGTACTAGTAAATATGAGAATGCAGCTTGTAAGAACAGCAGCCCAGGGGCGGCTCTGGCCACACTCCCTCTTGTTCCTCACAATTCCCAAGCCTGCGCAAGTGTCTGATCTCCTGTTGGTCAGTGTGCTCATCACTGAAATGTAATGATGCCAAGAAATAAAAAGACAAAGCAGACTTCTAAAGACGAACAGAGCTAGATTTCAGTCAAGAATCTCAAGAGGACAAATGGCATGTGCCAGAGTTCTCAGGGACCATTATTCACAAAGTCCCAAAGCCAGTCTCTCCCAGGGTTCTGCCATGAGGCACAGCAACCCTGGGAGACTCATGACCGTGAATTGCTTTCCACCACAATCAGAAAAATTGTTTTGTGAACATGAACAAAAGCATTGTGTATACAAAAATAAATCAGGAGACTATATGTGTATATGTGTATACCTATACTGAAGAATGCAGACACAGTTACAGTACCACACGGTGGCTTAGGGAGGGAGGGAAGGCAGCAGAAGAATTCCACTTTTCTTTGTCCTCAGGACAGAGAAGCCCAGTCACACACACACACACACACACACACACACACACACCCTCCCCATAGGTACTTGGGTAACAATATAACAACAGAATGATACCAAACCTCCAAGAAGTAAAAAAGGATTATCCTTGCTTCGAGTATTAGCCCCCTGGAAATTAAACATATGCTGGTAGCTCTGTTCTGTCTCTCATCTGACTGCCATAATGGAGTCCTCCTAGGCATCTGCGGCCACAGCGGGCAACACAGACAGCAATCTACATATTGCATTGAGCATGTGGTGATAGAGAGCCAGGAAACATTGTTTTGATTCTCAGGTGCTCCAGAAATGCAGATTGGAAGAGGGAAATGAATTTAATGTATCCAAGAGGGAAGTATAAGCTATAGGATAATGGGAAGCTGTAATTTAAAATAAGTACATAATTTGTGGAGAAACCCAGAATACTACAACAAAGGCCTGTGGGAAATAGAAATGGAGGTGGAGGATGATGGAGGAAGAATTGCTTTCAATACAGCTTTTAAACACATTCTTGAAAGGGATCATGTTCACAAGCTACCTCTAAGAGAAAACAAAACAGTAGCAATTTGGTAGGTGATTCTAGCCGTCAGGGAGATTGCATGCCTCAGGTTAGATCTAGTACTAAGGCTGTGGGCTTCAGGGCAGAATCATTGTTTTTAAAAACCTAGCATTGCTTGGGTGGATTGTATTTATCGTACTAACTGCTGCAGCTCTTGCAGAGATGTTTGAGAAACAGTGGCTGGCTGGTCTGCTATTAGAAATGGGGATACGATATCAATTATTGGTGCTGACAAGGTATCGCATAGCTGCGGAAATACAAGTCAGTCTGATCTGTTTCTCGTTCGTGCACAGTGTGAGGCCCATCCTCTTCCCTTTGTCCGCTACAGCAGGTCTGCACTCACTGGCTTCTGTTGAAACACTTATAGGCACAGCATTAATGCAAGCAGTTTGTCCCAGAGAGAGACAATGTGCGGCTATCCCTCCTCAGATGTGTCATTGCAAGGTGTCTTCCTTTGTCATGTAGTGTCTTTGCATCTGGTTCTAAACGCTTCTGAGATGGTAGCAGGCCTCCACTAACAGATCAAATAGCTCTTACTTGCAGTCATGTAATGATGCCAGAAGAGAGGAATAAAAGCTCTTTGTGCCTATGCTTTGTCTTGGTATATTTTACTTAGGATCAGGGCATGGTGTATATTTAAGAAAACTTACTAGGGTTTTCAGCTCACCCTGGAGCACACGCCACAGGAAAAGCTTTGTCAGGGATAAGCTGGGTCATTTCATGTAAATCAAAAGAAAGGTTACTCCCAAAAACTGTGAAAATTGTTCTTTACAGCCCTGTGAACTTCCCGGTTCATTATAATTGTACAGGCTTTGTAATAATCCTGCTACCTGTCTTACATAGGATAGCAGTACCACTCCATACACTGCTAAAGAGTATCTCACAACAAACTGATGTGGCTAGTGTCACTGCACAAACCACTATCTGTAAATTGAGTCCTCATCAATAAATAGCTCTGTAATTTGAAGCAAGAAACAGGATCTCCGTGGTGCTCAGCTTTGTCAAGTTTAGGGATAGCAGTTTGTACAAACCCTCAATGTGTGGTTTAAGTAAATGCCAAGTTCTGGGTAAGGGGTAGCTAAGGAAGGTTCTTCAGGGTTATAAGCAGATATCTCTTGGTCAGTACTTTTAAAGAGGCAAGAAGTGATAGATTATCCAATGTTTATACTAATGGTGCAACATTATAGAATTATTGATAGCATAGTTTAATGGATCTTCACTAGATCTAGAATGTTATATAGATGAGCACTTGTGAAAACTATGTATGTATTAGCTTGGGTCTTGTACTTTTATACTCGGCAACACACAACTCCAGTCATCAAACTTGTTAGTGGCCATGCAGTTTCCTGTGTAGTGACTATCCCTGTGCATAGTATGGCTTTATCTGTTTGAAAACTCGCGGACAAGTCTACTAGTGCATGTCTATAATCCTGGGACTAAAAAATCTGAGGCAGGAAAATCACTCATGTCCCTGACTATCCTAGGCTACATACAGTAAGACACTAAGTCAAATCAATCAATCAATCAATCAAACAAACAAACAAACAAACAAGCAAACAAAAGCATGTGTTTTAAAGGCACAAATTATCATTTCAATAGTATAACGCTTTTAAGGGCCCCCAAACTATAGCAGAGCAAATGAGGCATTATCAAAGGAGCCGTTTACCAAATCATGCTGGAAAGTGGCATCCTCGTTGATCATTTAGATATTTTTGTGTCTTGGTTGAAAAGTAAGATTTAAAGTGATTAACTGACAGCAAGAAAAAATTGTTTATAACCCTTTTCTGCCAGTCAGTCCCACAAGAGCACACTCATGGTCAGAGTCCCAGAGTCACCCACTGGGGAGGAGGCACGAGTCCTACACATTTGTTAAGTCTTGTCATTCCTCATTGTGAGGGTTTCTATATGCTTGGCCCAGAGAATGGCACTATTTGGAGGTAAGGCCTTGTTGAAGCAGGTGTGTCACCGTGGGTGTGGGCTTTAATACCCTAGTCCTAGCTGCCTGGAAGCAAGTCTTCCACTAGCAGCCCTCGGATGAAGATGTAGAACTCTCAGCTCTGTCTACACCATGCCTGCCTAGATGCTGCCATGCTCCTGCCTTGATGATAATGGACTGACCCTCTGAACCTGTAAGTCAGCCCCAATTAAATGTTGTTCTTATGAGACTTGCCTTGGTCATGGTGTCTGTTCACAGCAGTAAAGCCCTAACTAAGACACTCATTAAACAAATTTGGTTTGCTTTGGTTACCATTGATCACACATGCAGAGGACTCTAGATGAAAAAATTCACATTTCCCCTCCCCCAAAGAATCCAGTTCCTAGTGGCTGAGGCTGCACTGTCAGACACTTAAGCAGATTGACAGTTGAGGGTAGAACCTGAGAGGATACACACTATACAGTGGTTTGGTGAGAGAAATCTTTAGAGGCAAGGTAGTGCCTGAACTGAACGTGCCGGAGGAGGAGTCAGCTGAGCCGAATGAGGCGGAGCTATGCAGACAGGCGATGTGAGGAGCCTGGCTCTGGATGGGAGGCTGAGAGACACTGGAACTCCACCTTTGTAACACTAGCGGGAGAGCCTTAGGGCGTGATCTGATTTCACTGCAGCTTGCTAGGCCACATCTTAAAGTGGCAAATGTGTGCGGCTGAACAAAATGACAGGTGCCACGGTGAAACTCAGTCTTTATTAATCAAAATGGTCAGACAGCATATTTCAAACGCTGGGTCAGCGACCAGCAATAACCAGTACAGGCTGGGAGATAGGAAGAGTTGGTGCGTGGAGAAGCCAGCTCAACGGGCATTCAGGAAAGAAAAGTATCCAAATGAAAGAAAAGTATCCAAATGTAATCATTAGCATAACCTAGCAGCTGTGCGCTTAGTGCTCAGAAAGGAATGAGAATCCAGAGTGAACCGCTAAGTGGGAAAAAAAGGTTTAGGAATCTTCACCCCCAAAAAAGTCCAAAAATGCATACACCAGCATTGCCTAATTTGAAAGAGTATTGTTTTCCTTAATGTGAGATTCATTCTAAAATAGCGATCTAGTTTTCTCTTACTCTTTTGTATTTTCATTAGCCAGGATTCAGTACACTGTATATGTTTCTCATACAGTATACATTTAGATATGAAGCCATCAGCCTTCTTAAAAAAATAACAAATCAATACATGCGTTTGAGTTATATTTACCCAGCACGAATGTTTGTTACATAGAGAATCCTAGTATTAGAATGAAAAAGAAATGTTTTTTTTCATGTTTCAAAGAAATCATCATCGCCATTCACAGATTTCTGTCACAAAACCACAAGTGTGCCGACTGACGTGTGACAGCGCCAACTCTCCATGAATATTGGCAGATTCCTCCTCACCTACAAATTGAACTCATTAAAATGTCGATCTGCTCATAGACAACTGAATCAATGATGGGCTCCAGCAGTCACCTTGTCATGTTTTATAATGTGTCACGTTACCGTGACAAATTTGTCTTCAATATGCAAGCACACACCATTCGCCAACCACGGAAGGAAAAAAAACACTGTCGCAATTTCTAACACAGCTCTAAATTTATCCCGCAAATATAATTTTCATATCAATAGCCCAGAGCATTGTGAAAATAATTTATATGCACATTGGTCTGAGCTGAAGAACAGATTATAAATGAGATTTTTATAGAAAGGCTAGGCATATGGTGAAAAATCATCCTTTGAGTAAATCCTGCCTACATGTTGGGTACAGGGGAGGTTGAGGGTTTCAGGTGGACACTCTACAGGGCTCAGAGTTCAAAATCCATGCAGTTCTACAAGCCAAGTGTGGGCACCAGGTGTGTCTAGAAACAAAATTGTTAATGATAAACTCAGCTGCACTATCAGAAAAAGAAATGTTTGTTGACTGCATGAGAATCGGGTAAAAATCTCCATTTATACTACTTGTGAGCATGCAGTCCCCTCAGATCCTTGGCTCCTGATTCCATGAATGGGTGTTTAAACAAGATCATGGCATCTCTTTCCTTTCTAAGGTCTACTAGCACCTGATGTACCCTTTCCAAGTAGTAAAAGCATTTGTGGGGGTTGGGGTTACCTGCCTTTCCCCAGCTATTTGAGACCCTGAAGGCCCATTGTATACCCAGCTTTGGTGTTTCTGAAACATGAGTTTAGTGTCTTTGAACTGTGACAGGTTGTCTTAGTCAGGGTTTCTATTCCTGCACAAACATCATCACCAAGAAGCAAGTTAGGGAGGAAAAGCTTTATTCAGCTTACATTTCCACATTGCTGTTCATCACTAAAGGAAGTCAGGACTGGAATTCAAACAGGTCAGGAAGTAGGAGCTGACGCAGAGGCCATGGAGGGATGTTTCTTACTGGCTTGCTTCCCCTGGATTGCTCAGTCTGCTCTCTTATAGAACCCAAGACTACCAGTCCAGAATGGCACCACCCACAATGGGCCTTCCCCCCTTGATCACTAATTGAGAAAATACCCCACAACTAGATATCATGGAGGCATTTCCTCACCTGAAGCTCCTTTCTCTGTGATAACTCCAGCCTGTGTCAAGCTGACACACAAACCAGCCAGTATACAGGTCTTCTGAGAACTAAGTTCGTCATAGCAGAGGTTTGGTCCAGATGCTCTTGGTTCTCATTGGAATTCTTTGTGATTGGGAGTTTTACCCAAGCGTTAGAATACAGTTCCCACTTTCATCTCCCCCTTGTGTCATAGGGCCATCTCCCAACTACAACACATACACACAACCAGTCCTCAGCCATTCCCCATTCTCTGGACCTTGTCTACATTTATTTATAATGTAGAGTCATTGCTGAAATGCAGACATAGACTGAGCAACTAATAGGTCCGGAAGGCTGACTTGAAAGAATGGTTTCTAATCAGGTCTGGACATCATCAGGCAAGGAAATCCCAAGAGACAGGAAACAGTGAGCCAGCTCAGTGTCTAAGCCACATTTTACTGCAGGAAGGGGAAATTAGTCTGCTAGGCTCATGGACAAAGAGAACTTCTACTCTAGAGAGACCAAGGCAGCTGCAGTCCAGAGAGTGAAAGGAGCTTTGAGCAGAGAGAGCCAAAGTTGGAAGAAAAGCACCCTTAAATCTTTACCCAAATGTTGTTCAGAGCCTGAATGTGACAAAGCAACTCAAGACAATTAAGGAAATAACTCAAAAGGTTGCAGGGGTAATGTTTATGTAGCCGCCAATTAAACTACCAAAGTTCATAATTCAAAAGACATTAGTAATCACAATCAGATCTTTTAAGTTTTGCCATGGTTGTGGGAATCAAAATATATCCCTGGACTGTGTGATTATAATTCCAGTTAACAATGCCCAAAAGCAAGCCTCAAAATGGCGAGTGTCTGGTCAGCCTAACTATTCACCATAACAAATTCAGAGTGATCTCGAAGTTTAGAAAAATTTAGAAAGAGTAGGATATGGTACATATTCCTTTAAGCCTAAGAAAACAGAGGAAGGTGGATCTCAGTGGGTTCAAGGCCAGCCTAGTTTACATAGAGAGTTTCAAGCCAGCCAGGGATGTATGGAGGAATGGATGGATAAATAAACAAACAAATAAATAAATAAGCCCATTTCACTCCTAATGATCAGGAGGACAGTCAATCACTTGACAGTGACCTAGAAGTTACTTATTTGATTTAACACGTAGAAAAAGATGTTGAAATTGTAGCTGCGAGTACATTCCAGATGTGCAAAAGATAAAAGAATTGAAGCACAAATTAGCGATATGAATTATTTGAAAGTGTACTCAACTCTTAATAACTAAAAACTACATAGTGTGTTAGAAATCTGAAATAATATAAATATGAAATATTCACAAAATAAAACAGCCATCTCAAAAGACATTAAGATTAATTTTATAATTTTTCTGTGATAAGCAATAATTTTCTGAAAAGTGTAGGTACTGTGGGAACACACCTACCTCAATGGTAGCCACATAAAAGCAAACACATATATCACACATGATCCTTAATAATGGCAAAAACGACTGCTAATGACAAAGCATTTACTACATACTGCACTGCTTTTTATATGCATTTTTTAGAGTATATTCCTTTAGCCTACATAAAATGTTTAGTGTAAAACGATAGCTTTGTTTTATCAGCACAAGCCATATATAGCTCACGCTTGCCATGTCTCTTCAATATGTCAAGAAGCTTTTTTGAGCAGCTGCCCTATATACACCATCTAGGTGTGTGTGAGCATGTTGATGTTCACATGAAGCAATGCTAACACCCCTCGTGAAGTGATATGTGACTACAGAAGGATTTGCTTCTGTGATGTTTTTTAACATTCAGTGTTTCAAAGCCAGTGAAAGAGAAGCAAACGCATTATCATATAATCCTATTTTCCTTGTGTTTTATGACAGACCGGCAAATTAAGCACCTGTTGGCAGCCACGAAAACTTTTGTCATGAGAACCCTTGGTGCCTGTGACGCTCATATTTATTCAGGATGAGTCTAGTGGAACGTTCTGGCAGATGCTCCACAAACTGAATGTACACAAGTGAGTATTTCCCTTCTTACCCACAGTGTGCCATAAAACCAGTCATTGTACTGTTTACCAGCCATCAGCTGTAATTTTATACAAAATAAATGATTCACATAATCACAAATTACAAAACTAAAAATTATTAGATAGGCAAAGCTATTTAATGTCATTATAAAAAAAGATATAATTAGGATTAATCTCTCCAGTAAGAAACATCCAAACATGTAAAATAACAGTATAAGAAAAAAGAATACTTCTGATCAGACATTAATTTGTGCAGATTTGGAGTGATAGGCACAACCGTTTAGTTTATGAGCGTAAATATAATTACATGTGATTTCTATGACTTTCTATCATATGTATATATTACATGTGATATTTATAAATATATTTCCCTTAAAAGTTTCGTAACTCCTAAGCAAAGTATTGTACTTAAAATGCGTTAAATACCTTTTCACTATAATAACATCAATTTCGAGGTGATTGGATAGTTTTTAAGATAAATACTAATAGATAATTTGTGTAGCATCTCATAGAGTGAACATTAGGTCATGTGTGCTGTTACAGTTACTCACAAATTCTAGCAATTACACAGAAAGAATGTTACTAATAAATAGAAACACAACTGAGTAAAGAAGTGTCCTTCTCTTCAAAGAGTTGATCTTGAAGTAGATAAACTTAAGGTAAATATGAACTCAATCTCATAGACTTTAATGTATTAGTAATTTTAATCCTGCTTCATAACAACTTCAAAAATATGATATCATTGCCTCTACTGGTAATCACAGTGAATGACATCATAGTGAGTCTAGATGTGGAGGATGAGAACAATAATGACACCATAGTGAGTCTAGACATGAAGGATGAGAGCTAAAGTTAATAATAGCATAGTGAGTCTAGATGTAAAGGATGAAGGCAGCAGTTAATAGTGAGTCTAGATGTGAAGGATGAGAACACAGTTAATGACATCAAAGTGAGTCTAGATGTGGACGATGAGAGCTATAGTTTATGACATCATAGTGAGTCTAGATGTGGACAATGAGAGCTATAGTTAATGACATCATAGTGAGTCTAGACATGAAGGATGAGGGCAGCAGTTAATGACATCATAGTGAGTCTAGATGTGAAGGATAAGAACTTTAGTTAATGGCCTCATATACTGAAATATTACTAAAAGAGAGGTTTATCTGTACACACACAGACACATACAGAGACACACACACACACACACACGTATGAAAACTGATAGATTCATTTACCTACCTGAGGTAATCATTTACTGTATGGCCATAGACAAAAATAGCTCATGATTCACTTAAGTGTTATAGTATAACCATGTAAAAACACCACCACCATAAGATGACCACCTGTTCAGAAGCTTCTTACTAAGGAACAAAATAACCTTGATTTAAAATGTGCATGTGAGCACTGTGGTTACAGCTCAGTGGTAGACCGTTTGCATAAGCATGTGTGCCATGAGCTTAATTCCCAGTTATACAAACAAAGTATAAGAAGACATTCATATGCAATTAATGGAAATGCAAACTGGTATAGCATCATGGCAAACAGTATGGAGAGTCTTTTAAAAATTAAAAACAGAACTGCTGTAGGGTCCAGCAATGTCACATCTGAGAATATATCTGAAAGAAATGAAAAAAGTATTTCTAAAATATCTGTACCCTCTGTTTATTACATATTATTCAACAATATCCATGATTTAAAACAATCTAAATGTCTGTCAAAGAATGAATGAAAACAAGTATACTCTATCCAATATCTATCTATATATCTATTTATCTATCTCTATCTATCTCGATCTATCTATCTATCGATCGATCTATCTATCTACCTACTTATCTTTCTTGTCTGTCTGTCTGTATATCTATCTTTATATCCACTAGCTCATTGCTTTAACAATAGGCAAATCTTCATCCTTCACATCTAGACTCACTCCTAGAGATTGTGACCTGTGTTTCTCTGATAAGCCATAATGCTGAATATCTTTTTATGCCCTTTCTGACCACCTGTATGGATTCTTGGGAATCTTGTCTATTCTGGTTTTGAACATTGTTAAATTGGATTGTTTGAAGCTTTTTTATATTGATTTTTTTGAGCTGTGTTGTATTTTCTGCATTAACCTCTAATATTTTTTATAAGCAGTTTTTGCTCTTCTGAAATTTTTCTTTTATTTAACTGAATGTTTCCTTGGCTATACAGAAGATTGTGGTGGAATATCACCTACTCATCTTTTGCTATTGAAAAATGAATATTCATTGTCAAGGACTTTCTTTTCCCCATACCAACACCACCAGCAACCAGATTTATGTCTTATTTGCAAATCTTTACTAGGTTTGTTTTGTTTTGAATATGTGCTTACATTCATGGATGCGTAGATTCAAGCTCATCATTTTACACTTGGTTGACCAGTTGTCTCAGCCTCCGTTACTTATGAGATAAAAGGGGATTTTCTTCACTTAGGATCTGCAATGTCTCCAAGACAGCTTTCTAACAACTCTTCTTGTGATTCTCTATATCTTTATCTGAAACTTGACCTTGTTCTTAACACATTCAGCTAAGACTTCATTCCTTTTTTATTTTTTTTGGAGGGGGTGAATTTTTCTTTTTTATTGGATTTTTTTATTGAATATAATCTTCATTCACATTTCAAGTGCTAGAACCTTTCCCAGTTTCCCCCCTCTCCCAAAACCCTCAACCCCTCCTCCTACCCCCTGCCTCCAAGTATATGCTCCTCCACCAGACCCACTCCCACCTCCCTCCCCTCAATTTCCCTTTGTTGGGGCATCTACTGAGCCTTCACAGGACCAAGAACCTCTCCTCCCACTGATGCCCAACAAGGCATTCCTCTGCCACATTTTTGGCTGGAACCATGTGTACCCCTCAATTGATAGTTTAGTCCCTGGAAGTCCTGGGGCATCTGGGTGTCCAACCTCATTGTTCTTCCCATGGGGCTTTAAACCCCTTCAGCTCCTCCAGTCTGCCCTCCAACTCCTCCATAGGGGACCCCATACCCAGTCCAATGGCTGGCTGCTAGCATCTGCCTCTGTATGTGTAAGATTCTGGCAGGGACCCTCCGGAGACAACCATAACATGCTCCTTACGGTATGCACTTCTTGTCGTCCATAGAAGTGTCAGGGTTTGGTGACTAGTCCTCATTCCTTCTGTTTCTCACTCTTTTTTTTTCTATATTCTTTGTTTACATTCCAAATGATTTTTCCTTTCCCAGTTCCCCCCTCCCCCTAAGTCCCATAAGTCCTCTTTCCTCCGCCAGTTCCTCAATCAACCCCCTCCTACTCCCCTGTCCTGGCAATCCCCTACAATGCTGCATCAAGCCTTTCCAGGGCCAGGGCCCTCTCCTTCCTTCTTCTGTATTCCATGTGTGTTCTTTTGTGAATGAGTTACTCATTTGACTCCTGTTTACATTGTTTGCTAGTCTTTTTTTTTTCTTTTTGTTTGTTTTTTTCATTTATTTATGTTCTGATATGTATTACTCCTTTCTTTCCTCTGCCAGCTCTGGCACCTGTTCTTGGCTTTCTAGCTTCCTGAGCTGTGATGTTACTCCTTTTGGGTTTTCTCCTGCTTATTATGTGGTGTTCACTAGAAACTTCTCTTAGACTGCTTTTGCTGTGACCTCTGAGATTTTCTTTCCCAGCTTGTTCAGGGAATTGAAGCTGAGGGATCACACCTTCTAATTGAGTGCTTTTCCTGAGCTACATTCTCAGCATATTGTTGTGATCTTTTTCTTTCAAAATATTTTTAAAATTCTGTTTTCTGAGAGCTGTGTGTATGTGTGTGTGCAGATTTGTTTTCCATTTTCTGTTATTGATTTTCAAATTCATCATATTATAACCAAAAAACATAACTTAGTATGGGTTTGATCAACTTAAAAGAACATGTTTGGGGGCTAGAAAGATGGCTCATCAGTTAAGAGTACTGTCTGCTCTTCCAGAGGTCTTAAGTTCAATTTCCAGCAACAACATGGTAGTTCACAATAATCTATAATGGGATCTGTGTCTGAAGAGAGTTACAGTGTACTCATATACATAAAGTAAATAAATAATTCTTAAAAGTAGACAGAGGAGGAGGAGGAGAAAACAAAGAAGAAGAGAAGGAGGAGGAGAAGGAGAAGAGGAAGAACTACTAGTAGTAGTTGTAGTAGTAGTAGTAGTAGTAGTAGTAGTAGTAGTAGTAGTAATAGTAGTAGTAGTAGTCTTGTGGCCTAACACATTATATCCACAGAAGAATGTTGCCTTCATGTTATTGTTATCATGTTAAAAAAATTTATGCATAGACTAACTATATATGTAACGTTAGTCCAATGACAATCATAACTCTCAAGAAGTGATTGTTTTAAGCTTATATTACAAACTCACTCATGTCTTTGAGAATTGTCTTTATTTTAATTGTATCTAAGTATAAACAGCATCAAATGTGCTATATCAACCATCTTAAGTGCACAGGGTTTCTCCTGCATTTGTAAAGAAAGGTTTTTTCCAGATATAGAATTCTCAGAGGAGGAGGTTGATTTCCCTTTAGCATCTGAAATACATTACCCTGCTGTCTTTGGGGACACTAGGAAGCAGCTGGTAACATTACTAAAGATTCATTTTATCTGTAAATCACTTATTCTTGATGGCCTTTGTTTCATTTTGTTTGTTTTGTTTCCATTTGTTATAATGTATCTCGGTTTGTGTCTATCGGGATTTGCCAAGAGTTCTCCCAATTTCCTACATTTGTGAAATCAACCATCAGACCTGGAATGCTCTCCATTACCTCTGTCAGTTTTTCCATGTTCTAATTCTGTGCTTTTCGTGGGGTTTGGCCTTGATGGTGTCAGTGAAGTTTCTTTGGCTGTTAACTGTCCTTGGGTCTGTTTCCCCTCTATTCTTCAGATCAGCCATTACAACTGTCCTTGAGTCTGCAGGCTCCTCCCTGCTCACAGCTGCCACCCACGTCCTTTAGTAAATTATTCAGTGGAGGTACAACGCTTACCATCTTTACAATGCGATCATTTCCATTTTGTTTTACAGAAACATTATTTTCTTGACATTGATTAGCTGTTGGCTGTGTTTTATTTTACATCCTTGATCTATTAAAGAGGAGGATTTTGTAGTCTCTGAGGAACTCAGCCTCCCCAGGTCTTCCTTGGTTCAAACCCCCTCAGCTGTGCCCTCTGCCAACGATTTTGTTCCTTTGAATCAGCCTTGTTTTCCTGTTCCCTCCATGAGGTCTGGATGAGGCAGTGACCAGTCCTCAATTAACTTAGAATACCACAACTGACTCTGCTTCTGTCTGTCCTAGTCAGGGAACTGGCAACCAGACCAGCCCCTCCTTCATCCCAAGAGCACACTGCACCAGGAAGGATCGGCAGATCATTACTCCTTGAGGAGCACATATCTGTCTGCCCTGGAGCCTTGGCTGCATCACCTTCCTAGAGAGATGTTTCCCAGTGTGCAGGAGGTTTTACCATTGTTCTGAGAAAGTCAGGATTTGGAGATCACTTGCTCACCACACCACCAGAACAGAGCCTCCTGAGTTCATAACACACAGCTAAAAATCTTACTTAGTCATCACTATCTAATCACTACTTCAAAAAAATTAAGCAAGAGATTAGTGTATCTGAAACAGTTATAGTCAGGGAGATATACTGCCTTCCTTTTAAATTTCAAGACAAAATGTAGAAGGCATTTAGTGAATTATCTGATTCCTTGGGAAGAAAACCACTCACTATGCTACTGCTAGGTCAAATTCTCATGAAAAACACCTGTAGTGTTATAATCAGTTTCTAATAAACCAAATTATGAAGTCTCTTCACGGCAATATGCCCCCAATAAAAACAGCCTACACAACTAACACACATTTTTTTCTCTTTTGTTTTACTGAAAGTTCTTGTCTCTGAAAGGTCTGTTCTTCTCTTGGGCTGCTTTGATCTTTCTTGTCCTTTGTATCACCCACAGAAATTGCAGTCTGAATCTCATCATATACACACATTGCATTATCTAGTAAGTTAAGAAGATGCACTAACTTAAAACATGAAGGTTGTTTTCTGAAATCATTTAAAATGTTTTTGCTGACCCTGGCATGACAGATCATGTAGTTCAATCATGTGAGGTCCCGGTAAGGACTGGAGAGACTGGGTGTGTGTCAGTGAACTAGTCAGCCACAAAACAAACATAACAAACCCTCATTCATAGGCTTACGGCCTTTTTATTTCTACATCCTTTTAAATCTGTCATCTTAATTACCCCGATGAAAATTAAATTGAACTGTGTGGAATAGTCATTTCCAGGGGCAACACTAAAACTGTCTCAGCAGCAGAACCGCTGATGCAGAGTGCCAGTGGAGAGTCCATTTTCCGTATCCTAACTCTGCATGTGAAGAAGTCCTTGTGAGGCCAGGGGAGGGAAAAGCCATAGTGAACACACAGCTGGATCAGCACAGGGAATATTTTCTACTGAATACAAACGTTTTCCAATATTTTAATAGCAGAACTATAGTAAACTGGTCAAATGTAGGATGGGGTCATTTCCATCCATATAGACATTTATATAGATAAAGATGATATAGATATAGAGAGATAGATATAGAGATATTCATTAGAGATATATCTAGCTACTGCTTCAAAGATAATCTTTCCAATATAGAATATGCTTGCCTGAGTCCCATCCTTTCTGAAAACACATTAGATGATTTACCCAGCAATCCCTCCTGCTTTAGGAAGCTGATAGGCAGCTGGTTTCCAAGCAACCATTCATTTCCTTCTTGTACCAATAAAAATAAGCAAGCTACATATTTTTCAATAAAAATAAATAAATAAACAAAATATAAAGCCTGGAGTCTCTGAAGAACTGACAGAAATTGGGTCAGGAGGCTCTCTCCAGGATATCTTGAGTGCACTGTCCATAATCAGGTAACTAAGACTTTCAGTCTTGCTCAAGAATACAGAGGAGTTCAGGGAGGCGAGCTCATCGCCTCACAACTGAGCGACATAGCCTCCAGCAGAGCTGCAAGGAACACACAGCTGCTTCTGTCTTTTCCTCATCGCCATTTGTTCCAAAGCCACACGTGAGATATGCCACGCTATTCAGGTGGAGGTGCGGAATGTATGCCAGGGTTCGTGTTCTCGTGGACAAATTAAAAACCCTTCTCCAATAGCGCTTATGTTTAAGAAAATGCCTGCATTTATTTCTGCATCAAAGGAAACAGGTATACTTTTTTGAACAAAGCCCCAAGTATGACAGAATTGTTAAAAAAAAAAAAAAACATAAAAAACAAACATCCGACAATTGCTGCAGTGAAAAGACTTATTTGCATCATAGCTTTAAGGGTTCAAATACCCAAGGCAGCTGAGATGAGAAGCGTAGAGAAGGAACACCTGCCAATAAAAAAGCTGATGGCCAATGAGCTGAGGCAGAAAATAGGAGGTGGGACACTGACAGGAAGAGAAAGGATTCTGGGAACTAGAGATAAAAGAGAGGCAGGGCGATAAGGCAGGAGATAGAGAGGTGCTGGGTGGGACACTGAGGCCCTGTGAAGGAAGAAGCAGGCGGGACTGGAGGAGAGGTAACTAACCTATAGTGGTAGACATAGAATAGTTTAAATAGGTTAAATAAGTTACGAGCTAGTCAGGGAATGAGCCAAAGGCATTTGATAACTATTTAGTCTCAAGAGTCGGCATTCTGGGAATCAGGGAAAACAGATTTAAAAAATATTTTAACCAGGAAAGGGTCTTTTTAGCGCATAGTTTGAGAGGTTCAAAGGCTTGGCATTTGCATAGGCGCCACTAGTAAGGGTGGCAGAGGGGAGCCCAGGGTGGTGACATCAGCAAAGTAGAGCAAAGAAGGGGGGGGACCACATGGAGCGCCGCCAGGTGGCGCCACATTCCTGTGGTGGCCACACCCACACTAATCGAAGAATCTCCAACTAGGTAACCATTTCAAAGTTTCTATGACTTTCCAACAGCACCAGGTGTTGGTCCTTGCACAGGGACTTTGGGGCACACTCAAACTACAAGCAGACCACAGCAATACCTGTCAGCGGTCTTCTATATCGAGTTTGTTTCTGTTACAGCAAATCCCACCAGCTACACTGAACTGCACATCATCCATTTTGTATGTCCTCAGGACTGACTGTCACTGATTATTTGGCTAATTTGATTATTCTGTACTAATGCCTGCATCCCCCACTCCTATATCCCCACTTGATGGCCTGTATCCCCTCAAAATCAGAGCCTGAATTCATTATTCCTGCTTAAGTTACTTGTTGGTCTTGCAGTTACAGCTGTGAGAAAAGAAACTAATACAATATAACTAATTTTCTTTTAGAATATTTAGAATATTTTTGAGGAAGAAACTGGTGAGTAAATCATCATTCTCTGTCATTTAATCAGACTTTCAAGGAGGAGTTGTGAGTCAGAGAAGACCAGAGAAAACACACACACACAGACACACACACCACATCTCACACATACACGCCCACATGCGTGCACATGCACACATACACAAATGCACACATATACCAAATGCACATATATACCATATCTCAGACACACACAAATGCACACACATACACACACACACACACACACACACACACACAGCTTAGATAAATCAGACTGTATCTTAGAAAGCAAATTATAATCTCCATTTGGGGCCTGTGCTAAATAAAACTTAGAAAAATTGATTTTAAGCTCTCTGTCTTTTCTTTCCCTCAGATGATGATCTTTTGCCAACAAAATCCTGAGACCTTGGTAGACAAGTTACATAATTTCATTACTAGCTGTTTGAACTTATATTTTTTTTAGTCTTTTTATTTTTGTGATTAAAATTACAGTCTTAAATAAATAGAAAGAGTGAGGCAGTGGTGGTGCATGCCTGTAATCCCAGCACTCTGGGAGGCAGAGGTAGGCAGATTTCTGAGTTCAAGGCCAGCCTGGTCTACAGAGTGAGTTCCAGGATAGCCAGGGCTATATAGAGAAACCCTGTCTCGGGGGGAAAAAAATCCAAAAAAGAAAACCCTAAATAAATAAATAAATAATCTAGACAAATTGAAAAGAAGCACTTAATAGGAAAATACATTGAATATGAAGATACATTTAGGAATCTTAATATTAGTAACCATTAATTCAAGAATGGCATATTTCCTAACTCTAAACAAAGCTTCAAGTCATATAAAGATAATGGTTCTTTGTATCACAGTAGTAACTGTAAATCAAGAAGCACGAGGAGCCGCTTCTCTGGTTAAGATTTTTAGCCAATTCTGGGTACTGTCTGCCATTTTGTTATGGTCTCACCTCAGAAACCACATGTCCTTACCACGTCGATGCAATAGGATAAAAGAGGAAAACTCCAGGGGAGCTGGTGACTTTTAAAATAAATTAAACCAGAACCTCTTTCTACACTGTGGCCTTCCTTACCAATATTTAAATAAGCTGTATAAATATTTTATCACAGTGGCCATCAGAATGCTACGTGTGAATTTCTCATCACATTGAAGTTGCACACTGTTCATGAAATGCTGAGTCAGCTCTGTATAACACAGTGTTTCAGTCTCACTATGAAAATCCTCAATCAGCCTTAATAGAAAAACATCTGGAAGAATTTCTTAAGAAGGGTTACAAAAAAAGAGGGTGTCTAAAAAAAATACTATATGAAACATCTTGGCATTGAAGTAAGTCTGTAAGGAAAAAAAGATTTTGATGTTTCTCAAATGACATTGATAAGGTAGAAAACTGAGAACCACTAAACTCAGGAATTGCCTGTGTACATCTAGAGACCTAAAGTCAGAAATCACAAAAATCAACATAGCTTAATGATAATAGTTCAGGAGAAACTATGAATAGACGTTACTTACTTAACATAATAAAGGCCATATTTGAAAGCCCTACAGCCAACAGGATAGAAAATGGGGAAAGACTCAGTTTCCTCTGAATCAGGGCTGAGACAAGGGTATCCAGTCTCTCACTCAGCAGAGTGTTCGAGCCCGTGGCAGTAAGGTATGGGGAAGAAATGAAGGGATACCTGGAATAAGTCAGTGTATCACTGTGTGGGTGACATGACCCCGAGTTAAAAGATCCTCAAGCTTCCACAAAGAAGCCCTTCACATTGATAAACACCTTCAGCAAAGTACCAGAAGACACAATCAACATGTAGAAATAATTTGCTGTCCTATAATTGATTCAGATTGGATTTAGAATTGAATTAAAAAGATTCTGCATAGGAAAGGCAAGCATCAACGGAATAAACAGCCTACAACAAGAGGGGGAAATTGCTAGTTATACACTCAACAGTGCGTTAAAAGTAAAAAATGCAAGAAGCTATTCAGTGAACAAGACAATGGACAGAGGGCGGGTAAATGGCTCAGTGGGTGAAGTCCTTGCTACAGATGAAAAGGGTCTGAGTTAGAATTCCTGACATCATCTTGTACCCAAGCACAGTGGCAAGTGCCTGCAACACCAGCATTGGGTGGAGTAGAGACAGCCAGCCCCTAGATGCTCAGGGAGAGTAGATGAGCTTCAAGCCCATATGGATGTATCTGGAACAATAAGATGGAGAACTGCAGACAAGGACATACAATATTGACCCTTGTCCTCCACACGTACATGCAGGCTCAGCAAAAGCTGACCACAAACTGTAGGCGGGAGAGAAAAGACATGGGTGGGTAAAAAACAGCAAGTAAACATAGAAAAATACTCAACGTAGGAGGGAGTCATGGAAGTGCATGGCAAATCACAGTAGGAGTCTGTCTCAAACAGAACAGCAGTCATTACAAAACAAACTACAAGACTACAAGAAGGAGAGGTCCTCACACAGCACTGGTGGAATATAACTTGGTCTGGCCACTATGGAAATCAATGTGATTTAAAATGATTTAAAACTCTAAGTATGGACCTGCCAGGAGAGAAGGCTGTGTTGTCTACCTGGCACAAGTTAAGGTTGTCTAGGAAGAGATTGGACTGTGGGCAAGTCTGTGGATTATTTTCTTGAGTAATGATTGATATGGGAGAGCCCAGCTCATGACGGGTGCTGCCACCACCGGTCCCATATTATATGGAGAGTAAGCTCAGTAAGCCCCGAGGAACAAGCCAGTAAGCAGTGAGTGTTCCTCCATGGTCTCTGCTTCAGCTCCTGCTTCCAGGGACCTGCTCCGAGTTTCTGCCATGTTTTCCCTTCATGGTGGACTGTGACCTATAAAATAAAATATAACCTGTCCTTCCAAAGGGGCTTTTGGTCGTGAGGTTTATTACAACAGTAGAAAGCATACTAACATAGCGGCTGACTAGAAACCCCGTTAATTCGCTTTAGTTAAAGAGAGTGATGATAATGAGGAAGAGTGTTTGTTTTCTGTATGTTCAATTGTTTGTCCTGAAAGAGGGAAGAGCTGTAAATGAATTTAAGTCAGGTGAGATCTTCATGAAAAATCAGGAAGAAGTATCTGTGTACTAGAATCCGCCTGTATCGGGTGAGGCCCAGGTCTGTAGGAGCCACGGGGAATGTCCGCCTGCACAAGCACACTGTAGACAGGCAGAGCGCACCATGGACAGACACGGAGCTGGTGTGGCTGAAGAAACTGAAAGCAGAACTTAATCCCAGGGTTTAGCAGCTCTGGGTGAGAAGAGCAGGCATCACCCACCAGGGCTCTTCTCCTCCCCACACAGACATCACAGCTTTAACAGTGGGTAAAGAGCTGTTGAAGTAGGGACCAAGGGCTAGACATACCATGTTTGAGATTCCGGGGACCAGCGGCGCTCTGGGTTCCACTGTGTGGTAAACCCTTGTCCTCCATATTTGCTCCCTTTCCGTAAAATCTCTGGATCAAAGTGGAACCTTTTAGGTTCTTCATGTGACCTCCACCCATTGGATTGTGACCAGAGATTCCTGAAAGCATTGGGTATCCTTTCTCTCACAACGGGTCCTCGAAATAGCAACCTCCTTAGATTATCAACCACGCAAATACTGCTAATTCTAACCCCGTTCCCACCAGGCCTCCCTGGATTCCCAGATAAAGTGTGCTCGGTTAAAATTCTTAATTCTAAGTTTCTAAAAGTCTTATAAGGCCCTTGTCTAAGAATCACCAAGGCATAGGATAGAGTAGATACTATCCTCAGCAGGAAATTTGCATGAGAACAAAAGCAGTTGTAGACAGCATCTGTGCCCATGAAATGAAAACATCGAATCTAAGGCCTTAGATGCACTAGATAGGCAAGGGTTATCTCCTAGGCTTCTTTTAATCAGTGTGTGTGTGTGTGTGTGTGTGTGTGTGTGTGTGTGTTATCAAAGTTTAGACATGCCCATCATAAAGCAAGCATAAGGCCATATGAAATGTGACTCAATGTTATCCTTGCTTCTTAATGCTAATGGTCTAGAGCACATGTGAACAAACCTGGGTTGACTGAGTCTGACCCAGGGTTCCCTTTTGATCAGTCCTCGGTCCTGTTCATGAAATCAATGGTGCCATTGCCTGGGGAAAAGGCCATGTTAACAATGTTTTTGGTTTTTTTTTTTTTAATACATGGCTGGTTTTCATGTTAATAATGTGACCCAGCTGCCTTGGCAATATTCAATTTCATTAAGATTTTCATATTTCTGGTGACTATGGCTTTAAAAATGGGTTCTGGTAAACCTGAAACTTCATCTGTCCTCGAAGGTATATTAACAACATGGTTAGGAGTGAGGAGAGGAGTCCCTGAAGCCCCTCTCTGACGTGCTATGTGGGGGTCATGGAGAATCCCGCACTGGGGTTCTACACTGATTTTTATGGAATTCATTTTTAACAGCTGTCAAATGTCTTTTTCTGAAGAGAGCCATGCTTTCTCTAGGAACAGAAATTCTTTTGGTCTGCAACTTTATATCTTCTAATGTATTCTTAAAGTCACCTGCACATGGTTTTCATCATAGCATTTCCACACCGCCTTCCTGCTCCCTGCCTGCTTGTATTTATATCCCATTCTAGTCTATTTACCCTCTTCTCCCACTCTGATTTCCTAAAAGCTTGTTTTTTCATTTAGTTCTGTGATACTTTAAATAATAACGACCGGAATGACAAGCTATGCCCAGTAAAGCAATAGCAGCCCGGATTTTATAGGAGTTTCCACCAGACGTCGGATGAGCAGTGTATGAAGATGTAAGTTCACTGAGCATGAGGAGTCCTTCCATGCCTGTGTGTCCCCCCCTGCTCCAGCATAAAGAGGAAGTAGAACAATCCTTCCACAGCAAGAGTCTAATAACTGTGAGCCTGTCTGAATTGAGCACCTAAGGAAGGATAAAGTAAAAATCCTGTATTCTCGTTGCATCTTTCTTTAGATCTATCTACATGCTTCAATTGGAACTGGTCACCATAATTCTAAAATATGTTGCAAATGCTTCTGCCCATTTGGAAAGGATGAAATAAGATAGAGCCAAGAGTGCAGAAGAACCCAGAAGCACCGCTTCTGCTTCTAGGGTCTAGAGACAAGGACGAGCATTATAGAATGCTTACCTCAGAGCGTCCACGTCCTCTGAATAGTATTTGCAGTTGACACTTAGGCAGCAGTATGATATTACAAATTATGCACAAGTTTGGAACACATAGATGAATGCATTGTCACCAAGGATGTCTCAGATTTGTAACGCATGTGCACGCGCACGCATGCACACACACACACACACACACACACACACACACACATTTGCGACACACACACTGCTTATTAAATGTTTGCTCATACAAACTTGATGGATATAGAAGATTTTTGTTGCTGTTGGATTAAGACAGTGAACTCACGATATGTTTAGTATCTCCCACTTCAGTTTCCCAAAACAATGTTTAAAACTAATATTTAGTATTATTTAACCACAAATTTACTCTCACCATCTTCATGTAGAACTTCATGCTTTATCACACCGTCTTGGTTCCAGACTGGGGAAGTGGCCCAGTGTTTAGCACATAGGTGTGAACACACAATCCAATTCCCCAGAACATGTATGAAAGCCGGGTGCAGTGGTATTCATCTGTAATCTCGGGATGCCTGCAGCAAGATGGAAGGCAGAGAGCAGAGTCCCCTGCGTACAAATCAGCTAGCTGGGTCCATGCAGTAACAAAGGGCTCAGCAGCTTTGTCTCCAACTACACGGAAAATGGCCAGCTCCTGAACTCCCCGTGTGTGGCATGACGTGGTTGTGCCCACATGCACATACATGAATGCACTTGCACACAATAAATAAGTTAACTTGGGTTCCCAGGGTGGTGTGCCATGAGGCTTTACTTGAGGTTTTGTTTATTCGTTTTACTGAAATTTAATGTGTGGTTCACGAATACCTAAGGTGGGTAAGAGTGCCCATGATGACTCACAGCTTACATCAGCAAGTCCCCCACTGGGCACGCTGGTTGGCTGCAGGTGGGACCAGGAATGTGACTGTGGAAGTCTAGATTCACAAGGGACCTAGCTGCCTCTGCTTTGTTAATGAGCCCAGGAGGCCAAACACAATCATTCTGGAAGTGAAAGTAGAAACATCACGCACACCGGAGTACCCAGTGACAGTTTCCTGCCTGTTCTTCAGGCACCTTGATTTCTATTGATGCAGCCCAATCAAATGATTGCAGATATATTGCAATATAAGGTTCTGATTTTTCTGATCATTCAAGTCTATTGCAGGGCGTGATTCTGAGAACTTGCAGCCAAAGCTACAACACAGCAGGTCTTTACTCCAGTAGACTCGCTGCTCCTGCCACACACACTCCCACTCACACGATTACTGCGTGGTAGTGCTTCAATACAATGTGCTTTAATAAATTAAGCAACTTATTAAAACTTAGTTCCTACACACAAGAGAACATTTCCTTAAGAGAAATGAACAATTAACACCTTTGGACACGTTCACTTGTCCAAGCTTGTTAGAGGGTCTAATTATGTACGGTCTTATTAAAATTCAAACTCACTGCTTTGAATTGTAAATTTTCTCAATCTTGTGTGCTCTTGTAGATTACAAATTCAATATTCAAATACCTTGAATTTGATGCATTTTTTTGCTTAAATGTTGAAAACTGTTCCAAAGAAAAGTTAAAAGAATGAAATTTACAATTTAAATGACATACTTAGTATTTTAATGTCTTATAAGATGAAATATGCCTATAACAAAGAAAAATCATGGTATCATAGAAATCTTATCTCTCCATACAAATATCTTTCTCTGAATCTTCTTTTGAATCTCCCATTTTGGCTTTTAGACTTCCTACTAGTATGTCATAATCCCAGGGAATATACTTATATCTACATTTCTTAATATATTAGGCAGGGTGTACTTACACATACATCCATTATACACACAAATATGTAGATTAACATATAGATACATGATAGATAAATAGATAGGCAAGGCTGACCTTCACATGAATACATTATACATATAAATATGTAGATGAATCTATAGATACATGATAGATAGATAGATAGATAGATAGATAGATAGATAGATAGATAGATAGATAGATATATGACAGAGAATTTATTATAAACAACTAACTCATGCAGTTCCATGTCCCATGATCCTCAGTATGTATGAGCTGGAAAGTTGGGAACCAAAGAACCTTGGTATTTCATGTTTCTCCTCCAGAAGCCTGTAGACTAAAAGCTCATGACATGCTAGTGCTTCTTGAGTCCAAATGCAGGAAAAAGCCAGTTAGAGGCTTTGAGTCAGAAGGAATTCCCCCATGCAGGAAAGGATCCACCATTTTGTCCTTCTGAGTTTTCAGTTACTAGCTGAGGCCATCTCACATTAGAGAGGGAAACCTCTTCCAGTAAAGTTACCAGTATAAACATCAGTCTCATCCAAATATATCATAACAAACACCCCAGATAGTATCACTTTTGTGTATGTGGGTGGACACTGTCTCTCTGTCTGTCCCTCCCTCCTCTGTCCCTCCTTCTGTGTGTGTGTGTGTGTCTGTCTGTCTGTCTGTCTGTCTGTCTATGCCCACCTCCTGACACCAGTCAGCTGCAGAATCACTTGGGTTATTATCATCGAGGTTTGCCATACATCCATACATCCCATTCTAGATGAGTGCTTTTCATCTCAGGCATTTATGATGACATCACAGACCAAGAACCAGCACTTACATTATGATTATGCAAGTACTTACATACTTATTATAAATCTATAACGAGTTAAACAGACCCCTGGCAAAGAGGATATCCATTTACTGCCGGTTCTAGTAGACAGTCACATGCATCCGGATGCCATGGACTGGCTTCACTCCCTTCTGTCAGATGGACTTTTAGCTCTGGAACATTCCAATCTTGGCAGTGATTCCCTTATGTATTTATTTCTCTGGTTTGAGTTTCCCTTTGCTTTTCTCTTAGGCACATGTGTATCTAGTATGTCCAGTGGCTTGGTTGACAGAGTGCTTGCCTCCATGCACAAGGCCTTGGGTTGAATTCCCAATACTGTTGACCTTAGCACTCAGGAGGAAGAGGCCTGAGGCTTAAAAGTTCCAAGTAATCCTGCACGTCACAAAGGTCTACCAACCAGCCTGGGCTACACGAGGTACATGAGGTATGATATAAATAAATGACTGAATAAATAAAACCCAGTTGTTTAAATCACGGTATCCATTGAACAGACTGTTGAACTTCCTCTGAAAGGCATCATTTGAGAAGGCTTCAGTTTCCTGGACCGCTTACTTTATAAAAATGCCTACTCATCTATCACCATGAGCTTTGTGCTCATTTTTCACTTAAATACTTTTTATCTTTGCTACTACATAGTTATCACCATCTTTGTCATCATTATCACCATCATCATCTTCCTCATCACCATCATCACCATTACCACTGGACTCTTTCTCTGCCAAGAGTGAAAATGTTAACGTGTATGCTTTGTTAATATTCAAAAGAATTTACAATCCTAAATTCTCAAAAAAAATTTTAGTAATATTATCAGTGATCTGTAGCGCATGCCCTCAAACACACACACACACACACACACACACACACACACACACACATACACATGCATGCATGCACTGGAAGCCGTGGAAGAGGAGAGAATAAAAACTCAGTTATAAAGATATGCACTCTAGGACAAGACAAAAGTGCTTCCTTGCTGACATAAAAACTGTACATCACTTAATTAGTTTTAAATACATTATTACCCTTTTTCTCTCTTCTTCATTTCTCAATAATCATAAATACCAATGTAGAGCGAGAATGTTGGCTCCAATTAGAATGTTTCGAGCCTTTTGTTCTTCAGAAAGCTGGAGAGCTGACATAACAGGTTGCTCCACAGAGTGTTCTCTATTAGTGCAGTCAGCACACAGTTGACTGGAGCTGCAGCAAGAGAAAGCAGGGGTGGTGTTTACACCATGCACGGTTCGGCACTGTTCCTTTGAAGATGACTGTTGATCATTTGGCCCTGACATCTTCCTTACATCATTGTCATAGACACCACCAAACAGCTTGCCAGCACCTGCGTCGTGTTTCATGTGTTAGAAGTAGAAGAAAATGCCTATTTCAGGCAAGGATATGTTTTTCTCTCTGGTGTTGATAGTGTGCACAGAGCACTTCCTCATACTGAAGAGGCCTGAGTTTCTCTACCCAGAAGCTCTGGCTCAAACCAAAGGCTTCACTGGAAGAAAGTTGATATAGTAGATGTGGGTCACAGGATTCTGTATGGCACATGATGAGTATTTTCAAATCTAAACCATTACCCTAATCTATCCTATTTGCTAGTTATTTTAAAGCCCTGGAATCCTAAGACATGGAGGAAGACGCTGTGGGGGAGAGTGGAGAATTTACTGTCCAGACCTTTAAAGACCATCTAATTAATGGACATTACCGAATGGAAGCCATCCCTGCCCAAAGGCACAGACGAGCATAGTGAGCACCAGGGAAGTAAGCTCGCTGTGCACCAAGACTGGTTATTTCCTGATGCTTAGTGTGGCGTTCCTAAAGTTGGGGGATTAACACAAAGAAGAAGGTGGAACCCAGAGATAAGACAAGGCAGGTTCCAGTTAAGAATTCACAGAAGTGGGAATGGGTAAACTCCCAGGAAAGAAGTGTATAACCCCGGGCAAGGAAAACAACTTTGATGTGAATTAAGTACATTACCCCTTAGACAAACATTTAAGCTGTGGGAGACAAACAGTGCTCCAATTCTAGAAGGCATTGCTGTGTGAACTAGCAGCCTTGTGGGCTGGTCAGAATAGAAACAAGGAGCAGAAGACACAGCAGTGCATGATCAAGAGCAAAAGAGCCTAAGGAGACAATGAAGAAAGGAAGAGAAAACCCAGGAGGCCAGGAGACGCCAGGAGGCCGACAGAGAAAACGTGTGTGGAAACAGAATTATGAGGCAATAGCTTGCTGGTGTGGCTGATCTAGGCAGCAGGGACTGGAGAAAAATCCGCCATCGAAGGATGATGTCGTGAAGCACATGGAATCTGGGACAGAGAGATAGATCAGTCAGAAAAATGCTTTCTGTTCCAGTATGAGGGTCAGAGTTCAATCCCTCACACCCAAGTGGTACTGGAATTTGTAGCAGATGGACACAGGAAGATCCTTAGGGTTTGCAATCTACTTAGTCTTGCCGAATCAGTTAAGCTCCAGTAAGAGATCTTCCCTCAAAAAGTAAGGTAGGGAATGACTAAAGAAGGACCTTGATTTTGGCAGACACATGTACACACACGGAAACGCACATATGCATACAACACAGACGTGTACAAGAATGCATGGCCTCTCAACCCTAGGCTGAAATGGGATATCTATCTCCTGACAGCTGGATCTATATGCGCACTTCTGGTGCCATCTAATCTAATGGGAGAAAACAAAAGTATCCTGCAGACAACTCAGGATATTTGGAAGAGCAAATGCAGAAAGGGAAAAATAGTTTTCAATTGCTTGGCTAAATGATAGCTGTGACCTTGGCAAGATATTTGAGAAAACCGTAAGCCTCAATTGGATTTCAGCAGATTAAAGAGGGGAAGCATTGTGGGTAAATATTACTTAGGGAGGTAAAGGTTATGACCCCATCAGACTGTGTGAAAAAAAAAATGGAAGGTGAAGTTGGTAAAGGTAGATCACCTCACTGAGGCCATCACCCTCCCACTACCAGAGAACACATTGTCAGGTATTTACACACATACAACACATACAGGAAGCTAGCGCACATCTGATCATCTGGTTAAGGTGGCAATTATCCCTAAGAAAGACTATGTCACTCGGCCCCGATTTCCCATCTGGTTAGTACTGTATCCAATACAAATTCAAGACAAGAAGCAAGTGAAGGAAATGAGTTAAAACCTGTTGCCATTGTCCAATCAGAAATCACTAGGGGACTTGAGTTACTAATACATGGAAGGAAATGTGATATATTTGTCCTGGGAACTTGATAAAAGACAAATATATAGATCTTGGTAACGGATTAGATAAAGAAATTAAGAAATAAAGCAAAGGAAAATGGGGGGCGGGGAGGGTTAATAGCCTGAGATTGTTGATGCTGTGCCCTGACTCCCCCGATACTCATATGATCCTAAAGTTCTTCATTTGAAGACTTATAGCATGCACGTGTAAAATGATAGTACATGCCATGCATGTGTAAAATGATAGTTATTAGTGCCTGGAACCCTATGCTTCAAAATTTCAGAGTTATTAGGAAACACATGGATTTGTATGGATACCTGAAATCTGCTTAGCATTAGCTTGAGTGTGTGGGCTCTTTCCACCAACTTGCTATAAGCTCAGCATTGACCTATTGAGGTCATATAAGGAGTTCCTGGTATGACAATGTTTTCAAACCAGTGAGTTGGATGAGCTCATTAGCAAAGGATGTCTGCAGTCTGAGCTCAGGCATCTGAGCTAGCTAGGTGTTGATAGGGTCTGGTTTGTAGAGATAATTGTGAGTGTGGAAAATTCAGAGAATCAACGACCAAGAGCCAAACCTAGAACCACATTCTATATGATGATGTTGTTGTTGTTGTTTATGCTGTTGATAGTGTGTGTGTTTACAGAGCAAGAACACAATGACTTATGGCTTTTCTATGCCTTCTTTCCCTCCTTTTTTTTCTTTCTTTCTTCTGAGGTCTGGTTTTCCTGTATATCCTCGGCCATCCTAGAACGTGCTCTGTAGACCAGGCTGGCTTCAAACTCATAGAGATCTGCCTGCCTCTGCCCCGCGAGTGCTGGAATTAAAGGCATGTGACATCGCTGCCCAGCTATAACATTTTTTAGGGCAGAGTAGACCTCATTTTCTGCTAAATATATCACAGTGACAATCCAAGGAAACTTCCCTTCACTAAGGCATTTATTGACTTGAGGAAGAAGCCCATCCCTCCTGGGTTTCCTTGACACTGGGGCAAGAGCATCTCGTCTCCTACTGGCTTCTTCTAGTGCTCGTTACTTAGTTCTTCCTCTATTGAGTCATAATAATAAAGTCATTCTAGGTTTGGCTCTTGGTCCTTTATCCTCTGGGTTTTCCACAATCGTAGTCCTCTCTACAAACCAGACACTATTAACTTTTGACTAGTCTAGCCACTTGAGCTCAAACCGCAGACATCCATTGCTAATGAGTTTATCCACCTCACTGGTTTAAAAATACTCTCATGTCAGGAAATCCTTGTGATTTTAAAAATGCTTAGGAATCAGGCAGAACTATTTGCTTTTATATGTTGCAGCTATAAATATTTATCATTTTAGAGAATTAAAATCTAGAGCCGGGTGTGGTGGCACACACCTGTAATCCCAGCACTTAGGAGGCAGAGGCAGGCGGATTTCTGAGTTCGAGGCCAGCCTGGACCACAGAATGAGTTCCAGGACAGCCAGGGCTACACAGAGAAACCCTGTCTCGAAAAACCAAAAAAAAATCTTTACTGCTTTCAAATATTATTTTAATTCATTGTGGAATAATACTGAGTCCACTATAACAGAAGAAATAATGTGCCTTTTGAGTTTTGTACTTTCCAGAAGAAAAATAATAAAAAAGAATGTCATTATTTTTACCAATATTCTTTTTTGTCCTCTTGAACATTTTTACTTTTTATTTTTAAAATTATAATTACTTCTTTTTCCCCTTCTATTTTTTTCTTTTCAAACCTTCCCATGTGCCTCTTCTTGCTCTCTTCCAAAGTCATTGTTTCTTTTTTTCATGAATTGTAGAAATATTCATATATGTATAGGTATACAGATAAATATTCCTAAGAATAACCTGCTAGTCTGTATAGTGTTACTTGTATGTATGTTTTTAGTGGTGAACACGTAATAATGGATAACTAGTTGGTGTGGTCGTCACAGCAGAAGACTAGTTTGCTTATATTTTGCTTTTTCTCAACATTCCTTAGTTGCTCATAGCAGTTTGGGGTATGGCGTCCATCTCATGGAATGGGCCGTAAGCCCAACACATAGTGATCGGTTGGGAGACTTTGAGTGACTACATCTACCTCACTAGGGGTTAGGGTGTTTATCTGATCTTGATTTTATATAGCAGGTCATATATATCAAGAAATTTACTCATTTATTTTAGGTCTTCCAGTTCGGTGAAGTAGAGATTCTTAAAATATGTACTTAGGAGTCTCTGGATTTCCCCAGTGTCTGTTGTGATTTTTTTTTTCATCTCTAATATTACTACTTTAGATTTCTTTCCTTTGATGGGTATGATTTGGCTAAGGATCTGTCAATCTTGTTGATCTTCTCAATGAACCAGTTCTTCATTTCATTGATTACTTATATGGTTTGTGTCTACTTCATTGATTTCAGGCCTGAGTTTGATTATTCTTGCTATCTACTCGTTATGGATGTTATCTCTTAATTGTTCTAGAGCTCTCAGTCATGCTGTTACATTGTTACTAATATGAGATCCCTTCAATTTTTAATGCAAGTGCTTAGAGCTGTCAATTTGCCTCTTGGACCTGCCCTCGTATCCATTGTGTTTTGGTATATTGTGTTTTCACTTGCATTTAACTCTAAAAGTTGGTAATGTTGTCCTTGATTACTCTCTTGACTCACTTTTCATTCATTGGTGAGTTGTTCAGTTTCCATGAGTTTGTAGACTTTCTCATGGTGTTAATAGCCAGCTTTAATCTGTGTTGATCAGATAGGATGCAGGATGCTATTGTGATTTTTGTGTATTTGTTGAGACTTGCTTTGTGTGGTCAGTTTTGAAAATAGTTCCATAACCTTCTTTAAAAATGTATAATCTTTTTTGTTTGAGGAAATTTTTCTGTCCATGTCTCTTTGGTCCATTTGATTTAAGATGTTATTTAACTCTAGCATTTCTGTTTAGTTTTGTCTGGAGGACCCATTTATTGGCGGGAGTGGGGTATGCAAGTCACCTGCTATCAACTGTGAGGATCAATAATGTGATTTTATCTGTAGCTGTTTCTTTCATAAACTCAGGTTCCTTTATGTTTGGTGCATAAATGTATGGTGTATTATTGTAATATTTTCTTGGTGGATTTTTTCCTTTAATGAATGTGTAGTGGGTTTCCCTGTTTCTTCTGCTTAGTTTTGGTTTAAAGTCTGTTTGTCTGATATTAAAGTAACTACCCTTGCTTGCTTCTTAGGTTCACTTGCTTGATTACATTCTATCCTTGTACTCTAAAAGAGATATGCATCTTTAATGGTGAAATGTTTTTATTGGAAACAACAGAAAGATGTATCTTATTTGCTAATCTATAGTTTCTCTGCTTTTTATTGGGGGAATTGAAACTATTGCTATTGAGAGTTATTGATGAGCAGTGTCTTCTTTTTGATTTAGTGATGGTGGCAGTAGTGATGGTGGTGGTTTAATCCCCCCTTCCTCTTTTAACCTACTGTTCCTGAGTTATTAATTCTTTGTCTTCTTGGGTGTCGTTAACCTCTTCAGACTGATGTTTTCAACTAATACCTTCTGTATATCTCCTTGTTAGATCAAAATTGCTTAAATTTGGTTTTAACAGGGAATGTTTTCCTTTCTCCATCTATCATAACTGATAATTTTGCTGGTACAGTTTTCTGGATGGGTATATGTGGTCTCAAGAATTTTAAGGTTATTCACCCAGGTCTTTCTAGCTTTCAGAGTCTCCATGGAAAAGACAGGTATTATATAATGGACCTGCCTTTATATGTGACTTAGTCATTTTCTCTGGTGGCTCTTTTCCCTTTCTTTGTTCTGTGTGTTTAATGTTTTGGTTATCATGTATTGTGGGGAATTTTTTCTGGTCCTGTATGTTTGGTGCTTTTTTGTGCTTCCTGTGTATTAGCAATTACCCCTTCTTTATATTTTCTTCTATGATTTTGTTAAAGGTATTTTCTGTGTCTTTGACCTGAATTACTCCTCCTCCTCCTCCTCCTCCTCCTCCTCCTCCTCCTCCTCCTCTTCTTCTTCTTCTTCTTCTTCTTCTCCTTCTTCTCTTCCCTCCCCCCTCCTCTCCCCTCCTCCTTACTCCTCCTCCTCTCCCATCCTCTTCCCCTCCTCCTCTTCCTCCTCTTTCTTCTATATCTATTATTCATAGGTTTGGCCATTTCATAGTGTCCCATAGATTTCATGGAAGCTTTGTGCTTTGATCTGTTCTGACTGGACATTTTCTCTGACTGGCCTATCTCTTCTACCTTGTCTTCAACACCTGAAATTCTCTAGTGCACATCTTACAATCTGTTGGTGAGGCATACTTTGAGACCTTCATTTGACATCCTATGTTTACCATTTCTAGTCTTACTGCAGTCTGGGTTTTCTTCTGTGATTCTATTTCTTTGTTAAGTTCTACTTTCATGTCTTAAATGCTTTCATTATTTCATCCAAATGTTTGTGTTTTCAAGGTTTTCATTAAGAGATTTACTCCTTTCCTCTTTAAGGTCCTTGAACATATTCATAATCACTATTTAGAAGTCCTTGTGTCTTCAATTAAATTGCTTTTCTTGGGGTCCAGGTGATGATTTGAATATGCTTGGCCCAGGGAGTGGCACTATTAGGAGGTGTGGTCTCGTTGAAGGAAGTGTGTCATTGTGAGCATGGACTTTAAGACCCTCCCTGGAAGCCAGTCTTCTATTTGTCTTTGGAACAAAAAGCAAAATTCTCAGCTCCTTCAGCCCCATATCTATCTCGATCCTCGATGATAATGGACTGAACCTCTGAACCTGTAAGCCAGCCCCAATTAAGTATTTTCCTTTGTAAGTGTTGTCTTGGTCATGGTGTCTGTTCACAGCAGTAAGGCCCTAACTAATACAGAGCCTATTGCAATACAAGCTTCTAGAAGAGGTATGTTGTCTTGGCTGTCCATGTTTGTGTTTCTATGCTGTGATGAGGGGTCCAAAGTTGTATTTGAGGTGTTTCTTGGTGTAGATATCTGATTTTGTCTTTGTTGAGTGGTTTTTTTTCTTTCTTGTTATTACCCACTCTGGATCCTAGGCAAGTTTGCTGTTTGTGTGGTCCTCAGTACAGAGTATTTTGTAGCTTAGTTGGTACAGAGTGGAGAAAGGCTAGGAGAAAGAAAGCTTGAGGGGGAAGAGGGAAAGGTTAGGGAAACCCTCAGTTTGCATCGAGAGGTAGAATGCCCAGGGAACTGAGGTGGGGCTTGCTCCTGCAGGGAGGTTACAATAGGACCAAGAGTGAGTTCAGAGAGACCAGACCTTAGGACATCAAGGCCAGTGGAAATCACCTGCCTGGTCAGTGCCTGACACAAAGCAATAGAGCAGAGAGAGAAGGGAAGGCTGAGGGGAGGGGGTCCATGGGGGCCTGGGAGGAGTCTGAGGGGGTCCATGGGAAGGTTGGGGGGAGGCTGAGGAGGTTCATGCGTGTGCTGGAGAAACTCTATGTGTGAACCAAGATGCAAAGTCCCTAATTTTTCCTAAAACCGCAAGTTTGACTCTTAGCAAGAAGTTAGCAGCGGCACTGATCAAACTACTCTCACTCATCTTTCATAAACAAAAGGGCCTGGAGCTCAGTCCTGGACAGCCACAACTTGATGGATGCTCTTAGATGGAAGGTTTTCTGTGAGGAAAACATGGCTAGTCAAGCAAATAACAGAAATATAAGCAATTCTCCAGAATAAAAAAGTAAGTGATTTCATGAATAAAATCATATTTCACCAAATACAATATAAAAGAGACATAGCAAAATAATGAAAGTTATAAAGTTTGCAGCTGTTAATGTGTCACTGGTGTGCTTTAGTAAGACTTAGCGTGTTTAAGTTGCAAGCGCAAGGTATTGAGCCCTGCAGTAATAGCTTACCATGCAGTTTACCATCACTGCTTTGGCCAGGCTAAGGATCAGTACTTTTTTTTTTTAAATCAGATAGTCTTTTATTGAAATATTTTCTTGTTGCTTCTGAACTAGCTGGGCACTCCACCGCACCACTGTCGATGTCATTGATGATGTCATGAGGGTGGCGGCCATCCACACTGCAGCCCACAGACTGTGCAGTACCCAGGATCTCCTTCATAGTTCTAGAAAGTTCTCTGGCCAAAGACCAGTGTCTCATCTGCCGGGCACTGTTGACAATCTCATCAAAAGTGATGTTTCCACTGTGTTTAATGTTCTTCTGCTTCTTCCTGTCTCTTGGTGGCTCCTTAAGAGCTTTGATGATCAGGGCAGAGGCACCCCTCAGTCTGGGCCTGTCTGTTCTGGATGGCCAGTTTCACTGTAATTCTGAGACCTTTCCAGTCACCAGTAGCCTTGGCAATGTCATCAACTTTTTTGGGAGACAGACCTAGAGGACCAATCTTAAGGGTCAAGGCGGATGTGGCGCAGACCTCACCTCCGGTGCACCTCAAGTACACAACTTTAATCTTCTTGGGGTAGAACTTAGGCAGTGTGGCGGAGGCAGCTAGTGTCAGATGGACCTGGATTCTGGACGACCTAAGAAAGTTGCACCGTAGTCTCCTCCGAGACGAAAGCTGAAAAGCGGCAATCAGTACTTTTGCCCAACACTGCTTCTCAATATCCATTGGTCCGGATCAAAGGGAATAGCTTGACGTTCTTGGTGAAATGATTTTGAGCTCACCCACCCCTTAGCACAGTTGTTGGAGCACCTGGGCTCTTAAACAGATGAGTTTTGAGAATCTCTGCGCAACTCTGTTTCCACAGCACCTGACAGTCAAGGTGTGCGTGACCTGCTGAAACACCTCGCCTGTAAAATCTAGTCATCCTCTGCGTTTCTTATTTTGAGGATGGCGCTATAATTGTGTGACCAAAATCTAGCATAACACCAGAAGTGAAAGTAACGCCAGAAATAACAACAGAAAATTTTTGCGTGTACGCTTTTCTGCTGATACCCACATTCATTCCATCAGTTTACCAAAGCAAGATCCCTCGTATTTACTTCATGTGTCACTGGCCCTCCTTTGTCCACTTCTGTCCATGTGACGCAGTTCCCTAACAGTTCTTGTCCATGATGGTACCCAACACACTACAAACTTTGTTCATTTAATTTGCATTCTGCCCTCCTCCAGCATCGATATTTGATATTATCAAAATGGCCTGTCTATAATCCAAATGAGTCTCCCTGGTTTCTTGGCTCTTGAGAAACACCACACAGATGTAATGGTACTTCCTAATTGCTACACACGTGTTTCAATATTAAACTCAGCTCACTTACATACACAGGCACACACATACCAACCAGAGGGCACATCAGGCCTTCCCACCCTGAACCCTCACTCAGCACATTCTTACTTCTTGTTGAAGATCCAGATCATAAACAGCCCGGCCCAACTATGATTACCCGCTCTTAAGAAGCAGAAGAAGCAGAGGCCAGCCATGAAACAAAAAACAGGGTGATACCTTCCTAAAGAGCCCATGAAATCTTTGGTTCTCTTAAAATGTAATTATCAGACCTCAGGACTTAAACATTGATTATATTATGAGCATGTGACTTCAAGAGATTCTATACATGTATCTAATATCTGAGATAGTTTTTCATATATACTATTAGTGTTGTTGTTGTTGTTGTTGTTAGACCTAACATGATAGATAGCTACTCAAAAGAAATGCCTGCAGTTTTAAAACTAATACTTATCAGAATACCTGATATTCTAATGTATTGATTCATCTTTATATCAAGGTTCATTCTAAAATAAACTAAGATTTTAAAGGCTTCAACCTGGTCTTAAATGTTTCCATCTTGATCACAAATAAACCATGTATACTGCTCAAGCAAGATTTAAGAAGACTTTTAACTTCAGTGTTAAACCTGACAAGGAAGACCCACATATGGACAAGGGACACTGTCTAAAATGGCAGTGCTCAACCTGTGCATTGTGATCCTTTTAAGAGCCTACCAACCCTTTTATAGGATCACCTAAGACCATTGGGAAACACAGAGGTTCATAACAGCAGCAAAATTAGTTAAAAGTAGCGATGAAAATGATGTTATGGTTGGGGGTCACCACCGCATGAGGAACTGTATGTATTAAAAGGTTGCAGCTTTAGGGAGGTTGAGAACCACTAGTCTAAAAGCTATTCACACACACACACACACACACACACACACACACACACACACCAGTGTGACCATCTCTCTCATAAGGAAATGCAGCCTGTTTGCTTTGCCTAAGTAAATTCTTTGTTGAACAGTTTATTATTGAGTCATCAAAACTGTCAACTAGCTGTTTCATTGGGGGAGGGAAAAGATAGTAGCATTGCAGTGATATTGGACACTTAATCTAATAGGGTGGATCCTCTACAGAACTCCCATTTATTGGGATGTTTTGGACTAGGACCTGGCTCAGTGGTAGAGCAGCTGCCTAGAGCATGACCATGGCTCTAAGTTCAACTCCAAGTTCCCCCACAAAATCTTATTCCAAACTCTATTTTCCCTCATATACTAATCAGAACTATGCATTAATATGGGTGCCCATCTTTACAATGTGTGTTAATAATCTCAAGTTAAAAATTAACTTTTATTCCTGATAATGATATCCCAATGTGCTATGATATCATAAAATATATAACACAAATCAAAACAAGGATGGAATTTTTGTTCTGAAAAGATTATTTCTAATAGTTCAAATCCCCCACTAAAGTGCTTTTTATTCTAATACTTTGCCTGCATAAGTGATTGAAACCTTTGCTAATCTGTGGTTCATGAAAGCCAGCTTCCCCTCAATAAAGGTCCAGTGGTCAAAGATTCCCTTCTGGAGTCAATAATGTTTGCCAAACACTGTGACATACAAGATAGAGTAGGTCTTTGCCGCATGATTTTTCTTTTTTAGAGTAACTCCGCTGTGAATGCCTGAGAATAATGTCAACCTCCCCATAGTTTTTACTCCATAGCATTGGGTATGTAATCCCCAGAACAGGCATTCAAAAGCTACGTGTGCTGGCACATGTTCAAGGGAAGCAGAGACTGGCTGGCCATTGGATCTTGCTGTCCAGCCAGCCTGGCCTGGTGACAAGTTCAAAGCCGAGGAGACAGCCTAACTCCTAAGCAAGATGGGTGACACCTGAGGACTGGCACTTGGAGTTGCTGTATGGATGCTACATGTGCATACACACATGTGTACATGTGCATACACATGTGTACATGTGTGTCTACACACAGAGAGAAATGTACAATTTGCATACACACACACACACACACACACACACACACACACACACGTGCACACGCACGCATGCACACAAAGGATTTTTTTCTTAAAAGAAATTATCTCCCTTACAGTGCCATATGTGAAGCATAGACCGTGGTTAAAGAGAAGCCTTCGACATCTTTTTGTTTTCACACCCAAAGTCCCTCCTCGCATACGCCGCCCTTCTTTTGCTTCCTCGAGGACACTAGCTGAGCAAAAGCAGGGGCGGAGCGGAGAAAGGAAGGGTAAAGGCAGAAAAGCAAGAACAAGCACTTTTCAAAAGAAACAGTCTGCATTTCAACAGTCCACAGGCAACAGGCACCCAGAAATATGAAGATAAAAAGCCTAACTATGCCTGTTCCTCTCCCTTCCATTTCCCTTCCAGCATCTTCTTTGGCTCCTGAACTCTCCAGCCCAAAAGGCTTTACAATGAGTCAGTGGACATCCACACCCATGCAGAGCTCAGGCTTGCTGCAGGGTGTCAGGTTCTGCGTGCTCTGCTGCTCTAAGGGGGAGACTGTAACATTCATCTTAGACTGGTTCATTATTGAGGAGAAGAAAGGGAGCAGACACACCTAAGCTCTTCAGATACAAGTCCATGGCTTCGTTTAAAAAGTTAGAGGGAAAGGTAGGGAAGATGGTGCTTGCCCGTAATTCTGGAACTTGGGAAGCTGAGGCAGGAGGATCGGGAGTTTCAAGGGAGCCTGAGATACTGAGTGAATGTGAGAGATCTGCCCAGGCCACCTGAGATCCTGTCTGAAAAACCAAAGACAAGACGGGAAGGGAAGAGCACTCGTCTGTGCTTGCTCGCTCGCTCCTAAAGGATGTGGATGGAGTGGGATGCATAGAAATTCTTCAGTGACAAAATAAAGGGGTGTGTTTCTTAAGTAACAGACATCAGTGTCACACAAATGTAATCTGCCCCCTGAGTGCTGCTGCAGTCTTCAGTCAATTCTATTACCTAATCAATGTCTTACATAATTGATATTTAGGGGAAACTAAAGAGCCTTGAACACCATGTCTGCATCAACACACCATAGTATAGGACTATACCATATATACACCATACTATTGGAATATATCATATACACCCCACACCATAAGAATAACCAAATATACACAATACTATGGAAATATACCAAATACATACCATACTATAGAAATATACCAAATACACACCATACTATAAGGACTATACCATATACACACCATACTATAGGAATATACCAAATACACATTATACTGTAGGAATATACCATATACACACCATACTATAGGAATATACCAAATATACATTATACTATAGGAATATACCACTCTATAGGAATATACCAAACACACACCGTATTACAGGAATATACCAAATACACATCACACTATAGAAATGCAAGAGAGAAAAACAATCTCACTGTGAGACCATTGACGTTTACCAAATTAATCTGGGCATGTTTGGTGTTTAACATTGGCATTGACAGGATCTACAACCACCTGGGAAATCTGCCTCAAGGCACGCCCATGAGGGATTCTCTAAATTAGGTTAAGTGGAGTGAGGAGGTCCGCCTTAGCTCTGGGCAGCAACATTCCATGGGGTGGTATTCTGAACTAAATTAAAAGGAACTGATTTTTTTCCAAACAGCCACTTGGTAGTCTGATGCCTACTGCTATTAGAATCCTCTTGTGGCCACACAGTGCTCTAGAACAAGGCCATACTACCATCAAACTCCCAACACTGTTGTGTGTCTCTTGGTGATGAGCGCAGGATTCTGAGTGCCTGGACCATTCACCACTGCTCTCGTATCAGAGCTCCAAGGAGCCCTCTCCTTTAGACAATATTTTCATATTAAGAGAGCTTTTCTCTGCTGATCCTAAAAAGGCAGGCAGGTCTGGTCCACTGAGAGGTCTTGAAGCTGGTAGCTGACAGATCCGTTGACAGTTCTATACAGGAGACTTTCTGAAGGGGTTAAACTCAGAGGGAAAATAAAATGGCTCTTTCCAATTACGAGCCTCAAGTTCATTCCTGCGTTTCTACCTCCCGCCTGCCTTCCCTGTACTGTCTCTTCTAAAGCATGACCACTGCCTAATTAGCTCCACTTTTGCTATTTTTCTTCTTATTAAGTAACCTCGTGTTAGCAGTGTGTGGCTAACCATCTCTTCTTATAATTTGGTCTCGAGAAATAGCTGAAGAGTTTCGTGTTGATTTATAAGTGCTGAGAAAAAAAATAACCAAAAATCTTTGACAAGTAAAAGTGATAAATCTACCCAGTGTTTCGAAAGGACAAAGGTTATTCACAATATCACTCAATTCATAAGCACAAGAATCAAGCTGTGTGAGGAATCACACCTTAAGTCTCAGCACTTGGGAGGCAGAAGACCTCTGTGAGTTAGGGGTCAGCCTAGTCTACATAGCTAGTTCTAGATCAACTAGGGATACATAGTCTAAAAATTAGTAAAAAACTAACAAAGAAAACCTCCCAGCTTATAAGAAAACATCAATTTCAATATATATGAAAACATTAAGGGCACAAAGGAACCATGCTAAGTGTCTTACTGTTGTTCTATTGCTATGAGGAAACAACCATGACCAGGATAACTTACAGGAAAACAAAACTCTTAATTGGGCTCTTGCTTACAGTGTCAGAGGGTTAGTTTATTATCATCACGGCAGACAACATGCTGACAGGCAGACAAGCATTGTTACACCATGTCTGATGAGTGCCACAAGGAAGGGCAGGGAAAATATCAGTGGGCTCCTGAAGCAGCAAAAGCTTTTATTATCCCCACCACATCGGCAGACTGGACAATCAATCCGGGCTGCCAGACAAGAATTCAGGAGACTTGTATCTTCCGGCAGCCCTGAGCAGGGGCTGAAGCAGGATCTATAAACAGAAATCCGGCAAGTATCTGAACCAACTTATAGATATAATTTTCAACAAACAGAACTCAAGGGTTAGGAACTGTCCCCAGATTTCTATCCTTGTCAACTGACATTGAATGTAAGTGCTTTTGCCCAACCAATTAAATTCATTTGTTCTTTCTGTTGTTAGGAGCACGCATTGTGTTTTGGGTATAATTACAGTAGCATAGAGAGGAAGTTAATAGGCTTAGGTAAAATGAAGTCTGAAGTCAAAATGGCAGCACTTAAGACAAGTTCCTTTTATCTGCTTCCTGTAGCAGGGCACCATAGCAATAGCTGAGAGCTCTCACCTGATCCACAAGGTGCAGGGAGAGGGGGAGGGGGAGAGCACAAGCATGAGAATGGGCCTGCCATAGACTCTCAAAACCTCAAAGCCCATCCTCAATGATACACCAACTCCAACAAGGCCATACATCCTAATCCTTCCAAAACAGTTCCACTAACCACGTACCACACATTCAAACACATGAGCCTATGGGGCCTTTTAAGTCAAACAGCCACACCAAGAATGTTTAAGCAAAGTGAAGTGGGGTTGACTGGGATCCAAGCACATTGATTAGAATTTTAAAGGATATAGAGACAGAATGAATGGTCTATTTGAGATAACCTAAGAAAGTTTCTTATCTCCAGTGTAGACCAATAGTTTAGCACTAGATAAAAAACTCACTAGGCAGTAAGAAGTTTTTAACATTCTCCCTTGTCTTGAATGTAGCTTCTTCATTAGCACACAAAGCTCTAGACAAACAGCTCTGGCAGTCACCATAGACTGTCACCCTAGACACTGAGTCACTAATGACTTACCTTTCATATCATGCTCAGGCCCTGAATGACCATAGACCCAAAAGCCGGATGGCTCCAAAGCTCAGCATGATCCCCTAAGACAGTGGTTCTCAACCTGTGGGACATGACCCCTTTGGGAGTTCAATGACTCTTTCACAGGGGTCATCACCTAAGACCATCCGATATTTATATACAGAGATATTTACATTATGATTTATAACAGCAACAAAATTACAGTAATAAAGCAGCAATACAAAATACTTTTAAGGTTGTGTTCACCACAGCACGAGAAGCTAAATTACAGGGTCACAGCGTTAGGAAGGTTGGGAACCTCTGGCGGGTCACAGCGTTAGGAAGGTTGGGAACATCTGGCGGAGATCCTTCTACCTAAGTAATTCTGCCATATGTCTCCATCACCACTCCCTGGAAGTAGCACGGCTCGTCTCGATCGGGCCGGCTTCCGCCTCCTCCTCCTAATTGCTGCCAAGGACATTCCTGAAATATAAATCTTTTCCATTCTCTATTCACATATCCTTCTACACATCCCTATGATTTTCACATTAGAGTAATCCTCTACTCGTGTGAATGCAAAGCCTTGTGGGACTAGTTTCCTATCCCTATAACTTTCCCCATCAGTCATTCACATGGTGAGTATGCTTCTAATTCTTTAAACATCTGCACCATTCAGGCTTCCCTCCCTGCAGACCTCCACTCCCTCCCATTTCTAAGCTGACTCCCGTTTAGCACTTCATACTCGGCTGAGAAGCATCCTACCCTGGACCCTTCCATCATCCATCCACGTCAGTCTGGTCCGAGCTCTCGGGGAGCACACCTTTAGTGTAACCTTTATTCACAGGACTACAATGGCTGAGTTTACACGTTCTTCCCTGCCAGGCTTTAAAGTCCTTCTTCTTCAACCATATCTGCCTCTCGTCATCTAACAAGTCCCTAAAATACAAGCTGGCAAACTCATTCAGAGCAGAGCTGGTGAACAGATTATAAGGGGGAAATGGATATAAACTACTTGCCTACCTAGTTCAACCAAGCTCTTACACTTCACAAAACAGTTCCCATTCCAGGTAAGTCATGACGAAGCGTTTGCCAGAGAGTTTAGAACAGGGTCTATTTCCCCTGAGTAGACGCCAGCATCCAAGGAACATGATGAAAATCTCTACAAAATATTAAAATGGATAGAGGAAAATAAAGCTCAATTTTTATATATTATGCCCAGAAATCTTAACAGTCCAAAAAGGAAAAAATAAACACAAAATTATACAACCAAAAAATAAAAAAAATTTCAAGGGATATCTGAAAAATATAAGTTATAATTCTATTAGATTTAAATTTTTACAGGTAGTAAAATTACTTTCACTTGATTTACCCACCAAATAAAGAGACTGCATTTCAATGAGATCATTTCTTTGTATATTATACATGAATTGTTTCAACCCAAATAATCTAAATTGGCCAACATGTAGGATATTGGAAAAGCCAGTGATGTAATGTTTACATCCAGCTGAACCCTGAGAGGACTGTCCCCACTGGTCAGCAGGGAGAGAACTTAATGGGAACAAAATTCCAACAGTAAAGGGAATTTCATTGTAACATGGTAACAAGAGCAGAAACCAACAGCAGTGACTGTAGCAGTCAATTGTGCAGAATTAAGACAGGGACCCTCAGCAAACCTAAAGCTGAACTGAGCAACAAATCCTATTTTTTAAATGGTAATTTATTCATATGTCAAACTTTGTCTTTCTCACTGGTACTTTGTGGTGTGGAAACACTGGTCTCCAACAATGCAAACAAATCACTAGGAAGACTATTAATCCCCCAACATCTGGTGTTTAGTGGGTGCATCACTGTCATAGTGTAAGGTAACTCAATTTCAAGTCTTCTTATATTTGTCTGATTCAAAGCATGCATGCTTCATAAACCACAAATAAAAGAACACCTATTCTTCAAACATAGTGTGTCTTTCTTATTCCCAGATCAGTACATCCTAACTTCCAGTAAATCCTCCATGAAATTCACCAACAGCTGTGCAGGGGCGGCATATCCCTAGATCTCCCATTGCAACGCAGTGGTGAATTTCCCCAAGGACCCTCAGCAGTAGAACCTGTGGAGCAGAAAAATCTCAGCTAATTTATTTACCACCCTAAGGATCAAATCACAGTGCTTAGGTTTGAAAGAGACAAAGAGAGACACAATTTGAGAGAGATTATGTTTGGAAGACACTCCGAAAAATAGTTGTAGACAATAAAATAACTTCTAATGGGGCAAACTGATAACAGGTATGGCGATTGGAGTATCGACTCTGTCACCTTCCTTGGAACTTGGAATGTCACAGCGGACAAAACTCCCTTGCATGTGACCCAAATCAAGGAGCTCAAACACAGAATACTAAACTGCTTCAGAATCAGGTGGGAAAGATTCTGAAGGAACTAATTTCTCTGGAGGAGGAAGTGGCTACGAAGGCATCAGAGCTGGATTCTTCTCCCCCAGGACCCCCAAAGCAGCAGCAGTAGTACAGAGTGGCATCTCTAAGACTCGGGCCTTTTAATGGTGACTTTAGTAAATTTAATCCATAAGTACACTAAATATTAAGCATATGCCCTACCTTCCTTCCCATATACATACATGAGTGTGTGTGTGTGTGTGTGTGTGTGTGTGTGTTGATCTATTTTTGTTTTTTAGGAACCTTGATACTGATTTCCATAACTTGCATTTCCACCACAAGGGAATACGAATTCCTCTTTCCTTTCATCCACGTGGACATTTTCAACATTTTTTTTAACATTGGCATTCCGACTGTGGTGAGATAAAATCTCACAGAAGCCTTAATTTGCATTGTCTCCGGTGACTAAAACAGTGAACATTTTTCCGTGTTTCTCAACCATTTATGTTTCATCTTTTGAGAATTACTTCATTCTACTATTCATATTTTAATTGTGTTGCTAACTTATCTATTTAACTGTTTGAAATCATTTATATATTCTATATACTAACCCTCTTTCAGATGTATAGCTCATAAAATGTTTTCCGTTCTGTACACTTTCTTTTCAATGATGTAATAGTGTATATAGTTGTACAGAAACCTTGTAATTTCATGGTGTTCCACTTATGAACTGCAGTCTTTATGCCTTACTATTGGGGTCCTGTCTAGAAAGTTCTTTTCTATGGCCTTGATTACCTACTTTCTCTCCTTGCAGAGTCTTAATATTAGGTCTTAAATTGAAGTTCTTAATCTAGACTCCTCATGTGACAGGAAGAGAGATACAGTCTCTGATTGTCATGAATAGTGGAGTAAAAACAAATCTCACAGCACCATTTGATACTAGTAATTCCTCTACTTGTGAAAAAATTGATTTACAATGTCAATTTTCCCCTTCTATAGGATAAAGGTGAGCTACAGGAACAAATAGTCACACCCTCATTTTGCTATTTTAGAATATTCTGTAGAAGTACCTACCTATTCTATTTAGAAGCCATAAAAAACTAAAATATACCAGCAATTTATTTCGCTTTCTGTTACAAAATATTTGTTTAGCTTATGTTTCTAGGTAACAATCCATCAGAGAGAGAAGTCAGGGCAGGAACCCGGAGGCAGAAACAGTAGAGGCAGGAACCATGGAGGAACACTGCTTACTGGACATCTCACACACACACACACACACACACACACACACACACATGCACGCGCACATGTGACACGTGGCCTGGCATATACACAGATAGCCTTCTTACACAACCCAGATGCATCTGTTTAGGAATGGCCCCTCTTATCATGGATTGGAACATCCTTCATCAATTAACAATCAAAGAATTTCCCCACAGATAATGCCAAAGGCTAGTCTAATGTATTTCTTCAGTGGACATTCTCTCCTCAAATGTGACTATAGGCTCTGTCAAGCTGACAATAAAAATTAGCCAACACAGCCACTCTTCCACTGAGACTTTGGTAAGAATTCCAAAGTCCCATTTCACACGTATTAATACAGACAACTTAGGAAATACATACTCATATAGATACAAGATATATACAGAACTCCAAGTAGACAATATAAGAAAAGAAACATCCTATGCTATATTATAGTCAAAACACTAAATATACAGAGCAAAGAAAACAGACTATTGAAAAATGCAAAAACAACAACAACAACAACAACAAAGCAAGTTACACTTAAAGGAAAACCCATCGGAATAATACTTGACTTCTTAATGGAAACTATAAAATCCAGAAGGCCCTGGAGAAATGTGTTGCAAGTACTAAAAGACCGTGAAGGCCTGCTAGACTACTGTACCCAGGAAAACTACCTGCCATAAATGAAAGAGAAAGAAAAACTTATCATAAAACAAACATTCTAAAAAGTTCATATGGAACAAAACAACAACACCCTAAACAGAATACTAAACATAATGCTTCAAACTGAAGGGAGGACCCAGCACATCTGAAAGGCTCTAGAAATAAAACAAGCAATGCTAAAATTCAATTAAATACAAATCACAACTAAGAACAACACAAAACAGCAAAAAGACATCAAAATGACTACAATCTTGACACACCTTTCAACAATCACTTTTGATATTCATGACCTTAATCTTCTAATCAAATGACTCAGGATAGCTGAGTGGAGTAAGAATCCAAAACCATCTATATGCTGTCTTCAAGAAACTCACCTTGGCTTTAAGGTTTGGTACAAATTTAGATCTAAAGAATGGGGAAAATATTCTAACCAAATGGGATCAGGAAGCAACCAGGTGTTGTTGATATCCTACCATCTAAAAACACAGACTTCCACATAAAACTAATCAAAAGACAGAAAATGGCACTTCATACTAATTAGGGATCAATTAATCAAGAAAAAAATTACAATACTAAGCATATATGCACCAAACTCTGGTATATCCAATTCCATAAAAAAAATTCATGGTAATGGAATTAAAGACACAGAATAACACAAAACAAATCTAATATTACAGCACCTCAATTTCTCTAATAGATATGTCAATCTAGACATAAAATAAACAGAGAAACCTCAGATTAAATGATATCTTACACTTGGATCTAGCACATATCTACAAACATTTTATCCAGATGACAAAGAATATAAATTCTACTCAGCAACAAATAGAAGCTACTCTAAAATAGAACACAATCTGGGAACAAAGCAATCCTTAATACATACAGAAAAAAATTGAAATAATCCCACTTGTGTGACCTGACCATTCTGTGATAAAGCTTAAAACTAACATCAAAAGAATACAGAATATTGTAAAAGGACACTTTAAGAATTTGTACTCCTTTAAGCTGAAAAATCTCAAAGAAATAGTTGATTTTTTTAAATTCTTGATTCATACAAACTATCAAAGTTAAACCAAAAGGCAAACAGAACTCTAGTGTATGTATAAACTCATGGTGATTAAACCACTCATTATTGAATGATAAATGTGACAAAGAATAAATCAGTATATTCCTGGAACTAAAGGAGATGAAAACCCAACACAAGCAAGACACATACATGGTAATCAGTTGTAAGAGGAAAAAAATATATCCCTGTGTGCTTATATTAAAAACATAAGAAAGAATACCAAAATGACTTACTGACAAAACTCAAGAATTGGGGGCAGCAAGAACAAACCATACCCAAACCCAGTAGATGACCAGAAATAGTAAAATAAATGAACACAGAAATTAACAAAATTAGAAACAAATCAAAATTACACCAAGAGCTAGCTCTTTGAGGATATAAAGCATGGCAAATCCCTGGCTCAACCAAGCCAAAGAGAGAGAGAGGACTCACATTAACGGGGTAACAACCAAAGAGGAAAACACTTGTAAAAGACATCAAAAGAATACAGAATATTGTAAGGGGACACTTTAAGAATTTGTACTCCTTTAAGCTAGAAAATTTCAAAGAAATAGTTGATTTTTTAAAATTCTTGATTCATACAAACTATCAAAGTTAAACCAAGAAGTAATCAACAACCTAAGCAGACCCACAGCCAAGGAAAAGATGGAAATAACAATATAACATCTTCATATTAAAAATGATGTGGAGGCCGGGCGTGGTGGCGCACGCCTGTAATCCCAGCACTTGGGAGGCAGAGGCAGGCGGATTTCTGAGTTCGAGGCCAGCCTGGTCTACAGAGTGAGTTCCAGGACAGCCAGGGCTACACAGAGAAACCCTGTCTCGAAAAGACCAAAAAAAAAATGATGTGGGCCCAGATAGAGTCACACTAGAATTCCACCAGAATCTCAAAGATGAATGCAACTAATACTTCTTAAATTATATAAGCACCACGCCCAAACTCATTCTGTAAGGCCAGTATACTTCTAATACCTAAGCCAGTTACAAAACAAAAGCCAAAACTACAGGCCAATTTCCCTGATGAACACAAACGCAAAATCCTCAACAAAATACTACCAAACTGAGTGCAGGCACATATCAAGAGGACCAACCATAGCAATCAAGTTGGCTCTGTACTGGACATGCAGAGTTGGTTCAACATATGTAAGTCAATGGATATAATAAGTATGTAATGGATATAATAAGTATGTAATAGATATAAGTAACTAGATGGACTTAAAGAAAAAAAACACATGGCCATCTTAATAGATGCAAGAAAAGTCTTTGACCACATCCACCATGCTCTTATGATAAAAGTCCTAAAGGAGGACAGGAGGAACATACCCTGACATAATAAAGGCTATATATGAAAAACTCACAGCCAATATTGTCCTAAATGAAGGGAAATCTCAAAGCAATCCCATTAAAATCAGGAATGAGATAGGGCTGGCCACTATGCCCACTTCTTTCTACATAGTACTAGAAACATGAGTCAGAAGAACATAGCTAGAAACAAAAGTTGGTGGGATGCACACAGCTAAGGGGAAAATTATAGTTTATAGTTGCAGAGGGTCAGTTAGTGCATATAAGAGATCTTATAATCCAGCCAGAAAACTCATAGGAACAATTAACAACTCAACACAGTAGCAGGATATAAATAAGTTTCCAAAAATCACTAGCCACCCCATACACCAACAACAAGCACACTGAGAAAGAAGTCATGAGAACACCCCATTTACAGCAGCATCAGAGATAATAAAATATCCATAGGACAGCCTATGGATGGAGGAGAATGACATTTCATCTTTAAATCTCTAAAGAAGGAGATTGGGAAAGATAGTAGAAAATGAGAAGATACTTCATGTTTGTGGACCAGTGAAACTAATGCTGTGAAAATAAATGTCCTACCAAAAGCAATTTCCAGAGTCAACATAATCCTGATCAAAATATCTACAACATTCTTCTCAGAAACAGAAAAAAAAAATCTAACATTAATAAAAAAGCATAAAAGATTCTTGATCATCAAAGCAATCCTGAGGGGACAGAGATGGAGGGATTGATAGTCTTCAAAATATATGACAAAGCTATAAGAACAACAACAACAAAATAATAATAATAGTAATAGTAATAATAATCACCATCATCATCATCATCATCATCATCATCAGAAATGCATATACAGACAAACAGAACAAAATATAAGACCCAAACATGAGTACTAAAAATTACAACAGCCACCTGATATTTGAAAAACTATTCTGTGGATGAAGGACAGCATCTCCAACAAATGATGTTGGGAAAACTAAATGTCCACCTACCAAAGAATAAAATTAGACCTAAACGTAATGCCCTGCACAAAGACAGCACCAAGTGCCTCAAAGAACTCGATGTGAAACCTGAAGCACTAAAACTGCTAGAAGAAAACAGGCAGTATATCTTACAAAATTTGGGTATGGGAAAGGACTTTCTGAACAGGATTCTGTTTGCCCAGAAATTAAGACAACTGACAAATAGGACCTAAAAAGCTTCTAAAGAGCTAAGGGAACAATCAGTCTAGTGCAGAACTAACCCACGTAACAGGAGAGAATCTTTGCTAACTATACATCTGGCAGATGATGAATATCCAAAAATACACAGAAATCTCATAAGGCAAAGAGCCAGGGAAACAAATAACCCAAGAGGAAACCCAAGAGCAAGATCCAAACAGTCCCCAAAGGAAGTAAAAACAATGAGAAATCCTTCAAAACGTGCCTGCCGATCTTAGCAATTAGGAAAATGTAAATTAAACTAGCCCTGAGATTTCATCTTACCACAGACGTGTTTGGCTAAGAGCAGCGAAACAGCTGAAGGGAAATGCCCCCCAGGCTGTGGGGAAGCTGAAACGCCCATTCAGCGGAACGCCAACTGGCGCAGCTAGCCAGTCTATACGGCAATGTGAAAATACTCCAAAAGCCGAAAATAAATCTATGTCTGACTCAGCTGCGTCACTCTTTGGCCTCCACAGATACTGGCTCAGCCATCGTCACTGCCTCCCTATTCACAATAGCTGGGAAGCAGAAACGACATCTATGTTCCTTACTGGATGATGAAAACGGGATACACATGCACTGTGTAAAACTATTCAGCTGTAAGGAAGGATGCATGCATGAACTTTGTAGGCTAATGGATGGACCTAGAAAGTATTATACTGAGTGAGGTAATAATCCAAACCCAGAAGATGCTACGTGCCTTTTCTCATCTGTGGGTCCTAGCTCCAGATCCTCAGATGTCAGGATACAACATGGAGGAATTACAGAAGCCGGAAAGCTAGGAAGGTACTCAGCGGCCTGGGTTGATGAGATGGTAGAATACAAGTGATATGAAGGAGGAAATAGAAAAGCAAGGGGGACCTCAAGCTGGGAGGGGGGGAGATGGAGGAGATCAGTTCAGCAAGAGGAAAAGGAAGCAGGGGCGAAGAACACCAAAGTGGTTCTGAAAAGGTTCAAGAAATTTCATAGCTACCTAAAATCATTCACAATGTGTGTGTGTGTGTGTGTGTGTGTGTGTGTGTGTGGTCTTAAAGAAAGCTCTACCGCTTGGGTTGATGATGCTCCCCACAAGAGCCATTAACTAACCAAAATCCCTGTACTAGGCGTGAGAAAGGTCCCTTCAAATGGTTGGCCAGGGTAGTTCAAGCAATGCCCAAAGCAATACAGATGGTGCCAGGGCTTGTCTCTCCGAAGTGGAAGGCAAGCCCCTGCTGCTGAAGACACAACTCGGATGACTCAAGCTGGGTCTGACCTGTGGTCTAGCTTCCATGCTTCCAGAGAATACTATGCAAGCTGCCAGAGGAGGGAAGCATTTAGATGTCCCTACCCCGCTGCTGACACCTAAGATCAACGAGGATTACCAGCACAGCAAGATTTACATAACAGTGTTATATGGAACAGGCACAAGGCAGTGATAGCCAACCGCTCTCCAGCTGCCCTTCAGACCCATTCCACAGGCGGGAAATCAAGCCTGGAACTAACCAGCTTCCCAGGATCAGTGAGGTCATGGAACTCAGAAGAGAGTCTACTAGCGCCACATTGCTAGACCACCTACTCCCTAACTACATTCTAAATCGTATCCTTATACCCTCGGGTAAGTATAGCTACCACCCCTCATCAAAGAGGCCTCTCTTTACTGCTGAACCACAACTGGACACAATGGCCATCACAGGGATTCCAGCCCCAGTGGGAGGGAGCATCTGCCTCACAGCTCCTCAATCTGTAGCATTACAGAAGAAGAGGCTGGAAGATTTTTAAAATCCAGACTACCAGCAAGTTTACAGTGAAACAGTTTCTCCAAGAAATGGCTGCATAAACCAGATCTGAACAATAGCAATAATAACAGACATGCTAATATAGAAGGGAGGCTGATCTCATGGGGTCCCACCCCTGAATACGGAAATACAGACCACTAGTGACCACTGAGGGAGGGAGACACCCTGTAACCTGTTGTCCATTTCAAGGCAGTCGGCCCTGAAATCATATACACGCAAAAACACACTCCAGGGTTTTTTTTTTTTAATTTACTTGTGATGCATATATATGCAATAACAATAGAATTAAAATCAGGAATGAAATGGCTATCAGCTTGAGAGTAAGGAGGATCTGAGAGAGCTAGAGAAAAGGAAGGGATGGGGGACGTGTCTTAATTATATTATAACCAAACACATATTAAAATTGAAAATGAAGAAAAGACATTCTAAGATGGTACAGGACTTTGCATTTACATGTGAAGGAAGCAGTTGTAAGACTGTCACAGGTTAACACCTCTCTTGGTGTCTTGAAGACACCTATTTACCCTGTGGGGCATTCACCTGGGAGAGGAGTGTTTGTGGCATGGATGATGTCATTTAAACTCTGAAGAACACAAAGGAAGACTGGTGCATGACAGACAAAGCAGTGACCCAGTCCAAACACCACAGGGGTTCAGACGAAAGGTGAACTTTTTGGGGTCATGTGCGGAAGAAATGTCCTTGCACTAATCAGTCTTTTGTCTGGATTTCTCCAATCAGGAGAGGAGTCACTGGACAGAAGGAAAGGGATGAGGGTGTGGAAGGGGCGGTTATGGGCATAGATAATTCACGGAAGCCACATGACCCACTCATGGGGAGGCTGCTGCTACAAACGGATGCTCAGCCAGAGAGTCCTAGAAATCTAGTAGGAACTGACTTCTATCTGAATTTCAACAGCGAGTTTATGTAAAATCCCCTCCACGAGACTCTTCAGGAAAGCAATCAAAAGCCCTGCTGATGTTCTCTTTGTTATTGCACTGAATGTGATTGCTCACCACACTTTGTATTTTTCCTTAAAATGAGGGAAGTCTCTCCTCTGGCAGGTTGAGGGCATTGTGTGGGGGAGAGAGAGAGAGACAGACAGACAGACAGAGAGAGAGAGAGACAGAGAGAGAGAGAGAGAGGTTAGTGAGCCCTGAAACAGGATGGGAAGATGTTTAGATGAGATATTTATGTTCAACTAACTGTCATGATGGAAGAAAGAGGGTGAGGAGGGAGAGGGAAGAAGGGAAGGAGGGAAGGAGGGAAGGAGGGAAGGAGGGAAGGAGGGAAGGAGGGAAGGAGGGAAGGAGGGAAGGAGGGAAGGAGGGGAGAGGGAAGGACAGAGGGAAGGGAGAGGGTGAGGGAGGGAAGGAGGAAAGGAGTGAGGGAAAGCCTGAGAAGTAAAATAGAAAGAATGGATCTGTAGATGTATTAGGTTTAGGAGTCAGCATAACCTAGCAAAGACTTACTTCAGAACTTATATTAGTGTGGATCTGTGATACAACAGACACATTGTCATGGAAACTTAGATGACTCAAAAGCTGCCATCGGACTTCCTGTGGAGGGACTGACACACTCATTTGGTTTAGTCTGCTCAAGATCTCCATGAAAGAAAAATTTTTTGGCGGTGGGGGGGACGAGGCGGGGGGGGGGGGACACTGGCATGACAAGAAATCTCAGTGTTTTCTTTGATCTCTCATTAAAACCAAGTAATAACCCTCTGATTGAATAAGCCAAGTAGCACTTTCATGGGAATATAATTTGTAAAATGTTTGTAACTTGGAGTTTCTGACTTATGGAATCTTCAGTGTTCACCTGAGAGTGTCCTAGAAGGAAGACATCATTCCCAGGGGCTGACAAAGCACTGCTGTTTTGAAGGGAGGAAGCCTTCATTCACAGCTTTGGAGGGTTCTACTCTCAGACTACTGACTCCAGTGCTGGACTACAGGAGGTCAGGGGGCCTGTGAAAGAACACTGTGGATTTTCTCACAGAGGTAAGGAAGGCAGAAGGGCCTGAAGAACACACGTGTCCTTCCAAGGCTCAACCCTCCATATTCTAGGTCGCACCTTCTAAGTTGTGAGGTTGCCACGTGCCAAGAATGCATTCAGTTGTGGAATATCCCTTGATTAGTGGCATCCTTACCACCCAATCACCTCTCAGTGTTTGACTGGCTGGGGACCACACCTTCAATGTGTGTGTGTGTGTGTGTGTGTGTGTGTGTGTGTGTGTTTAATTTCACCATAAAACATGGTGTACCAAATACAAACACAATACTAGTAGCAAAGATGAACCATTCCTTCTTTTCTTGAACTTCTCATTAATTTGGCTAATAATAAAATAAAACATAGTCCTATTACCCAACCACCATGCCTTACAATGCTTTTACACCTGGACAACCAAGGTTTCCAATGGAAATTCAGATTATCACATAGAACAGAATGGAGGGGGGGGAAGAAGGGTGCCTGTGGCATACAGCTGAAGAGACAAAGCCAAGTTTTGCTATGAAACTGATATAGTAACTCATTAAGCCCAATTACTAGAGACAATCAGTTTCTAAATTGGCTACTAGGTCCAGCTAGGACTGAGTTTGTTGACAATCTTAGTTTTTAATGATTTTGATGTAAAGATCCCTGCAGGCCATTTCTGCTAATAGAGCTGGTGTGATGAGCACGCTCTGTTGACAGTTCCATTCCAGCTGAGACATTGCCGCGGCTCCCAGCCTCTGTTTCATCTCAGCTTAATGCAAATCAGCCAAAGGTTTTAATACACCGATTTTTCTTGCTGGTGAAACTTAATTATTTCACTCAACCAGGTTGGAAAATAGAGATAATTAATGATGGCATATGAATTGTCACAAGATTGAGAAGACCAGGAATGAAAATTCCAAAACATCTTGAGGGAACTTTTATCAACAGAGACTATCCATTAGAAAGAATGCTGGGTGCTCACAGTTGCTCAAAATGAACAGGTCAGCTGTGGTGGCTCAGAGTACATTCTCATCTAAATACAGCAATAAAAAGTAATGGAAACAAGATGCACACCATTGTAACGGTTTCAGACACTGCACTGGATACACTGGATACAACTAATTTCAAATGTTCACCCATAGAGGAAGAGAGCTTCCACAGTGACACACTCAAGGATGGATATTGCTAAAATCAACAGTTTCACAATACAGTAAGCATATGTACCTGAAAAGCAAATACTTTTCACCAATATATGTATAAGAAACAAATTACAAATTTGTATCACATTGGAAATATATTATCTTTAAAAGTGAAAGGAATGGACTCATAGATGTAGTATGATTAATAAAAATTTATGATTCAACTTAACATTACATACTATCTTAAATACCAAAATATTGAAAATATCCTTGCAAAAGTTGATACATTAAAATCCTTGTCTGAATATAAGAATTTTATATGACTAATGTGCCTTCTTATGTGATTAAAACCTTCATTTGCTCAATTCAGGTAATAATGCTTTGGTTCATATTTCTTTCCAAAAATAACAAAGTAAGATAATGTAGCAATTCTTTCATTTAAAATAGTCATAATTACTAATTTCAAATTCTATTTTTTTAACCTTTTTCTTGGCTACTGTCAACCAATAGGAATTTTCCCCAGGGATCTTGTACCTGTTGAGTTGATAAAGCAATTCTCAATTCATATGAAGAAACAAAAAACTCAGGGTAGCTAAAACAATCCTACACAATGAAAGAACTTCTAGAGATATCACCATCCATGATTTCAAGCTGTACTACAGAGAAATAATAATTCAAAGCACATAGTTCTGGCATAAAAACAGATATGATGGAAAAAAGAAAATACCTTTAACAAATGGTGATGGTCTAATTAGATGTCTGCATGTAAAAGAATGCAAATAGGTTCATATTTATCATCCTTCACAAAATTCAAGTCCAAGTGTACCAAATCTCAACATGAAACCGGATACACTAAATCTAATAGAAGAGAAAGTGGGGAACTGCTTTGAACACATTGGCATAGGAGACAACTTCCTGAACAGAACACCAATATATCTCAGGCACTAGGATCAACAATTAATAAATGGGACCTCATGAAACTACAAAGTTTCTGCCAGGGTAAGGACACCATCAACAGAACAAAATGGCAGCCTACAGAATGTGAAAAGATCTTCACCAACCCTACATCTGACAGAGGACTAATAGCCAAAATATATTAAGAATTCAAGAAATTAGATACCAACAAACAAAACAACCCAATTAAAAAATGGGGAACAGAGCTAAACAGAAAATTCTTAACAAAGGAATCTCTGATGACCAATAAGCACTTAAAGAAATGCTCAACATCCTTGGTCATCAGGAAAATGCAAATCAAAATGATTCTGAGATACCTGTCAGATGGCTAAGATCAAAAACTCAAGTGACAGTATATTCTGGCAAGGATGTAGAGCAAGAGGAATGCTCCTCCATTGCTGGTGGGAGTGCAAACTTGTACAACCACTTTTCAAATCAATGTTGTGGTTTCTCTGAAAATTGGGAATAGTTCTACCTCAAGACCCAATTACACCACTCCTGGGCATATATTCAAAAGATGTCCACCATACCACAAAGATTCTTGATCAACTATGTTCATATCAGCTTTATTCATAATATCCAGAAAGTAGGTTGAAGAGATGGCTCAGTGGTTAAGAGCACTAACTGCTCTCCTAGAGGTCCTGAGTTCAATTCCCAGCAACCACCTGGTGGCTCACAACCATCTGCAATGGGGTCTGATGCCTTCTTCTTGTGTGTCTGAAGAGAGCAATGGTGAATACATAAAATTAAAAAAAGTAATAATATTATCCAGAAAGTGGAAACAACCCAGAAGTCCCTCAACTAAAGAATAAAGAAAATATGTTACCTCCACACAATGGAATACAATTCAGCTATTAAATATAAAGACATCATGAAATTGGCAGGCAAATGAATAGAACCTGAGAATATGATCCTGAGTGAGGTAACCCAGACCCAGAAAGACACACATGGTATGCACTTACTTATAAGAGGATATTAAACATAAAGTACGGGATAACCATGCTACAGCCCACAAACCCAAGGAGACTAAGTCACAAGGAGGACTCAAGGGAGGATGCACTTAGAAGAGGAAAGAAAATAGACATGAGAAGTGGACGAGGGAAGGAATAGCATGGGAGAGGGGAAAGGGATAAGGATCCGGTGTAAGACGATGCTTTTGAATGAGAATAGAAATCAATGGGGGACATCTCTGGGACTAGCTGAAACCCTGGGACAGGGGAGGCTCTGGAGAGTCTATGGGGGTGACCCTAGCTGGAACCCTAGCAGCAGGGGATATGGATACTGAAGTGGTCACCATATGACTGGTTTTTATAGAATACTGTTTGGTGGTGAGAAAGTTGGTAATGATAAACTATTTCATCAGCCCGTTCTCATCTCTAGATAGGTGATCCAAAGGGAAGAGAGACGTTAAATCTGAGTTGAGTACACCAGAAGGCAACGGAACGTAACCATTATAGACAGAATATTCCACACAAAAGGATTCTCCTCATTAGCCCAAGGAGCTTCCTCTAAAGTAGATCCGCAATCTAGTCATCAAATCAAACCTTACTGTCTTAGTTACTTTTTCATTACTGTGAGGAAAAAAACACAATGACCAAAGGCAACCTATAAAAGAAAGCATTTAATAGCTTATAGCTCCAGAGATTTAGAATCTATGGCCATCAATGGTAGGGGCCTGGCAGCAGGCAGGCTGACCTGGCACTGGAGCAGTAGCTGAGAGTTCACTTGTTAAGAGGCTAGTCACTAGTCACACCTACCAATACTAAAGCATTGAAATGATCTCAGGTGTCTAATCAGTTCATAGTGAGATAAAATGAGAAGCCAGTCCCAAGGAAAGTTACAGGAAGTGAATAAACACATGGAGATGAAGAATGTGCTCTTGCATGACCACTGAGTCATCTGAGAAATCAAGGCAGAAATGAAAAGTTCCAAAATTAAGGAGATAATGAAACAGTTTATCAGAAGCTCTGAGATGTGGGTGAGTCAGCTCCAAGGGAAAAGCTTACAGTTGGGAATGTTTGCATCAAACAGCCAGAAAGATCTCAGCTGGAGACATGGCTCAGTGGTTAAGAGCACTGACTGCTCCTCCAGATGTCCTGAGTTCAGTTCCCAGCAACCACATTATGACTCACAACTATCTGTAATGGGATCTGATGCCCTCTTCTGGTGTGGCTGAAGACAGCTACAGTGTGCTCATATAAATAAATAAAACAAACAAATCTAGAAAGCTCTCAAATAACCTAATGACATTCTAGAAAAATGTCAAATCCAAAACCCCACTAAGCAACAGATCCAGGTAGAAGTTAATGACACAAAGACTCAAAGATCTGGCCAGAATCAGCTCTTTGATAAAGTAACTATGATTTTCAAAGCCTTAGTAACACTGACCAAAAAGAAAGAGGAGACCCAATGTACACAAACAAGAGGTGAGAAAAGCAGCTCACCTGCTTTTTGAAAACTTGCATTCATCTAGAAAACATGGATGGATTGTTAAACAAATATGGCCTATCAAGATTAAATCCAGAAATCAGAAATAACTTAAGCAAACCTATACTGGTCAATGAGATTGAAGCTATATAATACAAAGCAGACAAAGCCAGTCAGGACCAAACAGTTTCGCTGCAGTGGTCATCATGACCAAATTAGTTTCATCTGGGACTGCAGTTGCTGGTCAAACACAAATCGGTATCAATGGGAACACGCTGGGCCTAAGGATAGAAACAGTCGTTACAGTTTCCTCAGGAGCAGCTTTAGCAAAGCTTCACCATCCACTGATGATAAATCCCAAAGAGACAAAGAACAGAAGGAATACACCTCCATATAATAAAGGTTACATGTGACAAACCATAGCCTGCTTGATACTACATGGGGCAAAACTCAGAGCTTTCCCTCCAACGTACAGAATAACAGGATACTGCCTGCTCTCCTCCCTTATAATGTGATGACACTAAGGCAGGAAAAACCAAATGAGAGATATAAACAGCCAAAGAAGCAACCATGTTCTTTCTATTTGCATGTGAAGCCATTCTATACTTAAAAAGCCCTGAAGTCTCAACCAGAAAACTTTTGGATATGATCAACACTTTTAGAAAAGTAGGAGTAGAGGAATAGCATACAGACGCCATTAGCTTTCCTATATATGAGCAATGAAATTGCTCAAAATACACAAGGGGGAAAAGACCATTCACAATAGCTTCCAAAAATAAAATACCGAGGAATAAATCTAAACAAGGAAGTGAAAAACTTTTACAATGAAATTTTATGATGCTGGAGAAATAAATCGAAGAAGACATCGAAAATGTAATGCCTGCTCCATGCTCACAAACAAGCACATTAATAGTGTGAAAACAGCTGTATTACTCAAAACAATCTACAAAGTCAGTGCAAATTCCATCAAAATTCCAACAAAATGTCTCTCAGAACTAGAGGAAAACTATCTGAGTTTCATACAGAAGCACCAAAGGTCCCAAATAGCTAAGTAGCATAGACTGCAGAGCTAGGGGTGTCAAAATCCAGTCAGACTGCATTCCAAAAGGCCACTGAGATGGTGGATAAAGACGCTTGCCGCCAAGCCTGATGACCTCAGTTCAACCCCCAGATCCTACACATTGGGAAAAAAAGAAGCAACTGTTGCAAGTTTTCCTTTGACCTCTACATGTGTGCTAGGTAAGCACACACACACACACACACACACACACACACACACATTTATTTTAAAAATTATATTACAGAACAATGGGGGGACTGCATGGGACTGGCACTAAAGTAGATATGTAGAAAAATAAAATAGAGTGGAGTAGAATAGAATAGAATAGAATAGAATAGAATAGAATAGAATAGAATATCCAGAATATAAATTAGAACACTTACAACCAAGTTTTAAGCTCTCAATAACACTATGTGGTTAAAACCTCTTTAAGGAATGGTGCTGGTAAATCTGGATTTGCACATTTAGAAGGCAGAAACTAGACCCATGAGTCTCAACTTGCACACAGGTAACAGAGTAAACATAGATGTCCATCAGATGCTCAGTGGATAGTGAGAGCCTGATACATGGAATGTTCTTATTCAGTTAAGAAAAATGGAATTATGAAAATTGCAGGGAAATGATGGAACTGGAAAATACTGAACTGAATGTGCTAAGAACAACCTGCAGTATGATTGGATGTGAAGTTCTCTCCACAGGAGTGAATCCCTATCCACTACTGTAAACCTGGTCAGAGGTCATAGGCTGTAGCAGGAAACATGCTACTGTTGTTTTGCTAAGAAGACATGTTCACGATACATGTTTATATCCACCCATCAGTGATACCCCAGGGCTTCTTCAGAGAAGCTTCCAATGACAGAACACAATACAGAACAAGGAGTCTCCTAACTGCTTCAGCCATTGAGCAGGACTGAGGGTGGATTATTCAGGCCTAATTGTGAGATCTCCATTACCCTCTCCAAGTCTCAGAGAAAACGCCAGAGTGAGAGAAAGGTAAGCAGGAGATGGAGACTCATGCCACACAGAGGTGTTTTCTGACCATGAAAAGGCTGCTGCTCTCTTGTGCTCACTGTGGCTATGGCTGTCCCCACAAGGCAGCACAGTTGGGCCTGCCAAGACTTCATCATAGATGGGGGAGGAGCACATGAGGCCCTGCACCTCCCTGAGGGACAATTGAGAGTTGATAGTCCTTGAGTCAAAGGGCATCACTTTCTCAGTGGTGTAGTCACTAATAAGTTGTCCATGTTCCACTGGATAATCATCCACACAATCTCATTCGATAAACCTTAGTTAAAAATAGCACACACACACACACACACACACACACACACATATATATACACACACATACATGCACACACAAAGACACACCCATATACACACACAAAAACTCACAGACACAATATACACACAATACACACAGAGACACACAACACACACACATGTACACACACATATACATGCATATACACATACAAATACACATATATATACATACACATACTACACACAGTACACACATGTACACATAGTACATGAGATTAGAGGGGAACTTATTGGGAAGAAGCAGCATCTCAAGAGGAAGGTAAGAGTTTGAAGAGGAGATAAAAGAAGCTGTATTGCCAGACAGTGGCAGTACACACCTTTAATCCCTGCACTTGGGAGGCAGATATGTGAATTCAAGGCCAGTCAGCGCTACACAGAGAAACCCTGTCTTGAAGAGAAACAGAGAGAAGGGGGTGGGAGTGGCTAAAGGGACATGAAGATTACTAAAATTCATTGTATTATATACATGTATGAAACTGTCAAAGAAAAAATAATTTAAAAACAAACAAGATATAAGCAAAAGCAAAGAAAAAAACCAACCTCCTCTCAGGACTTTTAACAGCACATGAAATAACTTTAAGACTTTATGAGTGTAATTATATGAAATTAAGAAGTTTCACAATAAAGTTTCACACAGCAAAGAAAACAGAGAACTGATAGAATAGAGAAATTTCTTTGCCAACAGCACATCAGATATGTGATTGATATCCAGGATATATGAATAACTTAAAATTAAACACATAGAAAACTTTATCTGAGTAATACATAGGCTAAACAATTCTCCAAAAAAGAGAGAAAAAATGCCAAAGAGTGTTTGAAAAAAATTATCCAGCATCCTTAGCCATCATGAAATGCAAATTAAAACTGCTTAGAGAGTCCGCCCACCCGGTCAGAATGGCTATCACCAGGGGAAATTTTTGACAACAAATGGCAGATGGAATATGGGGAAAGAACCACTGTGAAAATCCGTGCAGAAGCGCCTCAAAATATTGACGATAGAGCTTTGTATGGTCCAGCTATTCCAAAGCAACATCCACAGAATTACTTTGTGTGTCATGTTTATGGTTAGACTGTTCACAGCAGCTGGGAACTGGAGAAGGCCGAGTTGGCCATGTACGTACAGATGGCTGGGTAATGAAGATGTGGCACGTACACACGGTGCCTTGTTATGCCGCCATCACAAGTAAAATGAAATCAAGGCTAGGAAGATGGATGCATTAGAACTTACTCAGCTTGGTGAAATAAACAAGACTTAAGAATAGTGAATATTTTCTCTCAAATTTAAGTGTGTGTGTGTGTGTGTGTGTGTGTGTGTGTTTTCTAGGTCACAAAAATATTAAAGGAGCAGTGAGAGAGCCATGGGATACGATGGAAGCAGAAACGGAGAGAGTCGTATGATGTGGGTCATAGGAGAGCAGAAGGGGACGAACCAGGGGAAGGAGAGAAATCAGCAAGAGCAGAAGAGTACATAGGGGGAAAATATTGATCGGGAGCGAATGAAAAAAGACACAGTGGGGCACGTGAGTGTGAAGATGCCAGGATGAAACCGTCACTCCAATTTCTAATCTTAAAAATCAATAGAAAAATTTCTACCATCAATCTTCAACACTTGAAGTATAGTTTTGGGTTACTATGGATATTTGCTGGAATGTTTAACTTCAAAGCTGCTATTTGTATTCCTGGCTTGAGTTTCATTTATAAAATAAAAAGCTGTTCATTGAATTTGGAGGTTGGGATTAGGACAGAATTCCTAATGATTTATAAATGTATCGGGAACATAATTCTGCCTGTTTGTACTATTGATTTATGCAAAGTGGCATTCTGAGCCCTGACAATTATAAAATCTAAACACTGATTGACTCTGAAGTGTGCTGAAGGTGCTCTTCATCCTACACTATAAAATATTCAGCCAGGATTTAATTCGCTATATAAAATGAATAAGCACATCTATCTCATTAATGTGGAATTTTTCTTTCATATTTAATGAGTGGTGAAATTACCAAGGAATCTTATTAAATAGTTCTTTGTGGTTTATTAGTAATAAGTGTTTGACTTGTATATATACTTTATTTACTACATACTTAAGGTAGCATAAAAATTACTCAGGTATAAAGGTGTCAATACACAAGACATTTTAGAAGCCCAGAACTAAATTAAAAACACAGAGAAGATTCAATAAAATGAAATAAATAAAATGAGATGAAGGAATAGACATCACAGCTGAAATTATCAAAAGGGTGACATGAGGTCATTGTGAAGAGACACACACCAATGAACTTAGAAAGAACAGACAAATTCCTAAAAACAACAACACACCTGTACCTCTTGCCAAAGTAAAATAATTAGTAATGATAATTGATGTTTTAAAACAGGCTAAGGAAGGGAGAGCAGCTGTGAGAAGGGGCCACCAGTGATCGTCAGATGTATGTGTCCTTAGACATACTGGGATATAACACATGTCTTTCACCGTAGCTGTTATCAAAATAAACAGGGAATGTAGAAAACCAAAATCTATGCATGCTATCAGTGGAAATGCAAAATGGTGCAGTCACAATGAAAACATAGATAGCCCTCAAAAAAATTAACGACAGAACTTCCACATAACCCATGGCTCTGATTCTATTTAGCCCAAAAGTTGTAAATAGGATCCTAAGAACATGCTAGTACCCCATGTGTTGAAGTACTACTCACTACACAATATCTCCACAGCCTAAAATGCCCACCAGCATAAATAATTAAAATGTAATGCATACAACAAAGTACCATGCAACCTTAAAAAGCAAGGAAATTCTGCAGTGCACCTCAGTGTAGATCACCCTTGAAGAGAGTGTGCTGAATGAAGTAAGACAGAAGTGAGAGGGAAATGCAGTTGGTTTCCATCTACGTGAGTATTTAAAAGAGTCGGATTCATTGCATCAAAGTGGAATGATGGCCGCCAGTGGCTAGCACGACGTGAAATGGGGGACTGCAAGCCCACAGGCACACAGTCCCAAGTGGTCAGGGTGGAGCCTCTTTTGTCCTGCATTGTATCCACATCAGCAATCATGCACCCTACACTAGGCAGACTACAGTGGCAGACATCGTGCTAATTGTACCTGTACAGTAAAATAAAAATATTAAATGATGAACTGCAAACTGTAGGTGAGTCTCTCAGAGTAGCATCTGTAAGTAGAAAGAACATATCTCAATCAGGATTTAGTAAGTAAATTTAGAGTATCTAAAGAATGCGTATACTTAGAAACTTCCCACAGAATTGTAAGAATATTTTATTCCCTCTAATGCTATATCCAGAAGTCCATATTGCCTAAACTTTATATCAATCCTGGTTAAAAGCAGCAATAAAAATGTGTTTTACTTTGTGAGTTTTTAGGAAAAGAGGCCACATGTGTGAGTGTGGATAGCCCTGGGCTCGTACTTTGATGTTAATTCCACTCCTCAGAGGGGCTGCAGATGAGGAGTTGCCTTGTGAACTGTCTCCCCACCTTGACTTTTCAAATAAAGGCTTGAGCCAATGATTGGGCAGGAGGAAAGTGGGAGGGGCAGAGTCTAGGGGAGGAGCTACGGGGTATAAAACAGGAGGAGGAGGAGCAACGGGAGGAAGAACAGGAGAGAACAAGAGGGAAGAAACTAAGAGAAGAAAGGGGAAGAAATGGAGAGAGAAACGGTTAGAGAACCGGAGAGGCGGCAGGGAGAGAAGCTCGGGGCCTAGAGAAACTGCAAGTTGTATGGGATAAAATAGATTGAAACAGAGTAGTAGAGTGGGAGGCCTGCCCAGTCTAGGCTTGTAACTTGTTTTGTTAACCGCTGAGCTGAGCTTTCATTTACCGGGGAACAGGGTTGGATACTTAGTAGCAACAAAATGGCTGCCCAACGTATTGTTTAGAACCTAACAAACCTGAGATAAAACGTTAGCTGCCTGAGAAGCCCTGAACGGCTCGGACAGCAGATAGAAAGGGTTCAGGACCAGATAATTCATTGATATAAGAGAGATATATAGTATTTTGATACTTAAAGATGAGTAGAACAATAAAGACCGTTTTGGCTTTAGGTGATGATATTTTGAGTGATTTTGATGAGATTTTGACAGGAATGGATTTAGAGGAAAAAGTTGTTGGTATTGCAGTACTTATTCTCTTGATTTACTATGTCATCTCAGGAGCCCTAGACAAAAAATTCCTTGCCGTAGAAAAGAGATTACAAATAACAATTGAAGGTGGGAGACAGGAGTTAGAAAAGATGCTAGAACAAAGGATGAAGCAGTTCGAAACACTAGAACAGAAGATACAGGAAATTATAGAACAGAATAAGAGACAGAAGGAGGAGAATGAAGGTGGGAGACAGGAGTTAGAAAAGATGCTAGAACAAAGGATGCAGCAGTTCGAAACACTAGAATTGAAGACCCAGGAAATTATAGAACAGAATAAGAGACAGAAGGAGGAGAATGAAGGTGGGAGACAGGAGTTAGAAAAGATGTTAGAACAAAGGATGCAGCAGTTCGAAACACTAGAATTGAAGACCCAGGAAATTATAGAACAGAATAAGAGACAGAAGGAGGAGAATGAAGGTAGGAGACAGGAGTTAGAAAAGATGCTGAAACAAAGGATGCAGCAGTTCGAAACACTAGAATTGAAGGCCCAGGAAATTATAGAACAGAATAAGAGACAGAAGGAGGAGAATGAAGGTAGGAGACAGGAGTTAGAAAAGATGCTAGAACAAAGGATGCAGCAGTTAGAAACACTAGAATTGAAGACCCAGGAAATTATAGAACAGAATAAGAGACAGAAGGAGGAGAATGAAGGTGGGAGACAGGAGTTAGAAAAGATGCTAGAACAAAGGATGCAGCAGTTAGAAACACTAGAATTGAAGACCCAGGAAATTATAGAACAGAATAAGAGACAGAAGGAGGAGAATGAAGGTGGGAGACAGGAGTTAGAAAAGATGCTGAAACAAAGGATGCAGCAGTTAGAAACACTAGAATTGAAGACCCAGGAAATTATAGAACAGAATAAGAGACAGAAGGAGGAGAATGAAGGTGGGAGACAGGAGTTAGAAAAGATGTTAGAACAAAGGATGCAGCAGTTCGAAACACTAGAATTGAAGACCCAGGAAATTATAGAACAGAATAAGAGACAGAAGGAGGAGAATGAAGGTGGGAGACAGGAGTTAGAAAAGATGTTAGAACAAAGGATGCAGCAGTTCGAAACACTAGAATTGAAGGCCCAGGAAATTATAGAACAGAATAAGAGACAGAAGGAGGAGAATGAAGGTAGGAGACAGGAGTTAGAAAAGATGCTAGAACAAAGGATGCAGCAGTTAGAAACACTAGAATTGAAGACCCAGGAAATTATAGAACAGAATAAGAGACAGAAGGAGGAGAATGAAGGTGGGAGACAGGAGTTAGAAAAGATGCTGAAACAAAGGATGCAGCAGTTCACAGATCAGACTGAGCAGCAGAGAGAAAAAAATGAGGATTGGAAGTTAGACTTGGAGAATAACCTTTTAAAATTAATCAATCAGAATAAAATAGACAGTAGACTATCAGAATTGCAATATAAAGAAAAGATCAAAATGTGGAGGCAGAACCTTGAACAGAAAATACAGGAACTCAAGGAAAAGGAAAATACTCAGGGAGGGATAGAAGATAAAAGTAGAGAAAGCCAACCAAAAGTTATTAAAAAACAAACTTTAGTCTATCCTGTCAGTATACAACAAAGACGTCCAGATAATTTTTTAAATGTCAATGAACAAAACACCACAGCAGCTGAAAGACATTGTACTGTGGAACGAACTATTGAACTAAACCAGCCTGTTTACATTAATGATATTCTAACAACAGAATGGAGAATGGGAAATGTGTTACGCTGGGGGAGGGGCTATGCCTATGTTTCCACAGGAAAAGAAAAGCTGTGGGTCCCTTCCAAGCTGATAAAAATCAGACATGACAAAGGGAGACCTCCTGAGGACCTTGGTGACAGAGAAGAAAATGGGAGACTAACACAGTCAACAAAATAGGTGATGTATATGTAGTAATGTTTATGTCTCTGTATATGGAGACAGCTCTGGAACTGGCTGAGACTAAAATGTCTATAAACAGCCATTAACACTTATTGGGTGTTATAAAACATCCTTTACCAGGACATGGATACACAGTTACATTTTAGTTTGACCAAGTGATCAAGCTAATCTGAGGAAAGGCAGTCAGATGTCTTTCTTTATTGATCTTCATTGGCCAATATGTGCCTCCTGCATGCTCTGTGTGAATGTCTTTACCTGTTTACTTGTTGCTTTTAAGCTTTGTATACTACAGGGATGAAAGAAGGGAAAGACAGCCCTGAAAAGATTCACACATCAGGATGCTGAGATTTGGGACCTTCCATTCCAGCTTCACACTTGACTCTATTTCAACTACATCAAAGACTTGCTTCCAGAACTTTACTTGCCTCTCCAGCCTTTCAGAATGTCATGGTCAAGATGTCATCTGACATAGAGGCACGAACTTTCTCAAAACATAGTGACTGGAAGGCAAATAATGCCAGCTAGTTTTCAAAATTTCCCTTTGGGCCCCCAAATGGGAATTCTTCGCCCCAATTCAGCTGGAAGCAGACAGAAGACAATCATCGTCCCAGTTCCTAATGTGGGGTGGATGGTTATGGTTATTTTAGAAATTATAGATATGTTATAATTTTAGGGATACGTCACAAATGTAGCTTTGGTCAGGGAGGGAACTAAAGAACTCAAACTCAGGGATTTCTACCTTTCCTTTCTTCTTCTCTATCCTTCTTTCTTAGGTAAAGGAGAAGTGGGTGGAAAAGAAAAAGGGGGATATAGTAATATCATAGAAATTATAGAAATAGACAAATAGGGATTGGTGAGAAAATGTATTTTTAAGCAAAAAATTACATAGCCAGATCTTACATTGGTAGAAGTCTTTAATAATTGATGCAAAGCCTATTGGTTCAGAATTTAGTTGATGTAAACTTAAGGTTTTCATTAGTATGAATTTACTATTGATATAAAACTGGGATTAATATTGTTACTCCCATGTAGGCATTGTGCCTATATAACACATTTAAGAATACAAGGCTTAGACCCAGTCCTTCTATAACTGCTAGTATAAACTGCTTTTAGATGATTAAGTAATACAAGTTAAGGGCCAGATAGCAAACTCGTGGTTATGAATTAGTTAAAAGAGTGTTCCTGAGCTATTTTGATTAGAAACAGCCGAGAATAGTCAAGGCTTAACAGTTCAGAGATGTCTTAGGTAGACAAATGGTCTTCAAAGGTGTCAGAAGTCCACAGAATATGTTTATTGACATTTATTTATTAATATTTGACTAGAGACCTGTCTGCTCCTGACAGCACCCCTTTCTTGAATTCAAAGAAGAACTTGAGCATCAGTGGAGTTGCTTTAGTTGTGGTGAGACAGTCACCAGGCAAGAATTGCCTCATTTCATCTACAGACAAATACTGTCCAAAAAAAGGACACACTGCGGAATAGTCGACTGATAATCTCTGCCAAGACAGAGTAATCAGCCCTTCAAAATTCTGCATTACCAAGGTCTGTCAGATGATCCTGGGCCAGAAGGCTGAAGACTGATGCTCCAACGTTTTGGTGTATAGGGCCTGTCCAGGTGATCAGCGGTCTCTATAAATTAGCTAAGTTTTAGAAGCTATATTTTGTGCTTCTCATACTTTCAGGTAATATTAGTCATTCTTGGATTTCTGATGGGGTTGAAGACTAATAGTCTTATAGCCAGTCCAAGCTGGTTAGCATTTAGAAAGATAATACTGATTTGAGAGGATGGTTTTCAGATGGATTACAGTCTAAAGTGTACTTGAGTCAGGTGTAGAATTATAAGTCTTTTAAGTTCCAATAGATGACAGGGGTACTACTTAATTGATAAAAAATGATTGACTGGGTGTTAGGTTTATCCTGTATGCTATATATTACAAAATGGTAATAATTGTGCTCAATTGATGTCTGAGATAAAAGAGTCTTTTAATTGGACAGAAAGGGGGAAATGTTGTGGATAGCCCTGGGCTCGTACTTTGATGTTAATTCCACTCCTCAGAGGGGCTGCAGATGAGGAGTTGCCTTGTGAACTGTCTCCCCACCTTGACTTTTCAAATAAAGGCTTGAGCCAATGATTGGGCAGGAGGAAAGTGGGAGGAGCAGAGTCTAGGGGAGGAGCTACGGGGTATAAAACAGGAGGAGGAGGAGCAACGGGAGGAAGAACAGGAGAGAACAAGAGGGAAGAAACTAAGAGAAGAAAGGGGAAGAAATGGAGAGAGAAACGGTTAGAGAACCGGAGAGGCGGCAGGGAGAGAAGCTCGGGGCCTAGAGAAACTGCAAGTTGTATGGGATAAAATAGATTGAAACAGAGTAGTAGAGTGGGAGGCCTGCCCAGTCTAGGCTTGTAACTTGTTTTGTTAACCGCTGAGCTGAGCTTTCATTTACCGGGGAACAGGGTTGGATACTTAGTAGCAACATGTGAGTGATTGAAATCCGGGAACCAGTAACTTGGCATCCATTTTCAAAATTGCAGTAAAAAAGATGCATATGCAACAATTGTCCTTGCTAAAATAGGAAAAGGTGAAATAGGAAAATATGTTTTAAATGCCTATACTCTGACAAACATTACTGGTGGGTCATAAAAGTTGAGTGAGACTATGACCAGGTGATGGGGGTGGGGGTGGGGGGATGCCCTTGGTGGCCAAACAAGGGGAAGAAACAGAAGAGGGAAGATGATAAAGAACATCTTCAATGGAGATGCCATGGGACAGAATCTTCCCCAGGACTGTGGGCCGCCAGAGATGTGCCACAGAAGGAATGACCTTAAAGCTTAGGTTGTTAAAGGGGCAGCATTAAAATGTACAGCAGAGCAGCTGCCCAGCTGTTACCCACTGAAGCATCTGCACTGTAAACTCCAAAGTCTTGGCATGGGTGCCTGTCAGCTCAGCACTAACTTTTGTGTAGATCTTGCCTTGCTCTCGAGGTCTGCAGACCATTGAGCAGCCTGAACTTGACTGCATGCCTCCACCACGATGGGCAAATGATGGTGTCTGAGGCTTGGACCCATGACGACTGCCCCCTGGAGGAGTCTGTGATGGACATCTACACTGGCTGAGGATGCTGGGAGCTGTGGAAGAGAAACGTCCCCACCTGACTGCCTCACTTTAGCCTTGGTGTGAAGAGCATAGCAAGCTGGAGCGTGCTTCCCATAGGGACATCTGGGAGTCCTGTCACCATTAAAGACCTTTCTTTTGTCACAGCTCTCTTTCCTCCTGATATGCCTATCCTCAAGTTACACACTGTAACAGTGGTGGCTGCATGACAGGGTGACTCTTTCACCTTATGCTAGCTCTTGCCTTTATAATTCCATCTCAACTCTGTACTTAGAACAACAAAAACATGTGTTAAAGGCTAAAAGCCATAAAAATACCAGAAACAACTGAAACTTATTGAGGAAATCTTCACAAAAAGGAAAATTATATGAAGATCTCTCTTTCTCAAGGTAAGATTTTTCTCCAATGTATCAAAGGTTTCCAAGGACTTTCTTTGGAAAAAAATAAAAAGTCTCATTGTTACCACTGAGTTCTACCCGGGTATAGATATAAACCCAAGAGAATGGGGCTTCTTTTAATGGACTAGTGTCACATGCCTGGAAGCTGAACACAGTGGTTAGTGACAGGAATTCTGGGACCCAAAGGCCCCCATTTCGGTGTGGTGACTGGAAGGTATACTAACTAAAGTTAAAACATAATTTAGTGGAAGTACAGAGGCAACAGAGAAGGTTTTCCCACAATACCATTTGCGATCTTCAGATGGTCTAAAGAAAGCATTGACCTCCAGCAAGCTACTTAATTCCAGTTTTTAATATATCAGAGAACATATAAGGAAACAGGCCATTAGAAGTTTTGGAAGAAATTGCTAAATGTAAAAGTGCCCTGCTAATTCAGGGGATACAAAACTGAATTCATAGTATAATAAATTTCATTCATTTGTCATCAGTATCTGCTCAGGTTTAGAGGGATTTTGCCATCAAATATCCAATCTTAAAAATATATTACTATATAGCTTTCTTATTATTGAGCTATGCATTTCCAATACTGGATTAGAGCCCCCTCATGGAGTTTAGAGTGAGCTGGAATTTGAGATGTGAATTACTAAATCCTTTTTTAAAAATCATTTCTCAATCATGAAATGATATACTAGTGTTACATTTGCTCAAATTCATATTAGCCACTTTCAAAGCATAGTTCATTTTCACACTTCAGAATATATGTGTACACAGGACACCATATGGAGGCTACACCACCCTATTTTCATGTCTAGTATAGAAATTGGCTCATGTCTATGCATTTAGTAAAGGCTTCCTTCCTTGTAATTCTGGGGTTCAAATGGCAGGAGTGGGTCTATGTGCTACAATGGCAGATAGTAACAAGAATAAAAACAGGAAAGAAAAATGGAAATGGGAAGAGGGGTAGTCACATCACACCAAGCAGTCAGATGTGGTCACACATTTAATTCTCACAGTGATCCATATGATAGATTATCATGGAAACCTGCTTTACAGAAGAACAGGGTGTAAGAAATTTGGTGACAGTTACAGATACCTCATGCAGAGACCAAAGACTTAACAAATCTGTTCTACTGTGCTCTAACACCTAAACATGTAAAAGATTCATTTAAGGATAGAAGAGTTGTTAGCTAGGTCAAAACATTAATAACAAATTCATCCTGAGAAAAGGAAGTTGTCCTGAGGAAGCAACAATCTGCTTGACCTGAAAAATGTTTCCAGTTTGCCATAGAGAGGAAATCAGAGAGGGAAAGGATCGTGGTGACAGGTAGAACAGGTAGTCGGGAAAGTCTCTCTCTCTCTCTCTCTCTCTCTCTCTCTCTCTCTCTCATACACACACACACACACACACACACACACACACACATACAGAGAGAGAGAGAGAGAGAGAGAGAATCTCTTTCTTGTCCTTACCATTCACAAACTCCCACAAGCACCAGTTTCCATCTATATTCCCACTGTATAATGCATACATATCTTCTGCTATGAAATGCAAGAGAAAAATGCACATGGTTGAATCTGTGGCATGTTTCTGCAGAACCCTGTCAACAATAAACTACACAGGGTACAAGAATTTTCTTACTATGTGATGTAGCTATTGGATTCTAAGTTCAAGAACATAAAGAGAATTTTTTATAGAAAGCTCATTGTGTTTTATTTATATATTTACCTTTATATTTATTCTTGCCATTGTTTGAAAGTGTTTTAAAGATGTATAAAATATTTTCATATGGATTTGAAACACAAAAAGTAAAGAAAAGAAAGTGAGGGTATCTCTGACTCTCTTGCCTGCTCTTGGGGCCCTTTTCCTCCTACTGGATTGCCTCATTCAGCCTTGGGGTGAGGGGATGTACCTAGTCTCTTTTTGCCCCTGGGAAATCTGCCCTTTTCTGAAAGGAAATGGAGGAAGAGTCGATCTGGAGAAAAGAGAAAGGGAACAGACAGGATTGGAGTGAGTGGGGAGAGGGGAGGCTATGGTTGGGGTGTATCATATAAAAGAAGAAATAAAAATAAAAACAGCAATAATTTTAAAAACAATTTTTAAAAAGTGAGAAACATTTTGTTTTGAGGTTGTTAACTGAAAAACAAGGATCTATTCAACAGAATTTTATTTACATGAAAGAGTTAACTAGAAAGACGTAGTTCTAAACATGGCTACTGTTTTAAAATAGGCTTTTAAACATTGTATATACAGATGTGTGTGTATGTGCATGCCTATAAATTATATAAAAGAATTAAAGATAAATTTGAATTTATGGTTTTAACATTATTCTTTATTATTCATTCCCAAGGCTTATAATTATGCAAATGATGTTCTACATTCTGAAAGTGGAAACTGAAAAATAGTAAACACAGAATAGACATATGAAAATATTCAAATGGAAGAAAATTTCTATTGTACTTTTGGCACAAGGTCAAGGAATGTTAATTGTTTTTTAATTTTCCTTCTTTATTTACTTTTGTGTATATGGGTGTTTTGGCTACATGTGTATATGTGTATCATGGAACATGCAGACACCAGAAAAGCAAGGGAGATCCTGGGGACTGGAGCTACAGATGGTAGTGAATCACCACGTAGGTGCTGGGGATCACAACCAGGCCCTCTGGAAGTATCCAGTGTTCACAACCTCTGACCATCTCAAAAGCTCCAAATAATTATTCTTTTTAAGGTAAGTTTTGAATAGTTTTGAAGTGAATAATAGCAAAAATATAACTTATCAATGTTTCTGGCGATGCTTATGTGTTGTGCTAGAAGAGAACATGGTGGGGGGGAGAGGGGAGGAGACAGTTGGGACTCACTTGGCAAGCTTGAGGCTGGACATAGAGCCTAGAACCCAGGTCAAAAAGTTGAGTGCAATGGAAAAATCTACAATAATCCCAGCAGTAACAGGGTGGGAGGCAGACATAGGCAGATCCTGATTGTAGTAAAATCTGTATGATAGTTTCAATTTGAATTCCTTGTTGCAGGTTTACATGAATTTGATGTAAACACAATTTAGTTGATGTCCTTTGTCCTGATAACCCATCCATTTGTTTCAGTTGATTTGCTAAGACCCAGTAAATAATAACACCATCTTTTCTGTTACTCTGTATCCCCATGCACACCCTCCCCACGTTCTCCCAACATTGACTGGTACATGACAAGTAAGCGTGAATCTTTGTCTTGTTTTCATGATCTTAGCAGGGGACATGTTGAACGTGTCGTCATTAAGAAGAATGTGACATGTGGATTTTTCAAGGCACCTTGTATCAATTGAGTTTCCTAATCTTTAGTTTTCTGACAATTTGTATCTTGATTCATAGCTGAACTTCTTAAATGCCCTTTCTATATTTCCTGAGATCACATGTGTATCTTCGTTTATTTCTGTTAATACAGTGAGTTAAACTGATTTGAAAGGTTGAATCAAACATTATTATGTAAAGCCACACTTAGCCATAATGCTTGGATACAGTTCACTACACAGGCAACCTTTTACAGTGTTTTTTAATGAGAAACGAGATTAATACAAAGATAATTATAGAATCTAAATGCATGTGTTATATACATTTTCATAAGTTGTATATATTTGTATCTGTTGTACTTGGCTTGCTTACTTCTATCAAGGATGCTGTGTGTCCGTGTTCATGAGGGATATTCAAACACATGTTCACACAACACTCTATAGATCCAAGTGTCACAACTGCTTATTATATTAAACACAAAGAAAAAAATCTAATCATATTGTGAATAAGGAGTGAGTCATACTCAGGTGACTTCTTGTGAATCAATGCCTATAAGCCAACCCCAATTAAATGTTGTCTTTTATAAGAGCTGCTTGGATCATGGTGTCTCTTCACATCAATAAAACCCTAACTTTGCACCATAATGTCTTTGTCTAGTTTTTGTGTTAGGATTATTCTCTGATTGCTGGATTATATTAGGAAGATTCCTTCCTCCATGATCTTCCAAGATAGCGTGAATATGATTATGTTATGGGAAATATTGAAAAGAAACCAGCACATTCATATGCTTGTGCCTCTGCCCAGGCAGCCTGGCCAGCCATGCAGGCGGGCCAGGCGGACAATGGCGGGCACTGGCGGGCAATGGTCTACCTGTTTTTATCTTGTGGAGACTCTCTAGCACAGTGCTCCAAAATCTCTCTGCCCAGCTCGCTAAATTCCTACTGGCCAGTGGCTACTCTGCCAGTCCCATGCTTCAAAAGCCCCATGGCCTTTGTGGTGCACCTCAGGCAAACCCTTGCTTTGCTGCTGTACCTTTTTCTCTTGAACCCAGATGAGCCGCTGTGTGAAGGAAAACACAACACAAACTTAGTTCAGAAACATCGGTAACTTAATCACTGAGCACAAGAACCAAAACCTAACCTTGTAAGCCATATAAATCTGTGGGCAAATCCTGAGGGATCTGCCATTGAAACCAGGAGACACTCATAATTACATCTTGGCCTCACACTATCCCTGTCCAAAAGGACCTAACTCTCTCCTGATTCCTCTCTTCCCCTCTCCAACCCAGAAGACCTGCCTACTCACCCAGTGATTGGCTCCTTTATTCATTAGGGCGTTGATTCACAAGAAGTCACCTGAGTATGACTCACGCCTTATTCACAATATTAGATTTTTTTTCTTTGTGTTTAATATAATAAGCAGTTGTGACACCTGGATCTATAGAGTGTTGTGTGTACATGTGTATGTATGTCTATGTACACGTTTGGTTTTCCTTCAGAAGAGATGGCAGTCATGGTGGTTTGAATATGCTTGGCCCAGGGAGTGACACTATTAGGAGAGTGTCACTTGTTGGAGTGGGTGTGTCACAATGGGGGTAGGCTTATCTGTGCTCAAGTCTGGCCAGAATCTATCTTCTCCTTTGGATCAAGATGCAGAACTCTCAGTTCTTTCTCTAGCACCATGTCTGCCTGCATGCTGCTGTGTTTTCTACCATGGTGATAATGAACTAAACCTCTGGACCTATAAGCCAACCCCAATTAAATGTTGTCTTTTATAAGAGCTGCTTGGATCATGGTGTCTCTTCACATCAATAAAACCCTAACTGTGACAGAAATTTTAATTATTTTTCTCCCTTTTGATCATTTATGTCATTGGAGGTTATCACCTATTCCCACTGAATCTAAAGCCACAAAGGCTGCTTATGGTGGTATGACTGCAATCCTGTCATTCAGGAGCTGGTCCCTTAGGATTGTGACAAACTCAAGAATAGTCTGGACAATCATAAGGTCTAGTCCAGCCTCAGAAACTTAACCACATAGTGTCTCAGAAGAACAAAACAAAGTAAAACAAAAGAGCCAAAATCTTTAAAAGCACAGGGTTTTTTTTTCTCCTTGTTTTTAGGAACTGGGAGCTAAAGTTGATCTCACATAGTGTAGGCACAGCTCAGCGTGGGGAGTGTTGAGACCTGAGGACAGTGGCGGCTCACATCTGTCCTTCAGTATCTGATGTCCTCCGCCGAGCACAGCATCCTGAGCTTCCTCCCAGTGACATCCATTCCTTGCCTGTAAACACTTCCATGTAGTCCACCTCTCTGAGCTTTTACCTGTCCGCCTACTCTTAAGCTCTTAGAGATAATTACGCTTCTTTGGATTTTACTAGTTGAACTCTCAGAAGACAGTTTGAGTTTCCAATTCCTGTAAGTACTTCATTCAGTATCTTCATCCTAGCACCCAAAATTCCCTGCTTCTCTGCATTCCAAAAGCCTCATGTGTGTGCTTGGTTTTGTCATGAACTGTGAACAACCATTAGACTAAAAAATTTACTTTTAAAATGGTTTTTTTTAACCAAACAAAACAAGAACCCCTTTGAGAAGTGAAACCACAGTCCACATACAAAAGCCTGTACACTCTGGAATGAGGGCTGCTTTCTGAATCCTTTGCTTATGCAGAAAAGAGATTGGAAGAGGAGGCTGGGGATCATGAAATCTGAAGTGGTCCCCGTGTTGGGGGGCCGATGGCATTCATGGAGGGTCTTGCAGCCATCTCTTCTTGAATTCCATTCCTTGGTGATGGCTGGAAACTAGCATGCACTGCTTGAAAAATTGTGTCCATATGGGCGAGCTCTCCTGGTGTGCAACCTAATCCCTGCTCCCCAGTTTGAAGGCAGCCCAGGGTAACTGCATCAGTAACTGTGACCTGATTGGCCTACTCTTCCAACCTTCACAGCAGCACACTATGCCAATCCATCACTGCCCCTTCAAAAGAGGGCCCTGGCTGCTTTGATGTGATTTTCTAAAGTCTCGGTATGTTCCAGCAAATCAGGGACTCAGCCTTGAATTGCCCTTTTGATGATAAATGATCAGAACAACTTGGTAAAAAATACGAAATAGCTCTTGAGTTTAATTCTGTTTTTGAGAACTTTATATGTGAGTGCTGTCTCTATGTCACTCTTGCCTTCCCTTCCCCTTTGCAATTCTTCCTGTATCCCCCACCAAGACTCATTACATCTGGAGAGGGTATCCCATGACTGGTACTGGGTATTTTGTTAGATGGCTCATGGTCCTTGGGAGGAAAAACAATTACCTCATGTGGTATAACAGTACACACACACACACACACAAAAAAAAAAAAAAAAAAAAAAAACCACACACACACACAATGTTTATGTGTATGGATATGTATGCACATACATATAGAATTTATATATATATATATATATATATATATATATATATATATATTAAGTAAGGTTATATAACAATGTACACAATAACTTGTGGCTTTTCCAAACATCTTAGTGTTCCTCCTTCTCCCATGTACTACCTTTCCTTTTGGCTCCGCAGTTTGTTTTCTCCATTCTTCTCACTGAGCCTTTGAAACGCCCATCTCTTACCTGTAGGCTTTGTTTTTTTAAACCTACTTTTAATAAGGGTTCTCAAACCCTTCGACACCCCCCACTCACTTCTAGCCTACCATCCAAAGGCCAAGGGAAAAGATGGTAAATAGGACAAGGGAGTGCGGACCTGTTTAGAAGTAGTTTTGGGGGGTGATCCCAGTCTCCATTTGTCAGGATAGCAGCAGTCCAGTTCAGTAGTGTCAAGATAGCAAACACTATTCAGCAGTGGATGCATAATCCAGCAGAGACAGACAGGCCTCTTCCAAACTGACATGAATCAGCAGGGGCAATTAGAACCAGCTGGGGCACCAGGAGAATTTCTTGCTATGCCTCTCTCAATGAAGTTGAAGACCATCAAAGACTTAGGACCAACAAAGAGTTGCACAGTTAGCTATGCAAGCACACCATCACTGTCCGTTGAGTCCTACTTATACTCTCTCCAAACATCATGTGTCCTCCCGTGGGCCTTGCCTCAGCAAAACACCATGTGAGTTTGCATCACATGATACAACTAGAAACTTCTACTTCACTTGCCTGCCCCCAGGGTTCCAAAATATGAAAAAAGAGCGTTTATGCTGAAAGAACTGTAGCTTGTCTCCACGTTTGGAAATAATGTTTCTCACTGGAAACCTTAGCATTTCTGGTGTAAAGGAGAGACTGGTGCAGAATGTAATGAGGTCTCAGTGTTCTCATTTGCTCAGACATCATAGGGACCCTTTGGGGTCTTCTCAGGAATGGGACAGAAGGGACAGGAGGGGATGTCTAATTCTCAGAGCCACCTCAATCCCACTGATATCCCCGTTTCAACTGGAACAGCCCCACCTTCAGAAAAACTCTCCTCAGAACGAATGGAGCCAAAGCTCTGGAACCTTCACCTGCCTTGTCCTCCCCAAGAGCCACAGGTAACAGTGTGCTCACGTGGTCATAGGTTTTATAGCTCTGCAAAGTTAAGAACTTTTAGCCCAAATCAAGTAAGGTCACTATCACCTTTCATTCTAGCCTCTAGTACAGGTAGAATACTGGTGGTGTCTTATAAAAGGTCTGATCCCCAGGGTGGCACTCTTGGGAGGTAGTGGGACGTTAAGGGGTGGGTCTTCATGGGATATCCTTGGATGACTGAAGACATGGCTATAAGGACGATGTTGGGAAACACAGTGCTCTTTTGTCTGCTTCCTGGTTCATTTGCCTCACCATTCACTTTCACCATGACAGGCCACCTTGCCAGAAGTGCAAAGAAATGGGTGACTCTGTGGTCCTGGAGCTCAATTTCTAGATCCATAATCAAATTAAACCTCTTCTCTTTAAAAGCTAATTGTCTCAGAGATTTCATCATGGTGACACAAAATGGATGAATAGACTAGACTCTCTATTATTCTCTACTTGGCGTCAGGTAACAGCACAATGACCACAGGCTTAGTGTGATGAGATTACAGATACTTTGGGGGGCTGATTTAGTGAGATGTATATGGGCATGTCACAGCCACATCTATGGACAGTTGTGTTATTGCTCAAGACTCTCTTGTGATGGTATCTGCCAAGGATGCCCCCATCACTGACTGTGCCACCCACCTCACCCCACTTACCATCAAGACACAAAGGGAAATACATTCTTTGAAGTGCACCAACAGACCATGCTAGAGATCAATACTTGTAAAATTCTTTTAATCATATAACATGTAAAAATAGAAGTAGACTCTTCAGTCATTATCCATACCTAGACTAGAGTATAATCTCTATCCCTGTATATGGTACTGGGGAAAATCACTTAATAAAAAGGAACAGGTATTAAAAATAGATAATGTCCTTGCTTGAAAAATAAATAATAAAAGGAGACCGTAAAGATGTTTTTTCTCTAGAGCACAACCCCTGGTAGGGTGACCATGCTCCAACAAAAAAAAAAGTGTACACCCAAGAATAGCTGTTTCCTGGATGGAGCCTACAGAATTAAAGACGATATGGCCATTAGGGAGGCACTTACACTACAGACTAAGGGGGTAGGGGTGGGACACTTTAAGGGTCACTTGTCTTACTTAAATCCAACCCTACAGGATAAAAAAATGACCAAAATGAGCAGGGAGGTAAAGTTCCAAGTATCGGTAACAGTGAGCAAGTGGCCAAAGGCCGGGGGGTGGGGGGGACGACATGTCCCTACCATACATTGTAAAGGATCCAATACAAAGCACACAGTAAGTGGATGATCTTGGTGACAAAAGTCAGGCTTCATGAGTGCTTCATCAACAAGCTGGGCATTATGTCACATGCCTGTAACCCCAGTACTCTGGAGGCAGAAGCAGGAGAAGTTTGGCTTTATAGTAAGTTCATAGTCATCTGGGTTACATAGTGAGGCCTGGCTCAAAAACTCTCTATAATCCATGGATGGGAGAGATTTTGGAGAAAGTAAATAGCATGGCTAGTCAAGGATATAAATCATGCAATTTGTGTATGTAAGCAATCACTTCCTCTTCATGTGGAAGAAATTTGATATTAAAGAAAAATAACAATGAGTTCAGGGCTGCTTTATAGGGAAGAGTAATGAAAACTATGGCACAGAGTCAGAACTCAGCAATGAAGACAGACAGACACAGTGATGAAGACAGACAGACACAGTGATGAAAATGGACAGACATGGTGATGAAGATGGACAGACACAGTGATGAAAATGGACAGACAGACACAGTGATGAAGACATACATGGTGATGAAGATGGACAGACACAGTGATGAAGACAGACAGACACAGTGATGAAGACATACATGGTGATGAAGATGGACAGACACAGTGATGAAGACAGACAGACACAGTGATGAAGACAGACATGGTGATGAAGATGGACAGACACAGTGATGAAGACATACATGGTGATGAAGATGGACAGACACAGTGATGAAGACAGACAGACAGTGATGAAGACAGACATGGTGATGAAGATGGACAGACACAGTGATGAAGACAGACAGTGATGAAGACAGACAGACACAGTGATGAAGACAGACAGATGCAGTGATGAAGATAGGCACAGTAATGGAGATGGACAGACACAGTGATGAAGATGGACAGACACAGTGATGAGGACAGACAGGTGCAATGATGAAGCCAGAGAAACATGGTGATAAAGACAAACATGGTAATGAAAACAGACAGACGCATGATACTAATGATGCCCATTACAGAGCGGTGGCCTCAGTGAGCTGCTCCGTGTGTCATGGGATGATTTCCACCTGCTTACAATTCACACACTGGAGTCCGGAAGGAGCACAGTGGTTAGGATCTCTTGCAGGAGACTGAGTTCAGTTCCCAATGCCAACATAGGATCTGGAATCCCAGTTTCAGGAGATCCAGCACCCTCTTCTGATCTCTTGGACTACTAGGCATACACATGGTACATATACATACTTACAGGAAAGGCATTCACACTAATAAAGTATAAAATAAATCTTAGGAAAAAATCTTGCATTAAAGTTCTAAATATTTGTGAGTATACTTGGAGATAGGGATATGAGGTGACCAGGTTAGGATGAGACCATCAGCATAGACCCTGACTCAGAAGGTTCACATCCTTAAAATGTGTGTGTGTGTGTGTGTGTGTGTGTGTGTGTCTATAAAATGTGTGTTATATAAAGTGTATATATGTAAGATTATGCTTATCTACATTTTCTATATTATATTTATAATTAATTGTTCATATATGTGCATGCATGTACATATACATGTAAGAACAATTAATGTAAAGGAGACCAAGAGTTTAGAGGAGAGCAAAGAGGAGAATATGGAAGGGCGTGGAGGGAGGAAAGGGGAGGGAAGGGGAAATTGGTAACATTATAAGCTCAAAAAATGAAAAAATCATTTTGTAAAAGTCTAGCCTTGCCAACACCTTGATCCCATATCTACATTTGCTATATTATATTTATAATTAATTGTTCATATATGTGCATGCATGTACATATACATGTAAGAACAATTAATGTAAAGGAGACCAAGAGTTTAGAGGAGAGCAAAGAGGAGAATATGGAAGGGCGTGGAGGGAGGAAAGGGGAGGGAAGGGGAAATTGGTGACATTATAAGCTCAAAAAATGAAAAAATCATTTTGTAAAAGTCTAGCCTTGCCAACACCTTGATCCCATATCTCTGGAGTATAAAGACCTTCCGTCTAGACCTGGCGTGCTTTCTGAAAACAGAGCGTGGGGAGGGTGGAGAAGGCAGAAGAGGAGACTCAGCTTGGAGCAGAGTACACAAGTAGCACCAGAGAAACTGGCTAGAGGTCTGTGATGCCCTGAGGCCTTTGAAATCCGAGAGCACGCTTCTCTTGACTCCCGTGACAGCTTGTCCTGAACACAGCTCACTGACTGAACGACATATGAGAATATAAAAGATAGGAACAGAAAGCAATAGATAAGAGGCATAGAAAGAAAAAAGAGACTTAAGTATTTTTTCATGACCCAAATGAATATTGATGTCATGAAAATGAAGAATCCAGTGGGTAGGTGGAACCCATTAGATACTAACAAAGAAAATTTTAATGAATTAAAGTTTATGTTGGCAGCATGTTCTAAAGGAGAGAATCTTCTGAAAGGCTATCTTGGCATGGCCAACAGATTGAGCATCTCTGAGATGTGTGTGATAGGGTTCTCGATGGAAAAACTATGAAGAATGAGAAAAGCAAACATCCTATTTGGAGAAAAAAATTATTTCTCTAATGAAGAAAGACAGAAGTCATTCTCAGGCTGAAGGCAACTCATGCTCCGATTGGAGAGACAGGCATTGATCTACATCTAACAAACATCAAGTTCCGATCTGAGAGACAGGCATTAATCTACATCTTAAACTATAGAACTTCAGACATGTTAAAAATCACCTCAGATATTAATTGAGAGAGAGAGAGAGAGAGAGAGAGAGAGAGAGAGAGAGAGAGAGAGAGATTTAAATTACCCAGAGCCACATCTGCTTCTATACCATAAAGCAACAAGACTTGCCAAGGGTGATTCGAAACACACGGAGGGATGTGTTAACTTCACTTAGTATCATTTACACAGAAGAATACACCAGAACTGCTTCCTGTATGGTGTCCCCCTCAGGAGGTGGTGTGCGCTTTTATACATGGCAGCAGCTCTGTCCAATGGCATAGACAGGAACCCCACGAGCTCTAAGTTATCATCCTGAACCCTGTTTTATTGCACGTCTGAGGCAATGCTCTCTATAGCAACTATTTGTTTTTTATTTTTTTACTTGCCCTGGATTTGGAGAGGGGAAATATTTCTTCTATTCCTCATACTAAAATTTCTTTCTAGAACTAAAAAGTTTTGTTAGGTAACTATTCCATCATGGGTTTAGCTTTTTTTGTATGGAGGAGTCCAAGAGTTAAACTAGCAAAAAAAAAAAAAAAATTCCCATATTCTATAAATAAATAAATAAATAAAAAATGTTACATTTGCAATCAATTTATTCTTCATTTCTTTTTTTAAATTTTGTAATTACTAGGTAGTAGAAGGAATATCTAGTTTCCTTTTTGTATTTTTACTTAAACTTCTAAAACATAACAAAAGAACTTCCCAATATTGGCTGAAGCTAAGCCCTAGAGAGTTACAGAGGCCTTCTATTCCATTTTGAAAGAAATGACCTTGTTCTGACCTCTTTACATAGCCAGAAACAACTGCCCAGCAGAGTGGACTCCCTCAAGGACACCATGTCATCCCAGAAAGAATGAAAACAATTTTCTCTAACAAATTTTGACTTTGACGTTTAAGGCCAGAGATATTATCCTTTGTCTTCCCCCCTGCATGTGTGGACAGGGATATAACTCTGGCCAAACGTTAAGAAATTTCTGAAACATTGTAAACTTTGAAGAAATAACCTTTATTGATGTATTACAATATATTTAAGTGAATGCTATCTTGCCTGTATCCCAAAGTCTGTTTCTCTATTGTGATAGACTGAATGTGCCCTCCCAAACCCACAAATTAAATCCCGACCTCCTGATGTGATGGCATTTGAAAGTAAGGTTTTGGGAAGATAATCAGGTATATATGAAGTCAGAAAAGTGGACTTGCCTCGCCCCTCTCACTTTTACACACACACACACACACACACACACACACACAAAACCCACCTGAGTCCTTGCCTAAAGGCCCCTGTATGTGACACTAGAGGTACTCACGAGAATTCAGAATGCTAGTATCTACATTTCAGGCCTCAAGGCTCCAGGATTATGATAAAATAATGTAGCTTTAAAGCAATCCAATCTGCCTTTCTTTTAATTATACTACCCCATACTAGATGACCCAATCATTAGTGTCTAGCACAAAGGTGATATGTAACTTAATTATTTGCATGCAGTCTTACAGTAACTCCAAATCTGGGGAGGAGTCTGATTTCTGCATTTCATCCATGGGCTGAACGTGTTGATTAGAACCCATAGCAATTCCATAAGCTTTTATAAGAAAACGAAAATGAACCAAATACAGAGCAGAAGTGTTTTATTTTGCTGAAGAACAATAGACACGTGGCCGCCACCTGGCTTACGCTTGTTCTGTGAAGAACAGTCGCACATCCGCTCCCGATAGACGCAAGCAGCAGCTGAACAGAGGGAGCTTTGTGGAGAGTAAGGAGACCCCTGCGGCCAGCCACAGGGCTGGACTGTTCCCGAAAGGCTCACCCCACTTTTCCTGAATTTTCTAGCTACTTTGACTTCTCAAGTCGAATACTTGTGTTTGGAATGGTTTACTTCCTGGAACTGGCTGCCATGGCTTTCTGTATTTCATTATTCCCAAGTGGAATAATATCACTAGGAAAGAGGAAGAACCTGGAGCCTGACTGAAATCTAAGCTGTAAGAGCCATGTGCTGGTTCTGTGTGTTTGTTTTCCTGGAATTTGGTTTTAAGTAAAAATCAACACGTACATCACGCTCTTCATTTATAACATTTTTTAATCCATTAGATTGGCCCATTTGTCTTAAAATGGGAATAAATGGCCCTTAATTATGCAAAGTCAGGAGAGAAGTTTTTATTTTATTTTTATGTGCCATTTGTCTTTGTTTTGAACATATGTAATTAGGAAACAAATTCTCAGGCCTATAAAGTTGTATACAACGTATATGATTAGGTCCATGGTGTCAACGACTAAAAGAAATCAGAGGAGTGGACGGGTCAGTTCTGTTGCAGCAGCCGCTCCTAACAGGAAGCTCACAGTAATAACACGTCCACAGAGTTCCTACCTTATCAAAACACTCTGTTGCTGATAAGTTATATTACTGTGATTATACTTTAATCAAAAAAGTACCTAAGAATACTTGCAAAGTCACTATGAAAATAAAAAAAAAAAGAAAGAAACAACTGTCAAAACTAAAGTTAGGAGTGGTGGTGGCGCACGCCTTTAATTCCAGCACTTGGGAGGCAGAGACAGGCAGATTTCTGAGTTCGAGGCCAGCCTGGTCTACAGAGTGAGTTCCAGGACAGCCAGGGCTACACAGAGAAACCCTGTCTCAAAAGAGAAAACAAACAAACAAACAAACAAACAAAACCTAAAGTTAGCATGGATTGAGTCTAATAAAGTTCACAATCATGAACTAGATGTGGGTGTGACACGTGGGCACAGGGTGTCCCTCGGCAGCAATGAAGGACTCACGGCCACTATGCATTCCAAACACTAAGATTTGCTAGCTTCCTGCTTGCTTATCGTAAAATGCACACCAGAGATTATGCTGCAATACTGACACAAGGCACTTGGAAATTCTCTTATCCCAAGAGGAATTTCTCAATGTTCAAAATGTTGGGAAATCATCAGGTCTAGGATCAAACTCCAAGGAGGTTCTTTATCTCCCCTGTTAGCATGGCTAGTACCAAAAAAATTTTAAAGCAACGGGCTACCGAGAAAGACTAGGGGTTTTGAGAATGTGCAGAAATTAGAGCCGTTAGGCCTCTCTGGGAGAGACACACAGTGAGGGGCAGGTGTGTACAATGGCTAAGTCACTGTTTTAAAACATAGACACGCAACCACTACACAACCCAGAAACTTCCACTTCAGAATCAGTACAGCAAAAAGATGGGAAGAAAGGATCTAAGTAACTGTCATGTCAACCACATTCATAATCAAAGTAGTCAGAGGAGCCGCCCAGAGGAAGGAAGAGAAAAGGACAGGCAAGGCCATCCATAAATACAGACAGGCAAGACGTGCCGCAGACAGGCGTCCCATCTAACATGGAGAGAGGAGGGGGATCCTGACGCTTACGCTGGGATGAGCTGTAAAGGCATGCTCAGAGAACAAATGTGCATGATTTCACTCACACGAGGGGTCTACAGTAGTCTAACGTATCGAGACAAAACTAGTGAGCACTGGTCGTGGGAAGAAGGCAGGGAGAGTCGTGTATAGGGAGTACCCGTGGGGAAAGGATGGAGCCGAGTGGGGTGTTGGCCACATAATGCACATATGCTGAGTACCACAGAACCCGCACTTCAGCACAGCAAGAGGCTAAGCTCATGTTATGCCTCACCATGAGAAATAATGGGAAGGAAATTTTGATAGAAACATATAACACCAGAAGCGTAGCTGCAACACTTAGGACTTAAATCATGAATATTCAGCAATGCCCTCACCAGGGATATGGCAATAGAGACCTATTTTGTGTCTCCTGCATATACACACTCTGGGAGCTGGGGGTGGGGCTGGCTGAAGAAGTGTTTGCCTCACATGTGTGGACCCCAGGTTTGGTCCTCGGGGTTGCACAAGCTTGGTGGTACACACCCACAATCCCATCACTCCAGAGGCCTAAGCAAGAGGGTGAGAAGTCTCTGGCCATCCTGTGCTCCAAATCCCATCCAAGGTCGATCTGAGACAAGCAAGACTCTGCCTCATGATAATGACGACAGTGATTGGGAGAGCTATGTAAAACAAAGCATCAGGCTGTTGTCCAGTGGCGTGTGAACTGGCCCTCCAACGCTTCAGCCCCTGACATACAATCTGCCACTTGATTATATACATCCTAGTAGCGCCCTTTCCCAAAGTGGACCGATTTCATCCTCATTGAGTAAAGGGCTCTCCTCCTGAGAACGTACAGTCTCAGCACTCGCAGCCACTCTCTCCACTTTGATCTTGTGGGGATGCAAATAGGCGCCAAACCTACAGAAGGGCTTGTAACAGACAGCTACAATTTCATCCGATTCACTTTACCACGCTCGGCGTTCGTGCCTCCGACGGTCTCCTAGCCGTCTACGTAATGAACACTCAGCTGATGAGCTCTCTGCTTCCACGCCGACCCTCTCACCTCACAAAGGTTCTCCATGTCACCCACCGGTCACTCTCCTTGTCATCGGTGCATAGATGCAGCATTTCCCCCAACCAACACACTCTTTTTTAAAACAGATTTATTATATTTATGAGTACACTGTAGCTGTCTTCAGACACACCAGAAGAGGGCGTCAGATGGTTGTGAGCCACCATGTGGTTTGTGGGATCTGAACTCAGGACCTCCATAAGAGCAGTCAGTGCTCTTAACCACTGAGCCATCTCTCCAGCCCACATATTATTTTTTTTTATTCCTCACAATCATCTCCATGATGTGATTTAGCCCCTGAGCTAGACATTTATATATAGTGTCTACGTGTTTGTGGCATTTTCCATCCTTACTTCTTACCCCTTTCCTGGGAGCACTGGGCACAAAGGCTCTATACGAGGTGAAGACAAAAGACCGTACATTGGGTCAGCATGTAAAACAGAAGACTTATTGAAGCTAAGTAACAGAGGAACCCCACCACCACCACCACCACCACCATCACCACCACCACCACCACCACCACCACCACCCACGGGAGATGAACAAGCTCACAGGGAAGTTTCTCAGGGCCTCTGTCCAGGTCTAACACACACCACAGCTCAGGAGACTGCAGAGGCAATAAGGGCCAGGCTGGCAGGCTTGGTCCACAAGTGCAAGAGCCTAGCGGGACTGCTTTGAAGGAGCTTACACACCAGCAGCTCAGACCAATAGACCCGGTGGCAGCCAGTAGACAGGAGTGCGTCCCCTTCCCACCTCTGGCACGCTCCGCAGTACTCGCAGCAGGTCCAGGGATGTTGGGCGTGGATGACCCAAGCACTGGAGTGATGAGCCTGTGTGTTCAGCCCTTAAGGAAGAGCTGCAGCCTGCGGGTAAGAGGACAGGTTCCCTTTCAAAGGTCACTCACTAGCCTCTCCCTGTACCCTTGTGGTAGAGGTGGGCAGGCGGGCGCTGCGGGCTTTATCTGGATATTCCTTTGCTTGGCAAGAGCTTTGTAAATGGAAATCGCCTCCAAGAAGTGACACTTGATATCCTACCTTTCTTGTGACACTTGATATCCTTCCTTTCGTAAAAACCATACAGATAACCAAGTGACAACCCAGGGACCGTGCAGGTATGGACGTCTGAAAGAAGCGGGCTGTGGATGAAAACCTGAGGGGTTTGTAGTGAAATGAAAGGCGTGCGTCCACGTCACAGTACACAAGGTGTGTGAGGAGGGAGAGGAAACAGTGAGCTGTCCTGATAAAATTATTACCAGTCCAAGGGTCACCGCTTTACAGCCAGTGACTTACAAGACAGATGGTTATAAATTGGCAGTAAATGACTAGCAATACCTTTCATTGGAAGAGAGCAGAACTGTTCAGCTTTCTCTGGAACATAGCTCCATCTATATCTGTCATGACATAAATGAGGGACCGTGAGACCACTGTGGTTAGCACAGAGGAAACAAGATTTGTTTGAAGCTACTGGAAACAGTGGGAAGATAGCGGCTGTGCTGTTTCTGTGCTTTGTGACCGCTTCGCTCTAGGTTGGGTGGAACATTTACCTGGACATTTATATTACAGTCTAGATTTTAACCAGAGAAGAATGCAAATATGTCTCACATAAAGCCATGGGCTGCCTCGGAGATGCAGAAAGCAGGGCTCGCGGAGACAGAGACAGCACTGTAGAGGGAGCAGGGGGTTTGTATACTTTCATTGTTAACACAATGGCGCCAGTTAAGACAACAGTCAACTTTCTAACTAAGGAATATAATGAAAACCGGTTAAAAACTGCATCGCAGTCCACAGGCACTCCAGACTGTCTCATTAATAATATGGAAACACTGACTCGATATCAAAGCAGAGAGGGGCTTCCCAGAGCATCCTCATATGCAAATTTGCCATCTGTCACACAGAGCTGCTGAGCACTAGATGGGTGAGCTGAGAAAACATTGTTTTAAGGTCCACAAGGTGAGTCTGTGGATGGAGATGCGGGCCACAGTGGGAGCCGCTAAGAGAGGGCCAGCCAGTGAGTGGGAGCTTGGAAAGCGAGTGCCGGCGCACGTGAAACTAAGCTTCTGCTGATGTTGTTGCCGTGTGTGTGTGTGTGTGTGTGTGTGTGTGTGTGTGTGTGTAATATGTGAGTGTCTTTATGTGTATAGTGTGGTGTGAGGGGATCTGTGTGTAGTGTTAGTGTGTGTCTCTGTCTGTGTCTGTGTATAGTGTTTGTTTCTCTGTGTGCATCTGTATACAGTGTGGTGTGTATGTGTGTGTGTGTCTTTGTGTGTGTAGTATTGTATGTCTATGTGTTGTGTGTGATATTTGTGTATATGTATGTGTCTGTGTGTGTATGTAGTGGTGTGTGTGTATGTATGTGTTGTGTATATGTCTGTGTGTGTATTGTGTATATGTCTCTGTGTGTGTTCTGTACATGTCTATGTGTCTGTGTGTGTAATGTGGTGTGTTTGTGTCTGTGTGTCTGTATCTGTGTGTGTCTGTGTGTAGTGTATGGTGTTTGCATGTGTGTGTGTGTTTGTAATATGTGGGTCTTTGTGTGTGTTGTGTGTTGTGTATGTCTGTATGTAGTGTTAGTGTGTGTCTCTGTGTCTGTGTGTAGTGTTTGTGTGTATCTGTGTACAGTGTGGTGTGTATGTGTGTGTGTGTGTGTATAGATAGTATGGTATGTCTATATGTTGTGTATGATATTTGTGTATATGTATGTGTCTGTGTCTCTGTGTGTGCATGTAGTGGTGTGTGTGTGTGTGTGTGTGTGTGTGTGTGTGTGGTGAGTAAATTTATAACACGTTCCTTCCATTCCTTTTATTTAAATAAGATGTGACTAGGTAAAATCTGTATAATTACAGTTAATAACACATGATTCATAATGAATTTATTTTCTCTATTCATGGAAATTTTGTGTTCCTTATAACTTAGAACCCATAGGTAGAAAAGTAAAGAACTGTGGACCAATGCTGACTTTCCAGATGAATGAATATTCACACATCTCACAATGTGTAAAAAGAACTGTTCCAGTTTTTAAATGATTGTCTAGTTACATCGGTGAGCACACCTGAGTGTGCAGGCAGCTACAGAGGCTGGAAACATCAGAGCAAGGGCCATGAAGCCAAAGCTCCGGAAATCGTGTGCTTCCAGACATGGGTTGGAGACCAAGCCTGGATCCTTCATAGGAGCATCCAGAACTCTCACCACTGAAGCCATCTCCCATCACTGCCCCTGGCTCCATTTTCAAAAGAGTGCGAGCATGCTTGTGGATGGCTCACCTACGTAGGCATCCAATCAAGAGCCTCCCTTGCACTGAGGGTGGCTCCAGTGAGAGCACACTTGCCTCGAATGTGCAAGGCCCTGAGTTCAGTCACCTGCGTCACAAAATGGGATAAGACATGGCTATTACGTGTGCCTTTCTATTCGTTATCTATCCCACATATATTAGAGCTGCAAAACACAGAAGGAAATGATCATATTTCAGAGTAAGAGCTTTTCCTTTTTTATTTTCAGAACTGTGCTCTTGATTTTCAAAGTAAAAAATAAAATGAGCTGAACATTTATTTCTCTCACATAGATTGAACCCTATGGAAACAGTCCTGGCATTTAGGGACATGATGTGTCATTTAAGAAAGCCATACGGAGTAACCAGCCTCAGTGGCTTCTATCACACCCCACGTTCCTCTGTGCACTTGATACTTTGAGTTTAGGATTTAGTCCCTGAAGGTAACTTGAAAAATATGCTCAATGTTATAGACATAAATAACACAGGATGGGTTAGAAGTCTTGTTTCCCACCCTGAACACAGCAGCCAGCTTCTCCTCTGGGTCTGAGCTTTGGAAAGCATCCCTGGGAGGTGGGAACGTGGCTTTGGATGGTGGAAGAGTAAGCTCAGAGCTTGAAATGAGCAAGTTCTCAGGCAAACCAGGTGACCAAGAGACAACGCAGGGAGGCTAGACCATGACAAAGCTAGACCTTCACCACCCTCGCACACACTAGCAAAGCGAAGGTGCTGAATGTAACACACACACACACACACTTTAAACTCAGAAGCACTATTTTACCTCAAGAAATGTTCATTAGTGTCATTAACTCTTTGGTATATAAGATTAAAACTAGCCGGGCGTGGTGGCACATGCCTGTAATCCCAGCACTTGGGAGGCAGAGGCAGGCAGATCTCTTGAGTTCGAGGCCAGCCTGGTCTACAGAGTGAGTTTCAGGATAGCCAGAACTACACAGAGAAACCCTGTCTCAAAAAACCAAAAAAAAAGATTAAAACTAGCAGTTATGCTGAATCTTGCATATTGTAACATTAAAAATCCAAACACCTTCTGTGAAGCCCATGACAGCCTGGAAACCACGGTGTGAATTATAAGAACTTTACAACTGAATGAACTCCATGTACATTCATTCAGAATTTTAAGAACGCAGTCATTTTCCCTTGTTTTTATTAGAAATGTTCCCAGACTCTCAAATGCTCACTTTGAAATGTAAATACTACTCAACAAGTGCCTTTCCGTACTATGTAACTGAGACATATCTAAATACTAGCTTGGAGAACTCGGGAAGCAGACATCTGCTTCAAGAGGTAATTGATGCTTCAGCCCATGTGGCCATCAGACATGTGAGTCCAGGTGACGGTGGTGACAGATTTATAAAATGGGGCCACATACTCTGAGTTACGGTCTTTCAGCCAACGGCTATAGTTATACCACCTGCCGACTGGTTCAATGAGGAGGCACCCTGTGATAATGCAGCCTGGAGATACAAATCAGTACCATGGGATCTCCTGGTTTACATCAGCCCTAACAGAAGCTGTGGCCATTTGAGCAAGCCTCTCAACGTACAATAGTGAAAGGCTGACATCTGTCAGAGATGAGCGAGGCCGGGGAGTGCAGGCTTCGACATTTACCAAGATAGGGCTCAGGCGTTCGTGATAAAATGTGAAGGACCATGCGTGTTTTTCTCAAAGGCCCCCTTCCAACTCAAGTGTTGTTTTCCATTCAAAGACACAAAACAGGTTGTAATGTTAGCTTTGTTCGTCTGTAAATACAGAAGCACTCGTATTTATGCTTTTATCGGGATGCGAAGCAAAAGGAACACAGGCACAGACGACAGAGCCGTACATCAGACAGAGAGGGGAGAGGAGGAGGAAGAGCAGGGGCAGAAGCAGGAGAAGGGGTGTGACTTCTCTTTGCCTCTACCAGTTACCAAACGGAAAGCTCTGGGGGCTCCCTGACCCTAGACTACAAGGCCCTAGAAAACACTGAGTGTCAGAGCAAGAAGTGCCACGCCCAGAAGAACTCAGGATATCACGAGTAGGCGCCAAAGGTAATAAGTAACCCCTAGAGAATATGTACAATGCTGTTCATCAGTCTAGTCCAAAAATGTTTTCTGTCCTTCTTTATTTACAAAATTGTTTCTAAAAATACATTTTTAAAAATCGCTTGTCGACATTTTTTTTTTTTTTTTTGCATTAGCTTTCTCCGTTTGAACTCAAAGAAAAGAGTCATCCTTTGAGAATGGGCGTTGGCAGCTGCGGTTCCTTCACGGGTAGCATGGCCCGTTCCACACCTGGAAAACTCAACTGAGGTGTGCACCAGGCATGCTGAGGTTGGCGCTGATCTACGCTCTAGGAGGGGTGAGGGGAACCTGAGTGTGCTGGGTGGTTCTATGTCACCCTGACGCAGGCTGGAGCTATCACAGAGACGGGAGCTTCAGTTGCAGAAATGCCTCCACGAGATCCAGCTATAAGGCATTTTCTCAATTAGTGATGGGGGGGGGCGCTTGTCCGTGGTGCCATCCCTGGGCTGGTATTCTTGGGTTCTATAAGAAAGCAGGCTGAGCAAGCCAGGGGAAGCAAGCCAGTAAGGAACATCCCTCCATGGCCTCTGCATCAGTTCCTGCTTCCTGACCTGCTTGAGTTCCAGTCCTGACTTCCTTTGGTAATGAACAGCAGTGTGGAAGTGTAAGCTGAATAAACCCTTTCCTCCCCAACTTGCTTCTTGGTCATGATGTTTGTGCAGGAATAGAAACCATAACTAAGACCCTGAGCTTTCTCTGTTTCTGGTTTTCCTTCAAGGGGTTGAGGATTAAATGTTCTCACCTCCCAGGTCCCCCTGAGGAAGAGAAGTGTGGTGTGATGTCAAATAGCCATAGGATCAATACAGACTCTGCATTAACCAAAACACCTATGCTCCTTCTTCCGCTCTGAGACACATTTCATTGGACTTAGCAAGAGCAACAGTAGAGAGAGCACAGATACTAAATTACCTATCTCTTCCAAGGGCAGGTATTTCCATCTGTGATCTGCTATACACATTACCATCTATGAGTGATTAATTTAAATCAAGACATCATCGTGAGTACAATCAGGAGAAGACAGAAAGCCAAAGCACACATCAGAAAACTATGCACACAGTATGCCCAGCTGGGTTCTACTCAAGGCTTAAAATGGTTCAATAGAGGCAGACTGGCATTTAACAAATGATGCTGACTTGGGAGGCAGAGGCAGGCGGATTTCTGAGTTCGAGGCCAGCCTGGTCTACAGAGTGAGTTTCAGGACAGCCAGGACTACACAGAGAAACCCTGTCTCGGAAAAAAAAAAAAAAAAAAAAAAAAAAAAGATGCCGAGTACCTAGACGTCCAAAGAAATAAATGTTGACAAACTGAACTTGACTCGGGGGAGGAAGCTCTTGTCCTGTGACAGTCCACACAAAGACAGTAAGAAACCCAACTACAGACAGGCAGAAAGTGATTACAAGCCACATACTCGCTTTTAAAAAAGAACACAACAGGGCTGGAAGAATACTGGGAAAGAATTGAACAGGACTCTGGGACAGCCTCAGTGGTAAAACTCACCAGCAGGAGAAAGAGGCAAAGCAGGTTCTGCCAAAAGGGAAATCAGAGGAGATCTGGAAACCTACTGCAGGACAAGCCCACAGCCCTCGCAGATGAGGGGCTGAGAGACTGATTTCTCTGGCAGGTACAGCAGAATCAGAGAGAAACCGCTTTGGCCACGCTGTATAATTCTAAGGGCAGTAGTGGTACTCGGCTGTCTTAGTGGAAGCTATTGAGCTCAGGGAACAGCCACAGGTAGGAAGCTTCCCTTGAACCTATAAAGACGGGCAAGCAGAGAGATAGCTTAGACCCGGAAACCTTACGTGGCCCAAGCTACACATGCACCTCTTTCCTAACAAAGCACTCTGTACTCTGGGACCTCCACCTTCAGGAGCCGCAAGCATTCTCTTCTCCACACAGGCTTTTGCTTCCCTAAGCAACCCTTTGTAAATTCCCTTTCTGTGACCAAAACCTTCCAGAAGTATGTCTTAGAACTAGAGGCCATGGGCTGATCAGCCTGGCCTGGTTTGGTGTAAAAAGGCAAACTGAGTGAACTGTCTAGGAAAATCTCCTGTTTAGCATCTTATGCCTATGCATGACTGAGCATGTGTAAGATTAAAATCAGATGAACCAGGGAAAGGGAAATGTACAGTGAGCAAAAGCTCACGTGACCTAAGCCTGTCAGTTGGAACAGAAAGCTACCCACAGTCTACTCCAAGCAACTGGCTTCTCCCCCCAGAACCTACAAAAAGAATCTCTGGGCAGCAACCAGCCCTTGAGCCGCATGCTTTCTCGGGACAGGCTGTTCCAGTGTGGGCTGTCCACTCTGTAAGACGCTGGAAACACCCAGTCTTCTGAACAGTAACACTGAAGGCAGAAAGCAAGCAGAGCAGTATGTATGTATGTACCTGTAATCCCAGCCGTAAAGACACCAAGGCAGGGAGGTGGCAAGTTTGGGGTCTGCCTGGACTACATAGCAAGATCCTGCCGCAAAACAATCTTTAAAAATAAATGTAAGCCCCTAAGAAGAGCAAACTCTGATGACAACATGGAAAGGCTGAGGCACCCATGCGCTGCTATAAAATGATAGAACTCTATGTAATGGTTTTTACACACTTTCGTAGCATTTGACAACTAATCAAGAAGCTAACCACGCTATGCCCAGGCATTTGTTATAGAAAATGAATGCTGGTGTTTCCACAAGCTTGCACATGAATGGCGTTACTTCAGCGGTGTTTGTAATAGCCCCAAACTGAAAATAACCCAGATGCCCTCCTGTGGGTGAGCAGTTAAGCAAACTGGTATGTTCTTGCACTGCTTATCCAGGAAAAGAAATGAAGCAATGTTGAACAAAGCAATGTGAGTAAATCTGCAAATAATTAAAATGACTGAAAAAATATTTCAATGTTCTGTGCTTCTGATCATATAACATTCTTGAACTCTCTCTCTCTCTCTCTCTCTCTCTCTCTCTCTCTCACACACACACACACACACACACACACACATACACACGCAGACACACACACACACACACACCACCTAACGGAAATATCAGAGGCTAATGAAGGCTGGTGTATAAATGTATAAAGAAGGGACAGGGTCTATAGGGACATGAGAATGGATATTAGAGGCTCATGAGCTCAGTCTGGCAGTGAAAACATCCCATTTCAAAGTCAACATAGCAATCAATATTTCAGGTAGTTTGCATAGCGTTGCTTTTGGGAAAGAGTGGATAAAACTGCACAGGAATCTTACTGATATTATTACATGTGAATCTATAATTATTTCTAAATGGAAAGCTTAAACTGATCCCCTGAGTAAACTAAAGAAACAATTGAGTAGAATATCAGGTAAGTGAAGAGAAGTATCTAAGGTAAAGAAATCAGATAAATGGCTTCAACTGATTGACACAGTGTCACACTTGTGAAATTTTGGAACTTTGAGCTTCTGGGGAGTCCTTCCTTTTACTTTTTATTTATGTGTATTTGTACGTATATATGCACACACATGCACACACATACACATGCAGGTGTAAAAGCACCTGTGTACAGCTGGCCACAGAAGAGGGTGTCAGGTGCCCTACAGTTACAGAGTTGCAGAGTTGTGAGCAGCTGCCACAGGTCCTGGGAACTGAACTCTGGTCCTGGCAAGAGCAGAAAATACTCTTAGTGGCAGAAACGCCTCTCCAGCTCCAGCTGTGGGGTTGGTGGTGGTGGTTGTTGTTATTTTAATATTCTTTCTTTTTATAGTTTTTGCTATTCCATGTTAAGAATCATGTGACTATTTATTTTTAAGATAAGGCCTCCCTATGTAGTCCCGGTTAGACTGGAACTCTCGGAGGCCCACTGGCCTCGCTTCTGCTTCCACTGACACTAAGGGCATGCACCACCATGCCTGGAAAGAATCAGGATTTTATAAATATGGTATCCTAAAACAAAGTAAGCAAAAAAATTAATTGGAGACAGTCACATTTCTGAGATTTGAAAGTCATGAATTTGAGTAATTCACAAGCCCTGGGCTTCAGTTCTTCCCAACTATAAATGAAAGGTTATGATAACGTTATATGGTTCCATGTCGCAACGCAATAGAGAGCATTTTGCACGCTGTGAAATTTCATTTTGCAGGTCACCGCTCACTGTCACATGACGGTCAACCTTCCTCCGTTGGCTCTGAGAAGGCGCGTAAACTAACGCTTGCCAAACACTTTGCCCATTGTGGACGGAACAAAATCCCCTATGTGGTAAGCTGAGTGTTCCATTTACCACAGTTAGATCCTCCGAGACCTACACACGCCCACGCCCCCCTCTGCAGTGTGCCCCCGAGGGGCCGTCGTAAAGGGTGGCTTGATTATCATTTAGATATGAAAAGGCAGAAGATCTAGAGTTGATTTTCATGGAAAGAGTAACTTGATAATAGGCAGAGGGGCACGTCACCAGGAAGGGGCCTTCCGAACAGCAGCAGGGTCGGTAAGGTGGCAGGGAACGCAGCGAGAAGCCCTATCTGTGGCTTCCCCGGGAGGAAGCAAGGTAACCAGGGTGAATCGTTTGGGGATGAACTGTCTCAGTGGCTGGGTCACTGGTGTGATCCCCAGCTAAATTGTGGGCTGGAGAGCAGGGGCGGCCATCCTCATCAATGACTTTATGTCTACACGTTACATGAGGAGGGCAAACCTAGCTGGAAGTGGTAAGACACTGCCTTCATGGCTTTGAGGGGTGATTTGACACCCTTACACCCACCCTCCCCCATCCCCACCCTCACACCCATACCTATACTCACACCTACTCACCCCTACCCTCTCCCCACCCCTTCCCTACACCCATTCTCACCCCCCACCATTACCCCATACCAACACCCACCTCTACCCTCATCCTCACACCTACCAACCTTCACCCTCCCCCACACCCACTCTCACCCTCACCCTCACACCCACTCCTATCCTCACCTTCCTCTCCCCCTCCCCATCACTCCTCTTTTTTACCATGGGTGAGTTTTGGTTCCTTTACCTGTTCCACGCAGAGGGTCCTGATTCATCCTGTGGGGTTGCACATGAGGCCATGCTGCCTCAGGCTGCCCCTTCCGAAGCCATCAGCCAAGATGAGCTCTTCCTGTCTTTTTCTTCTCTGGGATATTTTCTCATGGCAACGAGAAAGGACAGACACACAGGACAAGCAGGCCTAGACTGGCTGGTACAGATCGCTTCTGAGGGCCCTAGGGCTTAGATACTGTCTGCATTGTACAAACACTTGGCCCTGCTGCGGTGAGCACAAGTGAAGAATGATCCAGACTGTCCCGTGAGGGCCCTGTCACCAGCCCATAAAAGACGTGGAGGAGATGTGGGTTCTGGACTGGTTTATAATAAAGTAAAGACACACAGTTATCCCTTGGGGGTTGGAGTGGGGTGGAGACATTCTTTTTACAGTCAGCAGGGCGCAGAAGTCAAAGCATTAGAAATAAAATTCTGATTATCGTGGTTGCCCAGGGCCTTCGCAGTGAGAGGACTGAAATAATAATACTTTATGGGAATGAAAGTTAATTACATGAAAGGAGTTACTGTGATGCTGAAATATTTTAATAAGAAAAAACATATGATCTCAAAAAAAAAAACATTTAAAAGTCTTCACTGGGTACAAGTCACCAGAATGAAGTCACTCCCACGCCCTCTTCCGGCAAAGGGTACACACTTTGCTCTACAGTGCAGACCCCTCCCCTTGGTCAGTCTGCTCTGAGTCGCAGTCCCATACTCAGCCCACAGGATGCACGGCCATTCCTTGGTAGTCTCTTACATCTCTGACTTCATCAGAAGATGCCACCAAAGGCCACCTTCCCCTGCCTATTGACTCCTAGCATTGACGGCTTGTGACACCTCGATTCTTGTTGATCTTGTTAGGCATATGTCAATATTATTGAACCTGTTGCATCGACTTCCCCTCCAGCCCCCTGCTGGATTTCCGTTTTCCATTTCGATGCCTCTACTTTGACCACTTGCTTTCCTTCGCCTTGGTCTTATTGTTTTTCTAAAGTTTTAAGCAGAAACCTCAAATTACAGATTGAAGACTTGACCTGTTTCTCTCCTTGGAGCTGCAAAGGCTCTCTCAGCAGTGCACGTGCTGTGTCCCCCAGATGCTGCTATGCTGCATTTTCATTTTTCTTCAGCTTGATGTATTCTTTTAATTTCCTTGAGACTTCCCTTCTGATCTGTGGATGATTAGAAGTGGGTCGCTTGAATCTCAAATATTTGGAGATTTTCCAATTATCTTTCTGTCACTGACTTTTCTTTCATTAGCATCAGAGAACCTGATGTGTAATTTCTACTAGTTTGAATGTGCGGAGTTTTCATTTAGGGACCAGGATGTGGTGTATCTCAGTATATGATTGCTCTGTGAACCCCTGAAGAGTGGGAGGTGTGTCTTCTGCTTTATGTGAGTTGAAGATGTCGAGGTCTTCTAGACCTGATCCCACTGTGTATCTGGTTTCCTTCAAAAGCTATTGAGAGATGTAAACATGGCATTAGTGCCTATGACTCTCCTCAGTTCTCTGCATCAGTGTTGCACCAGCTTTGTCGTGGGGCACGCCACTACTGCTGTGCCCTCTGGCAAGCTGATTCTTTCCACTTTGAGAATCAACTGTCCTTTCTGTTCATGGGGTTTCCTCAAGCTACTCTTTTGGTGGCTCAGCCAGTGACAAACTCTCATCATTCTCCTTCACTGGAGAAAGTCTAGATTTCACTCTCTACTGAAGAAATATTTTTTGAAAAGTATAAAATATTTTTTTTCCTTCCCACACTTGAAAAATATTGTTCCAGCTCTATTGTCATCCATGGCGTCTGATGGAAAATGTCCTGTCATCTATTTTTTGTAAGGTTTTTTTTTAGAGAGAGGGAGGGTGTGGGGGAGGGAGGGAGCGGGAGGGAGGAGGGAAGGGAGGGAGGGAGGGAGGGAGGGAGGAAAGGAGGGAGGGAGGGAGAACAGATAAGGTAAGGTGTCATAGCAAGGTGCCATGGTCTAGATAAGTTTCGATGAGATTATAAGATGGTTGATGGTCATTTTCCTTTGCCTGGTCTCTATTTTGTTTTTTTCTTTTTCTTCAGTTTTTAGAAGTCAATAATAATGGCATTCCAAATGGGATAAAGCCAAAGGAGCTCACTTTCATGAGTATATTCACCTTGATATTTCATGGCAGATCTGAAGAGTGTCGGCCAGTACTTCCCGAAGCCCTCTCTAGTCCTTTTCTTCTCTCCCTGTGCCAGAGACACGGCAGTCAGAAAGCTTTGTTAGCTGGCATGGTGGTTCTACATGGCTCCACTGTAATGCCAGCAGAACTGGGGATAAATAGTTTCAAGGCAGTGCCCCTCCCTTGTTTCTGTTATATTGCAGGCTTCCTGGTTTGTGAGCTTCTGGGTAATTCTCTTGTCTTTCTCCTGCTATGCTGCAGAAGCACTAGGATTATAGATGTGTGTCACTGCATCTGACTTTTTTTAATCTGTGTTCTAGAGATCAAAATTAGGTCATCAGGCCTGTGCCACAAAATTGCTTTCTAAAATGAGCAACCTAATCAGCCCACCATGATTGTTGTTTTGTTTGTTCTATAATTCCATGAATATGTATGTATATATGTGTATATATACACTCAGGAAATTCATGAAATATGTATATACACACATATGTATATTGCTATTTGATCAAAGTATCTCCCACTAAAGTCTTTCTTGATCTTCCCACTCCCACCAAAGTTCTCCACAAGTCTCCTTTCTACTTTCATGGTGTGTGTGTGTGTGTGTGTGTGTGTGTGTGTGTCTGTGTGTACAAACATGTTGCTGTCAATATTCTTCCACTTGTCTCCAGGGGTATGTATTCAAACTTTCCCTGAGGACTAGATATTCATGTCTAATCATTTCACTTAAAACAGGGAAGTGTTTCTTTAGTGTTATAAAAATGAACAAACTTCTTTCTAAAGTATATGTATAATTTACTCTCTCAAAAGCAGCATGTAAATATGCAGTACGTCTCTGGGTCCCACTTTTTCTTATCAAAATTTATTCCCTCTCCAGTTACTTCCAAAAGCAATAGTCACTAGACTCCTAAGTCTTCAAGAAAGTATATAACGTGAAATTTAAAATAAAGACGTGCAGCCAGATTGTTTCCGCTTCCTGTGAAAATTCTGTTAGCTGATACAGTGTGCATAGAATGTTATCTTGCATTTAACAATCAGGAAATAATTATTAAATCATGTTACTACTTGCTGGTAAATTGTGTTATTTTCAGAACTCTGAAAACACATATTTTTTTTCTTTTCTCCTGTGTTTGTGGGTGTTGTGTGTACATCTGTTTGTGGACACCAGTGTGTGTATTCAGATGTCTAAGCACATATATGAATGTGTGTATGGAAGCCCAGTTGATGGAATTCTTGCTCAATTGCTCTCTGTGAGGCAAGTGCTCTCAATAAAATCCAGAGCTCACAGGTATGGCTGGTCAAAGTTTGCTCCAGGAACTGTGGATCTCTAGCTTTGAATATTATAGCTATGGGCAAGTTGTCACACACACACACACACACACACACACACACACACACACACCAGGTATCTCTGACTACGGATGGCAACTCTGGTCCTCTTATTTGTATAGCCAATGCTTTCAACATTGAAACACCTCACCAGCCCTACTTCAGTGTGGACTCTATTTGGTGCACTTGTAAATAGTATTCCCTTGCACTGAAAGGTCCTCTATTCCCTCCTCCATCAGAAATTTGTTGTTCAGGGTTAATTTTACAAATTACTGGCATACACATGCGGGGCGAATCACCCTTAGTGAGGGCTACCTCTGTCTCTAATGTGCTATAAAGTTCAATCATCTGCTCACTTCCTGCTTCTTTTCCTATAATGTTGGTTGTTTTGCAGGCATAAGTGCCGGGAGCCAAACTGACCTTACTTTATATTTAGAGTTCATTTTAAAGATAGGCTTAGGTTTTGACTTCTCCTCAGCTACAGACCTTGGAGAGATCGGGTGGTCAATGGTCACTGTGCCCTCCCAGAAGAAGAAAACATCTTAGAGCTGTCAGAGATTCACCTTTAGCAGAATGCCTGGGCTACGTGGAAAATCCCACTTGCTCACTTCTTCCCCTGCCTGTATAAGTTCCCTGAGAAAATACAGTTTGGGGGCCTTGAACAAAGTTGGTCTTGGCCTCCTTCTTCGCATCTCCTGATTGTTTCTCTGCCCTTCTCTCCTAGGGTCTCCTGTCGAAACCCCAGCACATAAGTTTTTATTTTTATTCTCATGTTCCTAGTTTTAACAACCTCTTAACCAGTGCTTTATGAATAAATGGATAAACAGATGAATTCATAACAGCATTTGGAAAACAGCAGTAATGCCCACTCACAGATATTTATTTAGCATTGCAAATTCAGCTGGGATACAAAGAGTTAAAATATAACATCATGCGCTCCTAAACTGATATACAAATGCAATCTGTTTGGTCTATATAATGTTATTTGTACATTTATTATTTCAGGCTGAACACTTGGATTCTTATGAACATGGATTGCTGGGAATTCACAGTATACTTCCCAATGAAATAACTTCCACAACTGCACACCTGGGCTCTGGCATTGAATTATCAACAGCCACTTCTGGGATGTCTCAACAGCTTGATCTTTGATTTCCATATAAGATTGGTAGCATCTATTGTGAATCTCCGTGCTACCTCTGATACATCAGTGTTCGGGATGATTTCATACTGATGTTCCTTAGCCCATCTCTCCCTCTTTGTGTGTGCCCTCACATGTATGTCTATTGCCATTGTGAGTTTCTGTGTATATGTGGGCACATTGACCAGGGATCAATATTGAGTGTCTTAGTCAGGGTTTCTATTCCTGAACAAACATCATGACCAAGAAGCAAAGTGGGAAAGAAAGGATTTATTCAGCTTACACTTCCACATTGCTGTTCATCACCAAAGGAAGTCAGGACTGGAACTCAAGCAGGTCAGGAAGCAGGAGCTGATGCAGAGTATAGGAGGGATGTTTCTTACTGGCTTGCTTCTCCTGGCTTGCTCAGTCTGTTCTTTTATAGAACCCAGGACTACCAGCCCAGGGATGGCACCACCCGCAATGGGCCCTGCCCCCTTGATCACTAATTGAGAAAATTCCCCACTGTTAAATCTTATAGAGGCACTTCCCCACCTGAAGCTCCTTTCTCTGGGATAACTCCAGCTTGTGTCACATTGACACACAAACCAGCTCTACCTCATTTTTTTAGTTAGAATCTTTGAATGAACCTGGAAGTCACTGATACAGCTGCACTGTCTGGCCAGCAAGCCCAAGGATCTACCTGCTGCTACTCTCCCAGCTATGGGATTCAAATGTGCACCACCACTCTAGACTTTTACATGGGTACTGGGGGTCCGAACTTAGGGTTTCATGCTTGTATACCAAGTACTTACCAACTGAGCTATCACCCCAACCCCACAGACTCACCATCTTGAAGAAAATAAGTGTATAGAATGGAGTTGCAGAAAGCAGGCTATGATAGTGCCAAGAACAGAAGAAAGAAACTTTGCTTTGGGAATTCTATACATCCCACTACAACCTTCTGAGTTTTAGATGGGAAAAGGGGTTGCCTGAGATGTTCCCTGTCTAATGTTGCCCTAACCCATCCACCATTCTTTTTATTTATTGTATTTCTTTTTACATTTTTGTATTTATTGTCTATATGTATGTGTGTGTGTGTGTGTGTGTGTGTGTGTGTGTGTGCATGTGACCAGAGGTCAGAAGACAACATTTGAAAGTCGGTTCTTTTCTTCTACCATGTGGGCCCAGAGATCAAACCCAAAATGTCAGGTTTGGCACCAGGTGCCTGTACCTGCCAACATATCTCACCAGCCATTTTCCCTCCTTCTTTCCTTCCTTTCTTCCCTTCTTTCCTCTTTTCGTTCTATATATATATACTTTTTCAGGACCTCATGAACCGGCCTCAAGCTCTCTTTGTAATCAAGAATAACCTTGGATTCCTAATGCATCAGCCTCCACCATCTCCAGAGCACCGAGATCAGAGACTTACACTGCTACAATGTTAAACAGTTGGCATCAGAGGCTCACCGTGCTACAGTTAACCAGCTGTAATCTTTTATCCAGCTAACTCTGTAAACAGATGTTCTTCTGTCCCTCTTCTGTGAGCGTGCCATCTGCAGCACACCTGAGGTAAAATGCCTAGAGCAGGGAGCTCAGACTCACTCTCTGGGTCCTCTTCCACCTCTTATGTGTAGACAAGTCAAACCATTGTTCTTCACGCCTTCCTCTACAGCTGGTATAAGGCAGCTCACTGTGAGAGCGTTCATACCTACAAGCTTTTTACAAGCGATCACAAACTGTGCTCCATGCCAACAGCAAGAGTATCTCTTCTCTCGTGTGAATCAGTCAAACCTGAAAATATATAGATGACTATTTAGGAAGAGGAAGGTGATGACTCAGAGGGGACAATGGGGATAAAAGAGGATCTGAATATGACAGAAGTACACATTGGATGTGTGTACCGAAACAGTACAACAAAACACTCCTTTATACAATTATATATACTAGTGTGAGAAAAATTAGAAGGGTGTGACCTCATACAACTTCTGTTCCACCTCTGTTTGTATGAACAGCTCTCACACTCACAGGATAACTTTAATTATTAGAGGGTGGCACATTAAAATGAGTCAAATACTATTCCCTAGTATTTCTGTTAAAATAGCATTGGCGGCTCAGAACCATCCGGCGGCGGCGGCAGAACCAGGTACCCGAGACAGCCCAAGCTTAAGACCTTCGGGGACTCAGGCCTGGAGTGGGAGTTGGGCACAGAATAGCGGGTGCACTCTGCACTCGCGCGGCGGACCCCGAGCTCCCTGCAGGCAGCTGCCATATTGCCTGCAGCTTCCCGCCCAGCTGTTGGTGGGGAAGCCAGAGGGTCACCCAGCGTGCCAGGTGCTCAGAACCATCCGGCGGCGGCGGCAGAACCAGGTACCCGAGACAGCCCGAGCTTAAGACCTTCGGGGACTCAGGCCTGGAGTGGGAATTGGGCACAAAATAGCGGGTGCACTCTGCACTCGCGGGGCGGACCCCGAGCTCCCTGCAGGCAGCTGCCATATTGCCTGCAGCTTCCCGTCCAGCTGGTGGTGAGGAAGCCAGAGTCAGCCAGTGTGCCAGGTACCCAGACCCAGCCGGAGGCCGAACCAGCCTCCCATCCAGCCAGTGGCAGGGAAGCTGGAAACCGGACCCAGCCAGCTTCCCAGCAGCTTGGGACCAGCAGGCGGAACCAGATAACTGAGATATCCCATCTTTAAGACCCCTGGGGAAACAGGATATCAGACAGCGAACCCTGAGCAGGAGCAGTGCAGAGCAGCCGCCCAACAGGCGGAACCAAATACCTGGGATATCCTGAGGTTAAGACCTCGGGGGACTCAGGCCACCCGTCAGCAATCTGTGAGCAAGACCCCCGCAGGACAGTGATTCAGGTATCCCAGTCACTGGGAAATAGCCTTACAACCCCACAGGAGGGTCAAGCACCAGCTAGTATCTACAGGACCAACTAACACCAGAGTTAACCAGATGGCAAAAGGCAAACGTAAGATCGCTACTAACAAAAATCAAGGCAATATGGCGGCATCCGAACCCAGTTCCCCAACAGCAATAAATACTGGATACCCCGAAACACCAGAAAAACAAGACTCAGATCTAAAATCACTGGTCAGGATGCTGATAGAGGAACACTTAGATAAATCTCTTAAAGTAATACATGAGAAAATAGATCAAAAGCTAGAAGCCATTGCAAGACAAACACAATTAAATCCCAGATATCTCAACACACCAGAAAAACAAGACTCAGATCTAAAATCACTGGTAAAGATGCAGATTGAGGATCACTTAGATAAATTTCTTAAAGTAATAGAGGAGAAAATAGATCAAAAACTAGAAGCCCATACAAGGCAGACACAAAAATCACTTAAAGAAATCCAGGAGAATATAGAGCAAAAAGTGAATCCCAATACGGGGGAGAAACAAAAATCACCCAAAGAAATACAAGAGAACATGGGTCAACGAGTAGAAGTCATAAAGGAGGAAACACAAAAATCCCTTAAAGAATTACAGGAAAACACAAACAAGCAACTGAAAGATCTGAGCAAAACCATACAAAATCTAAAAACAGAAGTAGAAAAAACTAAGCAATCGCAAAGGGAGACAATGTTGGAGATAGAAAACCTTGGGAAGAAATCAGGAGTCATAGATGCAAATATCAACAATAGAATACAAGAGATAGAAGACAGAATCTCAGATGCTGAAGATACCATAGGAACCATGGATTCAACAATTAAAGAAAATGCAAAATGCAAAAAGCTGGTAACCCAAAACATTCAGGAAATCCAGGACACAATGAGAAGACCAAACCTAAGGATTATAGGGATAGATGAGAATGAAGATCTACAACTTAAAGGGCCAGCAAATATCTTCTACAGAATTATGGAAGAAAATTTCCCCAACCTAAAGAGAGAGATGCCCATGAATATACAAGAAGCCTATAGAACCCCAAATAGACTGGACCAGAACAGAAATACTTCCCGTCACATAATAGTCAAAACCCCAAATGTACTAAACAAAGAAAGAATATTAAAAGCAGTAAGAGAAAAAGGACAAGTAACATACAAAGGAAGACCTATCAGAATTACACCAGACTTCTCACCTGAGACCATGAAAGCTAGAAGATCCTGGGCAGACCTTATGCAGACCCTAAGAGAACACAAACTTCAGCCAAGACTACTATACCCAGCGAAACTCTCAATTGCCATAGATGGGGAAACCAAGATATTCCACGACAAAACCAAATTTGCAAGATACTTATCTACAAACCCAGCCCTACAAAGGATAATAGGGGAAAAATACCAACACAAGGGGGGAAACAACACCCCAGAAGAAACAAGATAGAAACCCCATCTCATCCAACCCAAAAGAAGAGAACCACTCAAATACAAATAATAATAACAATTCCCAAAATGTCAGGAAGTAATAATTACTATTCCTTAATATCTCTTAATATCAATGGACTCAATTCCCCAATCAAAAGACACAGACTAACAGACTGGATACGGAAACAGGACCCTACATTTTGCTGCATACAGGAAACACATCTCAGTGTCAAAGACAAACACCACCTTAGAGTAAAAGGCTGGAAGACAGTTCTACAAGCAAATGGTCCCAGGAAACAAGCTGGAGTAGCCATTCTAATATCAGATAAAATCGACTTTCAACCTAAAGTCATCAAAAGAGACACAGAAGGTCACTTCCTGCTTGTCAAAGGGAAAATCCACCAAGAAGAATTCTCAATACTGAACATCTATGCACCAAATGCAAGGGCACCCTCATTCGTAAAAGAAACTTTACTAAAGCTTAAAGCACACATCGCACCTAACACAATGATTGTAGGTGACTTCAACACTCCACTCTCCTCAATGGACCGATCAGGAAAGCAGAAACTAAACAGGGACACAGTGAAACTAATTGAAGCTATGGACCAATTGGATTTAACAGATATATATAGAACATTCCATCCTAAAACAAAAGAGTATACCTTTTTCTCAGCACCGCACGGTACCTTCTCAAAAATTGATCATATAATTGGTCACAAGACAGACCTCAACAAATACAAGAAGACCGAACTAATCTCATGTCTCCTATCGGATCACTATGGAGTAAAAGTGGTCTTCAATAGCAAGAAGAACTACAGAAAGCCCACATACACATGGAAACTGAACAATACTCTACTCAATGACACCCTGGTCAAGGAAGAAATAAAGAAAGAAATCAAAGACTTTTTAGACTTCAATGAAAATGAAGGTACGACCTACCCAAATCTCTGGGATACAATGAAAGCAGTGCTAAGAGGAAAACTCATAGCCCTGAGTGCCTCCAAAAAGAAACTGGAAAGAGCATACACTAGCAACTTAACAGCACACCTGAAGGCGCTGGAACAAAAAGAAGCTAACTCACCCAGGAGGAGTAGAAGAGAGGAAATCATCAAACTAAGGGCTGAAATCAATCAAGCAGAAACAAAGAGAACCATACAAAGAATCAACAAAACCAAGAGCTGGTTCTTCGAGAAAATCAACAAGATAGATAAACCCTTAGCTAGACTAACCAAAGGGCACAGAGATAGTATCCAAATTAACAAAATTAAAAATGAAAAGGGGGATATAACAACAGAAACAGAGGAAATTCAAAAGATCATCAGATCCTACTACAAAGGCCTATACTCAAAACAACTGGAGAATCTGGAGGAAATGGACAATTTCCTAGACAGATACCAAATACCAAAATTAAATCAGCATCAAGTAGACCAGCTAAACAGTCCCATAACCCTTAAAGAAATAGAAGGGGTTATAGAAAGCCTCCCAACCAAAAAAAGTACGGGACCAGATGGTTTTAGTGCAGAATTCTACCAGACCTTCAAAGAAGACTTAACACCAATACTCTTCAAACTATTCCACAAAATAGAGACAGAAGGGACACTGCCCAACTCATTCTTCGAAACCACAATTACGCTGATACCTAAACCACAAAAAGATCCAACAAAGAAAGAGAACTACAGGCCAATTTCTCTTATGAATATAGATGCAAAAATACTAAATAAAATTCTTGCCAACCGAATCCAAGAGCATATCAAAACGATCATTCACCATGATCAAGTAGGCTTCATTCCAGGAATGCAGGGATGGTTCAATATACGGAAATCCATCAATGTAATCCACTACATAAACAAACTAAAAGAAAAAAACCACATGGTCATCTCATTAGATGCTGAAAAAGCATTTGACAAAATTCAGCATCCTTTCATGCTAAAAGTCTTGGAAAGAGCAGGAATTCAAGGCCCATACCTAAACATAGTAAAAGCAATCTACAGCAAACCAGTAGCCAACATCAAAATAAATGGAGAGAAACTTGAAGCAATCCCACTAAAATCAGGGACTAGACAAGGCTGTCCTCTCTCTCCATATCTTTTCAATATAGTACTTGAAGTTCTAGCGAGAGCAATCAGACAACATAAGGAAGTCAAAGGGATACAAATTGGAAAGGAAGAAGTCAAACTATCATTATTTGCAGACGATATGATAGTTTACCTAAGCGACCCAAAAAACTCCACCAGAGAACTTCTACAGCTGATAAACAACTTCAGCAAAGTGGCAGGTTATAAAATTAACTCAAGCAAGTCAGTGGCCTTCTTGTACTCAAAGGACAAGCAGGCTGAGAAAGAAATTAGGGAAATAACACCCTTCACAATAGCCACAAACAACATAAAGTACCTTGGCGTAACTCTAACCAAACAAGTGAAAGATCTGTATGACAGGAACTTCAAGTCCCTGAAGAAAGAAATCGAAGAAGACCTCAGGAGATGGAAAAATATTTCTTGCTCCTGGATTGGCAGGATCAATATAGTAAAAATGGCCATCTTGCCAAAAGCAATCTACAGATTCAATGCAATCCCCATCAAAATCCCAAATCAATTCTTCATAGATCTAGAAAGAGCAATTCTCAAATTCATCTGGAGCAACAAAAAACCTAGGATAGCTAAAACTATTCTCAACAATAAAAGGACTTCTGGGGGAATCAATATCCCTGACCTCAAGCAGTACTACAGAGCAATTGTGTTAAAAACTGCATGGTATTGGTACAGCAACAGGCAGGTAGATCAATGGAATAGGATTGAAGACCCAGAAATTAACCCACAGACTTATGGTCACTTGATCTTTGATAAAGGAGCCACAACCATCCGGTGGAAAAAAGATAGCCTTTTCAACAAATGGTGCTGGTTCAACTGGAGGTCAACATGCAGAAGAATGCGAATTGACCCACTCTTATCGCCTTGTACTAAGATCAACTCCAAATGGATCAAGGACCTCCACATAAAACCAGACACACTGAAACTATTAGAAAAGAAACTTGGGAAGACCCTGGAGGACATGGGCACAGGGGTAAAGTTCCTGAACAGAACACCAATAGCTTATGCTCTAAGATCAAGAATGGACAAATGGGACCTCATAAAATTACAAAGTTTCTGTAAGGCAAAGGACACTGTCAGAAAGACAAAACGGCAACCAACAACGTGGGAAATGATCTTCACCAACCCCACATCCGACAGAGGGCTAATATCCAATATATACAAAGAACTCAAGAAGTTAGACCCCAAAGAACCAAATAACCCTATCAAAAAATGGGGCACAGAGCTAAACAAAGAATTTTCACCAGAAGAAATTCGGATGGCCGAGAAACACCTTAAGAGATGTTCAACATCATTAGTCATCAGGGAAATGCAAATCAAAACAACCCTGAGATTCCACCTCACTCCAGTCAGAATGGCTAAGATTAAAAACTCGAGAGACAACAAGTGCTGGCGAGGATGTGGAGAAAGAGGAACACTCCTCCACTGTTGGTGGGATTGCAAAATGGTAAAACCACTCTGGAAATCAGTGTGGCGGTTCCTCACAAAATTGGGCATGCCACTCCCAGAGGACCCTGGCATACCACTCCTGGGCATATACCCAGAGGATTCCCCTGCATACAACAAAGACACATGCTCCACTATGTTTATAGCAGCCTTGTTTATAATAGCCAGAAATTGGAAGGAGCCCAGATATCCCTCAAAGGAGGAATGGATACAGAAAATGTGGTATATTTATACAATGGAGTACTACTCAGCAATTAAAAATAATGAATTCATGCAATTTGTAGGTAAATGGTTAGATCTGGAAACTATCATCCTAAGTGAGCTAACCCAATCACAAAAGAATACACACGAAATGCAATCACTGATAAGTGGATATTAATGAGCCCAGAAGCCCTAAATACTCAAGGCACAATTAGCAAGTCAAATGACTCTCAAGAAGAAAAAAAGGAGAGAACCCTGGGCCTGTAAAGATTGGATCCAGTATTGTAGACCCAGAACAGAGAAATCGTGGGGGGGGGGAAAGAGTGGGGAATAGCACGGGGGGGGGGAGAGGAATTATGGGACATATGGTGGGGGGTACCTGGGAAAGGGGAAAGCCTTTGGAATGTAAACAAAGAATATAGAAAATAAAAAAAAAATGATAAAAAAAAATAGCATTGGCATTGAAAAGTAAAGCTGAAAACGTCAAGCAATTTCTCTTCTAAAAGTAAGCAGGCCTTCATAGTTCCTTTATGATGTAGCTAGCTCATGGAGTTGCCTGTTCGCACAGAGAATGGAGTACTTGCCTCTCCCCTGCTGTTCGTGAAAGACTCACAAGGAATTATCATCTGTGTATGTATTTATAAGTGCATTCTACAGCCCTCACTTATTGTATATGTGTGCTAATATGGCTTAAAAATTATTCAAATTGGGAGAGGAAGGAATACTGGAATTCTAACAACAGACACTATGGTTCCAAATATGAACTTACTTTACTGAATTTCATCTTTGTATCAATGTCACCTATCCATTAATATGAGTTTTGGTATACATTATTTAATCCAACAAAAAAAATCATCATTCTTCAACTCCCACAATTGAGAGTCTTCTCAAAAGTTTGGTAACATAACTTCTTTAAAGAGATGTTTGACATGTGTGCTTAGAACTTAGACTGAGAACTGTAAGTAGCAGGTGCCCAGTGTACACAGAATGGATTCCTCTAGAGTGGATGGATGTTAGTTACTATTGAAGTCAGTCAATATCCTAAGCCCAAATACTTTGATATCTTTCACTTTTTCCTATTCCATGCCTCATAAAATACCACAATTATCCTTTCATTCTAAAATTATAAACTTCTGAACCATTTTGGATTTCAGGCTTCTCTGCATCCCAGAACCCATGGGTTTTTCAGTGAGTCTCCAACCACAGCGAGAACAGCATCACCCCTGATCTCTCTGCTCAAAGGAAGGATGTCATTTCATTCCTAAATGGGAAAAGTGACATGATAGTTTTTATTGCTGATGGGGCAGGATCTCGTGCTGTTACAGAGTTCCTTTTAGGCATTTCGTTGTGAGTTACCGGAAGTATGTTATTTGTAGGATGTTCCACTTCCAGCCCGCCTACCATAGTGGTAAAGTGCATCTGCACAAACAGCTGCTTGCAACAGCAAGAATTTGCCAGGAGCTTAGCCCTGCGGTTCTCTGAGGCAGCTGATTGGGTGGAGCCTTGGCAGGGGTAAGACTTGGTCTTGGGAGAGATCACAGTTGCTTCCTCCCATAACATTTGTTTACTTGTCTTGATTCTAAGTTACTCTGAAGTCAGAAACTACAGGCCTCTGGGAGAATTAGCAACTGTTGCTCCACAGTGGGGGATGAAGTCAAGGATCAGTTGCCAGGGCTCCTTTCTCTGTTGCCTTGCTCCTTGCTTTCCAGGCAGGAGGGAGGTTTGGAAAAATAGGAGAAGAGAATCACATGGGCAGAACAAAGAGTTCATACCCAGGCAAATGTGCACAGAAACATACACATGTTCACACATTCTTTCATTCTTGCCAGACCCAGCTACTAGTCTCTTATTTACATATTTACATATACATACACACATACAGTCTTACATAATTACACACATACACTTCTATACTTACATATGAAATATGAAGCAAAAGGCCAAGTGTCAGTTCTGAAAGAACTTGCTCATTCTGGATGAAAAATAAGTTTCAACCATTACTGCATAAAGAAAAGGCTTCTACCCTTTCATTGCTGAATGAATTTTTTAATAAACCTGTCTCATTGTAAGAAAAGCCTGCCTGCTGCTTTTGGCCCCCTCTGCAGCTCCTTCTCTCCTTACTCTCAACTCTTTTCTCCTCAGCTCTGTTACACTTTGATATGGTCTGATGCTGCTACAAGGCTTCTATTTTCCTCCTGTATCTACTTAGTTCTCTTCTCTTCTTTGTCTCGCCTCATCTCTGTAATGCTTCTAACAATGAATTCTCCTTTGGCCTCCCAATGTCATTGTTCCTAGTTTGTTGTTATTATGGTGTTTTTGTTGGTGGTGGTGGTAGTGGTGGTGGTGGTGGTAGTGGTGGTGGTTTTGTACCTTTTCAGGAGAATAGATCACATGGTATTCCAAAAGTTCACATAAATTCTAATCATAATCTAAACAAAATGTTGCGACAGAGATGTTTACAAGTGTTTCCCTTAAACCTAGTGATCTAGCTAGTCATTTATTATGTCACTAGCTCCACAGGTTCATCGAGGTTATGAAACAATAATTCTTATGTCTAAGTTAACATTGAAGTTTTATGTAGACAAACACAGTCGATATTTTATCTTCTGTCCTTGCGTCTACAATAAATAGTTCATTCCTTTTACAACCTTGAGTTAATGGTTCTATGGCCTAAAAGAATGTAATCGTAAATTTCAGATCTGCATGCCTGCTTTCTATCTCGGTGCAACTAACCTGGGACACGTGAAGACTGGCAGAGTTCTCATTGTGGCTTTTACAGAGAGCCCTAATTGTTTTAATTATTTTAAAGGGCTTAATAATTACAAGTGTATATCTAGAAATTCTTATAGAATCATCATTAGGAATTAAGAAATCATCTATTTGTCTGAATAGCATCACTACAAGAGTGATGCTATTTATCACAAGAGCGATACATCTTTATTGGTCTGCAGAAAATCTACCCAATAGGATGGGCTAATGCCTAGGGATTGTTACATCAATTTAATAATAACAGGAAAGGCATATCAATAGCAGGATCCAATCCTGAGACAGTGTCCCTTGGGCCTTGCCTGTAAGGGCTCATGCATCTCAGTCCACAGTCCACAGTAAAACCATCTCAGGAAGATCACCTGCTGGCCTTCAGCCTCTCCTAGATGGCTTCTGACAAGGACTCATGCATAACATGCACTGACAGTGTATGATGATCAGGATGGGATCAAGGAAACTGCATATAATACACGAAATGTGTATTCCTGTTTCTCTTTGCACATATCAACCATAAGATAGATTCTTCACTCACGAATCACCAGTTGAACCAGGAAATATACTGTTTGCACACAGATGAAAGACAGAATTCTTACCTTTAAGTTGACAGACTTTGGAGAAAGTTTTGGGGTGAGGAATTCAAAATAAATCCCTATAATGATGCTAACCACACAAAACATAAAGAAAGTTGTCCAAGAATTGGAAATTTGGTAATGACATTTTAGGAAAGAGATGATTCCATTATGCTTTGCCAGACTCCCCAATAGGGTCTGTCTATATTGTTTTAAATAGAATATGGAATACAAATGACTAATTCAAAGCCTCCATGGCAGATATAATGATAACACTGACATGTTAGCAGCACAATTATAAAGGCAGATTCCATGGCTTCTAGTCAGTTAGATGCAGTAAGAGAGACCGTTCCTGCTTCAAATGTGAGGCATTTGTCACATTTGTCATGCTAAAATGTCAGCTAAAATGTGGACAGATATGGCCAGAAGAACAGTGTCCCAACCAGATAGTTAGCTCTGTTTTAAGATGGCCTCCCAGTCCAGAGAAAAGGTTAACTGCCTTTGGTGGGGATGGAACTAAATGAAAGGGGGAAGGAAATGGAGGAGAGCCAGCTGATGGCGCTAGACATGCTTGATTGATGGCTTCATGGGACTGTACTCTGAGTCGCTATATAAAGTACTTCCCAGACCTAGCATAAAGGAGGCTGTCAACTCCACTAGCCAAGCCTTTCTGAAATATGGCTCTACCTGCTCACATATACTTCCAGTCTGTGCATATCTGAGTTGGTGTTACCCACTAGAACCTGAGCTGCAGGCGGTAAGTGGGTAACTCGTGGATGTTACCTGGGTTCTACTTGTATGGAAGCTGTTGGCTTCTCCAAAACACAGTTAGCCGATATATTCGCTCTGCTGAAGCAATTGGCCAATTGTCTCAGACACAAATAACTATGAGAATCTGAAGCGTCTCAAGGGCATAAGGGCTGGGATGGCATTTCTGTGGACCTGAACTACAAAAGAGCAGGGCTAAGCCCTGTCTAGTGAGCGTGGACCTGGAAGCAGATGGACTCCACGCACCATGCACTCTAATGACTACTTCACCGCGGCATGCCAGCTGGAGCTCTAGGGAGGGGGAAGGAAATGGAGAACAGGGTGAATAAGCAAACATTGAGCAGGGATTCTACAGCATCACCTAGCATCGTCTGCTAAAAGGGACTGAGGGAAACATGGCAGATTATAACATTTTAGAATAACATACACAAGCATTTACGTTACTCTTTTCAGCTTTTTCTGTTTGAGAGAGTAAAACTCGAGAAATTAAAAAAAAAAAAAAAAAAAAAAAAAAGGTTGTGGTGTTTATTCTCATCAATTGACACCATCTTGAATCATCCAGGAACAGGGTTGCAATGACGCCCAGATTTCAGTTGCTGGCTGGCATGTTTGTGTGAAGGCGTGCCTTCGTGACAGTAACTGATGCAGGAGGACCCAGCATAAACGTGGGTGGCATCATTGCCTGGGTTTGGGGTTTGGACTGTGAAAGCCTGGACTGTAGAATAAGAAGTGATCAGAGTGGGCAAGCATTCTCTGTCTCTGCTGTGACTTATGGCCTCCTTAGCATTACCATGGTGAAGGAAGCAGACAGACCCTCACTGCTGGGAAATAGCATTTTTCAGGGAATTTCATTATAACAACAGAAAACAAAACAAAACAAAAACAAAAACTAGCAAGTAGAAAACAAACTGATTCTTATCCAAGGCTGGGGACAGGGCTCAGTCAGCAAGAGCAAGGATTTGAGTTCAAACCCCCAGCACCCATGTAAAAGGCTGTAACTCCAGCACTGTGGGGGCGAAGACAATAGGATCTTGGGGCTTGTGGTCTGACAAACTACTTATAGGTTCTCTGACAGACTCTGTCTCAAGGGAATAAAGGAGAGAAGAGTAGATTCTGTGGCCTCTGCTCAAGAGCACACATGCCTATACCACAATGCACATGCATATGCACATATGCACACACATACACCACAGTCTACATACCTCACATACACACCACAGTGCACATTACATACATACACACACACACACACACACACACACACACACACACGATAGTTTTAGCAGTATGAGCTCATTCAATGAGAATGTGCAGTATATATTCAAGTACAGAAGCCTCTGTTTTTCTTTAGTCTCTTTTAGTTTATGTCTGTGACAGTACTCATGGTAGCACTGGGAATTATTTCCTGTTGATAAAAGCACCAATGAGAATGAGATATTCTGCTTTGATACATTTCTAACTCTAGTAAATCTCTGAGACACCAATACAAGGAGTTCACAGGGTCAGTATGGATAGTGCCTAGTTCGATAGATTCTTGAGACATGAGGTGTGAATCGGAGCACAGGTTCCGATCTCCTGTAATTCATGCTCTCTGCCTTCCCATGTTTCCAGGGTGACGGACATTGTTCTGTGCAGCAGCAGGAGCATAGGTGCAAAGCGACTCCTCCCATCTGCACTTCCCATTCAAGCCTTAATCTTCTAAATCCTGTCTCCCCGCTCACCATCAACCTGGGGGTGTCCCCAGAAGGGAGGTGTCAGCCTTGTTTGCTGCCAAAGGGCAATTAATCAGACGAACATTCCTGCTGAAAAGAAATCATGGCGTATAGTGACCATTTAATCTGATCAGTCTTCTCTTGACAGCCCAAATCAGATTACTTCTCTCTGTAGAGCGCTCATCGCCCTTCCTATGACAGTGAGCACATCAATCTCACTCATTTCTTCAGGTTTTCCCAGCTAATCCTTGACCAGGTCAGTGGCGGGATTACTTTAAGCCTCTTTGACAACATGAGAAAGCCAGGACTGTAAATATAATTAGTGATTCCTTTCTATATTTCCTAGTAGACAGTTTCTGCCTGTGGAGGTTGAGCATAGCAGCAAGCAAAGGAGATGGGGTAGGGGAGGGGAGGGGTGGGGAAGGAGAAGAGGCAAGGGTAAAGGAGGGGAAGTGAGAGGGGAGGGGTGGGGGGAGGGGAGGGGTGGAGGAAGGGAAGAGGGAGGGAAGGGGTAAGGAAAGGGGGTGGAGAAGGGGAGGTGGGGGAAGGGAGGGTGGGGTGGAGGAGAGGAGGGTGGGTGGGGGAAGGGAAGGGTGGGAAAGGAAAGGGTGGGGAGGGGGAAGGAAAGGGTGGGGGAGGGGGGAAGGGAAGGGTGGGGGAGGGGAGGGTGGGGGAGGGGACCAGTGCAGTGAGGGACAAGTAAACCTACACTTTCCAGCTCCAAGCCTCCCAGCACTGACAGGCCAGGATTATTCAGCACTGAGGACAGACAACAGACAGACTTCTTTGTACCACGAAATTATTTTCAGTAATAATTGTAAGATGGAGTGAGCAATAGATAAAGATATAAAGGCAGACATTTTTCTTTTATTAAATGCTGCGTTCTGGAATCTGAACACTTTTGTCTTGTTAGACAGTTTCAAATGCTTATATTGGTGGTTCAGTTTCACCTTACCCCCCCTCAGCCCCTCCCTCTCCTTCTAAAATATATTCCCAACCTCTAATGCCCTGTCTTCCTTTTGTGTGTGAGGCAATGAGTTTATTGGACAGGAATTATAGGTTATGAACTAGCGCAAAGACAACTCAGTGGTCATACCACTGTAAAAAAAATTATTCTTGCATGCAACTATTAATTGTCTGTAGTCCCCCAGGGACTGTATATGGCTCCTCCCAAAAACATAATCCTCATAAATCATAATGATACAGTGCATTATTTCTTTGATTAGTTCAACATAACTTTATAGATTTATGTGGAATGATGATATTTTACTGACTGAGACAAGATCACAAATGAAGCCAAAATGGCCTTGAGCTCATGGCCCTACTGCCTCTGCCTCAGGGATGTTGAGGACACCATGTGTAGCATCACAGCCTTGATGACACCCCTCCATGAGTTCTTTGGTCTTAAAGAAAGTACAAACATGAAAACTATAATAAAATTTAGAGACATTCATTGAGTTTAATAAATTATTGCACACAAGAACTTAGGTTTGAGCGTACGAAGCAGAAATGTCCATCTCCCAGTCTGTGCTGAGCCTCATCTGCTCACAAAGCAAATGACGACCCAGGTCTCCTGGGTCAGCAAGGCTTGGAGAAGACCAGCACTGGCTCACTGTTCTCCCACGCACCATGCTAGCACTGTTAGGTTTGCTTTGAATTTTATTTCTTTTAGTATTTTACTCATAGAACGGTTCGACTCTTTTATTCTGGAATGACTTATGATAACTGCAGAATACGTTTCCACTCCCAATGTTGTGCTTTAAGACATGTTCTGATGAATTCACAGAGATATGCCAGAACTAATTTATTCCATTCTGATAAATTCATAGAGCTATGCCAGAACTAATTTATTCATCCCACGAATATCTGAATATTTAGTTTGCTCAAGACACTATTGTATTCTCCTTCTTCTTAGTTTTAAGCTAGTACACAAACATTGGATTTCTTTGTGACATTTTATGCATACTATGTTCTTATTGGCCCCATCACTCCACCCCTGTCCTCCAGACCCTTTTCCTCCCCTCTAACAGCCCTGGGAGAAACAAGGCTCCCCACTTGATAATAATGAGACCTGGAGTCAGTTTGTTCTACAACCTTGCAAGGCTGAGTGTCACTGGCTAATTAACCAGGGTGGAAGAATACAATTTTATATGTCACCTGCTAATTAACATTTGTCTTTTTCACAACAAAGATTCTTTATTCATTTTACATCCTCAGCCTCCTAAATCATGAGCTAGATCAGCAATTGTCAACCTGTGGGTCATGATGATAAAAAAAAATGTATTTCCAATGGTCTTAGAAACCCCCAACTATAAATTCATTTTTTGTTCCTACTTCATAACTGTAATTTTACTACAAGCAGTGTCTCAGTTCCTAAGACCACCAGAAATATATATTTTCTGATGGTCATGACCCACAGGGTGAGAAACTATGAGCTAGCTAAATCTTTTCTCTTTATAAGCTTGCTGCCTTGGGTCTTTCATTACAGTACCATGTGGTCATCTAACGCAGCTACAACTCTCTGATAGTTCATTTGGAAATTCTGAAGCCACTGATATAGCTAAGACCTTCTCAGAAGTCTCAAATTCTTTTTACAAACCTGTCATGGTTTGAATATGCTTGGCCCCAGGAGTGGCACTATTTGGAGGTGTAGCCTTGTTGGAGAAGGTATGTCACTGTGGGTGTGGGCTTTAAGACCCTCATCCTAGCTACCTGGAAGTCAGTCTTCCACTAGCAGCCCTCAGATGGAGATGTAGAACTCTAAGCTCTGTCTGCACCGCCATGTTCCGGCCTTGATGACAATAGACTGAACCTCTGACCTGAAAGCCAACCCCAATTAAATGTTGTCCTTTATAAGACTTGCATTGGTCATGGTGTCTGTCCACAGCAGTAAAACTCTAACACAATACCCCACTTCTTTCTATTTTTTTGTATTCCACGTCATGATCTAAAGATGTTTCTGTTCCTTCCCCCTATATCTTCCATAGGCATTTCCATCAATAAAACAATTACAATTCTAACCTCATGTTGGCTTTACTTCTCAGAGGACCCAGGCTGCAACTCAAATCTAACATCATTTAAAACTAGGATGGATAATGACCTTTATAAGGATGATGTTCTTCATCTGTTAAAATTGAAAATAACAACATCCATAGGGAATTTAATAGGGGTTACGTGAGATATGTCACAGTAGGCAGCCTCCTAGCACAAGTTGACAGACATCAATGACCCTCTCAGCTTTCATGAACAAGTGCATCCATTCCCCTGGCCCCAGTAAGCATCTTCTATAATAATTTACGCAGTGTGGTTGGGCATAGGAAAGGGCACATGGAGAATAACAGGGATTTCTAAAGGCCAATCCATCACAATCACAGTCAGGGTTGGGGAAATAGCCCATTAAAAATGCTTGTTTCACAAGAATGATGTGACCTGAGTCCGATCCCCAGAATCTATAATAAAAACTCCAGGTCTGATAGTACAGGCCTATATGACCTGAATGCTGGAGAGGTGGACACACAGAGCTCTCTGGGACCTGCTGGTGAACTCCAGGTTAGAGAACTAAACTCAGAACATAAAGTGAAAAGTAACCAGAAAATACACCAAACAGCAACATCTGGAAACATTTGGCCTCCACACAGACAAAGACACGCACACAAATGTGCACACATACATGAACATGTGCACAGGCAAACATGACAGGTGATCTCACATGGAATATTATCTACCTGGCCTAGAATAGAGGCACAAAACCATAATCCTTAGAGGAAATAATGTTAATAGTATATGTGTATAGTATACATGTGAATTATATTACATAAGGAAGTTCTGGCTCAAAGTTTTCAAAGTCAAAGATGCATGACTTCTGTCATCAAACATCTCAGAACCTCAGGAAAATCTACTTCAAATTTCTGCCTGTTTTCTAGTGTGTAAAGCTTCTACCATAATTCATAGGGTAGAACAGTTCAGAGAGGCATGCTGCCCCAGAGAGCTGTTGATAGACACATTGTCAGAAAGTAGCAACAAAGCTGCAATGTTATCCAAAAGGGATGGTTACAGTGAAAGAAAGGGGAAACAGAAACATTGTTATTGTTGCTACAAACATAGAGAGAGAAACTCATTTAGAGTATCCAGTTAATTCTGCTAAACTGTGATACCTAGGTTACTTAAAATCTCTATGTTGAGCAAGTAAAACAATAGAGCCTGGGAGAAAATAGCTGGGGTCATGCCTAGCTTGCTTTCTATTGCTATGATAAACATCAAGAGCAAAAGCAACTTGAGAAGGAAAGGGTTTATTTGGCTTACATCATCAAGCAAAGCCAGAGCTGGAACCCAAGGCAGGAGCTTGCAGCAGAAACCCCTGGAGGAACCCTGCTGGCTGCCTCGCCCACTCTGGCTTGCTAAGCTAGCTCTCTAAGACAACCCAGACCTATTTCTATAGCAGTGGTGTCACCCACCTTGAGCTGAGCCCTCCTACTGCAATTCAGAAGATGCCTCCCAGACATGGCCACAGGCCAATCCAACCAAGACACGTTCTCAGTTGAAGTTCCCTTTTCCAAGGTGACTCAAGGTTTGTGTCAAGTTGACAAGCTGAAGATAATTATAATGTAGCCCTTAAAGCCTTACTAATTTTAGCCATAACACACGCACAAATATCAAAACATCACATATTTTATAGATGAGATAGATAGAGAAATGATAGATGGTAGATTTAGATAGATAGATAGATAGATAGATAGATAGATAGATAGATAGATGTATAAATAGATAGGGATATTTAACTTTAAAAGCCTAAAGAAACTAGAATAAATGTATCTCAACAAAATAAATGTTAGGTATGACAAACTATAGCCAGCATTTATACTAAATTGTGAAAAATGAAGCATATTCTCTAAATCAAGAATCAGGCAACCATGCCCACAACCTTCTTTTTTTAATATAGTGCTTATATAGTCTTATCTAAAACAACAGACAAGAGAAAGAAAGAAAATTATCAAAAATAGGATATAAAGAAGGTACATTATCTAGATGACATTACGCTGAAGTTAAATGACCATATAGCCCACACCAAGAAACAAGCACTTAGATTTCATAAACACTTTTAGAAAAATAGTAGGATACAAAACTCAATATACAAAAAATATAGTAACATATAAATATATATGTATATATACATACATGTATATTAAGCATATATATGTATATATGTATATATACATATATACATATATATACACATATATATATATATTAGTAAGTTTCATGAAAAACTACATGGGTAAAACCACCATTCATAACAGCTCCAGGAAAAGACTAAGGAGTGAGCCAAATCAAGGAGGGGAAAGATTTCTACAGTAAAAATCTTAAGATACTTAAACAGATTGAAGAAGACACTAGGAGATCGAAAAGTCCTCCATACTTGTAGATCTGCATAATCAATACTGTAAAAATTGCCATGTTGCTAAAAGTTAATATAGTTTCTATACAACACCCATCAAAATTCCAATAATGCTTTTCACAGAATTAAAAAGAATTAAATTTGTATGGAAACACAAAAGACCCTGAATAGCCAAAGAAATATTAAGCAGGAAGAATAATGCTGAAGGCCTCACAATATTTAATCTCAAATTATACCACAGAGCAATAGTGACAAAAACAGCTTGGTACTGTCACAAAAACAAACATGCAAACCACAGAACTTAATAGAGAACCCATAAATAAACCCACTCAGCTACAGCATCTTGGATTTTTGACCAAGATGTCAAAAAACTACCCTGGACAAAGATAACTTCCTCAACAAATACTGTTGGTGAAACTCGATAGCCATATATAATAATGAAAGCCTATCCATATCCCTCACCTTGTACAAATCATCAAATCACACCTCAACAGAAGACCTGAAACCTTGCTTCAGGAAAGGGGAAAGAAAGGTTGACTCTTCTCGTTTCATTTTTGATTTGGCTGGTATCATCGACTAATTTCCCTCACACGTCTGAATATGACGGTGGGACGTGTTCTACAATCATGCTTTCATCTTGGCCAGGGCCTCACGTCTCAGAAACCTGAGGCTGATCACTGAGAGAACGAAGCTCAGCTCTAGTCTCTTTTGGACCCTGCTAAGGTGAGGGAAATGGACTGTAGTCCCACAGTGCTTTTTATCCCTTCAAGACCCCACGTTCCTTCAGAGACGATGGAATCCAACTGTAAACTTCCTGCTAAAGTGCTTGCGAGAGACCTCTATGGTCTGCAAACTCACCTGGACAGGTTGAAGCCACTACGCCAGACCTTGGTGTGGTATTTTCCACAGTCACTTCATTTAAATGAACGTCTTTACACCCCATAACATACTGCAGATTTGCTCAGGGATTTCCCGCTCTATGCAGTTCAAGAGCTTTCCAGTACCCTTTGGAACATGAGACTTAACCAAGCATTTCCAGAAAACCCTGGAGAGATGTCACTGCTAACAGATGGGAGTACCGAGGAAGGTCACAGCAGGACTGAACTGGTGGCGGATAAATCGTGCCATCGGCTGCAGAGTGTCTCAGCTACTGAACGTCTACATTCCTTGGGTGTACTGGTGAGCTTTGTTTGGCTTTTCTCATCCTACAGAAAGAACTGGTCTCAGGAACAGGCCGGCAAAGGGCCCACGGGCAAGAAAGCCTAATCATGTCATCTTGAGGGAGACTAGACCTTTACCCTTGACTCCCTCTGAGTCCAAATCCATCCCAAAATCCTCCAGCTCTCAGCACAAAGATAGAGTGAGTTACCCTACTGATGAGTTTCAGGAGAGAGCGGGTTGTGGATATACCTGTTCGGCTTGTCAGCTCGGCCTTCGATCTGGCCAAGTGCAGAATGGAGACATTTAGCTGTTATTTCAAGCTCTTGAAACAGAAGACTGACTCTACCACCCACCACCACCCACCTCCAATTAGAGATTCAAGTCAAAGGAGTTTAGAATTTGATACCTTAATTTGGAACACCAAGAAACAGACATGAAAGGCGATTTGGTAGCAAACACAGCATTGAGTCTCACAGGCCTGGGTGATGGCATGCACTTCTGTGGCGTTTGTGGCAAGCTTGCAGCTGGGGGCACAGCTGGGTGCTTATGTCTCTAACCAATGCAGCTTACACAGCAGTCCTAGACCTCAGCTTTAAAGAGATGAGACACTAAAGGACTTGAGTTTGTGGTGAGAGGCCACCGTTTATGGTGACTCGGTCACTTATGTGCAGCTGTTTTTATACAAGGGGCTGGTTCTCCCAACCAGGGCTTCCCACACCTTAAATAAAGCCAGGTGGGCCACTGAAACTTTTGGAGCTAGCTGTATGTAGTAGCCTAACCTCGATCTACCCAGTAACTGTAAGCAATATGTGGAATGTTTGTTACTGTTGTTATTGATCTGTTTTAAACTATGTGTCCAGGCATTGCCATTAAAGTATATAAGCACGTTTGTATAATAAAGGCTTTAGAGAACACATGTTGAAGTCTAGGCTTTAAGTTTGGGCCATGTACGGTGTCTTCAAGAACAGAAATGCCCATCCTTCCCGAACCATCCTAAGGATACAACTTGAAAACATTGCAAAGACAGTGTCAACTCAGAATCTAGGGTGCTTCTGCAGCTAGACTGAGATGAAGCTAGTGTAATAGATCGTGGCTAAGAGATTTTACAATGGAAGCAAAAGTCTATCATGGGGAGAGTGAAGGACACATGCCTAAGACTGATCCACAGGAGATTTCATCACAATCATGGAAAGTGTAGCCAGATGGTTTTCCACAGAAGGACCTAGAAGCCCCTGCCAGCCATGGTGAGCAACACAACTCACTCAGCCTTCCTGGCAGAGGAGAGTGTGTGTGCTGACAGATGTTCCTTCCAGAGCTGATCTTCCTGCTAAAACTGGAACCGTATAGGCAACTGGTCCCTATGGAAACCCATTTCTCAGGTCCTGGAACCTGAAAACTGATGGGAATGGAAAGTATCAGACCAAGGCCAGCATCCCCACCTGATCTCATGGCCCCGGTAGCTTCTAGAATTTTTGGAACTGCCAAATATTGAGTGCCCCCTGAAGAATCTTTCCTGGGAACCAGGCATGGGTTCTGTAACTTTGGTGGGAATGGAGCCCATGCCATTATAATCTTTAAAGAGGCTGGAGAGACAGCTCAGTGGTTAGGAGCACTGGCCGCTCTTCCAAGAGGCCTGGGGTTCAAATCCCAGCAACCACATGACAGCTCACAGATATCTGTAATTCTAGTTCCAGGGGATCTGACACCCTTACACAGACATACACACAGAGCACCAGTGTGCATAAATAAATAAAAAATATCATTTTTTTAAAAAATATTTTTTAAAACCCAAGGCACATGAGAAACTTGACATTGGACCATGAAATGTCTGAAGCTATGGAGGAATCACACACATCCCATGAGACACTGAGACGCTGGTGATGCCGATAACTGCTGTTTCTACAGCGATCGGGCACTCCGTGCTGACACTGACCAAACTAGACATTGGACACAGTTATTTTGTTGTTGTTGGGTATTTTTTTAATTAAATTCTTTGACATGGTAGAAGTGAAACAATTTGAGTTTGGTTTTCTATTTGAATGCTTAAGTTTGCACTTGAGCCTCTGTAAAGGCGTGTATAAGGAGACAGAGATGTTTATTTGAATTTAGGAAACCGAGTCCCGAGCACGGTATCACTGAAATAGCTTCATATGCTCTCTTAGTATCGTTTCCAACCCTTCCAGTAACCTTGGACAATGAATGTGGATATAATTTGGGCTGAAAAATGTAGAGTGACAGAATCAAACTTTCAGATGTGTTACATACACAACGCCTCTCTTAGACATTAGGGTGTTGATACTGTCTGGACTCCGCCCCCACAGTTACCTGGCAACAGCCAGGTAGGCCTGGCCCTCTGTAAAAGGGGCTGCTTGCCCCTCCTCACTCTTACTCTTGCCTCTCTTGCCTCTTGCCCCTTGCCCCCCCCCTCCTCACTCCTCCCCCCCCCCCGCCCCTTCTCTCCAGGTGTCCATGGCCGGCCTCTACTTCTCTACTCTCTCCCTCTCTCTGCTTTTCTCTGCCTCTGCCACCCTCTTAATTCCCCTCCCCAAGCCCTGAATAAACTCTATTCTGTAGTATACCATCGTGTGGCTGGTCCCTTAAAGGGAAGGGATGCCTCGGCATGGGCCCGCTGAGGCACCCCCTTCCCCCCACACCTCACCACATGCCATAGAACATATTCTTATATGCTTTATCTTTTTATGATCACAAGGGGTAGGGAGAGATCTCTCTCATGAGCAAATTCATACAGAGCCAATGAAGATCCAACAGGAGTCTCAGGACAGAGGAGCAAAGCTGCCTCCACAGGCTGCCATGTAAAACGGCATCCGCAGCCCGCCTTCTGGCAGCAGTGTGTGAACCTGGAGAAAAACGGGGCAGGCTTTTTCAGTCTTTACCTAACGCTCAATTTTCTGAAATGAGGTTTTTCCGAAGTTTAATACCCTAAAATTGAGTCAGTTCTCTCACTTGTGAGTTTGAGGGTAGGTAAGGCTCATCTCTGTTGTCCCAGCTGTTTGGTCTCTGACCCAGGTTCTCCCAGCATCCCTCAGTTCCTACCTGGCATACCCCGCCCCCAACCCTAATTTTCAGTCCAAGGGCTGAGCTGTCCTTCCCCAAGAGACTCTTCCCTATATAATCCAGACATTTTGGTCTCCTTCTCTCTTATTCTCCCCCTTCCCCTTCCCCTTCCCCTTCCCCTTCCTCCCCTCCCCCCATCCTCCCCTCCCCCACTCTCCATGGTGACTTTCCTTTGGGCCAGTGAACTCACAGGAGAACAGCTTTCCAGTAAACCTTCCTTTAATATATTCTAATCTGGCTTGAACTGGCAGAGAAATAACCTATCATGAGCATTCTTACGGAAGGCCTGAGGTTTTGTTGTAAACTGGGAGCTTCCCAAGGAAGAATTTTCACATTCTGAGTTTGCTCTGTCTGGGTCAGCTGTTTGGAATTAGTATATGCTCATTATTGCTACGTCCTTAAGTTCATTTCAACATTTTTTTAATGCTCATAAAGGATAGAGGCGATATTTTGATCCAACTACCCGTGCTTCCCTGCCCCCCTCCACACCTGAGCATCTGTGTCAGTCTGGAGCATCCAGTGAGTATCAGCAAGATGGCGTCGTGCAAAGGATGACAGAGCGACAGAGCGCTGAAGAACCCGAGGAACAGAGAGGGAGGCGGAGCTTCCCCCCAGCCGCTCTCGACCCCAGAAGCCCATCTCTATCCCCTTAGCCGACCACGCCAGCAGCTCTATTGGCTTTTAGGGTTTGGAACTCTATATGACGCTCACCAACTTTCCGAGTCAAATCAATCTGCTCTTGCCTATAAGTCAAAATGAAACAAAACCTGAAGGATTTTCAGCCATTAGCCGAAGCCGGGAGCGCAGGTCAGAACCTGGAGGGGGGGTGGGCTAAAGCCCCACCGTCCTTCTAGTTCCTAGTGTGTCCTATGATCTATGCTTTCCAACGGTGGAGACATTGACAGACAGTACGGTCCCAATAAAAACCCAACCGATTAGCCCCCTTCGGATCAACCGTGTGAACTATTTACCCAGCTGTTTGTTGTTTTCTGATTTGTTAGCTTGAGAAAGGGTTTCGCTTCATAGCCCAGCTGGCATGAAGATTGTGGCTTTCCTCCCGCCTCAGCCTCCCATATGTTAGGATTACAAGCGTGTACAGGCCCAACTGTTCTAGATCAGAAAAACATAAACGTGACTCCACCCCCTCCTGCCCTTTCCCCGCCCCCGCCCCGCCCCGCGCACACGCACTTCACACCGACAAGGAGAAAACTTCTTGCAGCCTTGTTTCTGTCTCCAATGGCTTCAGTACAAAGCAAGGCGTGATTTTCATCGACGGAAAAGCAAGTCTTCAGATTTTATCACTGCCCGGCTGTTGCCAGCATCAGATTCTCTATGCAAGATTTGGAGTGTCGGAAGACATCCCAATATTGAAAATAACCAGAGCATCCTGACCCGCCCCTCTCCAACCACAGGTAACGACCTAGATGACTAAAAAGCACGCAAACAAGCTAGAGAAGGTTTGATGAACGCCCAGAAGCAGAGATAAACCAGAGTAGAAATGGTATCTGGCTGTCATAAGCTTTCTGAGTTGTCATTAACTATACTGGTCCTATGCTCCACACACAAACACATATATGTGTGCACGCTAATGTGCACGTGCATGCACGCATACACATGCACACAGGTGTACACAGAAAACATGTATACAAAATGCACACATACACACATATATACACACATATACACACACATACACATACACACTATAAGCAAGTTTCAGAGCCATATTCTAGCTTCATCCTATCTCCACCCTGGTTGTTGACTAATTGACTCTACAGAATTCACGGGATTTAAGGAGCCAAACACGTAATTTTGTAACTTTTTAGTCGTTCTTGTCACTCATGCAAAAAACATCAAAAACACATCCTCCCCCCTCTGAGAGTTCGGAAGTAATGTGCCATAGGAAAAATTCCCCTAAGACTTAGTCCTCTCTCAGGATCAGAAGCCAACCCCAGGTGAGCACAATACACTCCCATCTGAGCATGAATTGTTTCCCATCCTCCCCTCCCCCCTCCCCAGCCCCTTGTTGAACTGCCGACAATCTTCCTCTATTATCTTGGTCAGATGAGAAAAGGTTAGTTAATCTGCAGAAATGTCTTGACAAAATCCATGCCTCCTGTGTTCCGTCCTCAGGTAATTGGCTCCAGCACGGTGCACTTGCCTCTGAATGGAAGTTCACGCCAGAAGCTCTTATTCATAATTGATGCTCACATTGAATACAACCTCTCACTGGTGCAATATCCACTTTACACCCTACAGCCAGAGCCACGGAACTGGCGGGTTTCAGGCTTAGTCCGTGTGCACCTCACCCACCTGGATACATCTGCGACCTCTGGCTCACTGGAATACTGTTTCCAGAGGACAAAAATCATTCATGATCTCCATAGTCACCAACCTTTAGAAAGAAAACTACCAAAGACAAAATAAAACCATTGCATCAAACTTAACACGGCAGCTACCTAGCAAAAACGCAGCATGCACATGAAAGCCGGCGTTTGTCTCGTCAGAAAGTCAGAGAGCCTCACAATTCTATTTGGCAAATAGAAAGCTCACAGCTAACAGCATTGACATAAACCTTTTCTTCAAGACGGGGATTTTCAGTTGGACTTTTGTGGCTTGCCTAAACTATTACTGTTTACTTTCGACATATACAGCGAATGAATAAATTGTATGTGGGTACTCACAGCACAGATCTCAGCTCTAGCCCTGAACATCAGACGCGGCGGCTGCAGACTGAACGCTATTACTGTAGAGCAGCACTCTATTTTCCTTACAAAATAGCACCCCCTAGCGGCTGCTCGGAAATGATAGAGTCGTGCGCGCCGAGCACGTGATGGGATTTGTTTACTATCAAATTACGCAATGTCAAAACACTCCGGCGAGAACAAAAGCGGATGCTGGAGGTGACCAGGCACTGGTTCTATGCTCACTCAACGTCTCTCTGGGGTTTATAAATGAAAAGAGGTTTAAACATCATTCCCATGTCACATCTGGAAGATGCCTCGGATGAAAATATAAGCTTCCCACATAACATTTCTATTGATGATGATGATGATGATGCAATTATCACTAATAATATTAACAGAAAAGTTACCACTTACTAGGAAACCTTCATGGCTTTACATACTAACCTCATGGTGAGCGTGGGAATGCAGTTCAGTTGGTAGAGCTCTTCCTAACTTAGACAAAGTAGGTTGGCGCCCTCGACCTTAGCCAAACTGAGCCTCGTGATACACATCTGTATCCCAATCATTTGAAATGTGGACACAGGAGGGCCAGAAGTTCCATAACATCCTCAGCTACGGAGTAAGTTCAAGACCAGCCTGGACTACAAGAGACCCTGCTTTAGGTCAACCAAACGCCCAAACACAGCCCTCCCTCCCCCTCCCCGTGAGTATATAACCCTAGGCTTAATCCCCCTTGTGTTTTTTTGGGCCAGCAACTGAGGTCTATCTATATATATAATAAGCTACCCAAATCTAAGAAGAAAGAGGGAAAACTAAGATTGTGTCTTTATATTTACAAACTCACTTAATCTTGATGTTGAAAAGCAGAAAATATAGCTAGTTACTTCCAAAATCTCTCGTCAGAGTGTGAAATCCAAGATGATGATCTTGATTAACACTTTGGTTTTAGTATAGCTAGAAGTTTAGCTTTAAATTCGGGTTAGAAATACAACCACTTCTCGTCATTAATAAAATGACAAGTGGATAAAAAAATAGAGAGAGTCTAGGAAACCAGTTTCTCTCCTTGAGTTTTACGGTGCTGCTTACCAGAGGGAACAGGACTGGCTCACATGCTGTAGTCTATTAAAATAGAGACAGATATATTTACTTAGCTAGGCTTTTGACACACTTATCCAATGTTGTCAGTATCACCTCAGTTCTGATGGTTGTCAATGAACCAAGCCCTTGGGACTAAGCCAGTTGCTGTATGAAAATCAAGAATTTAAAAAAAAAAAAGACCCTTGAACTAAAAGAATGTTCCATGGATTCAAAATGTATCTGATCCATCCTTAATGTCATACGAGATTCCCCAGAAGATAAATGCTTTTTAATGTTTATGTAAGGTTCTCAAAGGACCAAGAGAAGAGCAAACAGAGAAGAATATTTACTAAACCAACTAGTATTCTTGCCCCTTACCTGTTCCACTGTATAAACCCCTTTGTTTTACCAACTGCATAGACCCTTTGATTTGGCTTCTAAAGAACACGGTTGGGGTGACTCTCCAGGCCACTCTGGCCTTGGTTCTACCACATAACTGGTCCACGGGACCCGAGCAGAGGCAAGACCTCCATACCCAGCCCATGGCAGCCCTTCCTGGTCCTGTGTGCCTTTGCCCTCTGAATGTCTGGGCAGCCCTGCATTGGTTGTCCAAAGACAAGCACAGTGATCAAGAGCACCCATGCTTAGGAAAGAGAATGACCTCTCTAACTTTCGATTCTATACAGTCTTGCGGTTGATCCTTGGTTACAGCAGAAATGTAGTTAAATATTCTTCTTCAAATAACAGCAATGTAGTTAAATATTCTTCCTCAAATAACATTTTATAAATGTACTGTAGATTCACCCTGTGTCACACATCAAAGCATGAGATTCAGATATATCTCACATACTCGCAATAGAATTCAAACTTGAGTCAGACCTGACCTCTCTCAGCACAAATCACAAGCCCTTTTCTCTTAGTCACATCCATGGTCCCTCCCTTCACCTCTTTAAAATAACAGTAGCTTGTTCCTCCGTACTTGTCAGCTCTCTTATGCTGTGAGGACAAATGTCACTGCGAATCTGAATTTTGTAATACTCGTTTGGCAGTTATGTGTGAATCAGCCTTACCTTACACGGAATGCCTTTACACTGCACCCAGCTGAAGGAAAGGCCCCTTATTTTGAGTTCATGGCAAAGATTAAAAATATGGTCCGAACTACACTCTAATTAGAAAAGCTTCTATTGGGGAGTCCAGCTTCTTTTATTGGCCCAGGGAACCATCTGACTAAATCTCATATCAAGGAGCTCAAAAAGTATAATTCTCTTACAGAAACGTGGGGAGGTGAGGGAATGACTGTGAAAAAGAACATGGCTGGGCCCTGGCGGCTTCTGCTCACCAAAACCACACAGAATCCTGTCATATGACCAAAGATGACATCATAGGATGGAAAGGCGCTCGAGCTGTGTGCCCAGAGAGCAGAGGACACGGGGTCAGGTGCAGTCAGCTGTCTGCACCACAGTGACATATGTAAACAGCACAGATGGCACATTAGAATCTAGCCAATTCCAAATAATTTCTTCTTTACTTGCTCTTTTCTGTCTCTTTTCAATTTCTGCCTAAACATCAGAGAGAGTTTTGTCTGCCAGGGATCAAACACAACATTTGGGAAGTTGAACAGGGGAAATGTTAGACGACTGTGACAAAGTTAAAAGGAAATAATTGCAATTAAATTAGGGAAAAGATAACAGAGACAGTATGTTCTTCAACACCAGTAGGGAAGGGGTGTGATAAGGTTATAAGCAGCATTGAGGAGAGAAAGTGAATGCAACTTCAACAGAAATTAGATTTCCTGAAACTCTCTTGACACATGTGCAGACACACACACACACACACACACACACACACACACACACACATTTAGATGTTTTTAAATTGTCTGTTTAAGGCAGCTCAGTGTCAGCACATAGGGTATACTATTGAACACACAGAACAAATAAATAAAAGATGTGTTGATCAATCAAAAGCAAAGGAGAGGGTCCGAGCCACGTGTCGGGCTGAAGTGCGGCGCTGGCAGTGGCATTTGCTGGTCACCTCCTTGTCATACGGCCCTCTCATGTTTTAAAGAAAATACGTTATAAAAACGTGCCGGCGTGTCTCTCAGGCTGTCAACAGCTTTGCCTACTCGGGCATGTTGAGTCAAAGCTTTCACTTCAAACATACTGGATCGTTCCCATTCGAGGCATCCAGAGAAATGGCGCCTAATTCTGATTAACTTGTTTCTTCTGTCTTATAAAAGAACTGTCAGGACCCCTCTGGGAAAGGTGAAGGCTAGCAGGGGACTTTCCTGGAGGTGGCCCACCATTTTGTTGCGTGGCTTACTATGGGTGAGCTCCGAGAGGCAAGCTTCCAAGAGGCTTCATCCCACGACTGCTTCTTGCTGCTGATGCCTTTCCTGTCACTACTACATAGTCTAAGGATTCCTATTGAGCAAATTTCCTACAGATCAACATAAAGATGGACTTTCACAAATTAATGCTGCTTAGATTTATTAAGGATTCTATAACAGTTCCTGATTTGACTCAAATAATTTTAGGAAGAACGTTTTAAGAGATTGTCTCAGTTGCTTTGCTAGAGCGATGTAATAAAGTTAGGTTTGAGAATAGAATGTGCCCACTCCTCATATGGTAAGTAAAGGCTGCATAATAACAATACAATGAGCTTTCATAATCACACTGTAAAGAGAAATAGGCTTGGGACAAATTTGTGTTCAAAGAAAAGCATTTAGGTCCGAGCACAAAGCCACGGGTGTGCACTACGATAAAATGAAACCATTGAATTTTTGATGAACTGATGAATGAGTGAATGAATGAGTGAATGAGAAAATTCTCTATTTCCTATTATTTTATTAACTTGTTTGACACTTAGGAAATTCCAGTTTGACTCAGTATCCTACTTTTATTTTGTATAACCAAGATGTTGCATGCACAGTGAGTGAAATAATAGAACAGTCAGAGAACTAAAGATCCACTTCTAACAAGTGAGGAGAGATAAGTCAGCATAGCGGCCATCTCGCTGAACACCCAAACTCAGCAGCCCCTGGGACTGCGCGTGACTGTGTTGTCAGGGTTGGGTCTCACTGTAAGACTGACGCTCCCCTGTGGACTCGGTACTGAGCAGGGAGGTGGCCCCCCAACAGTGCTCACTGGACAGTCAGTCAGGCACAAAGAGTATGGAGCAAACACATGGAAGCCTGTACCTTAATGTCACATTTATTCATTTACTTCTGGGGGAGCCATGCCTTGGCATTTGTGCAGAGGTCAGAGGACAACTTGAGGGAATGTTATTTCTTCACACCAGGTGGATCCCAAGAATCGGTGGCAGGTGGCTTCATCCACTAAGCAATTCATGAGCCTGCAGGCATTTTTTTTAAATGTGAGTACACAATCGCTGTCCTCAGACACACCAGAAGAGGACATCAGATCCCATTATGGATGTTTGGGAGGTACCATATGAACTCAGGACCTCTGGAAGAGCAGACAATGCTTTTAACCACTGAGCCGTCTCTCCAACCCCCTGTAAGCAAATTTTAAAACTAAATCAACACAGCAGGATGGGGGGCGGGGGGAGGGGGCTGGTGAGAATGCCGAGCTGCATGGGTGGTGATCTCACCTCCGTTCCCTGCGCTGACACTCAGCGCTCCTGGAGGACTCTATGCTCTCCTTCGCTGATGGAGTGGGCTAGAGGGGCCTGAGTTTTCACCAATAATCAGCAGAATCAACATGGGAGAAACAGTGTGTGTGTGTGTGTGTGTGTGTGTGTGTGTGTGTGTGTACTTACTCTACCGATGGCAAAAGCTTAATGTTTCAACAAAACAGTTTTACTGGTTGGTTTAGTTGGAGGACAAAATAAAGTGTACAAAACAACACATAAAATGGAGAGAGATATCCAGTGGGTTTTGCATGATGGTCCACACAAGCTGATGGAAAATGGGATGAGCCGTGGGCAGAATTACCACTGTGCTCATCGGAACAAGGCTCTGCAGATGACCAGAGGCAGCCGGGGTCCCGATACTGACAGAGCTGAAGGGGACGAGAAAACCCAATCTGTGTGTAGGAACAACTCATCATAACCAAATATGTCCCTTAAGGCTGCAGAGGAACTGTCTGTATCCCAAAGAAACAAACCAGCTGCAAGGCACCTTGCCACGGCCAGATGGGGTCCCTGTTCTCAGGCACCTCAGCCTACAGTCTTCTCTCAGAGTTTGTCACGCCCCTCATTTGGGCACGTTCTCTTGGGGTGTGTTAGAGAAAGGTCGCAGTAACTATTTCAGCATAATGAGGTGAAGTGGAGAAGAACAGGCGGGCAATTGCCTCTGCTCTACACGTCCGATTCCCGACTGTCGGTGTCATCTAGGAAACTCGCCATAGACAAGCTCTAGGTGTGACAGGAATAGAGTAGTAACGCCAGAGCACGCACGATGTCCCCCCTCCCCCACCCCCGTCAAAGCAACAATCTTCAAAGGTCACACCGCCCTTGGCCAAGACCGTGATATAATGATGGAAGTGGAGGACCAGCTGATGTCTGGACCCTCCAGCATCCAGACAGTCATCAACCAAGCTTCCTCACACAACAAACATCAACAACCAAGCTTCCTCCCCTCCCTCTCCCCTTACCCCTCCCCCCTCTCTCTCTCTCACACACACACACAAACACATACACACACACAAGCAGACACACACACTCACCCATGCTCATATGCCATGGCTGAAAAAGTCTCTTTGCCAAAGCAAATAACTAAAAAGCATGAATTGCAAGCCTTTGACATTGGTTGCTGCTTTTAAGTAAAGAGCGCAGGAGAGGAGCATGCTGAAAGACAGCCCAAAGTCAGGACAGAGGACCTTCTCAGAGCAAGTGGCCCACTTTCCTCAACGAGAAAATGAAAAGGAGAAAAATACACAAAAATGAAGAGAGATTCTCAGGAGAACCATTGTGTACCCTTAAGCAGGCAAAGAACACTACTAAACAACTATCACCAAATAGGCACTTATGAGCTGATCAGGAATTTGGGTGTGAAACAGATATTTATTGGTTAAGAAATGGTTGTCAATTTGGCACATAACGCCATTAAGAGCAGTCCTTGGATTTTTAGAATATATTCTGAGTTTTACAGATGCATGCATCATGCATATGCTGTTTGAATTTTGCTTCAGTGCCTTGTTTTAAAGGTTTGCTTTAATGGTGGTTATTTGCCAGTAATGGTGAAGCTAGACAGTCAGTTATGCTATTTTTGTTAGCCTGTTGTTGCTGCTGCTATTGTTCCCATAACAAAAGAGAGGCCAGAAAAAAAGAGAGAGAAGATAACAACGTTTAAGAGTTGATTTTCTTCCTCCGCCATGTAGATAGAGTCTAGGGATCGAACTCAGATTATGAGGCTTGGCGTCGCCCTCACCTGCTGAGCCATCTCACCTGCCCTGCCCCATGTTTTTCTAAGCATGTTTATTTCACCATGGCTGACAATGCACTTCCCTGGGGGCGCCCTTTTTATTTTAGGGAAGGCATATAAAAGTATCTGCTTATAGTCTTCCTCCCGCAGTGGGGAGACCCTGCTGGGCTCCTTAGGCAGGTGCAAGTGCACGTCCCTCTTGGAGCCTCTGAGCTGACCTACTTTCTCGTATCAAAAACTCTGAAACGTTCTCTAGCTGCAAGCAGCCTTTGGAAAGCTACTAACTCACATCTCCTAGGGTAGCTAACGTGGCATGGCAGACCATTAAAACAGAAATCACACTTCCAGTTCCACGGGAAACTCATTGAACCCAGTACTTTAAAGGTCTGAAACATAACTGCCAAATTCAAAAATTCTTGAGAGTCAAACAATCTATGAGATAGAAAATGTCATAGACAAACTGAAATTCATACCTCTGGGTGTGTGCCCTGGGTGTGTGCCCTGGGTGTGTGCCCTGGGTGTGTGCCCTGGGTGTGTGCCTCTGGGTGTGTGCCCTGGGTGTGTGCCTCTGGGTGTGTGCCCTATGTGTCTACCCTGGCTTGTATTGCTGTTTCTGAGGAATGCTGGGTGTCTAGTATTCACAGCCTCGAAGGTTATTGGGAATGGCTCACTCCTTTGGAGGCAGCAGCTTGTATAACCAAGAATTGAAATTACAAGACCCCGATCATGGATCAAAAGAGCAGACTTGTGTCTACTCTCTGACCTTGGAGGGTCCTGAACTGCCTGCCATTAACAGATAACTATCTAAGCCTTACATAAAAGGATTACTATCTAATGAAAGGCTTTCTGGCGAGGAAGAAGAGCTTGCCATTGTCCCCTGCCTTAGAAGAGTTCATCTAAATGAGTTCTGTCAATCACCTGAACTGGAAAACATCCTCTGTAGAATGCTGTCCCTAAGATTTTAGAAATAGCACAAAGCCTGGCCCCTGTGCAGCTTGGTGCAGTGGTCTCTTTGTCCATCGTCCCTTATCAGCTCTTGAGACCATTTTATTTTACTCTGAAATAAATCCTACCTATCTTTACTCTGTGTTCTCTGTGTCTCCTATGATTTCTTTTGACACAAATCACAAAGACCAAGATTTGGAGGGGAAGCCGTAGGGAGGTCCCAGTGACAGCTAACAAGATTTTACAAATACGATGCTGATTTTAATTGCTAATTTAACATGGATGTAGAAAGACTTGGGAGAGGGTTCTAGGGAGGGTTTGTTCCCATCAGAATGGTCCAAGGACATGCTTTCAGGATCTGTCCTTAACTATCTGGGAAGGTCCAGTCCACTGTGAGTGACACTCTCGGGTTTGGGTCCTGGAATTTATAAGATAGAGAGTACACTGAATGTTGAGTATGCACGCATTCTCTCTTGCTCTTGACTGTGAGTGGGACTCCAGGTTCCTCCCTCATGTCCCTTCCCCTCCAAATGATGGACTGTAGCCTGGGCTTGTAAACTAAATAAAACCTTTCTCCCCTAAGTTACTTCTTGCAACCATATTTTATCATGACAACAGTCTAGGACAGGACTATTGAAATATCTGGAAAAAACTGTACTACATTCTGTATCATTTACACATGTACACACACATACACATGCATACACACACACACTACACACCACACACAATACTCACACATACAGCACACACCACACATACATACACACCACACATACATACACACACACATGCACACACCACACCACACACATATGCACATATACCACACACACATATACATATGCATACACACACATGCACACACTACATAGCACATACATACCACACATAATACACACACACACACACACACACACATACATCACACACCACACCACACAGACACACACATATAGCAATCACGTTTAGGAATAAAAATTAAGGTCACTAATACGGTTCCAGAGCAGTGCAAAGTCATAAAAGTTAGCAATCTAGGGATACTTTTACCTATCCTTAATATATAACTTTTAAAAAACCATTAAGCTATGAAAAGAAATTGCCTATAAAAATGAATTTACTCAAAAGACTCACTTTGAGATTGATGTTTTCTGGGAAACCTGAGAGTTGACAATTTGCCTGATCATGAAGAAATAATATCTTATGAAAATCTGGCAGGAAAGTTAGACATAAGCCTTGCATAAAGCCAAGCGGTCAGGGTGTCATAGCCATGCTTCAGTGCACACATTATCATAAGCTGGCCACCTAATGACATTTCTGAGACTCAGCTCACTGGATATAGAATGGGGCAATTGCCCTCTCCCCTTCCACAACTTAATAAATCAAAAACTTTGTAAAAAAAAAAAAATAGAGAAATTGGGGTTTGTTGAGTTTTTTGTTTGTTTGTTTGTTTAAGCTAAAAGTGAATAGGCACTCCTCTGGAAAAAGACAAGAAAATAGCATGAGTTGTGCAGAGGCTATTCCTGGTTGTCAACTTGACTATATCTCAAATAAACTACAATCCAGAATTGGAAGGCTCACCTATGATCCTAATCTGGAGGCTCAGAGATACAAGTTTCTGACCTGGATCTCGGCATGGAGATCTTGAAGCATAGTGGCTATGAATTCCAGAAGATTAAGACAAGGAGATCTCTGAGTTCAAGGTCATCTAGGCCACACCCTCTGCTGGAGACCTATATAAGGACATTGGAAGAAGGAAGACTCACTCTTCCTTACCTGCTTGCCTCGTGGGACTGAGCAACTGCTAGATCCTTGGACTTCCATCCACAGCTGCTGCTGACCATTGTTGGGGAGTTGGAATACAGGCTGTAAGTCATCAACAAATTCCCTAACTATATAGAGAATACCCATATGTTCTATGACTCTAGAAAACTCTGACTAATGCAGTGATCAAGGGTGGAATTGCCCACTGTGGGTGGGGCCATCCCTGGGCTGGTAGTCTTGGGCTCTATATGAAAGCAAGCTGAGCAAACCAGGGGAAGCAAGCCCCAGTGGGTGACTGCACACCTGTACACTTATGCACACATGAGCACCGTTTATTGGACTCAGTGGGATAACAACAACAACAACAACAATAACAATAATAATAACGATCATAAGTCGGGCGGTGGTGGCACATGCCTTTAATCCCAGCACTTGGGAGGCAGAGGCAGGTGGATTTCTGAGTTCAAGGCCAGCCTGGTTTACAGAGTGAGTTCCAGGACAGCCAGGGCTACACAGAGAAACCCTGTCTCAAGAAAAAAAAAATCATAAAGTTGGGAAGGACATGTATGTGCTGGAGTATTGGAACCCCTCAGGGAGATTGGAAGAGAGAATACATGTATCATCAACATAGGCATGAATTTTTTTTTCTTTTCCTTTAATTAGATACTTTATTTACATTTCAAATGCTATCCCCTTTCCTGGTTTCCCCCTTGGAAACCTCCTATCCCATCCCTCCTCCCCCTGTTCACCAACCCACCCACTCCAGCTTCCCTGTCCTGGCATTCCCTAGTATAACAGAGAATCAGACTTAGCATTGCTAACATTTTATCATTTAACTAATTTGGATTTTGTAAATAGTATGACAATATGCTGAGGACCTTCAATATAATTTTGGTGTGGACAGATGTTACCACCGCATAGAACCTGGTCTACACCGGATCAGAGCCCCAGCTGTGGCCCTTGTGACTGCTCTTTCAGTTGCAAACCCAGGTTAGAATTTTTGTGCAGATGTGAACAGGAATATTTTTACTTTTTAATTTTATTTTTTGGTTTTTGTTTTATTTTGAGATTGATGCTCCACTGCTCCCTAGGTCTGTGTCCTTCTTGGGACTCATTGTACTTGGGGAGAAAAATTGTGTGAGGAACGTAAGTGATGCTTACATTACAGGACAGAATCAGCCCCTCCTCAGATAGTTCATGGGAAGTCATGGAGGTATGTCATCGTGCTGAGTTATTACTGTAGTTCCACAGTGTGTAGCCAACTTAACTAAGAGAACCGAGGACACTGTGAAGTAAAACAAGCTCATACCAATTACACATGCTGCTCTCGAAGATGCATTTTGCACGTTGGGACAACATGTCTGCCAGTTGTAATTACGAGAATCCCCATGTGTTTCCTGTTGTGGAACTATGTTAACAAAGAAGACACGCTATAACCAAGCAAGCATGGCTGATTTTGCACACAGCAGGTCTTGATGGTAAAGGCCTCATGTGTCATTGGCACTGGGGTTCTGAGAGAAAGGCTCCTACCCAAGGGATGAACAGGAACTGAACCGGCCAACGGGGGTGTCCCCGTCCCCTTGGAAGGGGTTGGTTCAGATGGGAATGTGACCAAATTCTAGTTGATGAGTCCAGCAGGTAAGTCTGTATTTCTAAAGTCAGTTCCCTCTGGTGACAACAATGCAAGAGAAGACTGCAACCTCTTCCTCTTCACTGGTTGCTCTTGTCTGTCTGTCTGTCTGTCTGTCTACCTATCATCTATCTACCTATTGATTTAGTGTTATTGTGTGTGCATGGTGCTTGCAGTGGGAAGGTTGTTATTATTTCCAGGATTTAAATTAAAAAAAAAAAACAAAAAACAAAACCTGGGCCCCAAGGCTAGAGTTATGGCTGTCATGAATCACAAAAACCCTGAGTTCCATCCCCCAAATCCATGTTTAGAATAACAGGCATGGTGGTACATGCTTGTCACACCAGATCTTTTACACACCAGTCCTTGGGTTCCCCAGGCAAGCAGCTGTAGCCTTATCAGCAAGCTCCAAGCCAGTCAGAGACCCTGTCTCAAGAAACAAAATAGACGACTCTGGAGAAATGACACCCAAAATTGACCTCTGACCTCCCTCCCATACATATGCACTCATATAAGCATCACACACACACACACACACACACACACACACGTCCTTAATGAGATAGATACCTCATCAACCAACACTGGGACTTGCCTAACTCCTGTCTTCCCACTATCTAGGGAGTCATACCCTGTGCACAAGGACAGTGATATCATGTCATCCTTACTACATCCAGGCCTTGCTCCAAGTAAGGTCGTGCTATACTAACACACAGAATTAGAGCACAGACACTGGGGGCTGGAGAGGTGGCTCAGCGGTTAAGAGCACTTATTATTAATAATAAGAGACTCTTATTCCGGAGGTCCTGAGTTCAATCCCAGCAACCACATGGTGGCTCACAACCATCTGTAATGGGATCCGATGCCCTCTTCTGGTGTGTCTGAAGACAGCTACAGTGTACTTATATAAATAAAATAAATTTTAAAAAACAAAATAAAGCACAGACACTGGAGCAAAGCCTATTCCCCAATTACTCAATTAGCGTTGGAATAGCGATAATTACCTGTCTAGCTTCTTCTCTGGCTTTTCTATATAATATAAATTAATCCCAGTCGGGTACATTAACATGGTATGTACAAGAGAAGCACATTGTGTCTTGTTTAGAAATAGAACCAGAGAGCATCTCACCAATTTATAAAATGAGGGCTAAGGACTTTCTAATTCAAGTTCCACACTTAAGTTCTTGGCTGATTAGATAATTTTTTGTTCAAGATAGAATTCTCCAAGTGAAAAGAAACACTACTCTGATGACTAAAAATTATGCATATAATTAAAGTTACATAACTTTAGAAGCGTTTGTTGAAAAGCAATCGGCTCTATTTCAAAAATGTTCTCAACATTTAAATTCTTCTGAAATGTTAAATTGTATATTTCATGTCTATTAACACACATGATTAAAAATATTGATATTGATTATTTGACTATTTCAAAACAAAGTAAGTGATGTGTTTGTAAAAAGATAAAGAGGAGTGTTTGGTGGAGGTGTGGTGAGGTGTGGGGGAAGGGGTGTTTGGTGGAGGTGTGGTGAGGTGTGGGGGAAGGGGTGTTTGGTGGAGGTGTGGTAAGGTGTGGAGGAAGGGGTGTTGGTGGAGGTGTGGTGAGGTGTGGGGGGAAGGGGTGTTTGGTGGAGGTGTGGTAAGGTGTGGGGGGAAAGGGGTGTCTCCACAGGCCCATGCCGAGGCATCCCTGCCCCATGAGGGACCAGCCACAGGACTGTACAGTATGGAATAGAGTTTATTCAGGGCATGGGGAGGGGAGTTGAGAGGGTAGTAGAGGCAGAGAAAGGCAGAGGGTAGAGGAGTAGAGGTCGGCCATGAGCACGTGGAGAGAGGGGTGGAAGGGGCGATAGGACAGAGCAGGAGCAGGAAAGAAGAGCAAAAAAGAGCAGAGGAGAAAAGCAGCATCTTTTATAGTGGGTCCACACACCGGGCTGTTGCCAGGTAACTGTGGGCGGAGCTTAGACAGACCGCTAACAGTAAGCATCCTGGGCGGTCTGGGTGTGCGTGCACACTGTCTGCCTCACCGGCATGTCTCCGTCTCCGTCTCTGGCACACTCGTCCCAATTTGCTTTTCACCACCTGTTTTTGTTTTTGTTTTTTTCCTTTCCTTTTCTCAAAAGTGCCTGCATCTGCCTTGGAATTCGCTTTCTCAGAATTGACAGATTTGATTTCTAAATGAAGTTATTCTTAACTAGTTTTTTCTTTCTAGTTTTACTTTTATAATTTTTCAAGTAAAATATAATTATATAGCCGGGCGGTGGTGGCGCACTCCTGTAATCCCAGTACTCTGGGAGGCAGAGGCAGGCGGATTTCTGAGTTCGAGGCCAGCCTGGTCTACAGAGTAAGTTCCAGGACAGCCAGGACAGCCAGGGCTATACAGAGAAACCCTGTCTCGAAAAAACCAAATCCAAAATACATATGTGTGTGTGTGTATACATATATATATATATGTGTGTGTGTGTATACATATATATATATATATATATATATAATTTCCCCCTTTCCTTTTCTCTCTCCAACCCTTCCCATGTGTACTCACCCCTGTTCTCTGTCAAATTCATGTTTTTCTTTGTTCTCCCACAATCACACACACACACACACACACACACACACACCTCCCGCCTCAGGTTAGCACAGATTAATGGTGTTGCCTTCTTGAGGGTTGGTTCGGGCAGGCATATCGACAAGATTTCACGGTTGTGGCCTCTCTGACATTTTCTAGTTGATACAATCTCACACAGCAAACTTCCTGTTCCTCTGGCTCCTTGGAAATCTTCCCACCTTTTCTTCCCATGATCCTGAGCCTGGGGTCAGGAATTGTGTTGTGGGTGTGTCCCTCGGGGCTGGGCATCTCACTCCATCACTTGCTCCTGGATTTGAGCAATTATGGTGTTCTGTCACGGTCCCTACTAAGAGAAGGGTTTGGATGAAGGGTGGTGGTTTTAATTGGGAAAATAGTCTCACTCTAAAAAGAGTAGGTTTTTTTTTTTCCAATTAGGAATTTTTTTTTTTTTTTTTAAGGAACTCAGTGCTTTCAGAGTATTCCATTCTTACCTACATGGAGATCAACTCTCTGGCAAGTACTTTTGTGACACAGAATCAGGCCATTTATACACAAATGAAGACACTGCGGCAGGAGAAGTGCAGCAGAGAAGGCTGACCCATCCCGGGCTACTTGGAGAAAATGATAACATCTCATGACAGTCAAACACACTAAGGTAGGGCAAACCAGACCTTAAGTGTAAATCAAACAGTCAGACAGCCCAGAGTATGCAGTTTCCACCTAGGGAGCAACATCCCTGAACGCTACCTGAGTGTTTCCACTTTTAAGGAGAGTAAAATGTTAAGGACTTGCTAAGTAGCCCAGTTTGCCAGAACTACAGACTTTTCCTCTTACTTTCAACCATTAGCCCATTTCCATGCACATGAAGTACACTTGCCAGGCAGTTTCTCAACATTAAGTTCTGTGTCCACAGACTTCCCTGATATAGAAGTAAAGCACGGGATGTAAAACTCAGGCCTGGCCAGCAGAAGCGGGTAGGAACAAACGGAAGGACCCTCGGCCCATCGTGGAATCAGAACAGAGTGAGACTGAGACAGAAAACATGAAATTCAGAATGGTAAGCTTCCCTTTAAAAAGATAAATAACTTTAAGGGGGACTATGAAACAATGACTGACTGCCTTTTTTCTAGACTCATCAAGCAAATTGACCTCCTTAGTAATGCTCTATGCCTTTCAAGGTTCAAAATTATGTATTGAATTTGTTAAGCTAAAACCAAAGATTCTGGGTCTGATCATTGGACAGTGCTCAGCACCCAGCGTGCTCAGATAGCAAATGTCTAAGGAAAGACGGGCTCTCCTCTGAGGCTCTGCTCACTATCTCGGAAAGACAGAATGAATTTGCAAATGCTTCTTTCTTGCCTCGCCTGAGTCTTCCATTTCCTGATCATTAAAAATAATAATAATAACAACCTCCACAATTTTATACTCTTAAAAACCAATGGTTTAATAAATGAATTGGAGAAAAGACACAAATCTGCCCTGCAAATGAATGAGGAAGATGTTCTGCCCTTGAAGTTTAGCACATAATTCCCACATCAAATCTCAGGCCTAATGTGCAGTCCAGAGCTTTATCTGAATTAGGCATGGGTAATCTTTATAGTTCTCATTCATTGTAAGGGTCCATGATTCACCAAAGAATGACACCCCAGACTCAAGTAGTATGTAAATGCAGAGTGTTTGTTTCTGCAGAAGTCCAGCATGCTGGGGTCTCCCATTACCAAGATAGAGAACCAAGTGAGCTCCCAGGCTCCACTTAAAGCACACTGGAATTCTGGGGTTGATGAGCTTTTTCGAAGTCCATCTCTAGGCATTCCGGAACCATTACTGGGGCATGGAGGCTGGAGCCTGGGGATTTTTCCATTAGTAACTGACTTATCTGGGCTTGCCTAGTTTTTTTGTTTTGCTTTTTTAAGATTTATTTATTTATTTGTTTGTTTGTTTGTTTGTTTGTTTAATGTGTATGGGTACACTGTAGATGTCTTCAGACACACCAGAAGAGGGCATCGATGAGGGCTGTGAGCCACCATGTGGTTGCTTGGAATTGAACTCAGGACCTCTGGAAGAGCAGTCAGTGCTTTTAACCGCTGAGCCATCTCTCCAGCCCCCAGATTTGCCTAGCTCTTAGCCCTAGTCTCCTGGACTGCCAATTTGAAGCCTGTCATGGAGTCAGCCTAGTCTTCTCAACATGTATTTTATATATATATAAAATTGCTGAAGGAAGACCCCAGACTCAGTATGCAAAAACAAAGAGTGTTTATTCTGTAGAAAGAACCAGCATCATACAGGGGTCAGCCATTCTCTAAAATGGTAGCCCCAAACAAAGGCATGCAGGCCTTCTTATAGGGAACCAGGGGGACTTTCTAGAAGGATTAGGTAATTAAAATTTCATTGGTGGCTGGATTGAAGGTGGCCAGTGGTCTGCATTCCTATGTCATGAACATTCAACCATATGATGAGATAGGGCTTCCCAGCGCAGATGGCCTATTCTGAGATAAGGTATTTCCCCATTTTTGTGGTTATCCCCAGGCTGTTCTTTGGGAAGGGACGATAGGATCTTGTTCTGGATTTTATGGTTTCTGTAGAGTTGCCGTCTTATGACTTAGTCTCTAGGACTTATGCTCTATTTCTGAAGCTGGTGCCTTAAGGCCTTTTTGGAACTCAGGCCTGGTCCTCAAAATGGAGACAAATGGGGATTATATTCTCCTCTCACCTGTCCCCCTCTACCCTCATTTCCCACCCCAACCCCTTCTGATGATAGTCCTTATTGTCTTCATAGACAATTTTACTTCTATTTTCACATCAGTAAACCAAGTTAGAGAACAATACCTGAATCCATGTGATGACTTCCAGATACCATGGGGTGAGGATTCAGTCCCCAAAGACTGAGAGCGGTCTGCCTCCGTGGCTCTCCTTGGCAAGGCGCTGCAGCAAGCCACAGGCCACAGGGCTTAGAGTAAGTTGCCCATAACTTCCCTAGACTGGGGCTTCGAAGTCATAGGGTCTCTGGAGCATCCTGCCTCTGTGACATCACTGGGCGTCGCCCTATAGGGTCCCTGTTGGCAGAGGTGCCCTAGGAAAGCTAGAAGTAGAATCCACATCACTGTGGCGCTCTCAGTGAGTCAGCTCAGCCAGTACCATGTGCACACTGCTCAGATCTGTAGCTCACGCCTTTGTAAAAGCAATAGTTTTCTATGCCTGCCCTTGCTCTGAAATAATGACACAGAGACTTGGTTTTTTGGTTGGTTGGTTGGTTGGTTGGTTGATTTGGTTTGGTTGGTTTGGTTTAATTAATGAGCTTCAAGCAATAAGCTGGGCAGGTTCTGAACTTTCCTAACCCAGCTGTGCTGCCATGGACTAATCCCCAACCACATGCCCCATTACCTGCCATCTGAGTCCTGCCCTGGCTTGTTCTGGTCCACGTGTGTCCTCAAGGATGCTCCCACATTGCAGCTTCATGGTGAATCCTGATCCTTCTCTTCCTCTCTCCCTCTCTAAGACGCCCCTGAGGGATCAAAAGCCCTGCCAGGTTCTGTCTCCTGCCCAGCTATTGACTGATCAGCACTTTATTAACCAATCAGAGGTGCTGGAAAACAATCTTTGCACATCATTGAGACAGGAGTTGCTCCAATAATCATGACAATGTCCAGACTTTGACCTGATCTCTGGGCACAGCAATCAGCATCTGAACACACAGTGCACAGAACCATCCCCCCACCCCCATCCCAAAGGATCCAGGATCTAAGATGCACTTGTGCTCCTCAGCCAAGGACACAGTATTCTGTAAAGCTCTTCTATTACTTGCTTTTTCCTTAAATTCCTGCTCTCCCCAACCCCACAGCTGTTATTACACAGACCCAAGACTAACATTCTTCCTGCCTTCAGTCAGCTAGGAACCGAGGACACCTGGACTACAAGCCTGTATGATAGATAATGGTCAATCACATGCTATAGAACATCTCTAGTCCTCTACAATGTAGAAGAAAGGCTCCTTACTCTGCCGTGTGAGCCTACTCTCCCCTCGGATGTCTGCCATATTGCTGTCTGTCTACATCATTACTAAATTTTTATCATAGTAAATCTCTTATTCAAATAGCAACATGTTTCGGTGTTTCCCTTGAATCCAAAACCTAAAACCTCCCAGAGCTCACCCCAGCAATGTGGCAGTTGCTTAGAAGTGTCACGTAGGAGGCAGAGGTTTGAAGGACAATTAGAAATCCAGTCCCACCATGTGCTAGACCTTCTCGTGAATCTAGAAGTCGAGGCCTGCATAGGGTAAGGGGTAGCGGGGATGTCTGAAATGCCCCTTCCTGCTCTGTTCGCAGCAGCTGAGGCTTTGCCTGACACTCACTTCAAATCCATTCCAGCCAGTACCCAGCCCTGGAGCTGTGGTTCACACCCTTAAGCTAGTTATTGAAGAAGTTGGTATCTGAAGCTCGTCGCCTCTGAATCCAGCGATGACATCACTCCTAGGCAACAAGGACCTTCATGTTGCCATAGCAACCACCACACATTCCCAGAGTTCCCCTTGTCTGCATGCTTTACCTGTGGCATGTCTCACCTGTGCAAGGTAGTGTGCATGGTTAAAAGGCAGAGATCCTCAATCCCTCACTACTACTACTACTACTACTTCTTCTTCTTCTTCTTCTTCTTCTTCTTCTTCTTCTTCTTCTTCTTCTTCTTCGCCCCCCCCCATTCCTCCTTCTCTTCACCACTTTCCCCAATAAACCTCTTCTCATGGAGACGTGCTGGCCTGGCGTGCTTTATCCGGATATGAGCCGCCTTCTAACTCAACCAGAGTTACAGCCCACATGTGTCTGACTTACTCCATTTTCATTACTATAACAAAATATGGCCGGGCGGTGGTGGTGCACGCCTGTAATCCCAGCACTTGGGAGGCAGAGGCAGGCGGATTTCTGAGTTCGAGGCCAGCCTGGTCTACAGAGTGAGTTCCAGGACAGCCAGGGCTACACAGAGAAATCCTGTCTTGAAAAAAAAAAAACAGAACAAAACAAAAAACAAAATACTATGGCCCGGAGAGCTGATTTTTTTTTTCAAATGGAAATTCATCTTCTATATTTCAGAGGCTGAGTTCAATATCAGGTCACCAGCATATACAGCTGCCTGCAAAGGGCTGCTCTCTGGTGGCAAGATGGGGTCTTGACTACTGGGTCTTTACATGGTAGAAAGTGAAAAAGGCAGAGAACCAAGTCTAAAATGGTGTCCATGACCTAAATACCACCCACAAATACCATCCCCAGAACAGTTGCATCGGGGATTAAATTTGCAACACGTGAATTTTAGGGAAACATTTAGCTCCTACTAAGTGGCATTATCATCAGTTTCCTAAGGCCTTGTGCTTAATGTGGCCAGAAAAAGAACTAGCGCTTTTGTTATTGCTGAGCTGTGTCGTTTTGTTGTTAAGAGGGTGGCAATTTAAAAGCACCAATTAAAAGAGCCTCCTTCTGGATAAAAAGAAAACGTTCATTAAAATGTTTCTTCCTCTGAGCTTCCTATAAGCTAAAATTGACAAAATAAAAACCATCAAGCATGGATACCCTACCGCAGCCCAGAGAACTCTTCTATAGATAATATGCTCTGTCTCTACATTCATTTTCAGAAAGGTAAATATGATAGTAAAAGAAAATACTCACAGCCAAGAAGCATCTGTTGCACGCAGAAGCATTCTTTGTACCTCGTCAGACAGTCTGGATAGCCTGAGATTTGCATACCTTCCCAGTCATTTTTCCAGAGAAAAATTAAAACCTGAACCATTAAGCACCTTGTTCTGAGACACACATCTCATAGGCCTGAGACAGCCTTTGACAGTCCCACAATATCAATGAGTTTCTTGTGGGAGTAGTATATTCTAGAAGGGCCAGCTCTTCCCTGGATCAGAGGACAGAGCCACATAGTGCCTGGCAGATCAACTAAGATAGCCAGATAGGTCGGCCGCGGGCATCTTTACAGAGTAGATTAAAGCAATGGCTACCTCACTCATTGGACCAAACACCCACCTTTTCCGTTCATAGCTCCTCAGGACACAGACCTTCTTACTTCATCCGCCAGGGACTTTGTGGGGGTTAATCTTCATTGTCGATTTGGTGGGATTTGTACTCATCCTAGAAAGAAAACTCTCAGCGTGGACATGTCCATGAGAGATCTTCTAGATTAGGGTGATTGTGGTGGGCGACCCACCCTAAGTGTGAGGAGCACCGTTCTGTGGGCTGGGCTATGACTGCATGAAAAGGAGAAAAGGGATCTGACCAGCAAGCCACCGCTCTGCTTCCTTACCAGGCGCTGTGTGACCAGTGGCCTCACACCCGAGCTCTCTGGCCCCTGCAATACTGGACTTGAAGTATAGCCATAATAAACCCAAGTTGCTTTTATTGGGTGTCTTTGCCCTGTATTTGTTGCAAAATCAGGACAAAATAACCACTACAAACCCAGAATTCATATCATTGTCACAAATAAAAACACAAGAATGTGGGTGCATAGGGATGCTGGCAGATCTCCCGATTTCTAGAACATGCAGGTGTGAAGACCACCCAGGAAGATGCAACCGAGAAGGGCATGGAAGCTTCTCCTCAGCTGTGAACATGCAGGTGTGAAGACCACCCAAGAAGATCCAACCAAGAAGGGCATGGAGGCTGCTCCTCAGATGTGAACATGCAGGTGTGAAGACCACCCACGACCACCCAAGAAGATCCATCAGGGAAGGGCATGGAAGCTGCTCCTCAGCTGTGAACATGCAGGTGTGAAGACCACCCAGGAAGATCCAAAGGAGAAGGGCATGGAAGCTGCTCCTTAGATGTGAGCATGCAGGTGTGAAGACCACCCAGGAAGATCCAAAGGAGAAGGGCATGGAAGCTGCTCCTCAGCTGTGAACATGCAGGTGTGAAGACCACCCGGGGAAGATCCAAAGGAGAAGGGCATGGAGACTGCTCCTCAGCTGTGAAACATGCAGGTGTGAAGACCACCCAGGAAGATCCAAAGGAGAAGGGCATGGAAGCTGCTCCTTAGATGTGAACATGCAGGTGTGAAGACCACCCGGGAAGATCCAAAGGAGAAGGGCATGGAGGCTGCTCCTCAGCTGTGAACATGCAGGTGTGAAGACCACCCGGGGAAGATCCAAAGGAGAAGGGCATGGAGACTGCTCCTCAGCTGTGAAACATGCAGGTGTGAAGACCACCCACGAACACCCAAGAAGATCCATCAGGGAAGGGCATGGAGGCTGCTCCTCAGATGTGAACATGCAGGTGTGAAGACCACCCACGACCACCCAAGAAGATCCATCAGGGAAGGGCATGGAAGCTGCTCCTCAGCTGTGCTCCGCCTCTGCTTGTCTCTGGGTTGGAAAAGAGCATCACAAAAGATACACAGTATCTCACACTGCAGATGTATCCAGTGGCCATTGTGACAGCTTTCTGATGAACTTAGTGCTTGTTGGAAGCAGCTGGCTCCCACTGTCCATACAACAGTGAGATGTGCAGCCTGGTGTGTGTTTTTTTCTATTGCATCCCCTACATTTTCTGCAGTCATTAGACAGTAGCAAGCCTTGAACGAAAGCACAAATTAAAATGGAATGTAAATCCTTAAATAGATGAGGAAAGGAAAAATTAGCCAATTATCTGTACATCTTTAAATCTCTCCCTAAGCTGCAACTGTTCAATAAAACTCACTTTTCTGAATTCTAGGCACTTGCAACATATGTGAATTTCATTAAAGTTATGAGATGAATCACTGTGTTGTGAGTAATTACTTTTATTTTAACTGTAAGACTTGAAGAGGCCTTTAGTAGTAATAGCACAATCTAGAGCTTATTTTTAAAATAGCATCTGTTCCTAGCTTGAAACATTATCAAAGTATGGATGACCATTGATAATATGGTGTGTGCACACGTGTGTGTGCAAGCAAGCACATGAGTGTGCACTGGCAACTTTGCATACAAATCCATGACACTTTACTTTTTTTACAAAAATGTGAACATACCATAAGTGTTCTTCACTACAATGCAAAATAAAAGCAATAAATGGATTTTCTACAATATTTTTTCAAATTTTAAAAACAAGCTGTAAAGAAAAAAATGTAAAGACTCCCTATGTTAACAAGACAATGTATGAAGTGAAACTTGGCTTTCTATCTTTGTGTCGCTGAAGAGAACTAGGATAATATCACGTTTACAGTTCTGGACCAATCAAGGCTTTCTCAGACGAAGGGAGCCTAGTTCTGAGACCTTGTGCAGGATTTCCTCCCTGTCTTAGTCAGGGTTTCTATTCCTGCACAGACATCATGACCAAGAAGCAAGCTGGAGAGGAAAGGGTTTATTCAGCTTACACTTCCACATTGCTGTCCATCACTAAAGGAAGTCAGGACTGGAACTCACACAGAGCAGGAACTTGGAGGCAGGAGCTGATACAGAGGCCATGGAGGGATGTTACTTACCGACTTGCTTCCCCTGGCTTGCTCAGCTTGTTTTCTTATAGAACCCAGGACTACCAGCCCAGAGATGGCACCACCCACAAGGGATGCCCCTCTCCCAGCCCGCCCTTGATCACTAATTGAGAAAATGCCTTACAGCTGGATCTCATGGAGGCATTTTCTCAAGGGAGGCTCCTTTCCCTGTGATGACTCAAGCTTGTGTGAAGTTGACACACAGAACCAGCCAGTACACTCCCTGAGGAGCCTGGGGCTATCAGTGCCAAGACTGCTCTCTGTTCGCTCTGTGGTGCTCTTGAGATAGCTCGTGTCCCCTTGTATAGCACTGCTTGACTGGCCCCTTCATGCCGTCTCATTGTCTGACAGTTTCTGCTGACTTCATCCATTGCCCCCGCCCCCCCCCATAAATAGAACATGAGGTACCCTCCCCCCCTAAATAGAACATGAGGGGCTGTACTTAATAAACTTACTTGGCATTCCACAAAACTTGTGCAAGACGCCCATCCCACAGCTTTCTCTTCTCTGCCCTTCATCTTCTGTGTCTTCCTTGTCCCTGGGTCTATTCTCGGGACCCCTGGTCCACTCTCAGGTCCCGCATTCAGGAACCAGTCACTGAACCAATCAGGAACCAGCTGGTCCAGGTCACAAGTCTTTAACCAGTACATTCAGAATTGGATTTTATTAATCTGTAAAGAAAAACAAAGTTTGCGGGGAAAATAGTTGTATCTGTAAACTACTGTAGCTGGCAACATAGTCCAAGACTCGAGAAGACAAAGGCCTTGTGTTCCACCGCACAGCTTCTAATTTTTGTGTGTGCCTTTATGTGGAAGTGAGCATGGACAGGAAGAAGGGAACCAGAAAGGAGCCCATGAGGAAGAGTCACAAAATGTGGCATGTGGGCAAGGTGGTGAAAAAGAAAACACTGAGGACTGAAGGCGACACACGAGCAAGCTGAGGAGATGAGGAAAGGAAGCGAGAAAGGAGGGCCAGCCACAGCCAGGTCTGAAAATTCCTTGAAGCAATCTGTTACCTCAGATGCTAGTTTAAAACACCATATGTCGCCCAGAGTGCTCCGCGCCATGAAGAAGCGGCTCCCGCGGACTGGGGGCATTTTGTGTTGGCTGGAGCTGGAGTAACAAGATGGCGGCATCGGCGGAGTGACGGGTTCCCTCCGGGCCGGAGCCGGCGGCAGTGGTGGCAGCGGTACCGCCGCCCTAATTCACCGCGCCCCTTCCCCAGCCCGTGACGTCGCCGCGAACGCGAAACAGCGGCGGCCGCCCAAATAGCAAGTGGCGGAGCTTCAGCAGCCGCGACCACCCTTCACTAACTGCGGCCTGGTCCTCAGCGAGCAGCGGCGATCCGGCTTCTTTCAGCCGCCTTTGCGCCCTGTAACGCCAACAAAGCCTTGGTTTTTAGGTTGCCTGCCGCGCTTCTCAGTTCTACCGGGTGGAACAGCCCCGGAGGCTTCCATCCTCTTCCAGAGGTGTCGGGGCTTGGCCCCCGCCTCCATCTTCGCGACTCAGGATGGCAAGCAGCAGCGGCTCCAAGGCCGAATTTATCGTCGGTGGGAAATACAAACTGGTGCGGAAGATCGGATCTGGCTCCTTCGGGGACATTTATCTAGCGATCAACATCACCAATGGCGAGGAAGTGGCAGTGAAACTAGAATCCCAGAAGGCCAGGCATCCCCAGTTGCTGTACGAGAGCAAACTGTATAAGATTCTTCAAGGTGGGGTTGGCATCCCTCACATACGGTGGTATGGACAAGAAAAAGATTATAATGTGCTAGTCATGGATCTTCTGGGACCCAGCCTTGAAGACCTCTTCAATTTCTGTTCAAGAAGGTTCACTATGAAGACTGTACTTATGTTAGCTGACCAGATGATCAGTAGAATTGAATATGTGCATACAAAGAATTTTATACACAGAGACATTAAACCAGATAACTTCCTAATGGGTATTGGGCGGCACTGTAATAAGTTATTCCTTATTGATTTTGGTTTGGCCAAAAAGTACAGAGACAACAGGACAAGGCAACACATACCATACAGAGAAGATAAAAACCTCACGGGCACTGCCCGGTACGCCAGCATCAATGCACATCTTGGTATTGAGCAGAGTCGCCGAGATGACATGGAATCTTTAGGGTATGTTTTGATGTATTTTAATAGAACCAGTCTGCCATGGCAAGGACTAAAGGCTGCAACAAAGAAACAGAAATATGAAAAGATTAGTGAAAAGAAGATGTCCACTCCCGTTGAAGTTTTGTGTAAGGGGTTTCCTGCAGAATTTGCCATGTACTTAAATTACTGTCGTGGGCTGCGCTTTGAGGAAGCTCCGGATTACATGTATCTGAGGCAGCTATTCCGCATCCTTTTCAGAACCCTGAACCACCAGTATGACTACACATTTGATTGGACGATGTTAAAGCAGAAAGCAGCCCAGCAGGCAGCCTCTTCCAGTGGGCAGGGTCAGCAGGCCCAAACCCCCACAGGCAAGCAAACTGACAAAACCAAGAGTAACATGAAAGGTTTCTAAGCATGAATTGAGGAAGAGAAGCAGCAGAGCCGATGATTGGAGCAGCATTTGTTTCTCCCCAAATCTAGACATTTTAGTTCATATGTACACTAACTAGCCAGTGGTTGTGGACAACCATTTCCTTGGTGTAAAGAACTTATTTTCAGTATAAACTGGCTCTGGGTAGCGCTGCTGATCCTGAGCTGTAGCCGCTGTACTTGTGAATATTAACTGAGGTAGTGAAACATGGTGTCTGGTTTTCTATTGCTTTTTTTTTTTTTCAAGTGGAAAAGTTAACTAAATGGTTGACAAATGAATTGGTGGAGAAATTGTGCATATGCCAATTTTCTTTTTTGTTAAAGTCTTTTATTTTGAACTATACTGCTTTGAGATCTCATTTCAGAAGAACGGCATGAACAGTCTTCGGCCACAGTTGTGATGGTTGTAAATGTTCACAATTGTGTGTTCTTAGGGTTTTCCATCCCTGGGGTTTGCAAGTTGTTAACTTAAAACATTCTTTAAATGGCTGGCTTCTTGTTTGCAAAGCCAGCTGATATGGTAGCAACCAAAGATTCCAGTGTTTGAGCATTTGAAAGACTCTGCCTGCTTACCTGTGCTAGAAATAACAGCATCTAAAGTGAAGACTTAAGAAAAAAACATAGCGACTACTAGATTATCTTTAGGACTCTGCATTAACTCTATAATGTTCTTGCTATTAAAAAAAAAGCATATTTGTCACAGAAATTTAGTTACCGTCTTTCAACTGAACATGTATGTGTGTTGCTTAGATAAATGTAATCACTGTAAACATCTATATGATCTGGGATTTTGTTTTTATTTTGAAATGGGAGCTTTTTGTTTACAAGTTCATTAAAAACTAAAAACTGTTTCTGTAAAAAAAAAAAAACAAAAAAAAAAAAAAAAAAAAAACACCATATGTCGAGAATCCCTGACTGACAATATAACTTTTCGATTTATAATGGTTGATATAACTCTCGATTTTCCCACTTCGGTGAAAGCCATATACATTCAGTAGAAACCAAATCTTGCCTTTTGGTTGATTGCTCTTGGCATAGCTCACGATGTTTCAGGATGCCGGGCAGGAACTGTAAGCCACAGCTTCCGGCGAGGTCACAGTTATGAGGGAAAAGATGTAGTACTGAGCAGTGTGCAATGTTGCTGAGCCATGATGTTTCGTAGGCCAAGTATATTAAAAGCATTTACAACTTTCTGCATTTTCTCTGTGCAGAGGGTGGTTTGGGACATTTAGGATCGACTTTATATGCAGAGTCTAAATTACATCCCCCTGAAACTAAAATCTCAGTAGTATCTTAGGTTGGAGTGAGCCTGTCCTATGCTTTTGTCTTACAGTGTTGCTAACCGATGTCTTTGCCTTTGTCTTCTGGACACCAGCTATGACCTCAAAATTAACCCATTAGAATTTAATTTTGCTTATCCTAGAACATGGGCCAAATTCTAACTTCCCATTAATCTTTGAAACACCAATTCTGCTGCAGAACTGCCCCTCTTGACCTAATCTTTGGGATATCCATATTACTATGCAGACCTGACCTCTCGCATTTTATTTATTTAAGAGGACTGGGTTCCTTGGAACACTAGAGACAAACCCAGCCGTAACATGGAACTTTCAAAGCATGGCTCTCAAGTGCTGCGTTTAGGTACCATAAGCCGAATATCCACCTCTCAGGACCGGTGCTGTAGTCCTGTGTGGACCAGACACAGTAAGAACTGTTGCTGGTTTAGAAAGTGACAATTGTAGGGCTTTCTCTAAGATCCATGGCGTTAGTAGCCCTGGGGATTCAGTTAGGTTTCCAGCATGGATTTTCCTCTGTTGAGTGGGTCCTAAATCCAATTAGAATGCTGTTGGTTACTGCCAAGATTTGAGTGCAGCGCCACAGACAGAGCCCCCACTTGAGTGCAGCGCCGCAGACAGAGCCCCCAGTTGAGTGCAGCACTGCAGACAGATGCCCCCACTTGAGTGCAGCGCTGCAGACAGATGCCCCCCATGAACACAAAAGTCCAGCAAGCCTGGAAATTGTTTGGAAACTTAAAGCTAATTGCATTTTTAAGCCTAGGTTTCTTCTTAATCAAGAGTATGGGCCAAGGCCCAATCAGAAATGATATAATTTTTCCTCTCTGTTCATTTTTATGGCACAGCTGTCACAGCAGTATTTTAATGAGTAATAGATATTTGGGGTTTTGCTTTGATTTTTTTGAGCCAGGGTCTTCAGTACGTAACCTCCACTTGCTTTAACTCACATTCCGAATGCCCGTCTCCCACATCCTGGGATGACAGGTGTGTGCACTCTACCTTTCTTGTAACCTATGACCAAATATCCTACCAAGCAACTTAAGGAGAAAGAAGTTCCTTTGGATCTTGTTTGAGAGTCCATAGTCCACCATGGTGAGAAAGGCAGTGTAGAGTCCTTATCTGTGAGGGTATGTGCCTGGGACGACTCACTATATCTTGTCAGGCCTCCTGGGAAGGAAGAGTTGAGTTTAAAAAGCCAGTCACCGTAGCAGGTTCCATCACCCCACACGCAGACATGCAATCACTAACTGTTCCCCGCTACTCCTTTTCATTAGCTGCATGGGACCCACGATGTGCCAGCTTCCAACTTGGCACCAGTGCCCTTCTCTAGTGCCTACCAGTGTTTATTACAGCCGAGCTCCCAGAATCCCAACTTTGAATAAGTCAGGCATGCCTCCATGTCACCGCTCAGTCGGCCATGCCATGGAACTGAAGCAGCCCCTGGAGTTTAGAAGTCGGCTGTACAGAGCCGGGCCTGCAGGACTTAGAAGAAGTCAACATTGCCACAAAGGCATTCACCCCGCCTGGTTGCACACGACCCAGTCTTCTGTCTTGGACAGCTCCCAACACAGCACAGCCTTTGTCAATAGTTAGCCCAGGGGTGAACACGCAGTGGTAGCCATCAACTGTCGTGGGGAAAGTTAGTAATAAATATCTCTATTATGTGCATATTGGTTAGGATGTATACGGTCAAAAAAGTCTCTTCTGGATTCTTGTTAAAGGTCTGATATTCTTTCCGCCTGTCTTAAGGTTATCCTAGTGGGAAAACAGCTATCCCAACACTCTCCAGTTAGTCCTCTTCAAAGCAAAGGATGAGAGACAAATTGATGTGCTGTAAGCCAAGGAAAGCACACAAGCACACGAGGTTGCTGTTGTATGTGTGCTGAATCGAAACCAATCAGCGCAAAAAGCAGGGGGGCCTCTCAGAGTCCTTGACTCTGGCCCCTCCCGCTCAGCCATTCAGAATGCCATTCTGGCATTCACATTCTCTTTCAAGAATTGAAAGATTTCGCGTCTCATGCAAGCTTCCACTTCCCCTGAGCCTCCTGATCTCTGTTATTCTTGACAATTCAAAATAAAGGCCTTTCTTGTTTTCCAGATCTCCACGCTGATCCATGGCATCCTCCAGACACACCATCGGTAACGAAGATCAGCACGTGTTGGCAGGAATGTGGGGAGAGAGGAACCCTTATGTCTCAGTCAGGGTTTCTATTCCTGCACAAACATCATGACCAAGAAGCAAGTTGGGGAGGAAAAGGTTATTCAGCTTACACTTCCACACAGCTGTTCATCACTAAAGGAAGTCAGGACTGGAACTCAAGCAGGTAAGGAAGCAGGAGCTGATGCAGAGGCCATGGAGGGATGTTCCTTACTGGCTTGCTTCCCCTGGCTTACTCAGCCTGCTCTCTTATAGAGCCCAGGACTACCAGCCCAGATATGGTAACACCCTTGGGCCCTCCCACCCTTGATCACTAGTTGAGAAAATACCCCACAGCTGGATCTCATGGAGGCATTTCCTCAAGGGAGGCTCCTTTCTCTGTGATAACTCCAGTTTGTATCTGGTTAACACACAAAACCAGCCAGTACACCTTATCTATCCACTGTTGGGAGTCTCAGTCGGTTCAGTTAAAACTGGTCTGGAGGATTATCAAACAAAACCCTGACATATAACTAACAAGTGGTCCAGACAGAACACTCCAGCCCCAGCCCAAGGAGCTCTGCATCCTGCTGGGGGTGACTCACACATCATGTTCCTGGCAGTTCTGTTCACTACAGCTGGACAATGGGATCCGTCTAGGTGTCCAAAGAAAATGTAGAATTTTATTCAGCTGCAAAAAAAAAAATTAAATTGTGCAATCTTCAGGTAAATGAGTAAGACAGGGGGAAACTCTGAGACAGATAACCCTACCCCCAGAAAGACAAACAGCAAATGGGCAGGGTCCCTGGGGCGGGGGTCAGATACCTACAATTGGAATACGCCCAGAGCACATTATATATTTGCATTAAAACTTATTTCTGGAGACCAGTGCCATGTATCTCAGTCAAAATTCATTATTAATAAAACAAAAATATTGTGAGATGTGATACAATTGTTGTGTTAATCCACTATCCTCAGGGATAGTTGCATAGCAACAGACCAAGAAAACAACCTGGCTTTCCCTTTCAAACTGCAAATTACACTGTCTCTTCCCCCCACATCTCTGGGTCTTTTTATCTTTGGGGCTTCACGGCTTTTATTAAATCTCTGCCTTGCCATTCTGGGGAGCGTTCGGTGACAGCGGCTGTGAGCTCGTGTGTGCTATCCATGTGGCTTCCTGAAAAGTCGCTTCTCTCATGCCTTAATCTCTATTGCAGTCTGAGCTATGAGCCACGTTGGGTATATTTTATTATTAGATTGTGTTATATTTTCCAAGACTAGATGAAAAATTTTTGATAGTGTGAGCATTCTCTTCCATTAATTATCTCTCCACACACCAAAGTCATTCTAACAAAACAATTACATGTCCTTCTGGTCTACCAGCACATTTGTGATATTGAGTTATAGTTCTAATAAAGTTCAGAATTTGTTATTCCTCTGAGAAGAATGTCAGATAGAGAACAGCAAGAATTTAATGTCATGTGTCACCTTTTTTCCCCCACAGAACTGAAGATACCGTCCTTTTCAAAAATCTAGTTAAAGGAATATCTAATCTCATCTTTTCCTCTAGTCTCTGAAGGGGACCATCAGTAATCAGTAAACCTGAATTAAATTAATGCTTTCTAACATGTGGTAGCAGTCAATGAGGTCACTCATTAGTGTTTGAAATACGTGGAGCATCGGGGACAGATGGAGGCAGCGGACTCCATGCCATCTCAGACATGCACGTGACTGCAATTTCCCCGGCAGTCAGCCCGCCATATGGCTAAACATCAATTACGGTGACTTAGAAATGCATGAGCCTGTAACTCCTGTTACCGAGGCTCTCATTACAACAGAGGATCTGAAAGAGAAAAGGAGGTGATTCCATTCTCTCTCTCTGGCTCTCTGGCTCTCTCCCTCTCTCTCTCTCTCTCTTCCTCCCTCTCTTCTCTCTTTCATCTCTCCTTCTTTCTCTCTCTTCTCTCTCCCCTCTTTCATCTCTTCCTCTTTCCCTCTTCTCCTCTTTCATCTCGCCCTCTCTCCCTCTTCTCCTTTCTCTTTCTCTTTCCTCTCTCCCTCTCCTCTCCTCTCACCCCTTTCCTCTCTCTCCTCTCTCCTTTCCCTCTCTCTTCTCTCTCCTCTTCCCTCTCCCACTTCTCTCCTCTCCTTTCTCTCTCTCTCTCTCTCTCTCTCTCTCTCTCTCTCTCTCTCTCTCTCTCTCCAGGGTCTCAATATGTAGCCCAGGCTGGCCTAGAACTACCTATGTAGATAAAGATTGCCCCTGAGCTCACAGAGTTCTGCCTGCTCCTGCCTCCTGAGTGCCGATGTTAAATGAGTATATCGCTCGACCCAGCATATACTTTAATGTTTTTTATTAATTCTTTAAAAGCTCTGTATGATGTGCTTTGATCATCTGCACCTCTCCCACCTCCAGCATACACCGTGCCTTGGCTACCCATCCAACAGTGTACCTTCTTTTACACCAATGAAGTCCAATTTACGTTGCCCATATATTCTTGGCTATGTGCCCTTCCACTAGAACATGGTCAACTTACCATACTACCCTCTTAAAGAAAACAAACTGGGCCAGGCGGTGGTGGCGCATGCCTTTAATCCCAGCATTGGGAGGCAGAGGCAGGCAGATTTCTGAGTTCGAGGACAGCCTGGTCTACAGTGTGAGTTCCAGGACAGCCAGGGCTATACAGAGAAACCCTGTCTCAAAAAAACCAAAAAGAAAAGAAAAGAAAAGAAAAGAAAAGAAAAGAAAAGAAAAGAAAAGAAAAGAAAACAAACAAACAGTCCCTCTCCCACAGCTAACAACTGCCAACAGCTCCTCGGCTGCGGTTGGGACTGTGTGCCCCTCTCCCCCTGCATGCCGGGAACTGTCTGGCTTGAGCTTGAACAGGTTTTAGGGTGCGTGTGTGCTGTCACAGCCACGGTGAGTTCATAGGTGCAGCTGTAGAAGACCCCATTCGCCTGGAGTCAAACACGACCTCACCACTCTTTCCTCCCCGCCTTCCCACAATGACCCATAAGCCTTGACAGGAGCGCGGTGGAATAGCGATGCCCTACCTGTGGCTGAGCACCGAGCAGACTCTTACTCTCTGCACCTTGATCAGTGGTGGCTCTCTGTGTTAATTCCCATCTGCTGCAAGAAGCCTCTCTGCTGAGGGCTGAGAGATACATTGATCTAGACGTATAAGGATAAGTTGTTCAGAGCTCCTTGACCCTTTGTGGAAGTATCCATTGCACACCATTAGAGGAAGCCAGTTGGAAGGAGGAGACAGTGATTTGGGGGTGCAGGAACACAGCTGTTCTCATGCTTCGGCACGCGTTGGAATGCTGGTTCTGGTTCACTGACCCTCGCTGGTGGCCTGTGTTTTGTGTATTTAATAAGATCTCTGTGGTGCTGAAACTTCTGGTCATCAGAATACATGATGGTAAAATTCTCTCTCTCTCTCTCTCTCTCTCTCTCTCTCTCTCTCTCTCTCTCTCTCATTAAATTAAGAATTTATTCACACTCCTTTCCACCACCACCACTGCTTCCTAACACTTTGTTAAAAGCAAATGTTTGATAATGTCCATGGATAGAATTAAGAGAAACAGTAGTAATGGAGAGGGAAAGAATCTGACCACATACATCTGACTCCTTGAGTTAATACTAAATATTTTTTGAAATTCTACTTGTTACTGTACCTGCATGATTGAAACAACTTAATTAAATCTCCACTGAGAATATTTGAGAAATACAAAAAGGATACCATAGTCCCTTTCATTTGAAGGTATATACCCAGTTAGGAAGACTTAGCTGTGTAATAGGGAAAATGAATATCAATTTTTAAGTGATCATGATCAAATCAATAATCAAACGATTGTTGTAGATGATAGAGTATACCTAAATAAGGATGTAGGAAATTATAGCTGGAGAAATCTGAAAAAGTTTGGAAAGATAATAAGTGGAAGGATGGGTGGGTGGGTGCGGGGATGGATGGACGGACGAATAGTGGAATGGATGGAGGGAAGAAAGGAGGGAAGGGAGGAGAGGAGACAGGGGAAAGGAGGGGAGGAGGAATGGAAAGATGGATGGATGGATGGATGGATGGATGGATGGATGGATGGACGGGTGATGGGAGATAAAGGGAAGGATAGAAAGATGGAGAAATTGATTAATGGATGGATAGAGGGAGGGTGATGGATTGGCAGATGGATAAATCTGTCTCTCTAGGCCTTGATGCCATGCAATGGGTGGACAGATAAATCTGATTTGTAGGTAGAATAGGTAGATGATAGAGCCTTCCCTCCAAATGGTGCACATCGTCTTCTGTCTGCAGCATGGGAGCACATAAATAGAATGTAACGTGCTGAGTTCATTAGTTTGACCTGTGATATAATAGCCCCATTTACCCTTCAGCACATGTCTCAGCCTAGCAAATGCCTCAGTACAAATAAGATACTCTAACATCCTACTGTGACTCTTATGCTTCCGTTTTATGTTCAAAATCCTCTTGGTAATAAGAAAACAGGCAGGATTATTGATCCCACAAGACCTGTAAATTCAGTATACAGCATCCTGTATTGCCCTTAAAATCAATCACATCCCAGAGTGCTTCAAAATGAACTTTAGCAAATAACACAACGATGATAAAATTTGCACATCACATTTGTGAACATTTGAGGCTTCTATTTTCCCCAGCTCAGCACTTCGGTCCTAAATGACATCACACATATCTGGTAAGAGCAGAGGTGAAGGGGCTCCAGAGAATGTCAGCCTGGCTGGAACAGAGAGAGAGAGTGACTCTGTCCTGAGACCCCTGGGTGGGGGGCAGTATGTGCAAATAGCAGAGTTGAAGTTGGATTTTTCAGTTTGGGTTCAGAGTATGTCTTAGGGTTTCTATTCCTGCACAAACATCATGACCAAGAAACAAGTTGGGGAGGAAAGGGTTTATCCATCTTACACTTCCACACTACTATTCATCACCAAAGGAAGTCAGGACTGGAACTCAAGCAGGTCAGGAACTAGGAGCTGATGCAGAGGCCATGGAGAGATGTTACTTACTGGCTTGCTTCCCCTGGCTTACTGAGCCTGCTTTCCTATAGAGCCCAAGACTACCAGCCCAAGTGTGGCGCCACCCACAATGGGTGCCCCCTCATCACTAATTGAGAGAATGCCCCACAGCTAGATTTCATGGAGGCATTTCCTCAAGTGAAGCTCCTTTCTCTGGGATAACTCCAGCCTGTGGCAAGTTGACACACAAAACCAACCAGTACAGGGTATTTAGTAGGATCATATTGTCTCTTACTGGTGGTTGTATTTAGTAGGATCATATTGTCTCTTACTGGTGGTTTTATAACAGGAATATGGAACCATTTAAGATTACAGAGGGAGAAATGTGTGACTCATATTAATCAAAGCCACCAACACCAGGTCAGCTGAAACAAGAAAGCACAAAGAATTCTCCTGGATTTCTGTTTTTCCATATGAAGCTGAGTATTGTTCTTTCAATGTCAGTAAAGAACTGTGTTGGAATTTTTGATGAAAATTGTATTGGAGCTGTAGATTGCTTTTGGTAAGATGACCATTTTCTTTGTTGAGTCTTTGTGTGGTTTAGGTATCAGAATGACTTTGACCTCATTCTTCTTTGAAAGTCTGGTAGAATTATGTGCTAAAATAATCTGCCCCTAAGGATTTTGGGGGGGGGCATGTTAAGAGACTTTTCATGGCCCTGAGGTTTTTGGGGGATGGGTGTTGTTAAGAGACTTTTAATGACTGCTTTTATTTCCTTATAGGTCATAGGACTATTTTAGTTGCTTACCTGGTCTAAATTTAACTTAGGTAAGTTGTATCTATCTCCAGGATTCCCTCAGTTTGGGGTTTTTGTTTTGTTTGTTTTGGTTTTTGTTTGTTCGTTTTGTTTCGTTGTTTTTTGTTTAGTTTTGTTTTGTTGCTTCTATTTCCATTTTCCAGCCATGAACTGTTTTATTCATTTCTGTCACCTGTTTGTTTTTTTTCATGTATTTCTTTAAGGGATTTATTCATTCCCTCTTCAAAGGCCTCAATCTCTCTTCATAAGATTGGACATAAGGTTATTCCTTGGGCTCTGGCTGTGTTAGATATGTGGGGCTCGCTGTAGTGGGGTGTCTGGGCTCTTGGGGTGTCCTATGGCTGTGCGTCTTCTCAGCTGTGCTCTTAGGCTGGCCTTTAGCTCTCCGGCTATCCCTGGTGCTGGCAGGCCACCAGGGATACAGAAAGAGCTGTGAGCCAGAGGATGGAGCTCAGGGGAGCGGGTGCAGCCCGCTGCTGCTGGGTGTGCTGTAGGGAGACTCCCCAGATGGGATTGTCGGGGAAGGGTCTAATGTGGCTGCTCTTGTTGCTGGCAGGCCTCGGGGAATAGAGAGCATTGTGGGCTGGAATGTAAGTGCAGGGGTCAGGGTGTAGTTCATCACTGCTGGTCTGGCTCAGGGGACCTGGTGGACGAAGGGCCTGGGGCAGAGTCCTCTCTGGTTGTCCTTGGCACTGGCAGACCTGTTTGTCCTTGGTGCTCGCAGGACTCTGGGAATGCAGCTCCAGCCTTTCTTTCAGTATTCAGGATTGTTTTCTCTATCCTGGGTTTTCATGTTTCCATATAAAGCTGAAAATTGGCTTGTCAAGATCTCTGAAATATCATGTTGTGAAGGTCTGTATTGAAGCTGTAGGTTGCTTTGGGTAGTGTCTTAGTTTGGGCTTTATTGCTGTGAAGAGACACCATGACCAAGGCAACTTTTCTCTCTCTCTCTTTTTTTTTTTCTGTTTTCCCCCCTTCCCTTTCTCCCTCTTTCTCTGGCCCCGCTCATTACAGGCCCTGCTCACTCCGGCACATAGGTTTTTTATTTCATTGGAATTGCTGTGAGGATATTTTCACATTTAGGTTGATATGGACTGTGGGATTGTTGTAAATTGCCTTTATTTTGTTAAGGTATATACCTTGTACCCCTAATTTCTCCTGGACTTTTATCATGAAGGGGTGTTGGATTTCATCAAAGCTCTTTTCTGTTTCTATTGAGATGACCATGTGGTTTTTGTCTTTCAGTTTGTTTATATGGCGGATTATACTTATTGATTTACATATGTTGACCTATCCCTGCATCTCCGAGATAAAGCCTACTTGATCATTGTGCATGACTTTTTATGTGTACTTGGATTTGGGCTGCAAGGACTTTTCTTGAGAAATTTTGCAACTATGTTCATAAGAAAAGACTGATCTGTAATTCTCTTATTTTTGTCTAATCTTAATGTGGTTTAGGTATCAGGGTAATTGTGGCCTCATAAAATCAATCAGGGAATGTTCCTTCTGTTATTCTTGTGGAATAACTTGAGGAGTGTTGATATTAATTCTTCTTTGATGGTCTGGTAGAATTATACATTCAATCTACCTAGCCCTGGGCCTTTTTGGTTGGGTGGGGAAATAGATTTTTAATGACTGCTTCTGTGTCACTAGGGGTTATAAGATCTGTTTAAATTGCATGTCTAATCTTGATTCAACTTTGGTAGCTGATATGTATCAAGAAAATTATCCATTTCTTTTAGATTTTCCAATTTGGTAAAATACTGGTTTTTAAAGCATGTTCTTATGATTGTCCAGATTTCCTTGGTGTCTGTTTTTATGGTCCCCTCCCCGCTTTTTTTAAATTGGGCAGTGTTTTGATTTCCTTTACAATTTAATAAATACTTCTTGATAACTGCACATGGGGTAGTAAGGCTGCTTGGTGGTTCAGAAAGATCCCAGCGATGGTGTTTTCCTGACGGTGTGTAGTCTTTGGTATTGAGTGGAATGACTTGTATGACATCACTGTCAAACCAGCAAGACCACACTTATGCACCCATCATTTTCAGGGTTGTTGGTAACTTGGGCACACTTTCCCCAAGTAACCTTGCCTCCTTGTGTCACTCCCTCACACTCCCTCAGTAACTGTACCTTTAGTGATCACATCTAGGGTTGTATATAATAGGGGATGATGGATTCTTTTTCAGACCGAGTATAGGCAGGCAAGAGGTAGCTTTCAGCTCAGGGTGTGTGGCACGGGCATTTTTTGAAATGTAGACCCATTGGCCTAATGGACCTTTCATATGTAAGTGATTTGCTTGTAAAGCCATCACCAACAAAGCAGATTTTAGTAACCACTCTCTTCCATGTATTCTTTCTTCTTTTTCCTGTTGGAATAACTTTCAATACTTCTGTTTCTGGGTAGGGACCTTCCATTTTCCCTCCTTTCCGTTTCTGCTTAATCGTGTTGGAAAGTACTTTTGCCCTCGACTGCCCCTCTCTGTCCAGCAGGTAGGCGGGGCCTGCTCCCTGTGGAGTCTTCTCCTCATCCTTCTGCTTGGTGTTTCTCTTTCCATGCATCTTAATCGTCTTTTCCATCGTATTTCCTCAGCGTGGTGCTGTTTATGGTAGAGCTTAGCCTTCAGGCCAATCATTTTTTTGGCCTTCTTTGGACATTCATGCCTCCCCCCAACAACATCCATATCGTTTGCAGTGCAATTCAGTATATTCATTTTGCAGTATGACAACAGCCACAGAGCAGCCGCCCTCGACCTCCCGGGTTCCAAAGAACTCTTAATTTCTGGATGTCACTGGTCCACGTGCCAGCTTCATTCAGGCTGGAACGGGAAAGGTATGTGTCTTAGTTAGGGTTTTACTGCTGTGAACAGACACCATGACCAATGCAAGTTTTATAAAAGACAACATTTAATTGGGGTTGGCTTACAGGCTCAGAGGTTCAGTCCATTGTCATCAAGGCAGAAACATGGCAGCATCCAGGCAGGCATGGTACAGGAGGAGCTGAGAGTTCTACATCTTCATCTGAAGGCCGCTAGTAGAAGACTGACTCCTAGGCAGCCAGGGGGAGGGTCTTAAGCCCACACCCACAGTGACACACCTACTCCAACAAGGCCACACCTCCTAATGAGGTCACTTCCTGGGCCAATCATATACAAACCATCACAGTATGGTTCCCTTTTTATCCCTTATTTTGTAAATTTGGATCTTTTCCCTCAGCCGTTCAGTTAACCTAGTTAAGGGTTTGTCAATCTTATAGATTTTTCTTAAACCCAACTCTTTGTTACATTGACTCTTTGTGATTGTTTCTATTTTAATGATTTCGGCCCTGGCTTTGATTATTTCGTTCCGCCCACCCCCTGTGTGTGCCATTCCTTCTTCTTGTTCTAGAGCTTTCGGGTGTGCTGCTAAATTACTGGTATGCCCCTTTCCAGCTTCTTTATGCAGGCATTTAGTGCCGTCAATCTCCCTGTCCAAACAGCCCCTGTTTTGTCCCATAAGTTTGGGGACTTCATGCTTCCTTTTTCATTCTATTCTAGAAATATTTTAATCTCTTTCTTAATTTCTGTCTTGTCCCATTTTTTTTTTCCATTGGGTAGTGAGTTGTTCAGTTTCCATGAGTTTGTAAGATTTCCGTCGTTGTTAATATCCAACTTTAATCCATGGTGGTCAGATAGGATTCAAGGTGTATTTTCATGTTTTTTAATCCGTTGAGACTTTCTTGGTGCCTGAGTATGTTGTCAGTTTTGTAGAAAGTTGTATGAGGGCCTGAGAAGAAAGTATATTCTTTTGTGTCTGGGTAAAGTGTTCTGTAAATATGTTAGGTCCATATGGTTCATTTAGCTTCAGAATTTCTCTGGTTTGGGTCTGGATGATCTGTTTATTGGCAAGAATGGGGGACTGGCGTCTCCTACTGTCAGCGTGTGAGGGTCTGTGTGGTTGAAACTGTAGTAGTATTCCTTTTACTAACTTGGGTCCCTTCTGTTTAGTGTGTAGATGTTAAGATTGCAATGTCCTCTTGGTTGGTATTTCCTTTGATGGTATGTAGAGTCCTTCCCTCTCTCTCCTGATTAGCTAGGGTTTGAAGTCAGATATTAAAAGGGACACATCTGCTTTTCTTCTTAGGTCCATTTGCTTGGAATACCTTTTTTTAATCCTTTTACCTGGAGAATGACATCTAACCTTGGTGTTAAGGTGTGTGTCGTAGATGCAGTAGAAGGATGGACCCTGTTTTTAAATCCATTCTGTTAGTCTGCATCTTTTTATTAGGGATTTAGTGCTGAGAGTTATCAATGAGCAGTGTTTGGTATTTTGTTGTTGTGGAGTGTGTGTGTGTGTGTGTGTGTGTGTGTGTGCCCTCTTTTGATTTGCTTATCTGGGATTATTTATTCTTGTGTTTTGTAACCAGGTCCTGCTTTGAAGCCAAATGAGTCAATATACTAACGGTGTGAGTTTGAACAGTACCTGCACAATAAAAAAGACTATTAGAATATGCAAGGGCTACAGAAACGGCTCAAAGATGTTGAGTGCCTGATGCTCTTTCGGAGGATCAGAGTTCAGTTCCCAGTACCTGCCTCTGGTATAGCACAATTCCTGCTTTTTCAGCTCCAAAGGATCTAATGTCCTCTTCTGGCCTCCCTGGACACACATACACACATACACACACACACACACACACACACACACACACACACTCACACATACACACCAACTAATAAAATGTAAATATGTTAATAGACTGATTTTATAATCCTACTGGAAGTTTGGGTTTTGTTGAACAGAAAATCCACAGCAATCCACAGTAATTGAAACTAGATCCGGGTGGTGGTGGCACACGCCTGTAATCCCAGCACTTGGAAGGCAGAGGCAGAGGCAGGCAGATTTCTGAGTTCGAGGCCAGCCTGGTCTACAGAGTGAGTTCCAGAACAGCCAGGGCTATACAGAGAAACCCTGTCTCGAAAAAGCCAAATCAAAAAAAAAAAAAAAAAAAACCAAAAAACAAAACAAAACTAAAAAGAAGAAAGAAAGAAACTGGATCTTCAAGGACTGAGGAGAAGTGTGGACAAGGACACCAGCACAACACCAACAATTCAAACAAAATTCAAATGGAGTCACGTGTTGACCTCAGAACACACAGGAGATCAGGATCAATTGTATCCATTCAAACATTCCCAGTCACATGTCAAACATCCACAGCTGCTGTGCTTAGGAGAACAAGGGAAGAGGGGGCCCAGGGAGATGAGGAAAGACTCATTCCCAACCGTTATGTAACTTCTCGATTGTTTCGTCAATGTTTAATTCCCAAAACACAAGTCTCCAAACAGAAGCTGCTCAGCTAGCCATTAAGTATAATCTATGTGCTGACCTGTCAGTGAGCCACTGGGCTGATAAAAACCACCTGAGACTCATTTGTCTCTAATTTTAAAACAATTCATTCATTTGCTGGGCGTGCAGGTGAGCTATGGAGAAAGTGCAGCTGCTACACCTGCTGGTGCAGATACTCCAAGGCTTTCCAAACGATGGGCTAGAGACCTAAGCACTGGGGCTCCCTACCAACGAGGATGCCCCACTTAGGTCCCTGTTGAACTTCGCTTTTCAAGCTTACATTGTGTACATTTCTATGCAGTTGAAAATACTCCCCAAAAGTTTCTCGGGACGCTCTGCAGACGCCCGCTTCTCACTGTTACTGTGAATGAGCCTTGAATCCATAATTGTATTTAGTCCACAGATTTTTTTTTTTTGTAGAGGTATTTGTAGGGTTGTGGTTTTCAAATCTGATTGTGTTCTTTGAGAATAGCAGCCTTGAGAGGCTAGGTGTTTGCTTCCTGTGGAGTCCTACAGTGCCCGCTGGCCATTGTCTGTACTCAGTGGGACGGCCTCGGTCCTCTTCTGGATGTGGGGAGTGAAGGCATATGGCGTCTGGGAGCCATAGACCACAAAAGCAGGTGTGGACTGGTCTGCTTTTGAAAACTGTTTCTTGGGCAACGGTGTTCAGATTGCATCCTTTTCAGCATCTCTCAATCTGGCTCTCACAGTGAGAAAATTTCTGAAGAATTTTTATCTGTGAACCTCTGAATTGTTCCATAAGCAAGAAGGTCTATAACGTTTTCTGGCCCTTTATCCATCTGAAAAACATTCCAAACTGTTTGGTTCCAGTGAACTTGTGTATGTAAAGGTTTTCCTTCACTGAGACGGACAAATAAATGGAAGTTGAGAAAATTTACCAGCGATACTTTTAGAGGGCTGGTTCAGTAAACTGTGCCCACTTCTCATAGTAGAATCAAATCCTCAATCAGATTCCTTTTCCCTATGATCTTCAGATAAAGAACCCTGGGCTTTTAGGATTGTCATAAATCTCCATGGAGAATTTTCAAAATGCCCTAATGAATTTGCCAAGTCTCAGACATCTTGTTGGCACTGCCCATCTTGCTACCTGCCCCCTCGGTATCTGTTTCCACTGAGGCATCTTCAAAGCTAGTTCAGATTAGTCTTTGAGAGGTATAATCTCGGAGCCACTCTGTAAGATTCTTTCTTTATGACCAAAATTCTTGAGAACACATTTATTATCCTATCAGCAGGGGGAGGGACATTGCCTGGACTCCCGCCCCTGATCCCTGGATCCCCATCCACTTTGTGAAAACCCACATCACTTGTCGTGGTTGCCTGTATCTCCTGCAATGCTGAAATACAGGATTTTGTTGTTGCTTGGGCATCTTTAGCCCCAGCTCCTCAACCCAAGCAAAGGGCTCTGCTAAGCAAGAGGTGTTCATTATCAACACAGGAAGCCTGTTAAAGTTGGCTTCTCAACATTACACTTAAAAGTGTGTGCGTGTGTGTATGTGTGTGCGTGTATGTGTGTGCGTGTGTGTGTGTGTGTGTGTGTGTGTGCTTTGATTTCAAGTCCAGACACCTTCTCCAGTGCTCCTTGCTCTCTCTCTTCCTTTCTCTAGTGAATGACAGGCTCTCCTTCCTTCCCTTCATCCACTCCTGCCAGAAAGGAAGACAGTCGACATGAAATGTACAATAAATGTCCACAGGTGAGTGGGTCCCCGCTCTTCATTGGAAAATAAAGGAGAAAAGTCACAACATAAGTGTCTAAGAAAGTGAGACTATGAAGTGACCCTTTTAATAGCTGGATAGCATTTTTAAGACATGGCAAGCCCTGTGGTGAGTTATATCCAGGTCCACTACAAAGCAGACACACAAGCAAAAACAGGACATCCTTATGTGACTTTAGCAGAGATGGCAGTGCCAAACTGATTGTTTAAAAGGCAAAGAGAAGCACTGAGATCTCTCTTCTCCTATAAATTACCTGTATTTAAATTTATATACTTTTCATTTTCTTTCCTTTCTCTTTCTTTCTTTCTTTCTCTCTTTCTTTCTACATACTTTTCTGACAGACATTACATGACTATTCTCTCTGCCTTCGCAGTGGACGTGACCTTGAACCATTACCAGCCCATCACTGTCTTTAACGGAGACCACCCTTCAGGGCCTTGCTGGTGTCTTTGCACACTGCCTTTGGTATTTGTTTTCTGTTCCATCTTCACCTTTCCCTTTAACTGCCTTTCTTAAGATATTTTCCCCCTGAAATACTGGCTTAGATTCCCTTTGCAGTCTACAGTGGTAACCACCAGGCCATGTTTCCACATGACAACATCCCCCAGTTTCTCTTGTCACCCAGCTTCCCAGCCTCGGTGAAACTCGCAAAGTTGCATCCATGGCAGAGCTATTAGCCAATCAACTACATTTAAAGGCGGTCTGACCGCCGTGTGCTTCAGATCAAATCATGCCTAGCATTCCCGCTATTCTGCCTACATACAGGCCTGTTACATTAGCTGCCCCTGGTTGCTGAGGTCACATTTTGATGAGGTGAAATGGCATGAATAGGTTGTTGTAGAGTTCTAGAGACCTGGTGCCTGAGGTCAGCTCTGCAGGAGCAGTCAAGCACTGCAGGGCCAGCGTCCTCTGCAGCCTGGGATGGGGCTGCTTCTGTGTTCAATCCCAGGCCCTTCCTTCCCAGGGGTTACCTCAGCCTCTTGCCTCATCTGGAGTCGATGCCCTACTTCCCTCTGCAGGGTCGAGAGAACACTTCCACCTGTAGACCTGAGCCTCGTAACACCCGCAAACCCCCTTTGTCAAGGGAAGCAACACTCACCATTCCACAGAACCATAATCAGCCTCCGCAGCTAGTAATGTACCATACAAGGAGGAATAAAATACCGTACAACACAGAACCATGCTGAATATGAATGTAGCTGTGAAAATGAAGGAAAACTACACTAGCAATGTGGGAAGAAACTCTCATGATAACCCGAGCATTTAAGCAATCATTTTGAAGCCAGTTTCAGAAGGACAGCGGTGCTTTGCAGTAACGTATTGTGAAAGCTCTGTGAACTCTTTGTGGGTCACTCTGAAACATGCAAGTGAAACAAGTACTTTATAACTTTCACTATTTAACAAATTCGAACTCAGTTATGAGAAGATCAATATGGCAATTCTGTGTACAGAGTGTATGGAACCATGGGGAAATAACCGTAGATAAGTATATGCTATCTGGGATCCTAAGGATAATAATCTTTTTCTTTCATGTTTCATTATAATTAATATAAAATAAGGTGCACGTTATAAAAGTAAACGCTATCAAATTAAAAAAACAAGAAACTTTGTTTCAAGGTCTGTGGTGGCTACTGTTGGTTGTGACCTTGACTGTATCTAGAATAAATTACAAGCCAGAGATGGAGGGCACACCTGTGGTCCAGATCTTGACTCAGGACTCTAATCTGGGCCACACCTTCTGCTGGAAGCCCATACAAGGACATGGAAGCAGGAAGGAACTAGCACAGCCATTCCTTCAATGGCATCAGAGCCCAGTTCTTAGGGATTTCAGCACATACAGAGACCAGCTGAGACACCCAGCCTGCGGGGCTGAGCAACTACTGGATCTTGGACTTTCCATTCACAGCTGGCCATTGTTGGATTAGTGGGATTGCACACTGTAAATCATTCCAATACATTCCTTTAATAGATAGATAGATAGATAGATAGATAGATAGATAGGTAGATGATAGAGATAACTGATACATACATACATACATACATACATTGATATAGATAGATACATAAATACTTGGATACATTGATATAGATAGATAGATAGATAGATAGATAGATACATACATACATACATACATAGGTACATAGATACAGATAGATATATAGATACATAGATACATAGATATAGATACATAAATACATAGATACATACATAGATAGATCATTCCATAAGTTCTGTGACTCTAAAAAACCCTGATTAATACAAGGTCCTTCAGAGTTGTCTTGGAGAAAATTCTGTGTGCTTTTAAGTGATCACATTTTTTTAAAGATTTATTTATTTATTATAAGTACACTGTAGCTGTCTTCAGACACTCCAGAAGAGGGAGTCAGGTCTTGTTAAGGGTGGTTGTGAGCCACCATGTGGTTGCTGGGATTTGAACTCAGGACCTTCGTAAGAGCAGTCAGTGCTCTTAACCACTGAGCCATCTCTCCAGCCCATGTGGTCACATTTTTGTCTTTACATTCCATCTTTACATAAGCCAAAGACATAAACCAGATACATAAGGCCGACAGGTCTAGACATGAAATGTACAGCATGAGGGTTACAGGACCGCACAGGGAACTGATAGTAAATGACTAGAGTAAAGGGCTCTTTTGTCTTAATTGTCTTTGTATATATCCATACTTGGGCATCTTGGGTGCCACAAATGCAAATAGCCACATGAAATCACAGATATGAAATTGCTTCCTTATCTGTAACTAAAAACATCATGTCCTATAGCTTAAGTATGCATAATAAAATTAGTAAATTAGTTTGAAAAATATAAACATTTCTTTTTCTGGATTTGTACCCTAATATACATGTATGTATACAGAGGTGTGTGTGTGTGTGTGTGTGTGTGTGTGTGTGTACTCATGTGTATATGCATGTAGTATCTGGGGAATACCAAATCTTCCTCTATCACTGTCTGGTTTTTTTATGTATATGAATGTTCTGTCTGAATTTATACTTAATGGCAGAAGAGGGCATCAGACCCATCACAGACGGTTGTGAGCCACCATGGGTTGCTCAGGACCTCTGAAGAGTAGACAGTGCTCTGAGCCGCAGAGCCATCTCTCCAGCCCATCGGCCTGATTTTTAAAAATAGTATCTGAACTCGGAACTTGCTGTTTAGATTAGAACTGGTTGGCCACAAGCCCAGCAATCCTCCTGTCTCTACCTCCCCAGTGCGGGAAATATATTTGTGCATTACCACCCCCAACACTTGCATGGGTTCGGGGAACCAAATTCAAGTGTTCATACTTGTGCAATAAATACTTTACAGCTGAGCCATCCCCACAGCTCAAAACTGACTGTTTTCAACATGTGAAAGGAAATTTACTCTCACTTAGATCAAGAATAAATGCAGATTATAATGATTCAATTGTATTTCTAAAGTTTTTATTACGCAAGTTTGTGCAAGTCCGTTTTCGTGATACGCACAACCTTTGAGCACATTCCCCCACACCTTTGTTAGAAAGGCACAAGGCAGGAAATCAAAGGCCATCCCGCTGGGGAGGTCTAGGCGAGGAAGGAGGTGAACGTGGGTATAAACCAGCAAGAGAGCACTCCTTGGGTTGGAACTCTTCGATTTCTTGTCTACAAGATGGTAAGACTACACAGTAAAACATGAAACTGATCCCTGGCTGGGATCTGACGGACCCATCAGCATCAGCATCAGCATCCTGACGGAGAGCGCCAGAGAGCCATTACACAGGGGCAAAGCTGGGCAACGCACACAAGCAATCTCTCCGTCAGTCATTACAGCTACAGTACCAGTCTCATTAAGGAACATCCTAAAATCCTCCAGCAAGCTTTAAAGCACTCTGACTTATTTTATGTAGGGGTGAGCATCCAGTTTCATTCTTCTGATTGTGAATCTCTCATTCTTGGCACCTTTTATACAAGACACTGTTCTTCTTTTCTTTTCTTTTCTTTTCTTTTCTTTTCTTTTCTTTTCTTTTAATAATTTTTTTATTTTTTCATTTTATGTGCCTCAGTGTTTTGCCTGTGTGTGTGTCTGTGAGAGAGTGTTGGATTCTGAAGTTACAGACTGTTATGAGCTGCCATGTGGGTGTTGGGAACTGAATCCAGTCTTCTGGAAGAGCAATGTTCTTAACCACGAAGCCATCTCTTCAGCTCAAGACTGCTTTTCATATTGGGTGTCCCCGGTACCTTTACTAATTGAAAATGCATGGATCCATGCCTGGTCTGTATTCTTCCGCTGTTAATCTACCAGTCTGTTTTGCTACTTGATCTTTGAATGATTATTGCTTTTCTAATACACCCGACGTTGAAACTAGCTTTAGCTATTAACAAGCTTTGTTCTTTCTTGATGTTGCTCTGGCTATTTGGAGTCATTCATTGTTCCATATTAATTTTCAGGGCTCCTGTGTCCTACTGAAAGTGCCCTTAGATGTTTGGTAGGATTTCCATTAAATCCACAGATGGTTCTCCAGTTTATTTTAATGGAGAGAAAATAAAGGCATAACCTTCTTTGGTTTCTTTTTTTTTTTTTTTTTTTTTTCCGAGACAGGGTTTCTCTGTGTAGCCCTGGCTGTCCTGGAACTCACCCTGTAGACCAGGCTGGCCTAGAACTCAGAAATCCACCTGCCTCTGCCTCCCAAGTGCTGGGATTACAGGCGTGCGCCACCACGCCCGGCTCGGCAGAACCTTCTTAATGTCGGAGCTTACAGCCAGTGTTGACGCAGCAGCCTAGGCCACTGGCATTCACAAGGGAAAGCTTCTCTCTGAGAACAGAAAGCTATTCAAACCTTGAAAATTGTCTGGTGTCCTTGGCATCTGGGGCGTGCCTCACCTTGCCTTGTGAAGCTATGTAGCCCTGGTTTCCAGAGAGCAAAGAAACTAAAGTTGACACAGAGGCCCTCAAATGTTCCATGGCTCGCAAGCTAGTTGACATCACAGAACCATCTGTGGAAGCATCTGATTAATGAAGCCAAAATGACTAGTTATAGCCCACAGGGGAAATCATACCTTGAAAACTTACATATTAAGAGATGCAGGCAACCATCAACATAAATATCGTGCCATAAAGCTGAACAGAAAGAGAGCCAGAAGGGCTACAAAGATATCTTCCTCTTCCTCAGTAAAAACGTTTCACTTTCATCATGATCCCAGAAATAAAAAGAAATTTCATATATATATATGTATGTATGTGTGTGTATATATATATGTATAGATACATACACACACACATATGAAAATGTAACTGTTCCCACTTAACAGGAAATATCAGACTGTGAAATGGATAGAATAGAAATGCTGAATAATCAATTTAGAATGTGAAAAGAATATGAAGAGACCAAAGACTGATGAGAACCCAGGGGTGAGGGAGACGAGGCTGCTCTGGATCTGTGAATCATTCTGGATTTTCTTCAGCTCCTCCAACTGTTCCTTCTCCGACTACTCTTTTCTATATGCTTTTAATTTTAAGAGTTGGGAATCAATCTGGTGGTTTCTCAGAAAACTGGGAATAGTTCTACCTCAAGACCCAAGTATACCACTCCTGGGCACACACCCAAAAGATGTTCCACTATACCACAGGGACACTTGCTCAACTATGCTCATAGCAGTGTTCACTGTAATGGCCATAAACTGGAAACAACCTAGATGTCCCTCAGCTGAAGAATGGATAAAGAAAATGTGGTGCATCTGCACAATGGAGTACAACTCAGCGTTTAAAAGCAAAGACATCATGAAATTTGCAGGTAAATGGATGGAACTTGAAAAATATCATCCTGAGTGAGGTAACCCAGACCCAGAAGACACACATGGTATGTGTTCACTTATAATTGAGCATAAAGTACAGGATAACCATGCTACAATCCACAGACTCAAAGAAACTGAGTAATAAGGAGAGCTCAAGGGAGGATGCTTGAATCTCACCCAGAAGGGGAAAGAAAATAATCACTGGAAATGGATGGTGGGAGGGAACTGGGTAGGAGAGGGAATGGGGAGGGAACTGGAATAGGGATCAGGTATGAGGGGGGTGGGAGAGGTCTGGGAGTGAGAAGGTAAATTGTTGGGGGAAATCTCTGGGACAGGGGAGGCTCCCGGGAGTCTACGAGGATGACCCTAACTGAAACCCCTAGCAGCTGGGTATATGGAGATGGATGTAGCCACCTCTTGTAGCCAGTGAAGGGAACCCACCCACAAAACCGTCAACCCATAATTTGTCCTGCCTACAAGATGTGCAGTGATAAATACAGAACACAGATTAGGGGAAAGGCCAACCAATGACTGGACAGAGTTGATACATAAACCATTGGAAAGAGCCAACCCCTGACATTATTAATGATACTCTGCTATGCTTGCAGACAGGAGTCTAGCATAACCATCTCCTGAGAGACTTTAGCAATAGCCAATGGAAACAGATGAAGAGAGACCCACAGCCAAACATCAGGCAGAGCTCAGGAGTCTTGAGGAAGAGCTGGGGATAAGATTGAGCCAGAGGGGTCAACCATACCATAAGAAGACCTACAGAGTCAGATAATCTGGGCCCATGGGGGCTCACAGAAACTGAACCACCAACCAAAGAGCATGCACAGGCTGAACTTGGCCTCCTACACAGATGTAGCAGATGTGCAGCTTGGTCTTCATGCTGGTCCCCTAACAATCAGAGTGGGGGCTGCCTCTGACTCTGTCGCCTGCCACTGGATCCCCTTCCCCTAGCTGGGCTGCTCTGCTGGCCTCAGTAGGAGAGAATGCATTTGGTCCTGATGGGATTTGATGTGCCAGGATGAGTTGGTACCCATGGGGGATGGGGGAACTCCCTTTTTCAGAGGAGAAAGGGAGGAGGTATCAGGGGAGGGGTGTGTGAGGGTGGAGCTGGGAGGAAAGGGGGCTGCCATCAGGATGTAAGGCAAATAAATTAATGAAAAAAAGATTCCTCATTCAACCAGAAAAGCTTTCATCCTTATCTGGACAGCTGATTTGTGAACTTCAGACATATCTGTAAGTTCTGACTTGAAGGAAGGGGAAAAAAATCTAGGGATGTATTTGCATTTAGGACTGAGAAGCCAGCTGGAGAGAGACATATGCAAAGAATAGAAATGACTTGCTCAACCACCAACCTGAGTCACGGGCAGAGAGAAAGGACAGTGTGCCAAAGAGTCATTGCTCTGACCCGTTGACGTACATTTCCATCCATATATATATATAATCTATCCATAGCAAGAGATATGTATAGGTGGTGTTTCTCCTAAGGAAGGCACCACCAGGATTTCTTTGTGTTTCCTATCCTCACAACAAAAATACCCAAAGTAGAAGAGAGACACTCCTGGCTCTCTTCATGGGGAGTCAGGTGTGGCCCTGAGCCTGCTGTCAAGTGAAGACCCTCTAAAATCTATCCTTGCCATTAAATGCACAATGAAAACATCAGCTTGTGGTGGGTATGCCTGTGGCCATGCCTGGTTAAGGACATCAAAGAAAGCTAGCAAGGTGTCTTTGCAGAACTGGAGAGAGTTCAGTAAGATCTATCTGTGAGATCTCAAAGAGCTATCTGGGGATTCCAGAAAGGCTGAAAGAATGAGTTGTGGTTGAGATCACCAAAGATCACACAGTACAAGAGGATGGCTCAGGGGTTAAGAACACTGACTGATCTTCCAGAGGTCCTGAGTTCAATTCCCACCCACCACACGGTGGCTCACAGCCATCTGTAGTGGTATTTTGGTACCCTCTTCGGGTGTGTCTAAAGACAGCTACAGTGTACCCATATACATAAAATAAATAAATATTTTTTTTAAAAAAATCACACAGTAAAAATATCCTCCAAATAGAAATGAAATAGCAGGCTTCCCCTTTGACAGGTATCTATCTTGGTGTAGGAGGAGGTACTTATGCACGTATTTATAAATTAGAATGTCCAAGAATAATCGCACATCGGCTGGCTGCCAGGAATGAATTAACAACCGAGGGCAGCACCTATCACCCGCCTCCTAGCTGTGAGACTATCTGCAGGGCATACTCGTGGGAGGGTAGAAAACAGACCCGCAGCACCCACTGCGTCCTGTGATTTTTTTTACCAGCGTGCCTAATAGATCCCTTCCTCCTCACCGGCAGCTTCGCCACAGCCAGTTTTATTCACTACTTCCACAGCTGAGCTGCATCGTTTTAATAATGCTCTCTCGGGTCCTGGGTGCTCTACCTCATGCCTCCTGCATCTGAACGGTGACACCCCGGAGGGCTCTGTGCGGCGCACCCTCTCTAAGCTCCGCACCGTATCTGCACAGCCTCGTTCACCTTCCATTTCTTTCTGACGAGTAAGCGCCGACCTCGTGTTTTCAGTCTGCACAAGGAGCTATGACACTGGCCTTTTCTCTTCCTGGCTGTCTTTATTAGTGCCCCCTTACTGTCACAGAAGGTTGGGGTCACACAGAGGTCGAAGCCGGGTGGTCTCCGAGCCCTTTGGCATGCTTTTATAATGATGTGCCTGAGAGACGCATTAGCTTTCCTGATGAATATGGCTCTGCTGAGCTTCAGCTCACCGCTTTACTGTGCTGATAATGTTCCCTTAGGGGGTGGTCATTTTTAGAGGTTTTGTTTTTTTTTTCAGGCTTTGACTTATTTCTTTTCACCATTTTACTAAACTTTCTTCTCCACAATGACAACTATACTCTCTTTAATTAATAAAAGCAATTAAAGGGGCTAGGAGAGTGGCTTCATGATTAAGGTCCTGGCTGCGGACCATGAGGACATGAGTTCAGACCCCGGCAGCTCATTAAGAGCTGGGTGTGGCAGGGCATGTCTGTAGAGTCATCCTGGTGAAGCAGAGAGAAGATCCCTGGACTTCAACTGTTAGCCAGGCAGACTGCAGGGCCAGCAAGAAATCCAGCTTCAGAATGAAGGTATGGGGCTGGAGAGATGGCTCAGTGCTTGAGAGCCCTGATTGCTCTTCCAGAGGTCCTGAGTTCAAATCCCAGCAACCACATGGTGGCCCACAACCATCTGTAATGGGATTTGATGCCCTCTTCTGGTGTGTCTGAAGACAGCTACTGTGTACTCATATACATAAAATAAATCTTTAATAATAATAATAATAATAATAATAATAATGTACAACTATATTGAGAAAGACATATAAATTAATCTCTGACCTAGATACACAGTCACACATGCAAATATGCACACACACACATGCACATGAGTACGCACAAACACACTAGCAAGTATATACAATACACACATACAAACATGAACACAAACACACAAATGACAAAAAAATATTTAAAATAACTATGTTCTCAAATGATACTATTCTCCTAATTAAGCGAGTTTATGGAAATATTTTATTTCATCATAAGATCTGTCTTAGTCAGGGTTTCTATTCCTGCACAAACATCATGACCAAGAAGCAAGTTGGGGAGGAAAGGGTTTGTTCAGCTTACACTTCCACATAGCTGTTCATCACCAAAGGAAGTCAGGACTGGAACTCATGCAGGTCAGGAAGCAGGAGCTGATGCAGAGGCCATGGAGGGATGTTCCTTACTGGCTTGCTTCCCCCTGGCTTGCTCAGTCTGCTCTCTTATAGAACTCAGGACTACCAACCCAGGGATGGTACCACCCACAAGGGGCCCTCCCCACCTTGATCACTAATTGAGAAAATGCCCCACAGCTGGGTCTCATGGAGGCACTTCCTTAAGGGAGGCTCCTTTCTCTGTGATGACTCCAGCCTGTGTCAAGTTGACACACAAAACCAGTCAGTACAATATCACATGTATTACTTAGGTTTCATTTGCTGTGATAAAACACTATGACCAAAAGCAACTGGGGGAAGAAAGGGTTTGTTTAGCCTACCATTTCCACATATCTATAAAGACGCACTCTGTGCATCTGTGGGAAGAGGAACAACCACAACCACAACAACCACAACAACCACAACCACACAGCCACTTTGAGCTAGTTCTCCCATTACATTCTAGCCCACGGTTAACAAATGGAAATGGGTTTGTTTCCCAAATAGCCAGCAGATGATGAGAGTAAGCACTCGAAGCCCTCTGCATCCGAACAGGCCATGACGTAGGCATGCTGGGATGCATGTACAAGCGTGTTTGCTGAGTACGCTAATCGACAGCTGAGGACACAGAGAGAGCAGAACGCACAGCAGGCTTTCCAAACGTGAGGGGAGGTCCTCTTGACTCCTAGAAGAGAGGCAGGGATGGAAGTGCTACCTCCCAGGTTCTGCTGGGCTCACTTGACTTCCCCCTGTCCCCTCTGATGCTTGAATTCCATATGCAGGGCTGCACACACAGAACACCGCCACCCTTTTCAGTGAGCTATTCCTCTCCACCTGATAAATTCTTAACTTCGTGATGTTTTTCTCTGCCGTGTACAGCCCAAATAAAGACGCAAATGGATTTCATCTTCTTTGACTGAGATCTTCCAAGATCTCATGCAAAAGGAAGCCATGTATCCCTTGCTATATATGGTCGCTCGCTTTGCCTGTAAACTGGCAGCTCCTGCCACCTAGTGACAGTAGTGTGGTAGTACAGCTGTGGTTTCAGCTCTGAAAGGCAATTTGAAATGATTGGTTCCCTTCGTAGATCAATTAGTCTGAGATAATCTCTTGTGCTATTGTGTAGTGAGTCCTCCATAGAATGGTATTAGATAAGATGTTTATTTTAATGATTAGAGCCAATCAAAACAAATATCAAAACTTAACTATTTTATCTTAGCACTCTAATACTTTTCTCTCTTCCAGGTAAGAGCAACTCCATCCACGTGAGCAGAAAGCAGACTTTCGTAAGAATCAGCATTAGGAATGCCTTTAATCTACTGCAACCATGGAGTGTTTCCTATTTTCTTGTTTGTTTGTTTGTTTTTGTTTGGAAATAGGTCTCACTCACTATGGAGCCCAAACTGGCCTTGACTCTACAGCGACCCTCCTTCTGCCTCAGCCCCTGTGCGCTGAGATTACAGGCGTGGGTGGCCATGGTCAGCATATCACAGCTGTTGACAGCGGGTGAGGACACTCCTGGATTCCAGTCTCAGAGTTAGCATTCACCTTCTGCATCTCATTGTACAGAAAAACATTTACAAAGGAGCAGCATACACACACAACAGGAGTTTAAGTGCAATAACCTGGGACATGACATAGAGATGTTTCATTTCTTTGGGGTAAGGGGTCGTGGTCCCAACTCGCTCCCATTTTCAGTCTATGTACTCTGAAGGACATGACCCAAATCCTAATTGGATGAACCGACATACTATGTGCAAAGCACTCAAATGGGCAACTGATGACGCAATAGAAAACAAACGTTGCTCGTCCCTGCTCCCCTAGGGCTGATACTACAGGGCCGTAGACATAATAGTCACGAAGTAAATAAATCACCTCACCAGGCAGCGCGGGCTCCAGGTCTGCCATGAGAACTGCAGAAAGTAGCGGGGACTTTCCCTACACTGACAAATGAGAAAATACGTAAGAGAGGATTAAGAGTGAGAAAAACAGTATCCTGTGCAGAATGAACAGGAAGCCCTGGACCTTACTGAGCAGCCCTTCTGAGGCTGCTTCCCCTACACCTACTGCTGGCGTCTTCCTCCTGCACCTTTTCCTGCATGGTCCCCTCCTTATGGCGCAATCACTTCTTCCTCCTCCTCTGCCCCTTCCGATCCTAAAAGTCCCGCCTCTGTCTCCCTGACCAGTCATAGGCTGCGGGCAACTTTATTCACCAATCAAAGCCAACTGGGGGCGGGGACCCTCAGGGTCTTACACAAGTAGCCTTAAAACCAATCTACAGCATAAGCTTGCTTGAGAAGCAACTAAAGGTGGCTGGCTGGCTTAGCCAAAGGGAGAAGACCAATAATAGAACAGAACATTGGGAACTTTACCTCAGAAGAGCCTTGTAAGGGAGAAGGGCGGCATGGGCTCTGAATATGGTGTGAGAACGCAGAGCGGAAGGAGACTTGAGAAAGGCCAACGAGTCAAGGAGAGTGATCTGTGCTGCCGACCAGGGAGTGGAGCCATTCGTAAAGTAGCCAGTCAGTCGTGCTGCGAACCTAAAACTACTACAAGCAAAATCTGTTCAAAACCAAACTAAGGGGCCAGCGATGGCTCAGGCTATCAAAGGGCTTGCCTGCAAACCTTCCCTCCTGAGTTCAGTCCCTGGATCCCCAGAAGGTACATAAAAGAGGAAAAAGAGATCTGGTTGCATGCAGTTTTCCTCTCCACACATGCCATGGCACACATGGACCCTCGAGCCCACAATAAAACGAAGTAAAAATTACGAGTAAGATATTAGTAAAATTAACTTCGTTCTTTAAGTGCAGAGCAAGGTTGGAGAGTCAGTTGGGAAGGCCAATGGGAATCAGAGATGAAAGAGTGCGAAGAGAGTATATAAGCTGTTACCGCGTAGGTTATACTTGACACTACGAGACCCAAGAAACAAGACGAGCAAGCACTCTGGGGGGGTGGGGTGGGTGCTCCGCTGTCCGAACAGAGGTACAAGAAAGCGAGTACCGAGAGTAACAGGGCAACAAAGTAAACAACGGGAGAAAAGAGAAGAAATTCAAATAACCATTCACCTTTAAGTCATTTCACCATGGGCAATCACCTGGAATCTGTGTGTGAGATATCACACCCCGGGCAGTGGTAGCCCACACCTTTATTACTAGCACTTGGGAGGCTGAGGCCAGCCTGGGCTACAGAGTGAGTTCCAGGACAGCCAGGGCTATACAGAGAAACCCTGTCTCAAAAACAAAAACAAAAAATCAAAAATCAAAAACAAAAGTCAAAACAAACAAACAAAAAAGATGACGGGTTACCCACTGCCCCCACCCCCAGGGCTCCCACTACCTCTGGCCCACCCAACCAGAGAGCATATATAAAGAAAGACTTGGGAAACACATTCCAAAATGGAACCAGAAAGCAAATGGGGGGGGGGGTGCTCACTGCACTGGAAACTGAATAGAAGAGACTTGGAAACAAAACTGGTCAGGAGAGAGAAAGAAGGTCTCTTCTACTCAGGAAAGGAATAACTCAAGGAGCTACCTCAAACCGAAGCATTTACATGCAAAACTGCCTGCTCGATTTCATAAAACAAACACTACTAGATATAAATAAGCCTACACAATGCACAATAACAATAACAGTGATTTCTGTACCCTGCTTTCACCAACAGACAGGTCATCCCAACAAAAATACAGGATCGTTTTAATTAAATGGCATCATAGGCCAAACAGCTACAGAAAATTCCATACAAACAATACAAAGTACAGATTCCTTTGGGGAGCTCATAGAACTTTTTCTGAAATAGATCACACAGTAGAGCAAAGCAAGTCTTAACAAATGCAGGAAATTTTCAATCATTTCTTCTGTTCTGTCCAGTCACAGTGGAACAAAGCTAGAAGTCAACAAGAGAAACAGAAATATATCACTCGGGGACACTGAACAATGCACTACTGGTTGATTGTCAAGGAAATTAAGGAGAAAAATTTTAAATGCCTATCAGTGAATGAAAGTGAAATCACAGCATACCAACGCCCATAGGACGCAATGAAAGCAGCAATAAAGGTGCAGCTCATAGCTATAAGTGCCCACATTAAAAAAAAAAAAAAAAAAAAAAAAAAAAAAAAAGCAAGACAAAACCAGAGGGCTCTCAAATGTATAATCTGAGAATGTACCTCAAGACCTCAAACAATAGCTCAAACCACACGTCAGTGGGGTGGGAAAGAAATAATCAAGATCAGAGCACGAAGCAATGAAATAAAAACAAAACAAAACACAAGAGAGTCGACGGAGCGAATAGTGGGATCTTCAAAAAGGTCAGTCCGTGGCCAGCTCACTGAAGAAAGACAGGAGCTAGAGATGACTCCACAGTTAGAGCACTGGCTGCTCCTCCAGAGGACCCCAGTTCAACTCCCAGAACCCACATGACATCTCACAGCCGTCTGTAACTCCAGTCCCAGGGTACCCAGTGCCCACCGCTGGCCCCCAAAGTCACCAGGCATACACACTGCACAGAAATACATGTGGCCCAAACACCTATGCACATAAAATAAAATAATAATTGTAAAATGTCAAAGAAAGAGAAAACCCAAATGAAATTAAAAGGCAGATGCTACCATAGCTACCAATCATATTCAGAAAATTACTAGGACACATTTTAAAAGCTTATATTCCACCAAATTGGAAAATATAAAGTAAATGAGTGAATTTCTAGACTCATCTGACCTACCAAATTAAACCAAGGTGAGAAGGAACATTTGAACAGATCTGTAACAAACAATGGGATTAACACAGTAATTATGGAATCTCCCTCCTTTAAACAAACAAAAAAGTTCAGGCGCAGATAGCGTCAATGAGGAATTTTAAAGAATTAACCCCAATGTTTCTCATGCTGTTCCACAAGACAGAGAAGGGAGCAACGTTACCAAAATCTCTTTTACAAGACCAGGGTTACTCTGATAGCAAAACCACAGAAACACATGCCGCCAACCCCCCTGATAGATAAAAATTCTAAGCCAATAAAATACTTGCAAACTGAAGTCAAGGAAACATCAAAAATAACATTTACCATAATCATACTAGTAGTATCCAGAGTTGTAGGGATGGTTCCACATATCTAAACCAATATGTGTAATAAATGAACTCAAGGACAGAAACCATGAGGTCATCCATAGATGCCAAAGGGGCTTCTGGGGGAAAAAAATGAACATTTCTTCATGATAAAATACTGAAGAAAGTGGGAATAGGAAGACTACATCTTAACACAATGAAGGCTGTATACACCTCACCTACCGCAAACAATGCACTGGATGAGAGGAAACTGAAGGCGTTTCGACTAAGATCAAGGAGAAAATCAGAATGCCTATATCCCATTTTTATTCAATATAATGCTTGAAGACTCACAGCAACAAGACAAGGAAGGGAAGTCAAGAGAAGGATACAAACAGGGAAAGAAGTCAGAGGTTTGCAAATGATATGCTTCTATACGAGAGACCCTCAAGACTCCATAGAAAACCACAAAAGCTGAAAAATGCATTCAGCAAAGTGTCAAGGCACCAAATTAACACTCAACAATTGTTAGCCTTCCTATATTATATGCCAATAACATATATGTTGAGAAAGAAATCGGGGAAACAATCCCATTCATAATTACCTAAAAAAAAAAAAAAAATCCACACGAACAAACAAAATAAAAATCTCGGCATAATCCTAACCAAGGACAGGAAAGACAAACACGTCTACAATGAAAATAAAATATAAGAAAGCAATTGAAGAAACTGCTAAACAGTGGATGGAAAGACCCCCAGTGCTCTGGAATTCAGGAATTGACATTGTAAAATCTGAGTATAACCAATGATGGTCAGCTCTCTGTCTCCAGAACAAAACACTGAGGATTTAAAAGAGTAAAGGTGCTCTCATCACTCTTGCCTCTCTGCACTCTCACCTCTCTGCCCCTCTTGGGCTCTCCTCCCCTCCTCCCTCTCTCCACATGGTCATGGCCGGCCTCCACTCCTCTCTTCTCTTCTCTTCTCTTCTCTTCTCTTCTCTTCTCTTCTCTTCTCTTCTCCCTCTCCCTCTCCCTCTCCCTCTCCCTCTCCCTCTCCCTCTCCCTCTCCCTCTCCCTCTCCCTCTCCCTCTCCCTCTCCCTCTCCCTCTCCCTCTCCCTCTCCCTCTCCCTCTCCCTCTCCCTCTCCCTCTCCCTCTCCCTCTTCCTCTCCCTCTCCCTCTCTCTCCCTCTCTCTCTCCCTCCCTCCCTCTCTCTCTGCCTCTCTCTGCCTCCACTACCCCATTAACTCCCATCCTCTGCCCTGAATAAACTCTATCTATACCCAATAAAATAAAATAAAATAAAATAAAATAAAATAAAATAAAATAAAATAAAGGTGTAGTTAGTCTTGGGATCCTGGTCTCTTAGCTACTTCTCTCTTTGTTACATGCTGCTGGAGAAAAGTGGCCAAGAAAATCCGCTTACCTCAGAGCAAACAGGAAGCCACACTAGGAAGCCAAAGCCTCAGTAGCTTCTTCAGGAATGCAATAGGCATGACCTAATCGCCTTCCTCTAGGCCCCACCTCCCAATAGCTTCACAGCTATTGGCTGTGAGGACAGCCGGCAATCCCGTCTTCAGCGAATGGCTTTTTAGGGACATCTACGGTCCAAACTACAGTGCAACTTCCTCAATTGGTCCCTAGATGTAATTATTTACTTACAGGCTAAAATATATAACTAAAAACATCTGCATCATGGCCTGACTTACATCAGCACAGGCAGCAATTAAAGACAAAAGGATCCCTGCTAGAATTGCATACAGAAAGGAAAGAGTTGCTTGTGAAACTGTAAGCTAAACAACTAAGAAAGGTCCGTTAAAACGTGAAACATCAGGGAACACCCCATCCTATGTCCCGTGGACTCTGTCAGTCCTCATTTGTATGTTAAAGACGACAAAGCCCGCCCTTAAGTATCATGCTAACTGCTAATACAGTTCTCTGGGAACTTGGACCTGTTTAAAAGTTAGCAAATCTATAATGAACTGGTTATTACAGAACTAATGGTTCACACCAAAATACTAAGCGCTGTGAGATTTAGGAAAATAACCCAGAAAGCGTCATTCTGTTTCTACCACAGGGCACAGATACCACAAGCAAGCGGAAAGAAAAAATCTCCAGACTCAGTCTGGAATTATTCATCACGTTAAAGGAAATTCTTAGACTCTTAAACATTTAAAATGTGTGTGTGTGTGTGTGTGTGTGTGTGTGTTATATGCATACTTGTATGGGTGTGTTCGCGTATGATTTCATACATGTGAGGTATTGTCTTAGTTACAGTTATGTTGCTGTGATGAAACACCACGACGAAGGAAAGGGTTTATTTCGCTCACAGTCCTATAAAATAGCTCATCATCAAAAGAGCCAGGACCTGAAAGCAGGAGCTGATGCGGAGGCCATGGAGGAGTGCTGCTTACTGACTTGCTCCCCATGGCTTGCTCAGCCTGCTTTCTTCTAGGATCCAGAACCACCAGCCTAGGGGTAGCCCCACCCACAATGGGCGTGGCCCTCACCTGATCGCCAATTAAGAAAATGACACACAGGCTTGCCTACAGCCTATCTTAGGGAGGCATTTTCTTAAGTGAGGCTCCCTCCTCTCAGATGACTTTAGCCTGTGTCAAGTTAACATAAAACCATTCATCATCTTTGATATTCATCTAAAAAAAAGAGAAACAAACAAGCAAACAGGATCTCCAGCTAAACTGGAGTTCTCTATTCAGCTGGGCGTCCAGACCAATGAGTTGCAGGGCTCGTCTCTACTTCCTGCCCCGCTCAGTGCTGGGGCTGTAGATACCGGAGTCACCACTGCCAGCTTTTCCTTGTTCCCGCCCCCCATGGGTACTGACACCCTGAATTCAAGTCTTCATCCTTGTGTCTCAAGCACTTCACTGAGCCATCTGAGTCCCTAGACACTCGGACTTTTTTTCCTAACCTAACAAAAGACTATCAAAACCTGTTAGGCTGCTCTGAATCACCCCTCTTTCCTTGGCCAGGGGGGTTGCAAGTCATTGTCACTGCTGCTTTTGGACAGGTCTTTTTCAGTCACCTTTGCATTCTGTGTTCTTCCTTCAAAGATCCCCATGTGGCCTATGTAGGAAAAGGCTATTTATGCTTCTAGTTAAAAGGCTGAAAGGTAGAATTTTCTTCAAGTTTTGAGTTTACATCAACTGTGCATCGGAATGTCATCATTAACTTTAATTGTCAACCTGACAGAGCCTGAGAAGGGAGTCTCAATCAAGAGATTGTTTGGATGCATTCGGCCTGTGAGCCTGTCTACGGGGATTTGCTTGGCTGTCAGTTGATGGAGGAGAGCCCAACCCACGTTGGGAAATGCCATTTCTTGGGCAAATAGTCTGGGCGATAGTTCGGGCTACCTATGAAAGCTAGCCAAGCGTAGCTCTGCAGGCAGGCCGGCATCCCTCCATGATCTCTGATTCTGACTCTTGCTTGAGTTCCTGTCCTGACTTCCCTCAGAAGTAACTATACCCTGAAAGTGGAACAGAAACTGGTAGCAAGGGTGGAATACTCCTTCTACCAGGAGGCAAAAGAAGCACCTCATTGAAAAGGGATCTAAGACTTCTTCTGGGTCACATTGGGCCCCTGACCCCCTGAAGTTAACATGATAAGAAGAGAACAACCATGTCCCAGGAGTTTGATTGGTCCGGACTACCAGGGGGAAACTGGACTCCTCGGTGGAATTTTTTTAAAAAAGGAGTATATCTGGAATGCAGGGCATCCTATTAGGCATTTGCTTCTTGTTTTCTTTTGTTTGGGGGAGGATGGGTGTCTGTGTTACTGTGTCCTATGGTTAATATCAATGGAAAAGTACAACGATCCAGTCCAGGCCAGATGATAAATGGCCCAGGGATGAAGGAAGGCACCGGTCACCCTCCTGGGTAGAGACCCAAGACCTGCCGAGGTGCTCGCTGCTGGTGGAGAGAATGCGGAGCAGGCAGTGGAGGGACATAGTTATAAAAATCAGCTAAGGCCACGCGACTGCCACAGAATGAGGATGACAAAGGCCACCTGAGCCAAGCCTCTCTTTGATGGCCCTATATATTTCCACTGTGAATTCTTTATTTCCTCTCACATCAGTAGAGTTTGAGCTCCCTGAAGGCAGAAACCTGTCCAGTTTACAGTGGATCTCTTGTAACGAGCACAGTTCTTGACACAAGCTAGATGTCTCCATGTATGTTTGCTAGTGAAGAGTAGCAAGGAGGAAGCCTTGTAACCACCATGTTGTTTGAGTACAAATACGCTTCCAAAATATTGTGAGATCAACTATAGAACCCTATTTTTACAACTGCGAAGTCACGTTTTCCTTCAAGCATTCTGTCTATAATCTTTGAGGTTCTTTTCAACCCATTTACTCTCTCATTGATTAAATAGCAGAGTAGGGAGCTATGCACAGCCTAACCTATGATAAATTGCTTATTAATATCATCCAAATTAATGAGGTGTGTGTGTTTGCTCAGGGTAAAATGAATATTGAGAATTGAAATGTCCAAAGATGTATAAAAGCTGTTTGCATTTAGCAATCAGAAAAGCAGATACCTCGAAACTATTTAATATTTTTCTTCCCGTTACCATGGAAATGAGTTTGAATCCCCTTAGACAAAAATCCTACTGCCGGGACAATAAATTTTTATAGTTTTAAAAGTAGAAGTTTTTATAATTCGAATCATCAGTGAATATCTTTTGCACAATATTAAAAAAAAACCTACCAACTAAAACTTCAATTAAGAGCATAAATGAACGGGCATTCTTTTGTGCAGCCATCGCAGCTAGCTTCGGGAAGCACAGACCTTCACAACGCCACACATTTTCCAAACCTACAAAGCAATGACGAGAACAGGGTGAAAGACATCCCTCTCTTCCACTAATGAAGATGCAGTCTGTCTTAGTTAGGGTTTTACTGCTGTGAACAGACACCATGACCAATGCAAGTTTTATAAAAGACAACATTTAATTGGGATTGGCTTACAGGCTCAGAGGTTCAGTCCATTGTCATCAAGGCAGAAACATGGCAGCATCCAGGCAGATATGGTGCAGGAGGAGCTGAGAGTCTATCTCTTCGTCTGAAGGCAGCTAGTGGAAGACTGACCTCCAGGCAACTAGGGTGAAGGTCTTAAGCCCACACCCACAGTGACACACCTACTCCAACAAGGCCACACCTCTTAATAGTGCCACTCCCTGGGAAAAGCATATACAAACCATCACAAACCTACAAAGCAATGACAAGAACAGAGTGAAAGACATCCCTCTCTTCCGCTAATGAAGATGCAGTCCATTTCCTATGCTCATGGATTTTTCCCTAAGCTAAGAGTACTTCCACCTTAGCGTATGACCGTAATAATTCACACATAACAGCCACATTAATAACATAACACTGTTTATGAATGGGAGTTTGTTTCCTCATGAGGTTTTCCCCATCCCACAAGTAACAAATGTTCCTCAGGTCACCTAAAGTACACGCTGGAGATGAAACAGGGGTAATGGAGGATTGGGGGTGGGGCTTGGCAGCCTTCACTATCCCAGCAGTGTGACCACACACAAAGAAAAGTGAAGCCCTTCATATGGTCTGTGAATTGTATCTTGGGTATTCAGAGCTTTTGGGCTAACATCCACTCATCAGTGTGTGCATACCATGTGTGTTCCTTTGGGACTGGGTTACCTCACTCAGGATGACACTCTCTAGTTCCATCCATTTGCCTAAGAATGTCATGAAATCATCATTCTTAATAGGTAAATAGTACTCCATTGCATAAATATACCACATTTTCTGTATCCATTCCTCTGTTAAAGGACATCTGGGCTTTTTTCCAGCTTCTGGCTATTATAAAAGACTGCTATGATCATAGCGGAGCATGTGTCCTTATTACATGTTGGAGAATCTTCTGGGTGTATACCCAGGAGTGGTATAGTGGGGTCCTCAGGTAGTACTATGTCCAATTTTCTGAGGGGCCACCAAACTGATTTCCAGAGTGGTTGTACCAGCTTGCAATCCCTCCAGCAGTGGAGGAGAGTTCTTCTTTCTCCACATTCTCACCACATATGCTGTCACCTAAGTTTTTGATTTTAGACATTTTGACTGGTGTGAGGTGGAATCTCAGGATTGTTTTGATTTGCATTTCCCTAATAACTAATGATGTTGAACATCTCTTTAGGTGCTTCTTGGCCATTCAATATTCCTCAGGTGAAAATTCTTTGTTTAGCTCTGTACCCCATTTTTAATAGGGTTATTTGATTCTCTGGAGTTCAACTTGAATTCTTTGTATACATTGGATATTAGCCCTCTATCAGATGTAGGGTTGGTAAAGATCTTTTCCCAATCTGTTGGTTGTCGTTTTGTCCTATTGACTGTGTCCTTTGCCTTACAGAAGCTTTGCAGTTTTATGAGGTTCCATTTGTTGATTCTTGTTCTTAGAGCATAAGTCATTGGTGTTCTGTTCAGGAAATTTTCCCCTGTGCCCTTCCCCACTTTCTCCTCTATAAGTTTCCATGTATCTGGTTTTATGCGGAGGTACTTGATCCACTTGGACTTGAGCTTTGTACGAGGAGATAAGAACGGGCCGATCTGCATTTTTCTATAAGCAGACCACATGAAGCTCAAGAAGAAGGAAGACTAATGTGTGGGTGATTCCGTTCTTCTGAGAAATACTCACGGGAGCAAATATGTAGATAAGGTGTAGAGCAGAGACTTAAGGAAAGGCCATCCAGAGACTCTCCACCTGGGGACTCACCCCATATACAGTCACCAAACCCTGACACTATCGTGGATGCCAACAAGCACTTGCTGACAGGAGCCTGATATAGCTGTCTCCTGAGAGTCCCTGCCAGAGACTTACAAACACAGAGGTGGATACTCTCAGCCAACCATTGGACTGAGCTCAGGGTCCCCAATGGAGGAGCCAGAGAAAGGACTGAAGGAGCTGAAGGGGTTTACAACCCCATAGGAAGAACAACAATATTAACCAACCAGATGCCCCCAGAGCTCCCAGAGACTAAGCCATCAACCAAGGAGTACACATGGCTCTGCATATGTAGCAGAGGATGGTCTTGTCAGGCATCAAGGGGAGGAGAGGTCCTTGGTCCTATGAAGGCTCGATAGATGCCCCCAGTGTAGGGGCATCGAGGGCGGGGAGGTGGGAGTGGGGTGGGTGGAAGAATGCCCTCATAGAAGCAGGGGGAGGGAGGATGGGATAGGGGCTATCTGGGAGGTGGGAACTGAGAAAGGGGATAACATTTGAGATGTAAATAAAGAATATATCCAATAAAAATTAAAATTAAAAAAGAAAAAGAAAAGTGAAGCCCTACAACAAAGACAGCAAACTAGACAAGGAAAACACTGTTTCCTCTGTGTGAGTGTGTGTGTGTGTGTGTGTGTGTGTGTGTGTGTGTGTGTGTGTGTGTAGTTGAATGCTATGGCTACCAATCCCAGCAGAGGGCCTCTGAGGACAGAGTGAATCACACAGTATGATCAGCATTAAAGAAATACACAAGCACACAGCAGGAGAGAGCAACCAAAAACAGGGTCCTGGGGCTCCTCGAGGGAGATTAACACTATGACAGCCCGCCTGGGGGTCCTGTCCTTCTCCTCTCAGGGCTGGAAATGCAGCCAATCAGAAGCAAGTGAAGGTGCCTCTCGCCTTGCTGCTAATTTGTTTGCAAGTTGGTAAGAGAAAGTCAAAAGGAGGTGGGTGCCAGCTCTTCTGGCCTTCACAGACAGGATCAATATAGATTTTTGGTCACTGGTTATTTAGTCCAGCTCTTAATACTGTTTCTGCCCCATTCAAGTTCATGATTGCATTTAAATCACCTGCATCCAAACCCTTGGGTGGTCTCAACTTGCTTTTGACTGACCTTGCTAATTGAGAGTAAGAGTTAGGGTTAGGGATAGGATTAGGGCTGGGGCTAGGGCTGGAGTTACTGCTAGGGTTAGGGTCGCCTTCATCAAGTCCCTGAGGGGGCGCTAAGCTTTCTTTTTTGCTGACTTTGCAAAGTTACCTTTCAGGACCTCATAATTCCTCAGTGTGAACCGTGTCTGTCTTCCTTGACGGTGCCACCATGACATCCGCATCTCTAACTGCTCATCTCCAAAGCTAAGCAGATTTTTTTCTTTCATAAGTGTATGTGATTACAATACATACATGTAAACATACATGTATGCTGCCCGAGGATAGTGCATGTCTTCTTGAGTAAATGCAGACTTATTGGTGATCATTTGGTTTTACATGTGTTTTTAAGCAGCATATTCTAATTTTGAGGAATGATGAGATTTTTGTTTTCTCTGTGAAGGAAGTCTTAAATTAAAACATATTTGAGAATGGGATGTCATAGGCTTAACTCACAAATATCACTTGCCAAGTACGGTCATAGTGTTTCAGACACCCAAATAGGCACTCCTTGCAGCCAGAAAAATAGCAATGCTACTCTCTCTTATTGGGTTTTAGTCTAGAAATGTCACCATCTGCTCTCTATTCTCCTTATTTTGAACACAGCTCCATGGAGACACAACATGTCTAGCTGAGTCCATAAGACTCCATAGTTACAGATTCCATCTGGTGAACTGGGAGGGTTTTAGGGGAGGTGCGTCCTTTCCTCTCAGTGGATCTCTTTCACTTGTGAGAAACAGAAGAGCCTCTGAAGACAGGCGTGGTGAGGAGCATCCCAGCTAGAGAGGAACTGAGCTTAGGCACCCAGATAACTCTCAATTCCCCCATGCACAAAATGAAACCCACGGCCATCCCTAGAGTTGTGTTTAAGGATGAAATGAGAGGCTACGTATGAAGATCAGGAGGCCGGGCGGTGGTGGCGCAGCCTGTAATCCCAGCACTCTGGGAGGCAGAGGCAGGCGGATTTCTGAGTTCGAGGCCAGCCTGGTCTACAAAGTGAGTTCCAGGACAGCCAGGACTACACAGAAAAACCCTGTCTCAAAAAAACTAAAAAAAAAAAAAAAAAAAAAAAAAAAAAAAGATCAGGATTCACATAACCAACCCGGCACACTAATCATGGTGTGTGAGCTGGGGTACAGCCCACAGTTACCTGCCAGAACCCCAGAGTTTAATCAACCTAGGCACTCTTTATATCTAACCATATATGCCATAGTCACAGTCTCCCCACATACAGTGAGAGGGGTAGCCTGTGGTACATCCTAGAAAAGGATAGCCTGTGATGAGTTCTAGGAAAGACTGGTTTTCAACACATTGGAAGCAGATGTACTATGATGGCCAGGTTACTTCTTCCCACACATCCTCAGTGTTATTCCTGCTGATCTCTGCCTGTGGCCAGCTTTTGCGCCCAGCACAACACTGTCCCTGTCTTCATTGACACTGCCTCATGGTTCAGTGGGCTGCTTCCCCCCCTCCCCGTGACCCCAGTTGCATGAGCCTGTGGGTTCAAAAGAACTCAGTGAACATTGAGAGGTTCTGTGCTGGAACACAGAACCATGGATGTTTTCCCTTCCTTCTCCATACTGTGTTCTGTAACTGGAAAGCCAAAAAACATACAACCCTCCCCAAACTCCAAGAAGAGGAGAAATTACAAAATGGAGTTCCTGGAGCCAATCTTGGTTGGGTTAAGATTCTCTGAATCAAAAAGCAGATAGGTTTAAGGACTATACCTCTTCCCTCTATAACAAAAGCTGTGTTCCACAGGATGTATTACTTTCCTCTGGCTTTCACAGACATTCTACACACATAAAACAAACATAAGTAAGTCTTACGGGAAAAGAGGATCTTCATGTTTGGACAGCTTGTTTAGGGTTTATATTTTTCAGATCTTCTATGTCTAGAATCCTGAAGATGTTTTGCTACTTTCATTTTTTTAAAGATTTTTTTCATATAGAGTCAGTACAGCCATCCTTGCTGAGAGTCACCGTGTACCATTGCCTGTTCTGTTGTTGATAATTTCCCACCCAGTAGCCTCTCCACTTCTCCCTTTACCAACAAAGTCATGCTAAAAGTGTGCTAGTGATATGTCCAGATTTTTTTTAAAACAAAAAGGAAACTCATTTCCAAGAATACAAATCAGATAAGAGATGTTCATGGGACAAAATTCTAGCCAATGAGCTACAAATGGAAGGATTTGATGAAGACAGGAATCTCCTTGGAAGGAGGAATGTGCTGGTTACAGTATACATGAAAGAGGGAACAGAGATTGGGATTCCTGGAATCTGGTACCCAGCAAGTCTAGCCAATTCAGTGAGCCTAAGGTTCAGTGAGAGATCCTTTCTCAACAAATAAAATGCAGGGAATAATTGAGAAAGAAATCTGACATTGACCTCTGGGCTCTGCAGATATAGACATTCTCTCACTCACACACGCGCGCGAGCACACACACACACACACACACACACACATGCATACCTTACCTCACACACACATGCACACATCTTACCTCACAACACATACACACATGCACATCTTACATAGCAATTCACACACACACACACACACACACACACACACACACACGTTACCTCACACCTCTCAAGGATGGTTCCAAAGAAGAGGAGAAAGAGTCAGGATTACATAGAGGTGTGCTCTGCATATTTGGAACATTTCTTCCCACTATCTTTACATTAACAAGTTACAGTCAATCTCTTCTCTATTTAAACAATTCTTAGGGTTTTCATACATTCAGCTAAACTCAGTGTCTAACTCATATATGTGGATGTCTTAGTCAGGGTTTCTATTCCTACACAAAACACCATGATCAAGAAGCAAGTTGGGGAGAAAAGGGTTTATTCAGCTTACATTTCCACATTGCTGTTCATCACCTAATGAAGTCAGGACTGGAACTCATGCAGGTCAGGAGGCAGGAGCTGATACAGAGGCCATGGAGAGATGTCCCTTACTGGCTTGCTTCCCCTGGCTTGCTCAGCTTGCTTTCTTATAGAACCCAAGACTACCAGCCCAGGGATGGCCCCACCCACAGTGGGCCCTCCCCTCTTGATCACTAATTGAGAGAATGCCTTACAGCTGGATCTCATGGAGGCTCCTTTCTCTGGGATAACTCCAGCTTGTGTCAACTTGACACACAAAGCCAGCCAGTACAGTGGGTATCATTGTCCCCAGTCACACGTAAATGTAAGAGACAACATGTAATGATGTGGCTCAGCAGAGGGTGTGGTGTCTACGCAGGCATGCTTAACTATATAGTATTTGTATCTTAGAATACCAGTGGAATTTGATTGGGGTACAGTTCTTTTTCTCCAATATTCATGCTCTTACCCTGCTGGACCATTTCTTCCTTTGGACTCCCAATGGACTGTACTGGTCCAATGAGAAAACACACTTAGAAGCTTAGCAATATCCATGCCTTCGAAGAAACCCACTTCTTCAGAGGAACAGATGTATTTATACATACAGACTATACACATAGGGAAAAACCCAGTAATGTGGATGGTACAAGAGATGCCACTGGAAAACAAAGAAGACAGATACTCTACCAGTTCTCTGATTTCCTCTAAAAATTTTGACTAGTTATCAAGACATACAGGAAAAAAACTCCAGGAAATTGAGCTGCTGTTTTTGAATCATCTAATAGATATTTTTCTCCTCTGGGAGTGGAGGGGGAGCCATACAAGGGCGCCTTGCAACTTAAACCTCTTGGTGTTCAGGATGCATCCATTCTTTGTCTTGTTTATACTCCTGATGTACAGAGGCAAAGCCTATCTCCGAGTTTCCGTCCCTACAGTTAGTCCCTCCTGAGTCTGCCCACAGGCCTGCTACTCTCAGCGCAGGGCATCACGCCTCTGAGTCCGCTCAGGAATGAGACAGTGCCCTTGTTCATGTCTGGTGCCCCTGGGTAGGATGGCAGTTGAACTAAGACATTGAGGCCAGCCATTCCTTTTACTTTTTCTGCATGGACCCAGGAACAGTAAGTTTCTTCTCTAGATTTGCCCAGCCTGTGCTCTAACTGCACTTCGGGGTTTCAAAATTCAATCTGTGATCCTAAAATACAAAGACACAAGATGGTGAGATGGCTCGGCGGTTAAGAGCACCAACTGCTCTTTCGAAGGTCCTGAGTTCAAGTCACAGCAACCACACGGTGGCTCACACCCATCCATAATGAGATCTGATGCCCTTTTCTGCAGTATCTAAAGACAGCTACAGTGTACTCATATAAATAAATAAATAAATAAATAAATAAATAAATAAATCTTTAGAAAAAATACAAAGACACATTTTGTTATTGCCAACCAGAAAATCAAGTAAGCAAATAAATTGGCTTCTTTCTTGGCTTTCCTTTCCGTGGAAGACTGTATTTCCTGAGATTCTGAAAAGAAGAATACAATGGGAGTCTGGGAGACAGCTAGAAAGCTGCACTTGGTCTTCCTTTAGCTGGCTGATCATGCATTCACCTTTTGCCTCTGACTTTGCATTCTGGAACCATCTCCCCGCTCATGGGAACATCAGGCCTTGCTTTGGTGCCTCCTACCAGTGGCCAGAGTCAATGCGGAAGCACTTGACACCTGAAAATGTTCCGACGGGCTTCTGAGAAATGGCACAGCACATAACAACAACAAAAGAAGCAAAGGCACAGCTTGCTTTGCTTGTCCTCGGGGCTTCACATCGCGGCGCAGAGCATCTTCTGCTCACATAATAACTCCCCTTTGTCTTCATAACGTCTGCATCAAGGATTTCACTCCTACCTCACTTCTCAACACAGCGTCCCTAGCATTTCCATTTGTCACCATAACTGTGTGACTTGAAGGTCACTAGTCTGTGCAAACAAAGTCTATGAATTCCTATCCTGACTAAGCCAATAACTTCTGAGGTGACCTTGTAGGAGTGAGCCAATCTCCACAGACTCACCTCTAGAACAGCAGTGGCCATCACCGGCCTTGTCCCCGTTGGAACGAGTAGAGTTTTCAAATGATGATGAAATGCTTTTAATAAGCAAAGAAGTGTGAAGCTGTACGATTGCTCGCAGACATGCTGCATTTCCAATTACAAGGTGAGTCATTGATCAATCACTGTGAGGGCAGCGGTCCCCTCCTGGGATATGCAGCCATGGGGCATGGGCACTCCAGGATGAAATATGCACTGAAACCACGCTCAGATAACTTGATTCAAAGGTGCTATTCAATATTTCCATGTCACAAAACATGCAGGAGCTCCTGTGTCTTCACACGATACTGTACATTGGGATTCTCAGTGGAGAGAGACAAGGATAGAAACATGGGTCCCCACCATTTCCCTGGACGAGTTGGCGGCGAAGAATCACCAGTGGGCCTGGCATGAATGAGTGCTGCCGTCTCCTGCCCACCGGTCTGTACTCAGTGCCTAAGGTAGGTTTAGCATGTTGCATAAAAGGATCAGATGGCAAATGTGTGCTCGTCACAAGACTCTGGTGTGCTAGCGCTCGTCATCGTAACAGTCCTCACTCATCCCCAAGAGACCAACTGAATTTTCGAGCACCATCATTCAGGAGTATTCAGCCTGCATGCAGCCTAGTGTAGCTTTCAATGCAGCCCAACACAAAGGCGTAAACTTAAGCACTGTGAGATGGTTTCCAGAACTTCCTCGTGCCGTTCTTAAGAATGAACTTTGTAGATGGCAGTGTTATACTGCAAGGTCGCATATGTTTCTGTGCCTATGCGGTATGGTGTCTTGAATGGGAACGGCCCCCAAGGGCTCATATATTTGAATATTCGGTCCCCAGTTGCAGGAACTTGGAAGGGTTAGGAGATGATGTGGCCTTGTTCAAGGAAGTGTGTCATCGAGGGTGAACTTAAAGTATTGTAGTATTCTTATTCGTTCTCTCTCTCTCTCTCCTCTCTTCCTCCCTCCCTCCCCTTCATGCATGTGGATCAATATGTAAGCTCTCAGTTACTTCTGTGGCACCATGCCTGCCCACCTACTGCCATGTTTCCCACCATGATAGCCATGGACTCATCCCCCTAAACAGTGAACCCAGTAAACTCTTCTATAAGTTGCCTTGGTTGTGGTGTCTCTTCACAGCAATAGAAAATTAACTAAGACCATGTGGCTGCAGCTTTATGGTGGTGTGTGGCCTCTAGTATGTGATCTTCCAAGTACAAAATGTCAAATTGGTACCATCAAAATTTATATGCTCTTATGATGGTTTAGAAAGTAAAACCCATGATTACCAATAATAGTTCAGCCTACCGTTGCAAATAAGAGGTACTAAATGTTATTTAGAAAACAGGAATAGGTTGTATTCTTTTCCTTTTTTTCCCCCTCTGGCTTCATACCGCACCAGCAGATGCAACATGGACGAGTCCAAACCCTGCTCTTTTTTTACTCTTATTGACTTCCATAACAGAAAGAAGCATAGTCTCTTGTCTCTTGCTATTTCCCTAACCCCCAATATGGCTTCTACAACACCTCAAAGGAAAATATAGAGAGAGAAATGAAAAGTTACATGTGAAGCAAGAATGTTCAGTGAGTGAACAGATAACTTTTTTTTTGTCAAGGTAGATGGTAAGTCACCCTGCTTAGTGTGTCAATGGCCCACACAAGTGTGAAAAGCCCACAATGTCAAAAGGCATCATGTGCCTGCTGGTCACTGTAGGGGAGGTCCTGATGTTAAGGTCTTGTTCCCCAATTGGTTCTTGACCTGTCAGTAAAGAAGCCATGGGCCAATTGCTGGGCAGAAGGAATAGGCAGGACTTTCAGATCGCTAGAGGCAAGCAGGGAGACTTGAGGAGAGAAGAGAGTTCACACTGTGCTTCAGATGGAGAAAAGCTGACCAGGCATGTGGGATTTCAAAATGGACTGACCACACAGGCTGCTCCTATAGGCAGGTGGTCAGGGAGGTTAAGGGGATTAGCTGTAACTGAGCAACTAAAGTTTAGGGCAGGTGGAGAGGAGCAGAGATAAGAATATTGATAGGGGTATGCTTTTCCAGGTGAGAGATAGTAGTGCCCAGCAACTGTGTCAGAAGGCAAGCTGAAAATGAGCAACCTCTGTGTGTGTGTGTGTGTGTGTGTGTGTGTGTCTTTTATCCATGGATTTAAGGGAAGTTGGGTGGAGGCTAGTAGCGCAGTCAATCCCGGAGCTTAGGCGAGGTAGTAAAAGCTACATGTGACAGGTCACCAATAAACATGCTGGCAAATTCAGTGCACATCAAATATCATGTCGTAGAACAAAAGAGTAGATCTTTAAAAAGTGGGTCTTTTTTTTTTCAGATGGCAATGTTATACAGCAGTGTTGCATGATGCTGTTTGAATGACTTTGTGGTCTTAACCACAACAATGAAAGACCCTTTTTAAAAAGATGGTGTCTATTGTAAAAGCCGGTTGTATACTTGCATATTTAATATCCTCCCTCAGAACCAAAGCTGTTTATTGACTGTGAGTTTTGTTGAGAAAATATGGAGGTTGCCACAGATATAGAATGCCCTACAAAGGGCAGGGGAGGATGTTTTTAAAATCAGTTTGTCTCAGCAGGCTAACGCCGGACAAAGGGAAGAGGCTGGAAAATGTATCTGATCAATCTAGGGGGGGGGGGCTGGTGTGCCTCGGTGATGGAAGCCAGCGCAGACCCACATCTGCCGTTCCACCAGCCTTTATAGTAGAGGTATGGGTTACAAGTCCAGCATCCTTGCAGAAATGTCTTCTCCCATCCGTTATAAGACAGAACTAAATCAAATGTTTATACGAAGCAGCAAGAGATCCACAAAAGTGACTCCTCTCCATCCATTATCAACATGTCTGGTACAGATATGGATGGTGTCCCGAAGACAACTTGCAAAACTAACAGAAGACAATGCAGCTGCCACCCCAAACTCAGACCTAAAGAAGTGTTACTCCACAGAACATCAAAAAGAAAAAAACCCGCACACACCCACTCAGTGAAAACAACTCCATCAAGAAAATCCCACCAAGGCTGCATTTCCTAAGGACCACATGATTCCAGTTCCAGGAATTCCTTAAAGCACTGACGCTTAATACGACCACATTATTGACACATGAAGATGGCTGAGTCCAGGCCAAATGATGAAAAGATTTCTTGGTTCATGACCCATCAAATCATTAATGATGCCAAAACCCGAATTAACTTGATGAAAATCAGCTTGCATATCTCATAAGTATAATAAATGTAACTGCTCACTTCAATGAACTAAATTGAGCCTTCAATACAGTGTCTCAAATCGTTACAGCGTTCCAGCCGAAACCAAAATTATGGCAAGATCAAAAGAAAGCACAAAGCCGGGCAGTGGTGGCATGCCTTTAATCCCAGCATTTGGGAGGCAGAGGCAGGCGGATCTCTAAGTTTGAGGCCAGCCTGGGCTACAGAGTGAGTTCCAGGACAGCCAGGGCTACACAGAGAAACCCTGTCTCAAAAAACAAAAACAAGGGGCTGGAGAGATGGCTCAGCGGTTAAGAGCACTGACTGCTCTTCCAGAGGTACTGAGTTCAAATCCCAGCAACCATATGGTGGCTCACAACCATCTGTAATGGGATCCGATGCCCTCTTCTGGTGTGTCTGAAGACAGCTACGATATATTCATATACATAAAATAAATAAATAAATCTTTTAAAAAAACAAAAAAAACAAAAACAAACAAAAAGGCACAAATATGCATCTTGACACACTGACCAAACACATCCATCAGGAGAAGGAAAAATTAGTGCTGTCTTTCTATTCAGTATAAGGATTTGCAAACAATCCTCAAGATTTCAGTGAAAATAATATTCTGGATTATTTGAGACTCCACTTTCAGTTGCTGTAGACATGTTACCTGCTCCTTTCCAAAGGAACACGTAGGGCTCCAGGCTGACATTTAGCCTGAGGAACTTTTGGTCACAATGTCTTTACTACCTGGGGCCCTAGCTTCCCAGACCCTCAGTTCACAGTTGCGCCATCTTCCCACGGCTGCTTTCTGACAGTGTCCACGCTTGTTTCCAAGAAGGAAGCACAAAGAGATTGTAGCTACAAACAGACCGCCTGATGAGCCGCGGCGAACCACCAAGCACCGCAGCTCCTCCATCCAACCCGAAACAAACGCGCTACTTCCTCCAACGCCATGCTGGTAGCTGGCTTACTTTTTGTCATCCTTGTGACAAAATTTATTTATGTATAAATATGTAAATGTATATATAATTCGATCACAGAAGTTCTATTCCTCAGACAGGTTCATTCTATCTGTGATCACAACCTTGGAACTCCCTGGCGATTTTAGAGACTCTGGATACGATGCCAGACTCGGTGAGTGACGATTGGTTGGGGAGCTAGTTTGCTTATGTGTGAGGGTGGGTACCGTGGAAACCACACACAAACCTTTATTTTCCGTCAGCTTTCATTAGCATGTTGAATGGAAAACCAAGACAATTCCCCATTGTCTGATAGGGCCCAGAGAAACCAAAAAGTTAAAGCCCTTCACCCTAGATCTTTTATGCTACATGTGTTGCGCCCCCCTCCTCCCAATCCAAAAGTCCCAGCGGAGCTCCACTTCTGATAACCTTACTGCAAACATTTCCTGAGGCTTTGAATTTAACCCTGCACCATTCTCTCCTAAAGTTTCGTTGCTAATTTTCCTGCTTTTCTTGGCCCTGCCCGTTTTGGTTCTCCCACAATTCCCTTCTTTCAATGTCCATAGTCCTTTGTACGCTCCAGTGAAAGTTGTCATGGATTCAATAAAATATAAATATACACAGATAAGCAGGCAGGAAGGAAGACAGAAGGGGGCTTGGGCCTCTGGTTGTACCTCTTCTCCCTTCCCCCTTCCTCCTCCCCCTCTTCCCTCCTCCCCCTACCTCCTCCCTGGGTGTCTTTCCCCGTCCGGCCACCAGAGGGCCTTCGGGAAATGTGGATCAGATGCTTAGAACCCTGTGGCTCTTTGGATAAAGAGGTGTATGTTCTGGCGACTAGCCAGCCGCCCTGCTCCCAAAGCCTTCTCTCTACCCCGCCACGCTAGCAGCAATTCTGCCTTTTTTCCTTCCCAAGCACGGCCAGGACACCGGCTCTTTGCCCTCGCTCCGGTCTTCAGCTCTGTACTCGGATCTCACCTTTAGCATTGATGCTAACCCCGCCCACGCTATCACTGACCGCCTTCTGAATCTCCATTTCTCTTCTGATTTATCTCCTCCTCCATCACCACCACCACCACCACCACCACCACCACCACCACCACCACCACCACGACCGTGAGGTCACCTATCTAACTACGCATTTGTTCATTTATTTGTAAACTTATTCAAATGACTCCATGACTGATGGGAGACCAGGTCTTATTTTGTCCACGTGACATGCATGTATCCAGCAACTGATCTGCACATCACCCAAAGCGGGCGTTCGATAGATACACGCTGTTAAGTGATGAAGAAAGAGAAGGCAAAAGCCAAAAAGCAGAGGAAGGAATGGAGGGAGAGAGGGGAGGATGATAAACAGAACTAGAACACAATAGCCTGACATTTTCAGAAGCTTTACAAGAAAATGGAGCCGATTCCGCCCACCATCCCCACTTCCTGTCCCTCGAGAACTTTGAAATCATGGACTCCTACAGTCTTTCCTTGGCAGAGATTTTCCAGGAAATGGAGAGAATCTTCCACTAAGCTTGGAAGCTCTTTGCCTCCTCGTCGTTAACAAAGGAAGCAAAGGCAATCTTGAGATCTCCTGCTTCTTTTGTGGTAATTTCTGCTTTAGTGTTAGGAGGCAGTAAAAAACGCACAACACTTGTAACACTGTCTCTGGCTCAAGGAAAGAAGCCCTCAGCATGGCCTTACCGCCTCTGAGCTGTACCAGCAAAGGCTGCTGTCCTTCACCGCCATCCCGGGAGGCAGTGGCAGCCCCTCCCCAGCGTCTTCTTGGCCGTGCTTTGCCCAGGTACATTGTTCTTCTTGTACATGGCAGACATTGTTCTTCTTGTATTAAGGAACAACCTTACCTGGACATCACCCCTTGGCTTGATCTTACCATTTAGGAAACCTAGTAAGTAGCAGGCTCAGGGTGGTGTGCGGGGCTTTCTTATTCAAAATAGCACAGAACAGTATGATAATTGAGCCTTCAAATTGCTCAAAGAAAAATGACTCACATATGAGCTGCTTAGATTTGTGCTGTGTTTCCTGCCGACTTCGGGAATGTCAAACAGACATTCTCAAGTTTAAGAATCTCAGTCCTGGGGTCCCAGTCTCCGGATCCCGAAGCTCCGGCCACGCCCCCTACCAGCCACGTGACCATCACTGGCAAACAGCTTCTCTGGTTCTGAGAGCTGACCAACACAGTGAAAACACCAAGGCGTTATTTTTCACAGTTTTGAGATATACCATTTCACACTAATTGTAATGCAAACGAACATAATTAAACACGAGTTTGAGAGGAGAGAGAAGCGGATAAAGGGAAAGGCATCACAAGACCTGAACTGAAGCCAGCCTTACTGTGTATTAGCTGATTGCTCCGACAGGTTAATTAATACCCGCTTCCTGATCTAATTCCTGTCCGTCCGGTGTAAAGGAAGGCGCTACTTCATGGTGAATGGACATGAAGAAAGAAATTAAGAAATAAAGAGCTCAGTCTCAGAGCATGGCCGGTTCTATGATAGGCGGCAGGGGAGACTGGGAGCCGCCAGACAGGTGTGAGGAACTCCGGGGTGTCACGTGACGGCACGCCATGAAGAAGGTGGATCAGAGGAGCCCCTGTGCCCGCCTTCATCAATCTCCCTGATAGACAAAACAAGATAGGTAGATAAAGCGAGGACGCGGACTGGACCACTGAATTTAGTATCGTGGAACTAACTGCGTCTTGACAGGAATCAGTTCTTTGGTGTGCCGTGAGAACCATCCTGCTTGGACTCCGGGATGATAAACGGAAGAGAAGCCCAAGGCTGGGGCGGCCAGCGCCTGCCAGCAGCCCCTCTTCTTTTCACATCGTCACTGGGCTTCTCATTCTCCTCATTTTGTGACTAATCACAACAGTTTTCCGTCTCTTCTCCTCTTTGGCGGCTTTCATCCACCCTGCCTTTCACCACAAGAAACAACAAATGATAACAAGAAATAAATGACAACGGGAGAGTCCATGCGGAGCAAGGGCTGTATGGAAACATCAGTAAAGTGTTCCACCTGGGGGGGGGGGGATGATCCAGCATTTACGATGGCTGAAAACAGGAAGACTGAAGGAACCAGGTTTCCCTCCGACTGGAGAGAGAGGAAATGACTTCCAGGTAATAGGCTGAACTCGCAGGAGACTGTGTCTAACGGAGCTGCGGGCTTGCAGGGGTTAGTGAAGCGGGAGGGAGAGAGGACAGAATGCGGCATATGGCGCTCTGCGGGGGTTGGAGAGCACAGGACGAGGCCTGACCTGGATATCTGGGGCTTCTTTCAGAGCCGACAGAAATAGATACCAGTGGAATAATGGAGCAAAGCAGCAGACTGGAGGCAGATGCGGGTGGCTGTGGGTGTCAGAGGGAAAAGGATGCGTTTCTAGGGCTTCCTAACGAGGCTAGAAGCCTCTCATCGGACGCATCCTTTCTTCTAACACAACGGTTTCCTTAGTCTCCGTCAGTGAAGGGGTGGCCTTCTTTTAAGCTTTTGTGGCCTGTACTGACTCCTAATGGTGGACTTTAGAATCCTGGAATCGGCAGATAGCACGTAAGCTGTTCCTTCCTCTCCTCCCCCTTCCAACTAAGGTGATGTCTACAGTAAGGACAATTTAAAGAGTCAGGACACATAGTGACATCATGGAAGAGCAGCAAAACTTGAGGTCCCCATGCTTCTAAGAAGGCTCTGCCTTGTCTGTGCCTCTCCAATGTGATTATCCTAATAACCCTCTTTTCTCCCAATGAATACACCATGCACGAGAAAGAGGTTGTCATGGGCAACTACACCATCCAAGTTCCTCATAGCCACCCGAAACGCATGTGAAGGGGAGAGTAACGTATAGACAGTTACACGAGGGAACTTCGACAAGGGACCATGCAGCCGTTGTCTGACATGAATGTGTCCCTCGGGTAAGTCCACAAACCAACCCCTGTTAGGCCTAGAGGCAGCCATGGTCTTCTGCGTAGAAAATGCCGTCGTTGCCCATCTGTGCCTTCAAGTGAACCACACAGCTCTTCGCCTTCCTTCTGCCTCCTAATATCCTATTGATGTCATTCATTGGCCAAACTCAACTGAAGACCAGAGAGTGCAGAAGCTCATTCCTGCAGTGGCTAAAACATCTTCCTGTCCTGATACAGGGTAGAGTAGAGAGAAGATGGGGAGGAAGATCTGGAGAGACTAATAGAGCATGCCTATCACAGGAGCCAGTGCACATGAGATACAACAAAACCATAAGAGACAGAAAATGGAGAGCGGTGACTGATGAACCAACAGGAAACAAGAGACCGCTGTTGGCCGGATGTGAGATGCCTGCGTAGGCTCATGTGTGGGAACACTTAGTCCCCAGATTGTGACCTTGTCTTGAGAGGCTGTTGAAATCTCTATTATAGCTATTATAGGCTACAAGAGATGGGCCTTTGAGGACTAAAGCCCAGACTCCTGTAAGTCTGGAGGGAGTCTTAACTTACCAGGAGAGAATACAAGAGGACTTTTGTTTTTTATCCAGCATGCTGGAGCCGCCCTATACGGAGACAGACGATGCGCACCCGCCCCGGGCCTTTTATACAGTTCTCAGGCAGCCGCCATTGGGCACAATGTGATCGGCAGAACAGTGTTATCTTTAAACTGATTGGTTGCTAGGGATGAGGTCAGTGGCCAATGGACTCTGGGCCTTTCCTAGCCGCAGGGACCACCCTGTGGTCTGAGGAATGTAGTTTAGCCTCTCCCTTCTGGGAGGGGCAACACTTGCCCTTCTGGGAGGGGCCAGTGTTCTATGACCTTTTCAAAGATTCTGAGTTCACCCCTTCACCCCCTTCCAGGTTAGTCTGTCTTTGCTGCTGCCATGATGTGACCAGCTACCTCACACCTCCACCACACAGACAGAAGCAAACCCCAGTGCCGGGCCTTCCCTATCATGGGGGCTATTCCTTATCACCTGTGATTCATAATAAGCCTTCTTCCCTTGAGCTGGGTCTTTATTCTGTCACAATGATAAGCAAGCAGCACAAAGGGCATCTGAGTCCCGAGAAGATGGAAGCCGTGCTGATGGGCAGCGTGCCTCTGGTTCTGTGCTTCCTAGCATCCAAAAATTGGGACTTCTCATGAGGCCCAGGCGAACAAAGGAGATCCCAAATGGTTAGGACATTTGGGTTTGTGTGAAGTGTGCTGGGTATTGGAACGGAATGACTCAACGCCTTCTAAGTTCTAAGAAAGTGTTTAACCTATTACATTCCAGTTTGTCAAATAATCCAAATGTGGTCAAGGAGCTGAGGATGTAACTCAGTGGAATATCCGTGTAGCTTGTATGAAGCCCTGGGTTCGATCCCCCAGAGCCACACAAACCAGGTTTTTGGGTACATGCCTGAAATCCCAGCACTCTGGGAATGGCGGCCAGAGGATCAGAAGAAACCTTCAGCTACATAGAAAGCTTGAGGCCAGCTTAGAACAAGAAACTCTGTTCAAAAGGGAGTGTATGCGTGAACCAGCTTGTTTCCACTACTCTTCCTTTAAAACTATGTGTGCCTGCTGTGTCCCTCCTTTCTCCCCAGGGCCACTGGCCAACATCCCACAAGGACAAAGGGGACACCTTCGGTTGCTCTGTAAGTACAAACGGAAATGATGATGGCACTCTGGGGTCAGCTTCAGGGAGACAGATCAACTTTATTCAGGGTAAGTCAAGGGTTATATAGTTTTAGGGAAGGAAGTCGGAATACCCAGGAGGGGCAAAGGTCACAGGCTGAAGGCTAGGATACCGAGATGCCTCGTTACCATGGGGATGCCTCGTTACCATGGGGAAGCATTCCAGGAATCTCAGGTACTTTGCCAAACTTTTATTATCAGGAGAAAGGAAGTTGGACCTGTAATCTCACAAAGGCTCCATGGTATTTCACAGATAGAAGGTGTGGGGGTTTCCAAGCTCCTCAGACAAGGTCAGAGAAAGAGACACCCTGGCAGTAAAGGTGATGCTATTTTGCATCAAGCTTGGGCCTTTCCAGTAATGTCAAACTTTGACTTTTAGCAGGGTCCAACCCATGCTTCCTATCCTCCAGCGTCAGCTCAGCTGGTCATAATTCAGAATGCACGTATACACCATACGTACACACACACACTGTCACTAAGTTGACTCATTCTTTGACCAAAGGTTTATAAATCATTCCCCCTTTTCTTTCCTAGCATCTGCCTTTCAGCTCTCATTATCACAATGGCCTCTTAGGTGGGCCCTCCCACTATGCCCAACACACCAATCAATACTCACACTGCTGCCAAGGGACTTACCTAAATTCATCCTTATACTCCCTTAATCTTCTCTGAAATTCACCAATGTATCATAAAACCCAAATTCCTTAGCATGACATATAAAAACCTAAAAGTATCCCCCTACTCTTGCCCCGAGATGGGGCTGTGGGCTCTGCCAGCCTCTGTCTTTGGACTTCTCTTCTTGGGTTCTGTTTCCCACTGTCATCCATGATCAACGTAGCAAGCGCTCTGCTGTAAGGTCAGAGCTCAGGGACAGAAGAGCCAGTGGCTGTGTATGCCAAAAAGTAAATAAAAAAAAAATGTTTAGTTTAGGTTTCTCTCATTTTGATTTTTGATTTTTTTTTTGCTTATAATGCAAAACACACTCAGAACAATAGCTTGTGTACTATTTAAATTTCTGCAAAAAGGAAAATGAAATTCATATTACAATGTTGACACTCTCTGTCATGTAAACTTTTTCCATTGAAACTTTACATCTGACTTTTGATACTGAAGGCTTCTTAGATGTGCTACCCAGTACATTGCACTTCCCTCTACCTGGCAAACCAGCTAGCTGGTCCTCGGTGACATAGTGAAAACACCATTACTTCTGGAAAGTCATTTCTCCCAGTATCTTTAAGTCTGCCTCCATGACAGTCTGGGTAGAGTTCTTTCTTTTTTGTTTTTTGTTTGTTTGTTTGTTTGTTTGTTTTTTAATTTTTTTGAGACAGGGTTTCTCTGTATAGCCCTGACTGTTCTGGAACTCACTCTGTAGACCAGGCTGGCCTCGAACTCAGAAATCCGCCTGCCTCTGCCTCCCAAGTGCTGAGATTAAAGGCGTGCGCCACCACCGCCCAGCTAGAGTTCTTTATTTAAGCTTGGCAGTTAGCATTCATAGGTCATCCCTGTCCCAGTCAGAGAATGGAGTGAGAGAAACCCTTCTTCAGCCTTGCATCACCTTAGGGTCAGGTGACACTTCCTACAATGTGTTTGTTAAAAAGAACTGATAGAGAAGGTAGGTGTGGTAGCCTGTGTCTATGATACAGAACTGTACAGGCTGAGGCAGGAGGATTGCCATGGTTTAAAGGCAGCCTATTCTACAGAGCAAGACTCTGTCTCAGAAGAGGAGGTTGGAGGGGAAGAAAGAGGAGGAAGAGGAAGAGGAAGAGGAGGAGGAGGAGGAGGAGGAGGAAGAGGAGGAGAAGTTGTTTTGGATTATTGTGTGATATCTATAGACTCTATGACTCTAATTCTTAACATCTTTATAAAGATTATTCCAGGGCTCTACATTTCTAATTGTTTCCCCGCATTCATCATGGTAATCCACACACAAACTAGGGGAACACACTGCAGAAAGTCATCCTGTTAACGTTATACTTGGGGAGCTCTGCTGAGACTTCTCAGGGAAGACATGAGAAAAACATCTACTCACCCCAGATGAGGCCCCTAGAAGAAACAAAGAAACAATCCCACACATGTCTAACTTGGTGACCTAACATGGGGTCGCCTGCAGACATGTAAGTGAGGGGTTTCTTACAGGAACATAGACGACTCAAAAGCAGCAGCATTACAGAAGAGCCACGGCACAGATGATGATTTAGGAAATCCCCAGCAGTTCCCTGCAGGACTTGAAGGTGGCTCCACCAGAGTCCCCTCTCCCACCAACTGTCTACCATATATATAACCTGAGGGAGTGGCCTTGACAATCTTGCAGCTTCATGAACTTTGTGAGTCTTGTAACTTTCATGAGCTTCCTAAGCTTCATCATTCCATTAGTTTCCTGAGTCTTCAGAGCCTCACTCCTGCCACCAAGGAGTTCAGTTTGGAATGAACTGCAACAAACAGTACTGGTCCACATGTCAACCATTATCTGTCTTGCCTGATAAAAAGGATTATTGGCCTTGTCCTCTAAAAATCTAATGTTCTTGCCAAACTAGAAAGACATTTGGAAATCAATAGCTCACAAAACATGCTGATAGCTTCAAATGAGCTTTGTCAGGGGAGTGCCATTAGTAGAAGTTCCTGGATGACACACGGCCTTTCTCCTCAGCCATGCACAGTGCATTAAGACAACCTTGTGTGCCTATTTGTGCATTTGTTTATTAATAGCTATGCTCACCCATTTTAAAAATAATTACACACATGTGAGCAGCTAAGAATATCATTAGTGCCCATGTTACAGGGTCCTCACAGTAGATGGTATACTGTATCAGTTAATGGTAGCTTTGACCTAACTGAGCAGTGCAGGTTGATTTCCCATGAGGTCACAAGTATAATCTCTCACAGTCTGTGGTCATAAAGCACAGAACTGCTCTCTTTGTGTGCCTATACGTAGAAAACAAAGAGGTTTTTCTAAAAATGCTTGCTTATATAACTGAATGATTTGTAAGTTTTCTAAAGTTGAATTATTATAACTGACAAGTCAAAAGTGAACCATTACAGGAACGTATTACACTACTGAGAAATTCAATTTAGAGCAGAGCACACTGCACACTAAAAATGGGTCCCTTATCCTGTATGTAAAGTATGCCTTCATGACTGAAAATATCAAATTATTCTGTAGGGCTGGAGAGCGGGGGGACGATATACAGGACCAAGAAGGAATTTTGGAGGTCATGGAAATGCTATATGTTTTTATTATGGTTGATGTTTATTTGGGTTGATATATTTGTCAAAAGCATTCAAACGTGAAACGGAATTTATTTCATTTTATCTGACTTACACCTCAGTACAGGAGTTTTTAAAAATCGATATTGAAGCAAAGCAAAGCTCTGATTTTGTTTTCAAGCCCTATCAAGCTGCTCTTTTACATATTGACATTCATAACAGCTAAGATCTACATGGCTGTGGTGACTCTTCTCTCCTGGATTCCTTCCGGATTAAAAATGATATATGTAAATCGTCCTAAGTGAGAGATAATGGAATTCCTTTCTGCGCGAAGATATATTGTGAATGCTTCACTTTGTAAAATGACTGGGCTTCTCGTGTATATTAATATGCACATCAAATTTCATATCTGTAACAGTTTACCATCCGGTGCCAAGGCCTATCGAAAAGAAATGCAAATAGATGATAAACTTGTATATTCGCAACCCATTTATGCTTTGTATTACAATTAGGTGGAGAACCTGTCACATCAAAATGAATGAACTTAGAAACATAGAAACACAGAGGAACTCTGATAGTAACACTGATTGTCATCTAGATTCCTGAAGAAAGAATCCCCCATGGGTGACAATAATTACTTGGTGCTACAATTGGCAAATGTTTGTGATACAGTCCACGAAGGCCCTCTCTTGCATGGCCTTGCTTCATATTTTAAATATCTTTTACATTTTATCATTTTTCTTCTTGAGCTTTGCCCTCCCAAGATTTAAAAAAAAAAAGTGTTTTAAATAAAAGCGGGACTATTTTTCACCATCCTCAGCATCTCTCCATTGACTGCGTCCACACAGGGCTTTGCACAGTGTGCAATGTCTGGGAACAGACAAGGCACTGAGCATCTGCCGTTCTGGTCCAAGGGACAGCTGAGAGACCGCAGAGAAGGCCGATGGGGAGCAGGTTAGTCAGGGTCCAGAGCAATTGTAGAGCCTGGGTCCCTGGTGCCAGAACTCTGGATTGTCGTCCGATGTGGAGGGCAGCAGTTCTGCAACAGGAGCATTCCGCGATGTGCTTCCAGGACCGGGTTGGCTTGTTAACCAGATAGCCGGTCTGTAGTGAGTCCTGCTCAAGGTTCATCATTTCTGTTTGGTCCGGCTGTTATCGCTACCCCACCCGAGTACTACACATGCTTTCTTCAAATGCAGACATCGCTGGACTTTTTCGTCACCCTATGACTGAACCCAGAGCAGCAGAAAGCAGTCCCATAGAAGTTAGAACACGTCTAAGGCTCAGAAAATACTGTAGCAGAAGCAACAGGGAGATTTTAAGAGCCAGAAATGCTGGATGGTGGTGGCACATGCCTTTAATGCCAGCATTTAGAAGGCAGAGGCAGGCAGATCTGTGAGTTTAAGGCCAGAGGATGAGTAAATTTGCTGTAAGATTGTGTCTCCTGGGAATGTCAGGTGCTAGGCCCATAAAGTCTCACTAATACGACTGTCTAACCACGAGCTGAACAGGGCCGACAACTACATGTCACAGTGGACCATGGAAAGTCCAGGAGGCCTCATTCCTCTACAGAAAACTACAGCAACTAAAGGATGGTGAGAGTCGGAGAGATGGTCTTCCCAGGCAAGAACACGCCTCAAAAACAAACTAAAAATAAAATTATACAGGCTGACTAGGTTATATTTAGGTATATGTTATATAGGTGTATGTGTATGTGTGTGTATGTAAATGCACATGTATATGCACATATCTGCAGGTAACAACAATTAGTTATAAAGGAGCACATGGATTTGAAAGAGAAAGGAGGGTAGAGTGAGGGTGTAGATGGGGCTCGAGAGATGGCTCAGTCAGTAAGAGTACTGACTGCTCTCCTGAAGGTCCTGAGTTCAAATCCAGCAACCCCATGGTGACTCACAACCATCTGACACCCTCTTCTGGTGTACCTGAAGACAGCTACAGTGTACTCACATATAATAAAATAGATAAATCTTTTTTTAAAAAATGAGGGCATAGGGACTGGAGAGGTGGATCAGCGGTTAAGAGCACTGACTGCTCTTGTGAAGGTCCTGAGTTCAAATCCCAGCAACCACATGGTGGCTGACAACCATCCTTAATGAGATTCTGATGCCCTCTTCTGGTGTGTCTGAAGACAGCTAAAGTGTACTTACATATAATAAATAAATAAATCTTTTTTAAAAAATGAGGGCATAGATGAAGGAAAGTAAGAGGACGTGGTATGATTACATTAGAATCTTTAAAATGAAAGAAAGAAGCCGGGCAGCGGTGGCACAGGCTTTTAATCCCAGCACTCGGGAGGCAGAAGCAGGTGGATCTCTGTGAGTTGAGGCCAGCTCGTTCGGGGACATCCAGAGTCACACACAGAGATACTCTGTCTCATTGAAAAACAAAACAAGATAACAATAACAATAACAATAACAACAACAAAGATAAAAAATAAAAATAAAGACCCACTGTACTTATAAAGTTGGCATTTGGGGTACAATTGGCCAATAAAGTTTTTTCATGTCTCTCAAGTGCAGACAGCTCTAGTGCCACAGAGATACTGAAATGAACAAGGTGTGTTTGTGGCCTTGAGAGACCTTCTCAGCGAGTAATACCTTCAAATATGGAGGGACAAGAACTGTAGCACCTCAAACGATTGTCGCACACAACTGCTCTAACTGCATTAGAGCAAAATGGTGTTAAGTCCGCCCCGCCCCCAGCCAAACAGCGGCCGGAACTCTAACACAGCCCAGGACCAGTCACGCAGGGGCTGATGCCTGGGTGCATTTTCTCGGGACTTCCGGCTTGCAGCCAGAAATCCGAAGTGTTCTGCTCTGCCCGCTACTTCTCTCTCCTTCAGGAAGGTCTCCCCACTGGCTCCCACCCTGGGGACTTCATTTCATGGTTGCATTCCCATCCAGATAAACGCTAATTGTTCGCTAATATCATCGTTCCGATCTCCTTCCCCCACGTTCCGACAGCACTGCGCTAGGGAACAAGTGGAGCATCAGAGGCTTAGCGTACAGACAGAAGATACAGAGTGCCTTTTGCTGAACGCGGTTTCCCATTCGGCCTCTAAAAGCAGAACGTGGCAGGTTGGTCTGAACGCATTAAATTTTCATTTGGCTCTTGGTTTGGCCTTTTTATCATCAGCTGGGATAATAAGTGTGTGAATGCGCATATATATGTGCCTGCACTCGCACGAATGCACACGCACGCGCGCGCGCACACACACTGGACATGCTTTTATCATTTATTCTTGCATTCATTCATCTAGTCAGCCTTTGCTGAAGCACACCCTCTCTATCACTGCACTGATTGCCCAGAAACTTCATTTTCTCCCTTAGGAACAGCTAATGTGGAGTTAATCATTGTCCAATATTCCTCTAGAAAATCTTCCCCAAACTAGTCTTACTACTGAAAACAAGAATATTAAGATAGTAATTTAGCCGTGATTCTCGGTGCTGACGTGATTAAGACTTTATTGCCTTGCCTGTGCCTGCTGCTCTTCAAGGTTTAATAAGCATCTGCTACATGCTCGACACTGTCTCTGGGGCAGGTTAATGTCAAAGTGTGAGATATTCAACACATACAGTAGCACTTCCCCGACAAGGCTTGCACGTGAGACCTATTATAAATAGTCCAATCTACCTTTCAGCCACATTTTTATGTTGTTATTCATTTTTTGGATTATATTCTAGTTATATTAAACTATTTCCCAAATAAGGTTAGACTTAGGCCTTAGATCTTATAGTCTACTGTTCCCATGTGTGGAAATTTTGAAATATTGATATCTAAAAATTCCCATGTACTCCAGGAAAAAATGTAAAACATTCCTAGACAGAATGATGTGTGGATTTGCGTGCACGCACGTGAACCGATAAGGGCGATTAGAGATACTTACAGAAGCAATTGTAGATCCAGGGATCCTCCCTGTATGTACACCACTCTCCTCATGGTGGCACACGCCTGTAATCCCAGCACTCTGGGAGGTAGAGGCAGGCGGATTTCTGAGTTCGAGGCCAGCCTGATCTACAGAGTGAGTTCCAGGACAGCAAGGGCTACACAGAGAAACCCTGTCTTGAAGCCCACCCACCCACCCACCCACCCAAAAAAAAGAAAAGAATTCTTAATAAGCTCGGGAGGGTCAGCGATATTTTGTGAATGTTCTTCGTTCACTGAGAGGGTCAGATCATGATTCCCATTTTCATTGATTTTTAAGCCTACCTCTGCTGGCAACATTACTTCCACTCTCATAATATGACCTATGCAATTAAATTAAAGGCGGCAAGAAGTCAGGTTAGCGTTTTACACTGTTCAAGGGATTAAAGTTAATTGACTCAGTTATTCAAGTCAGCTTGACAATACTTCCACTTGGAGACTTTTCTTCCTCCTGAGTATCTCAAGGTAGTTTATAAATCTTCAGTCTATAAACCTTACTCTCCACTTTAAATAGTAAAACACAGAGACACAATTAGTTTTAATGAAATTTTCCAATGAAAAAAGGATAGCTCTTCGCTCTGAGTTGAGTGTGTCAGAATGCAATTCCCGGAGCATTTCAAGTCAGTATTAAATGAAACATTGCAAATAGTGGGAACTCGTCCTTTCTCAGGTTCTGCGGGCGCCATCTCCTCTCCTCCCCCTCCAACAGCCTCTGTTAAAGGAAGATGAAAAGGAAGTACTTGCAAAAGAAAATTCTAAACCAACTAACTACATTTGCGAAGCCCTGGGTGCAAACGCAGAACCAACCTATTAGCTGTGTGACCCATCAAGCTGCCCAACCTTCACAGTTCTTATAGCAGTGGTCCCCATGTGAGACTGAAGGCTCCTGAAACTGAGTGGCATCGTGTCTTTGGCCCAGTGAGCACCCAGTGTAGACTCTGCATCATCATATGGACCACCTGTAGTTGTTAGTGGTTTGCTCAACACAAGACAATGTTTTCTAAGCTGGTTATCTTTGAGTAAATGGATCACCATCTGTAATGAAACTGAGTCTCATCTAGTTAGCAGAAGTAACTGGTTGTCTAATATCTAATAACAAATTAATAGTCTTTCTAAGAAAGACAGCATGCCTTGAGTGCCAGTGGAGACCACAATGCTTCCATGGTCTCATATTGGGAACTGAAAAGAGGGTCATCTGAATCTCAAATCAGCTAGCCCCCAATGCATATATGAACTTCTATAAGCACATGAGCTAATTCCAATAGGAAGATAGACAGACAGACAGACGGACAGACAATAGATAGATGGATAGATAGATGATACATACATACATACATACATACATACATACATGACAGATAGGTAAATGATAGACAAGCATAGGTAATAAGTAGATAGGTAGATGATAGAAGATAGATAATAGGTAGTTATACAGATAATAGATAGATCATATTGGTGTGATTCTCTTGAAACCTCTGAAACAGAACCAGATACAAGCATGAAAACCTAAATTATTAAAACTAAAATTTGACGATATAAACTCAGGTATCAATACACTTGGACATCAGACCCTTGAAGAATGCATCAACCTGGAGGCATTAGGCATGTAATACATAGCCAGTAAATCCTTAAAGAGTCTCTCCATCAATATATTTTAGCACAGCCATGCAAATATTGTGACATTTTTAAAGGAACATGTGAACTGAGATCCACAAGACACAGCCTCACAAACGTAATGTTAAAAAGGGGCTAAAGGAAGGAGCCATCCAGTTACCAGCTCGGCCAGATGGCTGAGAGAGTGTGTGAGCTTCCCCAAATGTCAGCCTAGGGAACAGAGTGTCCCAAGGGGACTGAAAGCTAGGGAGGAGATGAATCACATCTGCTGTCGTCATGGATACCGTTCATCTTCTCCACATGAACTTGAAAACCGAAAGCACTCTAGGATAGAGTGGCTAGCTACTTAATTGAGGCCTCATCTGCTACCAAAGACTTAGGCCAATAGAGCACCCTTAATGTTTAATAAGCACAGAGAGAGGACTTGGCCTCTCACAAAACGGGCCAGATGTGCATAGTTTCTTTCTCCTGTTTGCATGTTCTCTCTGCTAAGGGCCAATGGAGAAATTTTAAAACATCTACAATGCATCCCGGCATAAGATATTCTGACTTAGAAGCTTGAGGAGGGTGTTTGAAAGATCCCGTGTGTAGAGCTAATATTACACGGAGGAGCAGGAGCTGTGGTGAAGGTTCCCATAGAAAGTCTGTTGAATTCTCAGAAACACAGTTCAATGCCCAGCTCCCCCTCCCTTCACACGGTGCACAATCCTCATCTATTCAACTGAAATGTTCAGACTTTTCTGCTATATTCTGTCTTCTGCAATGATTCTGTCTTCCTGCCTAGGGTCTTCGCTGTTTTGTCATTACTCCAGTGCTCCTAATCTCCTTACTCAGGGAGCCTAAAGAGGTAAGACCATAGGCAACAGGGGATCACAGGCTGCGCATTGGTGAGAAACTGGGTAGAGAAGGAGCTGGAGGCTCACAGTTAAAAGTAACATTTCTATTAATTCCCAAATCTAGAACGAACACAGAAAAGAAAAGAAAAAAATGACTAATTCAATTAGAGAAAAAAATGAATTTTGTGGTTTGGGGATTTTTGTTGTTGTTTTTGGTTTCTTTTCATTTGTCTGTCTGTTTGTTTTATTTTATTTTTTTCAAGTCAGGGATTCTCTGTGTAGCCTTGACTGTCCTGGAACTCACTTTTTAGATGAGGCTGGTCTCAAACTCACAGAGAGTGCTTCTGCCTCTGCCTCCAAGAGCTGAGATTAAAGGTGTGTGCTGCCACCACCCTGACAAATTCTGTGCATTTTAAAGTAGCAACATGTCTAAAAATAAGTGAGTTTAAGAGTATATATTATTAATGTCTCTAAAACATCTATTTTTGTACAAGTCACTGAATTTTCAATTCTGTCAAATGGTTTTTCTCAACTGCATCTTTTGTTTCTGGAAAGTAAAACTAAAAACTCAGGACTGCCAGTCTCCTTTCTTACCAAACTAGTGAAGTGCAAGCCATGCCTCTACTGCACGAAGTGGAGGAAATGAAGCATTAGAAGCAGAGAAATTCATTTTCTAGATCAAGCTTGGGAAAAGTTTGGCAAAATGAACATTTTACTGGGTATTGTAGTATCTTATTTTACCAACCAAATCTGGAGTTCTTAGGCAGCATGTGTTAGTTACTATGTTTAGAATATCAAATGGCTCCAGGTCCCACATAGTAAAGACCGTGCCTCCAGATTGTCACTATCAGAGGCTAGAAAGATTGGGAAGTGAGGTCTTCCCGTTACTGGGGGGTTTGGTGTTAGAATCCTGTTTCCCTTTTCTTCCTCTCCACACACAACCTAGGTTACTGGGCTTCTCTGGCTGTGATCTCTCTTCACCCATGCTCTAAACCCAGGAGGGTTGTCTGATCCTGAACTGGAACCTCCAAAATCCAGAGCCATACTAAGCCTCCTCTGTCCCTGGCACTTTGCGAAGTCGATGGGGAACTGAATAGCCCCTGGTCAAAGCGAGAGACACGTCTCCCCACTCACAGGTGCTGTGATTACACACACAGACACGGAGGCAGACCCCCACTGTCACTGTCAAATACAGAGCTAACTTGGTTCAGAGCGTTTCTGATCCCAATTCTCTCAGGAACCTGGGGTGTGTCCTTATAGTTTCTCCCCTCGATTTTCAAAACTCTGAGGGTGATAGCAGACTGAATTAGCCACTTCTGGTGATAAAGAGAAAGGATTGTTCTGGTTAATTTTGAGAGTACATATATTTTTAAAGGCAGAAATATTTCAACTGTCTGTTAATTGAAGCCATGGACTGTAGCCACAATACTTAAGTATCACCTCCTTCCCCAATCTTCTTACATGAATATTATTATGTGTATTATGTATATAATATGGTAATATTACATACTATATTCTTACATTTGTCCTATCCCTCCCACATTATTGACAATCTATTTCTATTTGATAAACCAAAGCAAAATCCAGATGCTTAAAGTGTGCCAACAGGGGGGCTGGAGAGATGACTCAGCATGTTCTTGCAGAGGACCCAGGTTCAGCTCCCAGCCCCCGCATCAGACAGCTCACAACCAGCTGCAACTCCAGGACGATGGGATCTAACACCCTCTTCTGGCCTCCACAGACCCCTGCATGCTTGTGGTACACATATATGCAGTTAGGCACACGCACATGTACACAAAAAACAATAAGACCAAAATAAGTTTTTAAAATGCTAACAGGATTCTGGAATTATTCTTTAATGTGACTTTAAAGTACAGGCAATGATAATAAGTTCAAGAGGTGGTGTGGGGCACAACAAAGTTTAGAGTTCTATTCATGAAAGGATAAACTCAATGATTAAAAGTCAACTCATAAGGTGGGAGAAAGGTCTCACAGTCACAGCTGTGAGCCTGAGCACGGTGTAAAGAAATGGCAAGTAACCGGAGCATCCCCATCGTGACTCGCCTAGAAAGGTAATAAACATGACCACCACAGCACATTAATAACAAACACGACCACCACAGCACATTAATAATAAACACGACCACCACAGCACATTAATAATAAACACGACCACCACAGCACATTAATAACAAACACGACCCCCACAGCACATTGTTTCTCCTTTGCTCGGGTGGCTACTGTAAAACTAGCAAGCATTAGTAAGGACTGGAGAAATTAAAACTTTTCTATTCTGCTGGACAGAATACATGTTGATGTAGGTAAAGTGGATGTGTGTGTGTGTGTGTGTGTGTGTGTGTGTGTCAGAGAGAAAGGAATGTATGTGTGAAAAAGAGGAGTGTATGTGTGAAAAAGAGAGGAGTGTGTGTGTCAAATAAAGAGAAGTGTGTGTGCATGTGTGCCCATGAACACACACAATGTGTGCAGTTCAATCTTTAAAAGTAATATGATTCTGCTGCATACTACCCCATAAACGATAAAATTTTATGTAAGTGAAATAAGCTAATTATTAAAAAAAAAAAAAAGTACTGTGTTACACACATGGATGCCTAGACAAACCAAACTCACGGAGGTAGAAAACTGGAGTGCTGTGCGCGATGGAGAGAGAGCTGCCTGACAGCTACAGAAACAGAGTTTTGTATGATGGCATGCACTGTAGAGACAAATGGTGGCCACGGTTGCGTGGCAACGGGAATGCACATACGTGTCACTCAACTGCGTGCTGAAGTTTTAAAGCAAGGCGTGATAGTGCCCACCTGTAACCCCAGGGCTTTGTAGGAGCCCAGAAGAGAAACTGGGTTTGAGGCTAGCCTGTGCTACTAAGTGAGTCACTGACTAGTCTGGGCTGCATAGTGAGCTAGGCCGGTGTGGGGTGAGGGGGGATGTAAGTTAAAATTGTAAGGGATTTTATGTGCATTTTGCCACAATCATAAAAAGAAATGCAATGAAACCAAATCAACAACTGTCACTTATTTTGCTCATGAACACATAATTTATGCGAGGCTAGGTAACAGTCTGATTCTATACGGCATAGGTTGCGATTGAAGATCCAGCTCCAGGATGCCTCACACATGGCTAGGAAGCTGGTGCTCCTGGTGGCCAGGCCCTCAGCCCAGGCTGTCAGTCAAGAGCTTAAGTTCTCTGTATGGGTAACAGCAGGAGCCTTCTGTGTGGCATAGCATATGCCTCGTTTCTTGGAACAATATTCAAAGATCCAGGAATAGAAAACTTAGAGTTTCTTCAGATCACACCCACAGTGTTCTGTGGATAAAATAGTCAAATAATAACAAACAAGCAAGGAATCCACCCAGATTAAAGGGAGGAATATAAAGGACTGGACCTTACCTCTGAAGAAGAGAACTTGACAGAGTGAATGTGCACACCTGTAATCCCAGCACTTGGGAGGCAGAGGCAGGGGGGTGGGCCCAGTCTGATCTACATAGTGAGTTCCAGGATAGCCAGAACCACATTGTGAGACCCTGTCTTAAGAAAGGAAGAAAGGAAATAAGGAAGAAAGGAAGGGGGAAAGGGAGGGAGGGAGGAAAGAAGGAAGGAAGGAAGGAAGGAAGGAAGGAAGGAAGTCAACGGATTTGTAGACATCTTTGGTCAACCACACCAATTAGATTATTCCAGAACTTTCCTCTGGATGATAATTTGTCTTCATGACTTATTGTCTGTACCTTTCACAGAACTAAATTCCTCATGCACGGCTGCTACTGAATACATTGGAATATATTGTGCAGCCTGGAAGCCACTATTAAGAGGCTGATTCTGTCTTTTTTTTTTTTTTTTTAGTTTGTATAAATAAGAGGGAGATTGTGATTGGCTTGGATTTCTATCTCATGTTAAACCATGCAGGATATAGGTAATCAAAAATATATACATTGGCAGCCATTACGCACAGTTCTCATATGTAGCGCCAGTCCATCCTACCCAGTGCTCATAGCTAACACCAGGCTGGTGGTCCTGGATGTGCAGTGCGGGAAAGCAAGCTAAGTAAGCCATGGGAAGCAAATCAGTAAGACGCTTTCCTCCATGGCCGCTGCTTCAGTTCCTGCTTTCCAGGTTCCTGCCTTGAGCCTACCTTGGCTTTTCTCAGAGGACTAAGCTGGGATAGATACACAAAACATACCCTTTTCTCCTCAGGGGACTGTGTATATGATACAAAGCATGGGTGTATTCCTTCTCTCTCACAGATGCAGTGAGCCTGAAGATTGGATCCATGGGCATGGTTGTGGAGGAATCTCTGAATGCAGCAGGCACCATCTGTTTCCCAAACAAAGCAGAGCCCTTAGTGATGCTGGAAATATTTATATGGATGTCAAGTGCTGAGTAAGTCACCACTGTATTCAAAATAATATCGGTTGACTCTCCCTTTTCTTGTGGCGAGTTAATCTTGGTTGCCAAGTTGACATACCTGTTGGAAGACGACCTCGATTGAGAAATCGCCTCCAACAGATTGGTCTGTGAGCGTGTCTATGAGTCATTTTCTTGATTGCTAAGGTAGACGTACCCGACCCATTATGGGCGGTCCATCCCTAGACAGGTGGGCCCGGGCTGGATAAGAAAAGCAACTGAGGCAGGGAGCAAGCCAGCAGGACGGGTTCCTCTGCAGGGTCAGGGTCTTGTCCACTTGTTCTCGCTCTCTCTTCTCTTTGAGCCAGGTCTCTCACCGAGCCTGGAGCTCACCAGATTTGCTAGACCAGCCGGTCAGCGGGGCCCTGGGATCCTCCAGTCTCTGCCCTCCCAGCTCCATACCAGATCTCACAAGTTCTTAGCAAACATGTGCTGGGTGCATGTGTGATGAAGGCCGTCATTCACAGATATCACCTTTCTGCCAGGAAGCTCTTTCTCTTGGCTGTGCCGAACTCTAACGACATGTACACCCATGATTGATCCCGCCCGTCCTCCGGGGGTTGGAAGGCTACATCATCTGGAAAGCCAGAAAGACTCAAGAGCGATGAAGAGATTAACCCTTAGGGATGCAGAGGATGCCAGCTCAACTATAAATAATGCAACTCCATAGAATTCAAACACTCTTCCTTTCTGATTAGCTGTTTACCCAGATGTATAGTTTAAAAGCTGAGGTAAGAATTTGCCTCCATTTATTGATCAGCCCTGATAGCAGAGCGATGAAAAAATATATATATAGAAAATAAAAACCAATTAAAATTGACAGTTCCTCAACAACATTTTTACCTTTCTAATTTATGGATTAGACCATCAAAGGTATAATAATAGGTCAAGTAAAAGTACAAAATATTGCCTATATGCCTTACATGCTGAGCTTTAAGATACTGACCGAAAGGGTAGGCTTTCAATAAGCCCTGAAAGGAAATGTCACAGGGAGAGCCTTGCCTCTTGCCAGCACTGTCTTGCACAAGTGTTTATCACACTGACACTAAGCATTGCCCACAAGAATGAGCTTCCACATAACAACCTAATCTTCAACACAGATGACCAGATGGATAAAATTAGCCCATAGCATCTGCTGCCAACATTTGGAATTCATGGCTCTGCCAAAGCCCGGGTCATTACAGCTGAGATATTACAGTATATGAACATCTATCTTTCTGTCGTGACAAATCGCAACACCAAAACTTCATGGTTGGCAAAAATAAATAAATAATTATAAAAGCACCATGTTTTGATTAATAAACTAAAAAACCTCAGTGCTAATTCTACATCCAAGGAGAAACTAACAATCACAATGATGATTGTCTATTCTGATTATTTCTGCCTTTCTGCCCTGATAAATTTCAAAATCAAAACTTCATAGCTAGGAAAATTGGCAAGATCAAGATGTGTAAGAACAAGTTTAACTCCCGCACTGTCATCTTAATTGGAAATAAAATAGCAATTGAAACACTCTTGTTTCTATGACTATGAGGTCAAGAGAAATTATCTTTTTCCATTTTAAAATATAATTTGTTGGATCTCCTAGAAAATCACAGTAGAAGCTGGACCCCGAGGCCACTGTGATGGAAGCTGCTGGGTTTACATTTGTTGCCTAGCAACAAGAATTTCTCCAGATTACTGAAATGACCAAACTCAGAAATCCAGGGGAGCATCTAAGACAGTTTTCTAAAGGAAATCTCGGGTCCCCCAAAGGTTGGGGACACTACTACTGTTCTCCACTTTGGTCCAAGCATCAGCATCGTCTCATTCATCAACCTGTCAACAAATATTTGTGTATCTACGGAGTCCCAAACGCACCAGCAATGTTCTCAGGAAGCTTATGTTCCAGGCAGGAGATACAGATAATAAACAAATAAGTGTATTTAGTGTTGTATCCTGAGTCTGTGTGTAGATACACGGTTGAGGAGAGAAAAAGCAAACAACAGAAGCAGATGTGAAAGCGTGTGCTGAGATAGGTTGGCTTGAACCAGGTTCCTGGAGAAAAGGACATTTAAAATATTTAAGATAATAAAGAATGTAACTGTTGCGGCAAATCTCCAACCCAAATATGCCCCAGCAATGAAAACATAATTCAGTTAATATGAATACAAGCTGTGCGCCTAGATCAGGTAGCTCTACCACAACACTACCATCTTCCCCATCTATGAGAGCCCTTACAACTTTGGGTTTCTCCAGGCCACACACCTGGCTCTAGCCTTAATTTTACAAATTATGGTGGGAAGAAGGTTTACAGGGAATCACCTGAGTGCAGACTCATTCCTTGTTCAAAGCCCCTCCCAGGAGAATGGAATTAGCATCAAATTACAAAGAGCCCCAGGGCTATTTGCAGCCCACACCTCACTCCTAGCTGTGTGGTAGCTGTCTTCTTGAGTTCTAGACAGAGGCAGGAACATGCCTGGAGAGTTCTAGAAATAGAGGCCACTGTGGCCAGAGCAGTGGGAGGTAGAGATGTTCAAAGAACCAGATTGCAGGGCTGGAGGGGTAGTTGAATGGTTCAGTTCTTCCGGCTGTCCCAGAGTTCCAGAGCTTGGGTCCCAGCACCCATGTCGTGAGGCTTCCAACTGCCTGTAACTCCACCTCCAGGATTTGACAGCTTCCTCTGGCCCTCCCAGGCACCTGTGCATATGCACACACCTTCACACACACAAAAAGGCACATTTAAACAAGGGAAGCAGTTTATGGGAGCTCTTGGAGTCTAATATTAAATGTCGGTTTGCAGATAGAGGGTTTAGAGGAAGGCTAAAGGCGCCTGTTAAAGAAGCCCTGTTCTTCCTTGGGAGGGGCTGCATTAGAATCTCTATTGTATTCGGGGGCTGAGAGAAGTCTGTGCAAACACATGAGCAGGTCCAGAAGGGTAACCTGGGTGGCCATTGGTCAGCTGTACTCCCTGCAGGAGGAAGCCTGGGGACTCCATTTTCACGAGCACAAATAAAGACGAGCACAAATAAAGGCAGAAAGAAGGGAGGAGTCAGACAGCCACGAATCTGGTGTGCAGCGCTCCGAGGTTTGGCATGTGTTCCAGTGACCTTTGAGTGTAAGAGCTTGAGGGGGGGAAGAAAGAGAAGCAGAGAGAGGAGTAACTGGACAGACTGGAAAATCAGAGCCGACAAGACAGCAGAGCTTTGACTCCCGGATTCCTGTCTTGGGAAATACACTGTATGTGTAGCGTGAAGTTAATATTTTTTTTTGGGGGGGGGGAGGGGAGGATGAACTGACACTCACTTCTTACTACCCGGGGAACTAATGCATTCTCCTGTCAGTCAGGCTTAAAACGCTGCCTTGTTTCTAACTGGATCCGGCATTATTAAATACTTACATAAATAATGCACCACCTCTGCCTTGCAGGAGCGTGTCCCCTCAGCCCTGAGGAAAGAGCTCTCAGGCTTAGTACTGGAGTTATGCTAATAGGAAAAATCTAAATTCTCCATGCTGAGGAGAGATCAGCTTTTGGAAGAAAGCTGGGAGAGACATTCCTGTGCCGAGGCAAGTACGGGAAGGAAAGGGTCGATGTGGGTAGAGCTCCTGCGGGAAAGGAAGCCAGCGACTGACTGACTGACTGTGGTGCAGCTGAGGAGAGCAGATCCACCGGTGGCCCTCTTCAAACAGAAAGCCCTCGGGAAGCAACGGAAGCCTGGTTTGCCCAATCTGCAGCAGGAGAGCTGACGAGAAGCCCAAAATGCCCTGGGACCAGGACTTGGGGTCACGGGTCACAGAAAAGGCAGTGGGACTCCTTGGCTCTAGATTAGGGCCTAAGAAAGGAAACAGAGTGGACCCTCTGGGAAGAAAGAGACCCCAGTGGAGAAAGAGCAGAGTCAGGGCTCGCCCCTCACAGCTCCCTGTCTGTGCATTCTACCAACTACAGGGCTGAAAATATTTGTTTTCCTGCCTGCCTGCCTGCCTGGCTGCCTGCCTGCCTGCTTGCTTGTCTGTTTTTTGCTGTGACAAATGGCTCTATTCGGGAAAGTCTAACAGAAAGCATGAAATTTGCTTAGAGATCTTAAGAGAGAATCTTGAAGACAGATTTCCCTGTGCAGTAACTGAGTCTGACATACAACCAGAGAGCACTTTTCAGGAACTGGGGGAGGCAGGCTGTGTTTATTTTAAAAGTGCCACCTAGAAATAGCCACTCAGCAAGAGGGCAGGTCTTCTAATGGGAGCTCTAGTTAAAAGTCACGGGGACAAAGGTTCCGAATGAAGACGTGGACGCACCGTTTCAAAGCGTCGCGTCTCGCTTGAGCAACTCCAGCCAGGGCGAGCCTGCCCATGCGCAGGCACCATGGTCAGTCCTCAGGAGAACATTAACGGTGATCGGTGGTGACTCCTGCAGGCCACACTGAGCTCCAGGATCCCGAGGAAGCCACGAGGAACGCAATGGCTGCTGGGTAGCAGTGGTTCCCTCGCGTTAGCCAGAGTGACCGAGACACAGTAAAGAATGAGGTCATAGCTAAGTTCTCTTTGTATATTAACCAGGGACTTTCTAGGGGCGACTTTTGAGTGGTATTTTAGAACTGAATATATATTGCTGGGGACATAACTCAGTGGTAGAGCACTCAAGGGCATATTCCAAACATGGAGTTTGGTTCCCAGCCCTGCAAGAATTCTCATCACAGTAAAAAGAATGGAGTATGTCAGTAGTCGGCTCACGGGTGGGATGTGGGCCCAACTCTTCCTTCCCGGACATGATAAAGATGAGAAGCAGAGAGCCCAATTCATCACACAGACTCCAACCACTTAAAGGCGTTATTAAATTTGCTTCAGTGGCAGGTATATGCTGTATAAATTATAGCACCCACTGTCCCCCCAGATTCATGCTGTGAAAATCCGGGGCAGCTCTGCTAACATCATCTGCTCCAGATCACACATTCTATACTTAGCAAATGGCTACTCTGTTCTTATAATTAAGGATTCATAACAACACCTCGGAAGTCACAGAAAGGTGCAGTGCACAAGTTTACATAATATATTTATATAACAGAAAAGCTAAATGTAGAGATAGATAGATAGATGATAGGTAGGTAGGTAGATAGGTAAGTACATAGATAGATAGATAGATAGATACATACATACATACATACATACAAGCAAACATACATACATAAACAGATAGATAGATACATACATACATACATACAAACAAACATACATACATAAACAGATAGATAGATAGATAGACTGATAGATACATAGATACATACATACATACATACAAACAAACATACATACATTGATAGGTAGATGATAGCTAAGTACATAGACTGATAAATGGATGGGTAAATATATAGATAGATGATAAATAGATAATAGATAGATAGATAGATAGATAGATGAATACATACATACATAGACCACAGAAGATATCAGAAAAGACGTTAGATAATTATCATACCAAGATCTATTAATCAAACCTAACACATATATTAATTTCACAATATAGGAATTCATTAAAGAAGTTATTATAAATTTGTCAAGATAATAGCATAGCAAGTCATCTAAATTCAAGTAAAAAAGACATTTTTGGCTGAAGACTTGATAGTTTGCCAACATTCTTATGCAGTCAAAGCCTGTGGTGCTGATCAAAGTTTAGAGGCCAACGGTCTAAAACAGTCTACTTGGCATGCGCGCTGAGGCTGCAAGGGCCAGAGGCTGCGGCTGTCTGAGGTTTCCTCTAAAACGTAATTATCACCATTCTGGCTGACACCTGACTCAAAGGCCATCGTGTCTCCTCCCTGCCTCCTCATCCCCAAGTCTCACAGTGAAGAAACCAAATTGGATTAAGATTTAGAGATATTCAGTATAATGATGCTTTCCATTAGGCCATGAAACAAGGACCCTCTGGTCTTCTTTGTGGCAATGTCTCAGCTGCTATGACCTAGGCTCTGTGTGAGCTTCTCATGAGAGTGATTCCCAGGACCAGGGACAGGCTGATATTCCAATCAAAGTTCAATCGCTCACCTTCATAATAAATAAATTAATTCATTGATCATGTTCATTATAGCCAGCTCAGAGGGAAGAGGTGAATAGAACGGAGAGAGTAAGACCCAACTCCTCACCTGCCAGCCAGCCAGCGAGCCACACGGCCCTTATGTGAATCCAGTAATTCAAATCTAAAATAGTTACGAGGTGCCAAACATTTCTACTATAACTTCGAGTACTTTTCTTCTTGTACTGGCTGATTTTGTGTGTCAACTTGACACAAGTTGGAGTTATCACAGAGAAAGGAGCTTCAGGTGAGGAAATGCCTCCATGAGATCCAGCTGTGGGGCATTTTCTCAATTAGTGATCAAGGGGAACTGCCCCCTCCGCCTCTGTCTCATCAAGAAAAAGCTTGGTGATATGTAATGAGGTTACGTGTAAAGTGATGCTTAATTTGGGGACACTTGTATAGGCTCCAGTGGTTTTGCTTTGGCTTTTTTTTTTCTCAGATATACAAAAAGCTGTGATGTTTGTCAGCATATCTCTGGAGACATCAAAAATTCAAAAATGAAACCCTTAGAAGGACTATCAGAGGTACTCGGATGGTAGAGACTACTAGTTATCCAATAAAATCTCTTTCCTTCTTTCTAAACAAAGGCTGCCCAGCTAATCTGCATCACCAAGGCTGCTTGGCAGATAAGTGTGCCCTTGTAATAAACTCTCATCTAGAGTATCGTGACGTGGGAATGAGTATCAGGCCACATCTTGATGACACTGGCATGCTTCCTCTCGGTGCTGAGTCTGTAAGGTAGCTGGGCCCTCCCTGCTAACCTTCCCAACGAGAGACAGAGCAAGGAGAGAGCAGCAAACATCTGCGGCCCATGTCACTACACCCTAGAGCCTGTGCGTGCCCCCAGAGAATATTGTCTAGTGCATATGATGTTCAGAAAGCTCTCACTGACTTGTTCTCCCTCTGGTATTATAGGAAAGATTCGTTTTTCTACAACTGACTCAACAGAGAGACTCATGCTAAGTCCTTCTTTCTTTCTTTTTTTTTTGGGGGGGGTGGTTTCAAGACAGGGTTTCTCTGTGTAGTCTTGGCTGTCCTAGAACTCACTCTGTAGACCAGGCTGGCCTCGAACTCAGAAATCCGCCTGCCTCTGCCTCCCAAATGCTGGGATTAAAGGCATGTGCCCCCACACCCGGCTAAGTCATTCTTTCTTTCTTTCTTTCTTTCTTTCTTTCTTCCTTCCTTCCTTCCTTCCTTCCTTTCTTTCTTTCTTTCTTTCTTTCTTTCTTTTTAACTTTAAAAAACTGCTACGTGGGCTCAGCGGTTAAGAGCACTGGCTGCTTTCCCAGAGGTCCTGAGTTCAATTCCCAGCAACCACACGGTGGCTCACCACCATCTGCAAGAGGACCCAATGCCCTCTTCTGGTATGCAGGTGTGCATGCAGACAGAGCATACATACATGAAATAAATAATCTTTTTGTTTTTAAACTGCTATGTGATTTGAGCATCTGAGGTTTGTGATTGTTTGTGGTTCTTCGTTTATAGATTTCCAGCTTCTTTTTTTCTTTTTTTTTTCTTTTTTTTTTTTTTGGTGTCTTTTCTGTCGTGAATTTGTAAAGCTTTTCATAGAAAATGTGAGGAAAAAAGGATAAAATAAGATGAGCAAAAACATTTCTGTCTGAAACCGGGAGAGCGCACATGTGGGGCTCACTATGTGGCGCTCGCTCTCGCTCTCTCTTTTTGCATATTTAAAATTGTCTATAATAAGAAGTAAATTTGTGCCAAATGCAGTGGCATATGCTCGTAATCCCAGCACTTGGGAAATGGAAGCAGAAGAATCAAGAGTTCAAGACCCTTCAGTCCTAGAGCGGTGACAAGACCCAATATAAAGAAAAAAATGAAGAAATAATATTCTTAATCTTTATTAAATTATTTTATTTTATTACATTCCAAAAGTTGCCCCCATTCCTAGTCCCCAATACTCAAGTTCTTTGTCCCACCCCCACCTCTGAGAGGGTGCTCCCCCACCTACCCACTCCCACCTCACCCCCACCGGCATCCCTCTTCCCTGAAACATCAAGGTTCCACAGCATTAAGCGCATCCTCTCCCACTGAGGCCAGAGAAGGCAGTCTCCTGCTACGCGTGTGCCCGCAGTCACGGACCAGCCCGAGTGTGCTCCTTGGTGTTTGGCTTAGTCTCAGGGAACTCTCGGGGGTCTGGGTTAGGTGACACGGTTGCTCTTCCTATGTGGTCACCATCCCCTTCAGTTCCCTCGGTCCTTCCTCTAACTCTTCCACATTGGCCCCCAACCTCAGTCCAATAGTTGGTTGTAAGTATCTGCATGTGTCTCAGTCAGTTGCTGGTAGAGCCTCTCTGAGGACAGCCATGCCAGGCTCCTGTCTGCACACACAACATGGCCTCAATAATAGTGTCAGGATTTGATGCACACGCATGGGATGGATCTCAAGTTGGACCAATCACTAGGTAGCCTTTCCTTCAGTCTCTGCTCCATTTTTATCCCTGCATTTCCTTTAGACAGGAACAATTCTGGGTTAAATGTTTTGAAGATGGGTAGGTGACCCCCTGCCTCAACTGTAGGGGCCATCTCTATCTACTGGAGGTGGTCTCTACAGGTTCCATCTCCCCACTGTTGGGCATTTTGGCTAATGTCATCTACATTGAGTCCTGGGAGCCTCTCACATCCCAGGTCTCTGGGACTTTCTAGAGGTTTCCCCTTGCTCCCTAACCCACACTGCTGCATGTTTCAATTTATTCTCCTGACCCCCTGGGCATCCCTCCTGTCTCTCGCCATACCTGATCCTCCCCCTCCCTTTCCCCTCTCCCCTCCCCTCTCCCAGCCAGCTTTCTCCCTCCTCTGCCCCCCATGATTATTTTGTTCCCCTTCTCAGTGGGTTTCAGGTATCCACACTTGGGCCTTCCTTCTTGCTAAGCTTCATGTCTGTGAGTTGTATCATGGGTATTCTGAACTTTTTGGCTAATATCCACTTATCAGTGAGTACATACCATGTATATCCTTTTGAGTCTGGGTTAGCTCACTCAGGATGATATTTTTCTAGTTCCATCCATTTGACTGCAAAATTTATGATGACCTTGTTTTTAATAGCTGAGTAGCATTCCATTGTGTAAAGGAACCACATTTTCTATATCCATCAGTTGAGGGGCATATGGGTTGTTTCCAGCTTCTGGACATTACAGATAAGGCTGCTTTGAACATGGTGGACCATGTGTCCTTGTGGTATGGTGTAACTTCTTTTAGGTATATGTCCAGGAGTAGTATAGCTGGATCTTCAGGTAGAGTTATTTGGCAGTTTCTGAGGAACCGCTAAAATGACCATCCTACCAAAAACAATCTACAGATTCAATGCAATCCCCATCAAAATCTGAACACAATTTTTCATAGACATGGAAAGAGTAATTCTCAATTTCACATGTTTGGAAAAAACAAAAAACCCTGGATAGTGAAAACAACTCTCAAGAATAAAAGAACTTCCGGGGAATCACCATCCCTGACCTCAAGCTGTACTAAAGAGCAATAGGGATAAAAACTGCATGGTATTGGTACACAGATAGACAGATCAATCAGTGGAATAGAACTGAAGACCCAGAAAGAAAGCCACACAGCTATGGTCACTTGATCTTTGGCAAAGAAGCCCAAGCCATACAGGAAAAAAGAAAGCATCTTCAATGAATGGTGCTGATCTAACTGGCATTCTGCATGTAGAAGAATAAAAATAGATCCATATTAATCACCCCGCACAAAGCTCAAGTCCAAGTACACCGAGGACCTCAACATAAAACCAGATACATGGAATCTAACAGAAGAGAAAGTGGGAAAGAGCTTCAAACACATTGGCACAGGGGAAAATGTCCTGAACAGAACACCAATGGCTCAGGCTCTAAGATCTACAATTGACAAATGGGACCTCATGAAACTGAAAAACTTCTGTAAGGCAAAGGACCCTGTCAATAGGACAATTCGACAACCCAAAGATTGGGAAAAGATCTTTACCAACATTACATCCAACAGAGGGCTAATATCCAGACTATATAAAGAACTCAAGAAGTTAGACTCTAGCGAACGAAATAACTCAATTTAAAAATGGGGTACAGAGCAAAACAGAGAATTCTCAACTGTGGACTCTCAATTGGCTGAAAAGCACTTAAAGAAATGTTCAACATCCTTAGTCATCAGGGAAATGCAAATCAAAACAACCCAGAGATTCCACCTCACACCAGTCAGAATGGCTAAGATTAAAAACTCAGGGGACAGCAGATGCTAAGGAGGATGTGGAGAAAGAGGAACATTCCTCCATTGCTGGTGGGATTGCAAACTGGTACAACCACTCTGGAAATCAACCTGACAGTTCCCCAGAAAACTGGAAAGTAATAAAAATTTTAAATACATTCTTTCTCAGAATTTATTGAAAAGACCTAAAAGCAATAACCAAACTTAACGTCATATTATATTTGTGTATTTGTTTAATACAGAGTCTTGTTCTGAAGGTCCAGGCTAGCCTTTAATCTGCTGTGTTGCCCAGGCTGGTCTTTGTAACTTAATTTGTTCCTATAAGTCTCATCCCTTCACACTGCCTCATTGAATTTTGGGGTAGGGGGACACGGACATTTAAACCATGACTTAATACCAGTCATTGTAAGAAAGTTATTAGAGGAAAACTGTAGATGATAAATGCAAAAGCCATGATATAACAAACAAGAAATATCAAGAAAAGGCTGAAGGAGAAACTTTATTTCGAGGAGGGCCAGGGGTTGTGGCACTTGGGAGGCAGTCAGGCGAATTGCTGAATTCCAGGCCAGCCTGATCTACAGAGCTAGTTCCAAAGCAGCCAAGGTTACACAAAGAAACTCAGTCTCAAAACAAAAAAAAAAAAAAAAAAAAACACAAAAACAAAAACAAAAACAAAAACAAAAAAATCAATAACAAAACTGAAGCAAAAAAAGAGGCAGAGGCAGGCCAATGTGTCATCAGTAGATGACTAAATCTGACCAAGTAGTCTCAAGTACTCAGGAGTCAGAGGACCTCTGTGAGTTCAAGGCCAGCCTCACCCCTACATAGTTCCAGACCAGCCAGAGCTATATAGTAGTTGAGAGATTTTAAAACCCAGTCAAAAGAAGAAGAAGGAGGAGGAGGAGGAGGGGGAGGAGGAGGAGGAGGAGGAGGAGGAGGAGGAGGAGGAGGAGGAGGAGGAGAAAATTGTTAATCCATGCTGTGGCTGTGAGCCCTTGGGAACACGTGGGTTGGGAAACATCACACTGGTATTTTATCAGGCAAAAAGTGCAAATGCAGTCTAAAGAAAGCTTTCAGTGACGAAGAAATCCAGCGGGAACGAGTAAGACAAAACTCCGTGAAAGCACCTGGATAGCAGCGCAGTTTCCAAACCGTGCTCAGCAAGCATGCACGGGCTTCCGATTCTGAAGATGCATGGCCCAGTTTTGTTTTTTTTTAATAACAATGCTAAATTTAAAAAGAAGGGAAATGAGACTATTTAGATGAAATGAGTGCGCAGAATGTAACTGTGAATATCTTATGCATCCTATCAGTGCGCCATGTGTGAATTTTGTTTGTCTCCTAATTTAAATAAACAGCCATGGAAAGACTTTTTTTTTATAACGAGGGAAATTTCAATATAGATTATATATTAAATAATATTAAGGAAATAATTATCTTTGATATAACAACTATATTTATACTAAGAGAAATGTTTGCTTCAGAATGGTATAAAACTATTATGACCTAATATGAGAAGTTTATCTTTAATATTATATAGAGAAGGCAGGAGAGATGGCGTGGGTGGGTATAGTCCTTGCTTCGGGACCTGAGTTTGAATCCCCAGTATCCCTACAAAATCCAGGCATGGCTGCACACGGCTGTTGTTGAGGATCAAAGACAAGCAGATCCTGGGATCTCATCGGTCGTCCACTCAACTGAAATCAATGACCTTTCAAAGACTCTGTCTCTAGAATATGGAGGATGGGGAGCAGAGAGCGAGCCCGCACTTCTCTGAGCTCTGCATGCGCTGGGATGGACATACACCACATGCACACAGACCCCACGTTTCTAAAAATAGGAAGTAAGGAAAATAGGAAGTAAGGAATAAAGGGGTGTGAACATGGACTGCAAACGCTGATAATCGTGTGGAACGCACAATGGACATACGAGCATCCCCCACACAACCCTCCACTTTGGGTAATTTTAAAAAAGCCTAAGTTTGTTCTCCTTATGTGATTCCAAATTTGGTCCTTTGAGGCTTGATTAGATTCAACGTCTAGTACAGTTCAATTCTCTGTAAACATGCACAGGCTTCCAAGAGTGTACCAGAGACTTCCAAGAGTGTAGTTTAAGCCAGAAATGGCAGAATTAAGCCTCGCTTGGGAGCATCCTCCATGCCCCTAGCCCCAACTCCAGCCCCAGGGAAGGGGGTGGGTGGATGGGGGAGGGGTAGGCTTTACCACTGACCAGCAAACTGTTCTATGCAGAGGATATAGAAAGACCTGGAAATGTTGAAACGTCAGTGCTTATACCATGTAGGGGGTTGGTCTGGTGCTGCTTGTATTCAAATGCTAAATTCTGTATCCCAAGGTCTGATTGCTCCAAGAAGAGCAAATCCTCACTATACCAGCTTCTGTTGTATAAACCTTGCCCCCCCCCCCCGAGGTATTCCCGGATTGGTTACTAAAGATGCCTATAGCCTATAGCTGGTCAGGAGAAAAGTGGGCGGGGCTTCGGGTCCTCGGCTTCGGTTCTGAGGCAGGGGCGATGAGGAGAAAGAAGTCACCATGGGGTAGGTGGACCATGAGCCCTGGCCATGATGGCTGGCCTGTTGGAGTAGGAACAGCCTAGGCTGAACATAGCACACTTGGATATCTTAGGATTTTTGACAGGAAGTAGATAAACTAGCACAGAGGGTTGATATCTGCCCAGCGCCAGTGCTTTTAAGCTTATTGTATATATAAAGGCTTTTGTGTATTTTATTTGGGAACTATCTGGTCTAAGTAGGGGAAAGACTGAAAAATAATATTTACTACAATACCATGTTTCTACCTTGCCTTTCTTACTCAGATGTTGCTTGGAACAGGGACTGAAAGACTGATAAAATTCTGGACCTGGCCTGATTCCGGTACAATATTTCGCTCAGCTGTGTTTTCATTTTATAGGCTGTTTTTATGATGCAATGGCAGAATCAAGTACTGTTCTCACACCTGTGGACGTTCTTCGAATAAACACAGTACCCTAAAGTACTCACTTTTAAATTATATGCATGCCAACAAAATACACTTCAAAGACAAATAGTATCTTAGAAAACATATGCTGGATGTCATTTATTAAGTGTACGATCTCTCTCTCTCTCTCTCTCTCTCTCTCTCTCTCTCTCTCTCTCTCTGTTGTGTCAGTCCACTGAGGTTGCTATAACAAAAAATAAACAAACATAACATCTCAGATTAGGTGCCTTTTAAACAAGAGGGGTTTCTTTTGCACAGGCCAGGTCAGAATTGTGTCCGATGCCATGTTCAGTGACTGTATCCTGGTTTGTGGGTCTTCGGTGCTGTGTCCTCAGAAGACAGAAGGGATTAAAGTGCTCTGGGCCCCTTGCATAAGGACACTGATCCCAGTTGAGGCTCTCAATCCTGTGTCAATCTCCTCCCAAGGATGTGCCTGAAATTCTAAAACCCTGAGAATTTGGTTTCCTCATCAGGAGGATGCTAACACCAGCAGGCGGCAGCCAGTGAGATTGATGTGTCTGGAAAGAAACTTGTGGCTGTTTTATTCTAATATTTTTAATACAGTATTTTGATAATGTTGATTTAATCTTATATAGCTACATAGATATACCTTTTTATGAGGAGAATGTATAGCATCTTAAAATATGTGCTTTAATTCAAAGGCTACATCATTAACTAACTGTTAAAGTGATTTCAGTTCAGTCTACTCTTTAGGCAGAGAACTGTTGGAATTTGGAGTTTTTTGTTTCGTAATTTTTGATACATTTGAATACATTACAAATCTATTGTTAATTTTTAGAGATTTTAGGAAATTAGTTCAAAGCCATGGGAACTCTTTAGATTGATTTTTTTTTTTTTGAGACAGTGTTTCTCTGTGTAGCCCTGGCTGGCATCTTACTCTGTAGACCAAGCTGGCCTCGAACTCAGAGATCCATCAGCCTCTGCCTCCCAAGTGCTGAGATTAAAGTCATGTGCCATCACTACCCAGTTCAAAAGGAATATTTTTAAGTTAAGAAAACCCATTTCTAAATGTTTCAGTGCACAGAGTTTTACAAAGTGACATGTTTCGCAACTTAAATTCTCAGAAGGCAGACATTGTTGAGTTTACTGGAAAGACGTGTTTCAGGGACCAAAGTCCATAAAGACAACGGCAATAAGAATTAAGGGCAAAGAAGCATAAGGCTGTTGGGCCAGCAGTACTACCCCGCCACCAGCCACCAGCTGTCCTACCCCACCCCCACCCCACCCCCACCCGTCTGGAGTGTGTGTCTGGAGGAGAAGACCCGAGCCTTATACAGTTGCATATCCCAGGATACCTTGTTTCAATGGAAGACTGTGAACTCTTGTCAGGCTGACCTGGAAGGAGGTGCCCAGGACGCTGACCTTGGATCTGACCTGGGCATCTTGACTAGCTATGTCACGTGCATCTCATAAAGACAGAGTGTTCCCACAAATCTTGTTTTGTGAACTTTGCACATGTTAGGCAAACATCGTACCTCTAAAATGCGTCCTCAGCCCGCGGATAGTATATGTTTCAATGTTCTCTTCATGATTTGACTTCCTTGAAATCTGAGGTTAATGGAACATGCCTAGAATCCCAGCACATCTCAGCAGAAGCAGAAGAATCAGGACAGCAAGGTCATTGTTGGCTACATATAATGACTTTGGGGCCATCTGGGTCTGCATGAGATCTTGCCTCAAAGTAATGACAACAGATGCATGCTTCCATTCTTATTGTCTAAAGAAACACCACATTTCCCTTGCACAAGTAGATCAAATACACATTTAAGTTTCTATTATCTGACAAGTTGTGGGGGTCTCTGCAGCCACCCTGCTCAGCAAAGTGATGACCCAGTGGGATCCATGCTCAGTTCAACACAACTCAGTTGGAGTCATTTACCGAGGGGTTATTTAAGCACAGCACAGTTTGGTGAAAACATTCCTGGTGTTATTAACTGCATCGTGGGCAACACAGCATAACAACGTCTGAGCTCTGTAGAGCACATGTGAAAACCAAGCGCATGTAAGAGTCGGGGGAGGATCTGCAGTCTCTGCCACACGGCACAGAGCTCACTAGGCTGTTACCCACGTCTGCTCCAAGGCTTCTGGGCAGAACACAGGTCAGACATCCATTCTCCTGACGGGACAACGCTGTCCGTGTAACATCCCTGTTACCACCCAGCCACCCTACCCCACCCCCCAACCACCAGGGGAAGGGTGCTGGGAACTCCACCCAGGTTCTCTGGAAGGTTGTCCAGTGCTGTTAACCACTGAGTCATCTCTACAGCCTATGTTCTATTTTTAAATTTAACAGCTACTAGAGCTTTTACTTTAATCTTAAGGGCATTCTCATATAAAATTTCGCATATATAATATAAGCATATTTTATATATAATGATGAATTTATATGATGATATATATTATGATCATATGTTTTTTATATATACATATGTATATATATATAATTCTGTTCATATTCTATATTCTTCTTCTCCATGTAGTAAACTAGTCTAAAAATTGCAGCGGAGGAACCAATTTTAGATTGTAGACTCCCTAAATCGTCTTTCTAAACCAAATGTGCAAAGCTACTCCCACCCTGTGTTTGCCTCATGGAGCTTCAAATTCTGGTACATGGATCTATTTTTAACAAAGCTAAACTCCTCAAAATGTGCATATAGGGAATCCTGTTCAGAAAAGGCCAATGAACCAGCAAGACCTAAGCCAGCAAGTGAGGAAATGACATGTGATCCATTTCTCCTGCCCGAGTGTTAGGTTTTAATCGATAATGCTATAAAACACATGGAAACGTGTGGGGGAGGGGTGAAGTCAAGCAAAGGCTGAAAGCGTCCCTCTTGGTGAAGCAATGATGCTCTGGCAGGCAGGTCCCCTACAGGCGAGCTGTTGTGAGTTCTCACAGCCCCAGGAATATCCGCATCATTTAACGCCTTCTGTCTGTTGGTTCGCCGCTACATTAGGTGTTATTGCGGTTGTTTTAAGAACTTGCCACCTGAGTAGGGATCCCTGCCTGCAGAAGTGTCCTGATTGCCTTGATCAGTTGGGGAGGCAGCTTCTCACGTGGGCGCCAGCCCAGACGAGGAGGCTATTTCAGGAGGAGAATCATCTGGCCGCCTCCTTGCGGGGCCTTAGCTTCTGCTGCCCTGTGCATTTCTCCTGCCGCCGATGCCGGTTCCTTCACAGATATCCGAACGAGCGGTTCCAAGCTTTGATCGTTGACCCATGACTCCAGTTTTCTGGGACTCCAGTGTCACAGAGGGACTGGAGAGGCCTGGACCATGCGACCGTCATTGGCCCCAGTGAGAGTCAGCTATTGTGGGACAACTGTGACTGATGAGGCCCCGCCTCCAGGACCCAGTATGGGGGTCTCAATTGTGACTCTGCTCTTTCCCAGTATTTTAAAGATCAGTGTGTGTGTGTGTGTGTGTGTGTGTGTGTGTATCATGTGTATGTGCTCCTCGAGATTGTTTATCTAGAGTCTGACTAAACCATGTATATCACTTCAGTCATTTTGCTGACAAAGTGAAGAAAATTAGTTTTGCTTTTGTGATTAAAAAAGAAATGCTAAAGAAGATGTTCAGTAATTCTTTTAAAATATTTCTTTATTTTTCTATGAATACACTGTAGCTGTCTTCAGGCAAATCCAGAAGAAAGCATGGGATCCCATTGCAGATCCCACCATGTGGTTGCTGGGAATTGAACTCAGGACCTCTGGAAGAGCAGTCAGTGCTCTTAACCACTGAGCCATCTCTCCGGTCCCCTGCTCAGTAATTTTATTAAATTTTAGGGAAACCTTGTGAAATCCTGAGGTGACTGTGCTGACAGACACAGCTGAAGTAATGATAGCATTTGTCTTTATTTGTGTTCTAGATACTTAATGTCAAAATGGCGTTCTAATCTTTAGCCAGTGTCTTAAGAGAGACTGCTCACTTCCAGAGCAGCTACAGTGTGCATCGGTACCTTAGTCTTCTTTATTGACAGAATTAGGCCACCTCTCCTCATATTTCCATGTATCAAATAAATTATCAATTTTTTCCATTATCGATTAAAACCTTACACTCGGGCAGGAGAACTGGATCACACGTCATTTCCTCACTTGCTTGCTTAGGTCTTGCTGGTTCATTGGCCTTTTCTGAACAGGATTCCCTATATGCACATTTTGAGGAGTTTAGCTTTGTTAAAAATAGATCCCATGTACCAGAATTTGAAGCTCCACAAGGCAAACACAGGAGTGGGAGTAGTTTTGCACATTTGGTTTAGAAAGACGATTTAGGGAGTCTACAATCTAAAATTCATTACTCTGCTGTGATTTTTAGACTAGATTACTACATGGAGAAAAAGAATATAGAATATGAACAGAATTAAAAAGAAAATAGAAATTCAACATTTATATATAAGCATGTGTATGAAGATACCATTATTCATGCTCGAAAAGATTAGGCAATAGTTGAAGTTAAAAAAAAACAAAAAAAAACCCAAAACAACAACAACAACAACAACAAAAAACAGAACAGAGGCTGGAGAGATGACTCAATCCTAAGAGCAACAACTACTACTCCAGAGGACCCAGGCTCAATTCTCAGCATCCACACACAACTCCCCAATCATCTGTAACTCTGTCTCAGGGCAGCTGATGGTCTCCTCTATCCTCTGAGAGTATCTACCAGGTACACACAGGGTATACAGACATACATGTATACAGTCAAAACACTTGTGTGTGTGTGGTGTGTGTGTGTGTGTGTGTGTGTGTGTGTGTGTGTAAAATAAAAATAAATACAAATTTCTAAAAACCGGATCATTGTATTGGCTGATTTTGTCTGTCAACTTGATACAGGCTGGAGTTATCACAGAAAATGGAGCTTCAGTTGGGGAAGTGACTCCATGAGATCCAGCTGTGGATCTCACATTTTCTCAATTAGTGATCAAGTGGGGGAGGGCCCCTTGTGGGTGTTGCCATCCCTGGGCTGGTAGTCTTGGGTTCTATAAGAAAGCAAGCTGAGCAAGCCAGGGGAAGCAAGCTAGTAAGTAACATCCCTCCATGGCCTCTGCATCAGCTCCTGCTTCCTGATCTGCTTGAGTTCCAGTCCTGACTTCCTTTGGTGATGAACAGCAATGTGGAAGTGTAAGCTGAATAAACCCTTTCCTCCTCAACTTGCTTCTTGGTCATGATGTTTGTGCAGGAATAGAAACCCTGACTAAGATACTCATCATCACCATTTCTCAGTCTTTTGGCTAAAATCAAGTGTTGTATTCCTTCTTATCAGTTCAAACCCTGGAACATCACATCAAAGCACGGGCGGCAAACACCTGTATTCGAAACGCCACAGAAGCAGAGGCGAGAGGGTCAGGAGCTCAAGGTCATGCTTGGCTGCACAATGAGCCTGACTGGAGTGCTTGTCTAGCATGCAGGAAGTCCCGGGTGCCATCCTCAGCACAACATAGAGTCAGGCAGTGCAGTAGTACCTCGAATCCCAGCAATCAGGAGGTCCTGCTAGGCAGTAGATGTCAAGGTTGTCCTTGCCTACCCAGAAAGTCCAAGGAAAATTGGGGTCCCAAGACCTGTTCTCAGAAAAACAGTAACAATTTCACAAATTGTTACTGTTTCTTACATCAAGTAAATTTATTTATGAATTCCTGGATCCCACTAACAAGTCCTGTAAATCTTTAAAGATTTACTTTTATTTGTGTGTGCATTTGTGTTTTATGCATGTGTGTATATGTTCATATGTGTATGTGTATATGCGTGTGAGTGTGTGTGTGCATATGTGTACATGTGTCTACCACATGTATGTGGGAGCCAGAAGAGGGTATCAGACCTCCTAGACCTGGAATTATAAGCAGTTATGAACAGCCCAACATATGTTCTGTGAACCAAACCAGGGTCCTCTGGAAGAGCAGCAAAGAACTCTTAATTGCTGAGCCATCTCTCCAGCCTACCTATCAGCTTTTTAAACGTTTTAAAAATATGTTATATGTGGCAAAGTTGCTCAACCTGAGTCTCATCTTACTCGTCATTAATGTGGCAACTGTGATCAAGCTACTGCGGCAGATGGCTATGATCACCATCCCGAATGGAAAAGAACATTGTTAAACAATCATCAATGCTAGTTAATAGGAATAACCACTTGAGCAGGATTTGTAAGCCTGAAGGATATGCAGATCAGACACTAATGAAGAACTGAAGAAGATGGTCTGCACAATGCTATTTGAATAGAAGTCTTGGTTTCTAAGACTTTAAGGAATTGGCAGTGGCCGGGTGTGGTGGTGCAAACTTTTAACCCCAGCATTCAGGAGGCAGTCAGGATCTCAGTGCGTTCCAGGCTAGCTTGGTCTACAAAGCAAGGTCCAGGCTAGAGCTACATAGTGAAACCCTGTCTCAAAAACCAACCAACCACCACCTCCACCATCACCAACAACAATTTTTTAAAATGATAGTAAGGTACCCTGATAATATACTATGATAATATGCCCCAAACTGGGATGTTCTCAAATAATATTACCCTGAAATATCCACACAATGTATGCATAGGAGCAGAAGGAAATACTAAATAAGATTATAATCATATTCAGGTTCAAAGTATCACCCACATCTACAACTATTATGAACTGTGCTTTTAATCCTTCTTAGTACCAACTTTAATTTAAATCAATTTAAAATTTTCTTTGAGGAGGTTACAACCAAATTAACTTGTTTGCTAAAATGAGGACAATTACAAACACTAATTTGATAAATCTTGTACAGTGTCTGCAAATGACCAAATTTAACAGATGGTCCCAAGGATTTATTTCTTGATTTATCTGTTCATGGTGATTTTTCTTTTTTGAGACTGGAGACTGATTCATGCAATGTCACAAACTTCATCACTAAGATCCCAGTCTCCAAGACTAAACCTTTATTTCTATTGCATTTTCTGATGTCTGCATGAGTTCTTCCATTCTCACTAAAATACTACTTATGTACAGATTACTGCCAAATAATTATAATTATCTTTGATCCAGTTTTCTGTTCAGAATTGTAGTTCCCCCACTTTAATCTACTTGTTTGTGTGTTGGGGGGGCATACTTAAGACTCATAAATCCTAGTCTCCTAGGAATGAAGTTTCCACACTCTACAGCCAGCCCCACCCCCGCTCAGTCACCTAGCCCCAGACTCCCTGACACCGGCACTAACTGTGCACTTGGAAGCTGAGTGACAGGAAAGCCATCTTTTCAATAGCTTCACTTTGCTCTTCAAACTCACACAAAACAAAAATCGTCATGAGTTTTCCACTAGACGATTTGCCATCTGTACCTTAGTATTCTGGCATTGTCACTCCAAATCTGGCCTTTGAGATCTCTATACATAAGCACTGCCACCCACCTGCAGACCTCCAGACCCCCTCCCCTCCAATGCTCAGACCTCCCAGTGTCTATAGACACAGCTCAGATTCCTCAATCCAACACTCAGGCAATGCCAACCTGCACTCACACTGCGTGCTTCTCCACATCTCGTGAGGTCACAGATGGAAGGAAAGGACTTTTCTCCTCCTGTTTCCCACTTTTCCATCCATAATCACTCAGTGATTCATTCATCAAACATGTACTGAGTGCCACGGGTGTAGCAGGACCATAACAACAGAGGGGAACAAGCCATGTAATTATGACACTAAAACAACCAGTCCACGTGTGTCAGTTATTTTCCTTTCACTGTGATAAAACACCATGATCAAGGCAGCTTATAGAAGAAGGAGTTTGTCTTGCCTTGTGGTTCCAGGGACAGAAGAGCTGGCAGGCATAGCAGCAGGAACAGGAAGGGGAGAGCTCACATCTTAAACCAGAAACAGAAAGCAGGGAGAGCAAACTGGAAGTGTCAGAGAGGATGCTTTTCTTCAAAGCTTGTCCCAGTGAGGTTCTTCCTCCAAGAAGCCAAACGACCTAAAGCTCCCCAATGGCTCCACCATCTAGGGATAAAGTGTTCAAATGCCTGGGACTACAGGAGACACTTCTCATTCAAACCACCACAGCATGTGATGGTGACTATTGACTGTCAACGTGACTAGAATCAATTAGAAGACAAACCTCTAGCATGCCTGTGAGGGATTATATTGATTATACTTATTGAGGTGCAAAGGCTCACTTTAAAATTGGGTGGTGTCATTCCCTAGGCTGGGGTCCTGGATTGCACAAAAAGGACAAAGCTATCTAAGTGTGTGCAATCATCTCTCAAAGCTTGAGGGCAGATGCAATGTGACCAGCTAGCTGCCTTGAGCTCCTGCCAAGTTTTCTCCACACTAGAACTATGAGCCAAAACAGACCCTTTGTCTCTTAACTTACAGTTGTTACAGATTTTTATCACAGAAACAGGAAAAGACACTAACATAGTACAAGGACAGCATGAAACAGGACTAATGCACTTATAAAAACAGCTAAGGGTTAGTCTAATTTATTTTTTTTCCTAAAATTTGGGAGGAATGTCTCATATTTTGAGTATGAATTCACTTTGGCAATCATCAAGCCAGGATGAAAGATGTGAAATATAGTTTAAGAAGTGGGTAATTGCTAAGAAAGACAAAACACATTAAAGTAAATGAAGATTCAATGTCACACTTGAAACATTGTTTCAACTCATCTCCCACCTGTTTGTGAACCAGCAACTGGAATACAGGGTAAAGTGGCTCTCCAATAGATGGTACTGTTTCTACCAGACTATGACCTGCTGGAAGCCAGCAGTCTCTAAGTATTTGTGACCACTGTGAAACACTGGGGTCAGACTAAATGATATATCATTGATCCAATGGGCTCTCTTTGATCAAGATATTAATTTAAAAACAATTACAAAAAATTATCCTAAATATAATAATGTCTGTTGCGAACCTCAGTAATGTTTATTATTTAGTTGGTGATGATCTGTCACTTGTTACATTGGCAGCCCCGTGGAATCAATCTAATAAGATAAAACTGCTCGTTTTCTCAGTTTGTTACAGAAACGTTTATCTGCTCCCTGCTTGTGCTTGCGGGAAGACACAATTCTCATTATTTTTTAAGTGGAGTCAGTAGCCCTTCTGTATTATGTAGAAGCCAACAGCCTGTCGATATTCGGAGAGCAAGTGCAATATATCTGCACCAATAAGGAACGAGGAAACCAGAGATCAAGACAAGATGAGAGAGGTGAAGCAGATGTAGAATAAGAACAGATCTTTCACACCAGCTAAGGAAGCTGAGAGGGAAGGAAACAGACAAAGGGAGAAGTAAGCATCATTGAGATGTGGGGATGAGGGGCAGGTATCTACACAGGAGAGTACTGCCCCTTATCATAGACTGATAAGGCTCATTGAGCAGGAAGGGAACAGCAGCTGGGAATATGGGTAGTGGGGAGACTGGGCCACAGATGCTACTAACAGGTAAGAGTCTCCTCCCCCGACTCCCTGAGGAGAGAGACAGTTGCCATGCTTACCCACCTGAACCAACGACATAATTCCATCTCTGGAGCCGTGTGGAGAGTTTCTGCCAACCACACTGGCTACACAATGAGCTATACATATTTATCTCTGAGCCCCAGGGAGTCCATAGCTCAGTGAGATGAACTGTTCCTGTTATGTGAATAAAAATGTTCAGTGCCTCAAGATGCTGAAGTCCTCAGGTTCAAGTTCATTGTGTAGATGTTTCTGTAAACTCGGTTTACTTCTGCTTTAATTTTTGGCAACAATTTTATTTCCGTTTCAGATTGTTTATTGAGGCCAACTTTGTATTGGTCAGGGTGGCTATGGTACTGGGGATTGAACCAAGGACCTTGCACGTTCTAGGCAGTGCCCCTCCACTGAACTGTATCCCTGATAGTTCTCTATGAGGATAATTAGAAAAGAAAAAGATGGAGGCTAATAATCCAGATGTATAAAATAGTCACTGGATTGGTGGCTCACACCCGAATCCCATGTCTTAGATTGTTTCTGTTACTGTGATAAAATATTGAACAACTTGGGGAAGAAAAGACTTTGGCTTACATGTTACAGCACATCACTGAGGGATACATGGTAGGAACCCTAGGCAGGAACTGAAGCAGAAGCCATGGAAGAATGCTGCTTACTGACTTGCTCCCTGGTGGCTCGTTCCCTTTGCTTTTTTATACCCAACCCACCTATCTTTGTTCCCTGGTAGCTCACTCCATTTGCTTTTTTATACCCAGCTCACCTGCCTTTGCTCCCTGGTGGCTTACTCCATTTGTTTTTTTATACCCAGCTCACCTGCCTTTGCTCCCTGGTGGCTCATTCCCTTTGCTTTTTTATACCCAACCCACCTGCCTCCTCATGTTAGTCATTAATCAAGCAAAGCCCCACAGCCTCACCCACCAGCTGTCCTGATAGAGACAATTCAGAAGCGGAAGTTCCCTTTTCCCAGGTGACACTAGTTTGTGTGAAATCGACAAAACTAACCAACGCCTCCCAGTACCTGAGGAGCAAAGGCAGGGGGATTGTCATGAGTTTGAGACCAAGTCTGAATGACACAGTGAGTTACAGAACAACCTAGGTTGCAGAGCAAGGCCTTGTCTAAAGCAGACGGCAGGGGGAGGGAGTTCCCCCTGCTATCACATCTAGGAGAGAGGAACACAAATGGGGGCTTTTGCAGCACTGTGGTACAGTTGTAAGAAGGAAGCATACACAGGACTTACAGTCAATCAATTCTGTTCACATGAGAGTGCTCCTTACACAGGCCAGGGTGCTCCATGGCATCTTGCTCCTGCCGTGTGAAAGAATCTACAGTCTGTCTTTGACGTTATGACCTCAGGAATACAGTTTTTATTCACAGTGTCTCTAGTCAGAACACCCTATTCTTTCTTCCCTCTGTTCGTTCACTGAAGACAGGCCGTGCATATGTACATCTGGATTTTGGCTTTCCTTTCTTTCTAATTTTCTGCCTCAAACACCTCACTCCTTATGTTCCATGGTGGTTTGAATGGAAATGGCCCCCAAAGGCTCATAGGGACCGGCACTCTTAGGAGGCGTGGCCTTCCTGGAGTAAGTGTACCACTGGGGATAGCTTTGAGGTTTCAGATACTCAGGTCAGGCCCAGGGTGGCACTCTCTTGCTGCTGTATGCCAATCCAGATGTAGAACTCTAGGTTCTACCTCTCCAGCACCATGTCTGCCTGTGTCCCTCCAGGCTGCCCGCCATGACAACAATGGCAAGTCTGAACCCTGAACTGTAAGCCTGCCCATGGTCAGCCGGGCTTGGTGGCACACAGCTTTAATTCCAGCACTCAGGACACAGAGAGAGAGAGAGAGAGAGAGAGAGAGAGAGAGAGAGAGAGAGAGAGAAGAAGAAGAGGAGGAGGAGGAGGAGGAGGAGGAGGAGGAGGAGGAGGAGAGGAGAGAGGAGAGAGGAGAGAGGAGAGAGGAGAGAGGAGAGAGGAGAGAGGAGAGAGGAGAGAGGAGAGAGGAGAGAGGAGAGAGGAGAGAGGAGAGAGGAGAGAGGAGAGAGGAGAGAGGAGAGAGGAGAGAGAGAAGAGGGGAGGGGAGGAAAAGAAAGGAGAGAGAGGAGAGAGAGTTCTAGAACAGCCAAAGCTATTCCACAGAGAAGCCCTGTCATAGTATCTCGCCATAGCAACAGAAACCTTAAGATAAGTACCCAACTCATCTTTTAGGACTGAACTCAGCCAGACACAGTGGTGCACACCTGTAATCCCAGCCCTCAGTGGACTCAAGGTACGATGATTATGAGTTTGAGGTTATCCCAGACTATATAGTAGAAACTACCTTGGGGCAGGGGGTGGTCTATAAAATCTGTAAACCAAAGCTGTTTGATATTTCATAAACACATATTTATATAATTCACTTGAAAACCACCTACTACTACCTTTAAGGAGTTCCATGACATGTGTTTATTATTCGTGCTATCCGTATGTCCGTGTGCCTGTATGCCAGGGACTGTCGATGTCTGTGTAGGCCATTGACTCTGGAGCAGCAATCATGGGCCCTCTGGTGTGGGCTCTGGGAACCAAACTTGAAGCCCTCCCTCTTAGCTGCTGAGCCATCCCTCTGCTCCCTTTATATTCCTGTCGTGAATCATTTACATTTTAAAATGTAATTATTCAATTTGTCTGCCACCCCAGCCAGATCTGAAGACCCTTGAAGTCCGCATAACACAAGCCGGTGGCGAACTGGCTCTCCTCTTCAGCAGCTGTATTAATATTTCATTTCTACCTCTGCACATTTCTGTAGTAATGGTTGTGGTTTCGTGCTCTGGTGGGCAGGCCAAAGTGGAAGTTTTCAATGTCTCCCTTTTATTTCTAGAGTGGTTTAAATTGTGCCGTTAGCTCGTAACTTAAGCAATATGGTTTTGTCCATTCCTTCTTCAATTCCCCAGCACAATGGAAATTATGAAAATAGATGCAAAGACCCTAAGTCTTAAGTTTACCAGCCGAAGGTCTGAGTCTAGGTTTCAGTACAAGAAACGCTTTGACAGGTCCTGCACACACGTGTGGCAAGTCTTCCCCCAGCTGTGTCCCTGGCACGGTGCTTCTGTATACACAGCTTCTCCTTGTGCCCTCTATAGAAGTGACAACTGGAAGGAGGTGGCAGGGTGTCTGAGAAGTTGACTGGTCATTGTCTTTCCATGGTGACCTCATCTATTACAGCACTGCACACAGCACAGTCATGATTCCCCAGGAAATGGTGCGACATTGAGAATATAGGAGATGTGGGTTCGGGCTTGGATACCCCTGGCCAGAACACCATGAGGATTGTCATTCATAAAGCAAATTTTACGCAGAATTTCATCACTGAGAGGCATCAGGGGTGAGAGCAGGTCTAGGAGATGGTACCCGCTTTGAAGAGCTGAGTATGAAGCATCGAGAAGACCATTGGCTCTACGCTGAAAGTGTGGGCTGGAGATACTGGTTCATGCCTTCTGTGTATATCCTCGAGGGTCCAGGCAGCTGGGGCCTGTCAAGTGAAGGATGAGAAGGCATGGGGAACCAGGAAGATGCAGAGCATCCACACAAGGGAAGAGCTTGGCAGAGGGACAGGACACCTAGCATGCTGGGAGATCCTGGTTTATGCTGTATTAGGAGCTCACTGAAGACTTTGGTGAGGGTTTCAACAAAGATGTGTCAGAAGTCAGTGATTGAACTGGAGAAGAGTGGATATTGGAAATTGAGGTGTGTACACCTGTAACCTCAGAACTCTGGAGGCTGAGGTCAGAAGTGTCAAGTGCAGGCCAGTCTGATTCATATGTAGCAAGGCTCTATTGAAACATTGACAAAAGAAGACACTCTGTAAGTTATATGTGGTTATAGTCAGGGTTGAATGGCTTAGGCTTATTTGCTGGGGTTCCCCAGAAGGGGTGGAGACTGAATTGAACATTAGTATCACCTCAAACACTCTCTCAGACACAGCAGGATCATTTTAAACCAGATAGTTGGGAAATCTATGGTCCAGGAAAGCTGACACATAAAATTAGTCTTCATAGTCATTGAATTAAATTCAGATTTATTTGAAAAAGCAGTTGGCATAGTATATGTAATGTAATTGATTTTTTTCAGAAGCTTAAATTGAATATAAAATTAAATTTATTGACAAGGCAAATATCAGAGCCCTCTCTGTTGATGAGTGATTCTATACAGAAGCCCAAACTATTGCGAAAGATTTAAAAATACGGCGTCAGGCATAGGGTGCTCACCTGTAATTCCAGCACTTGGGAAGTGGAGTCAGGAGGATTGGGAACTTGAGGCTACATCAGTTACATCATGAGACTATATAGTAGGACTGGGCTACATAGTAGGTCTACAGGAGTTTGGGGTTGGACTGGTCTACATAGCAGGATTCAGGCATTGTGAAATCCTGTACAGAAAGGAAAGGAGGTGGGAGAACAGAGGCCACGGCTCAGTACGTAAGAATACTTTCTGCTCGTCAGAGGGTAAGGTTTAGTTCCCAGGACCTTCGTGGCAACTCATGATCTGTTACTCCAGTTCCAATTCTGGCATCCTCCTGTGCATCTCCACCCCCTCCTGCCAAAGCACCAGGCACATGGTGCACATACATACATGTAGGTAAGCACTCACACATAAAATGAAAGTCAGTCAAAGGAGGGAAAAGAGCTAGTGAGTGGGCGTGTCCTGTGAGTGGGCGTGTCCTGTGAGTGGGCGTGTTCCTGGCTGTCTCCTTTATTGTTGTACCATGCTGATTCTCGCTGTATGGACATTTCAAAAGTTCCATTGAAAAGGAAACTTTATTTTTAAAGGTAGCAGATGCCAAGGGAGGGGGGGGGAAGGAAGAACAAGAACTAAAACACCAAATATCAGCTGCCGGAAGGTCTATATCCAGCCAGGGCAGTCCCCACAGATGCTTTCCAAATATGATGCCGCGATTTGTATAGCAAAGCCCAGTGGGCAATTGTGAACAAGACAAACGTTTTCTAGTCTTAGCACAGCATACAAGAAAGAACTATGAACAAATACTGAACTGTATGACTATTTGGATATTCCAACAACAGAGTACCCGTGTTTAAGATCATCAATATTCCAGAATATTTTATCCGTTCATTAAATCACTATATTCATTAAGCTGCAATAATTCCTAATTGCTTGTCAACACTTTTCTACTATGAGGTAAAGGCTTCTTTAATGGAAAAGCCCCAACAACTGCTGACTTGTTCTGCTGGGTTTGCAGGTATAAGCCAGCTACAACAAGGCAGTTGCTCTGTGTTACAGAGGAAGGCTGACTTAGAGCTTTCAAAAATGTGCTTTAGGAGTAGGTGAAGAACAGGCCATTGTGGGTCAGACTGTATAAAGGTCCTGTGGCAGACAGACGATGTAAGAAGAAACTAGAAGCAGGACAGCATGAAAAAGTGCAAGAAATCATGTTCTGAGCTGAGACTGCAGCTGTGGGTAACGGATTGACTACTCCCTGTCCCAAATGCCATGAAGATTCTTTAGTAGACACCGTGGGCTGTAAGGAGTCCAGGGAAATGTGGGAAGAGCAGAGGGTGAGACTGTTTTGCCTGTAATATGGAAATAAGCTTAGTATCAGAGAAAATAGAAAGCAAAGTTCATATTTAAGAAGATGCAGGAGAGCCGGGCGGTGGTGGCGCACGCCTTTAATCCCAGCACTTGGGAGGCAGAGGCAGGCGGATTTCTGAGTTCGAGGCCAGCCTGGTCTACAGAGTGAGTTCCAGGACAGCCAGAACTACACAGAGAAACCCTGTCTCGAAAAACCAAAAAAAAAAAAAAAAAAAAAAAAAAAAAAAGAAGATGCAGGAAGGGCTGGAGAGATGGCTCAGTGGTTAAGAGCACTGACTGCTCTACCAGAGGTCCTGACTTCAATTCCCAGCAACCACATGGTGGCTCACAACTGTCTGTAATGGGATCTGATGCCCTCTCCTGGTGTAGCTGAAGATAGTGTACTCACATATATAAAATGAATATACAAAGAAGAAGAAGAAGAAGAAGAGGAAGAGGAAGAGGAAGAGGAAGAGGAAGAAAGAAGATGCAGGAAGTTCAACTGCTTGGTAATGGATTCGATGAAGAGCATGAAAGATTGATTGTCACAAGTGTGCCTTGGAGCCGGGCGGTGGTGGCGCATGCCTTTAATCCCAGCCCTTGGGAGGCAGAGGCAGGCGGATTTCTGAGTTCGAGGCCAGCCTGGTCTACAGAATGAGTTCCAGGACAGCCAGGACTACACAGAGAAACCCTGTCTCGAAAAACAAAAACAAAAAACAAACAAACAAAAAAAAAGTGTGCCTTGGGAGACTTCTGGGTGAAATAGTTACACTTAGGATGACCCAGCAGGTCTTCCCGGCAGCCCGATGTATTGTCTGAAGTGTTACAGCCGGACCTGAATCATGCACCTGTTGATAATACGTTGTGTGCCCTACTGGGGTAGAGCCAAAAATTCTTGTATCATTTACCTGGTGCTAACATATCATTTAATAGTCCTGAATTCGAATATAAGAAGTGTATTAGTGGGCTGGCTCAGTGGTTAAGAGCACTGACTGCTCTTCTGAAGGTCCTGAGTTCAAATCCCAGCAGCCATATGGTGGCTCACAACCATCCATAATGAGATCTGATGTCCTCTTCTGGGGTGTCTGAAGACAGCTACAGTGTGCTTACATATAATAAATAAATAAAACTTTTTAAAAAAGAAGTGTATTAGTTATACATCGCCCCTTATATTTTTGGCATGATTAGCAGACATAGCAGGCTGTGTGGTACGGCTAACTTGGTAGCCTGGCATGAGGAGGGAGGCCTTGCTGAAACAGTTGGCACGGAGGTGCACACCTGTAACCTAAGTTCTTCGCGGGTGGAGGCAGGTGGCTTGTGGAAATCTCAAGCCAACTAGGGCTACCTATGGAGGCCTTGTTTAAAAAAAAAAAAAAAAAAAAAAAAGATAAACAAAAGACAATACATTCCTAGATTCTTTTTTTCTTGCTTGGAGATGTCTGGCTGACATTCTCACTATGGCCGGCAGATGGCAGTATCTTATCTTGTTTAAGCATTTATAATCAGCTTTCGTTTTGAGTCTTCTAGGCAATCCGTGAAATGACAGGGGTTTTTGGAGAGTTCACCTTACACATCCCCAAACTCCCTTAACTCCTTTTCAAATTACTAGTTTGTTGCAAATAATTATTACTAGTTTTGTAAATAGGAATCCTTACTTTAAAATATTTTTTTGACAAAGCCTCACTGCGTAGCTCAGGTCCGCCTCCAAGTCTCACATTTATCTTAACTTTGTTCCTTAATTTTTTTTTCCCTAGCTGGTTGGTAGTGGCGCACGCCTGTAATCCCAGCACTTGGGAGGCAGAGGCAGGCAGATTTCTGAGTTCGAGGCCAGCCTGGTCTACAGAGTGAGTTCCAGGACAGCCAGGGCTACAAAAAGTTGTTTTTTGTTTTTTGGTTTTTGGTTTTTGGTTTTTTTTTTTTTTTTTTTTTTCTGAAAAAAAGTCAGTGGTGATCAGAAATAAAGTTTAGTGTATTTAATAGGGCATGGTTAAAGATTTGACTGGCTTCCCTCTCTTACCAGAAAGAGGAACCCCTTCAACTCTAAAGTCTCCAGGCTCGAGACTTAGTTAGAGGCTACGCTCTCATTCCCATGGTTGGTCATATGTTGATGCCTTCAATAAAAAAGCAAGTATTGCCATAGTTGTTTGGTAAGGAGATTAGCCCCAGCGCACAGGCCGCTATCCTGTACTTGGTCAAACATCACACGTCTGCTGGCTTTGAAGTTTCAAGCTCTTCATGACTCCCTAAAGACAGAGAAGTGGGAAATCAACACTCACAAGTGGCCTTGAGCTCTGCGGAGCAGGTCCCAGCCCATCCTGGCCTACACAGAGATGATCTCAAAAACACAACCAAAGACAAACTATCAGGAGGCCTCCACTATACAAAGAAATAGGAGTGCTTTCAACAACATCTTCAAAATATCCCATTTCCATTATAATCACGATCATTATGATAATCAAGAGAGAAAATGTGGCTGTTCCGTTTCCTCCTGTGGTCTTGTTACTCTAAAGCTCACAGAAGCCTCATTTGTTTCATTTACTTAAGTATAAACAGAAATAATCTACCAAGCTCCAAGTCCCCCAAACAAAAGGAATGGCCACTCCAGCACCTCCTCTGAGTGTATGTGCAATAACAACAGGAAAAAAATGCCTCTAATTGGAACTTTCCAAATGTATTTCTCCCCAATTAGAGTCAGTAACGACTCTAAATGGTACTGTCTTGGGGACAGCTCATCAGTTAATTACCAGGAGTCCTCTAAATTGAGGAGGGAAGAAGGATACTCAGTTTTGATCATTACAGATAAATGTGGCTTGCCATTATTCCGCTTGATAGTTTAGACAGTCCGTCAGAAGCAAACAGGGAACAGAAATAATCGTCTTTCACAAAGACCAGAGACTCTGGGAATAGCACTGGGCATTCACTTCACTCTGGCTTCTTGTCTGGGCTGTGTTTTTTCACAAGCATCTCGATCACATGATCCCCAGAGACGCCCATTTGCTTGCCCAGTTTCTCCTCCATCTGGTTCTTCTAAATACGGGGAAACAATATGGTAATTCTATTATTGTAGCTAATAACCTGGGAAGATGGAAACACATTTTAAGTGTAATAGTTACATAATTTAGCATAGAAGTGAGATTTGAATGTGTCAATGCAGTTGACATCTATGTAATTTTTGTCTTCTAGCATCTGTAACACTCCATGTTCTGATAATATCTTAAATTGTAGAATTTATTTTATATATATATATATATACACACATATATATACACATATATTGTATGTATATATACAATGCATATATACATATATAAGTATATATATATATATATGAATGATAACCCATTTCATTTTATAAATAAAACATCAAAGAAGCAATTGCTTAAACAGAGAATTCTGGGCATATTGTTTCTCTTAACAATTTCGGAATTTCTCGTTTAAAGCATGTCCCGCCTCCTCGGCATCTCTCCTGTCAGTCACTTGTTGTGCTCTGTTTGTGGTCACGAGTCTTCTGTCACCGCAAATCCATGGCTTTTGCTCGTCGTCAGGCACAGCCTGCTATTGTCTACATTCCCCTCATTTCTGAATGGAAGTTAGGAACCAGACTCCTGGTGCAGAACTGCTTAGAAATAGCCCTGCAGCGTCCTCTGTCCCCAGAGGAGTTCACCGCACAGGCCTAGAGCCCCTTCCATCTGGCTAGCACAAAGGGCTTATTCCACTTTAACACAGTCTTTGTCTTGTGAGGAGTGTGAGTTCATCTGAGGGAATACACAGGACACAGTAGTCATGTTGCTGGAGAACCTGATCTGACCAGTTTTTTTTTTTTTTTTTTTTTTAATGCCTAAACCCAAGATGACAGAAACTACATTTGGCCGGCAACAAAGACCCAGGAAGGTAAGGGCTGTGACAATGACAGATCTGAGGCAGAGCTGGGAGAGAGCCACTGGGAAGGGTGTTTTCCTGACCATTCTTATAATACTTATATTTGTGTGGCTTCAGCAAAACAAGAGAAGGCAGCTGGGTGTGTGCTTGTGCACTAGGAGAAAACCTTTGTGGAATATTGTCTGTAAGACACCAGCAAGAAAATCGCCACATTTGCATACTGATATACCCTTGAACTTTATTGCATTGTTATTTTTTTTCCAACAGAAAGACATTTATAATCAATCCATGTACTGATGACGTAAATTTCATGAATTTTCTTCTCTCAATGTAAACCCAATTTCAATTACAAAAAATTCGAAACCTCATATTTCGCTGAAGATCTTCCTTTTGAAATGCACAGTGGCCTTAGTATTGGCTCAGCTGATTTTCCAAGCATCCAGTAGCTCTTCTTCCCGCCACACTCCCAGGCTGAAGAGAATTTTGTGGTACCTTTGTGTACGGTCAGATTGGAGAAACAAAAACCCAAAGACTATACATCAGAGGGCCAAAGAGGAAGGAAAGAGAAGCAGGCACACCCCTCCCCCACCCAGCGACTCGGCTGGTAATGATTTATTTAAAACTGTATTATAGAACGCTATAGCAAAGACTCTTAGGCTTTAAAGGAATTCTGTAGATGGCACAGACTGAATTAAAACAGTTGAATGGAGGCCAGGATCTTTACAGGTTACTTTCTGAGCCTTACCTCTTAGTTAAACCATCAGATTCCTGTCCTCCCCTCAGAGGATCTTGTTATAAAAGCAGTTTTTTTTTTTTAAAGGTTTGTTCTGAACTATTCTTTGAGAGCGTAGGAACATGTACATGTTTATTCTGTAGCCTGTCCCTCTCTCTTCCCTTCCTTGCCTCCCTCCCTGGCCTCAGATCAGGGCAATTCTTCCATCCTCATCCTCCGGAGGCACTCCCCAGCCTCATCCAACAGCAGCGGGAGCGCAGGCCTTACAGGCGTGGCTCCCCACACCTGGGGAAAGGTGCCCCCCACCCCCCACCCCGCCAGCCAGTGCCCGTTAACAGCAGGAACCGTGGCCCCCACACGGAACAGCTGCGTTTGCCAGCCCAGTGCTGAATCTTGTAGCAAACAGAGGAGTAAATCATTACAACTGGATCCAATTCCAGACACAAACTGGCTTTTTAAAAAAAGGAAACAGCAAGTCCAAATTGCTTCGGTTTTTTTTTTTTTTTTTCTTTTTTAGAGGAAATCCTGAAACTGCTGTAGATTGCAGTGTTGGGAAAACAAGCTCCTGTTTCCAGTTTCTGTTAACGCTACTTCCCCACTCTGAGCTGTTTGAAGGAGTTCAAGCATTCCTGCTGACTCAGTTTTGTCCCCACTGCCAGAACAGAAGTGTGACCCAAATGGTATGCTGGTTTAACTAGGAACAGAGACAAGCTGATGCCCGCGTGGCTGTTTCGGGTTTACCAATCCGTACATATTTGGTGCAAACATTGTGTTGGTCGGGTCTATGGAGCTATAAAGAATGACCTTTCCAGAAAAGGGCAAACCTAAAATCTCAGCTGAAGATCTCAAGGTCACTGACCCAGAACAACCCTGGAGACTGGAAACTCCTGGGTCCTGAGCCACCCCGGAGGAGGTGGGGGGGTTCGAGGCTGCGTAGTGAAAGAGCTAGCGTGGGCAGGTCTTTTGTACTCTAGCTGGAGTAAAACGAACGCAGGCTCGCGTGTTTTCATCGCTGGTGACAGCATCCAGCAATGGGTGTAGGGTTCAGGGGCGCGCAGCGGTGCTTTCTCAGCAGGGTCCCCCGAGAAACCGGCGGCGAGGGTGAGCGCCGCGCCAGAGGACCCGGGAGCCCGAGGGCAGAGGAGCACTGTGCGCGGGGCGGACCGGGCTGCGCTCCGGCAGAGGGTGCGGGCGGGCGAGCGGGAGCCGCGGCGAGGGAAGGAAGTGGGAAAGAGGAAGGAAAGGCGGGAGGGGCCGGGCGGCCGCGCGGCTGCAGTTTCAGCGGCCGGCCTGGTAGGAGGAGCGGGAGGAGCGGGAGGAGGATCCCGAGCCGTCCGTCAACGGGCGCGGGAGGTGGGGAGAGCGGGAGGAGGAGGATTAAAGATGGCCACCAGCAGCTGCGGGAGACGGCCACCAGCCCTCACTTTCCGGGATGTTCCCCGCGGCTCGGCCCGGCCTTGATGGAGAGGAGCAGCCCGTGCAGCGCCGAGGCTGAGGCGGCGGCGGGGACCCGGCGAGGGAGAAGACGCGGCGGATCAGGGACCCGGGCGAGAGAAGGGAGCGGCGGCGGCGTCGCTGCCCCGGCCGCCTAGCACGGCTGCCGCCCCGGACCCGCAGCTCGCGGACTGCAGCGGGCGCTCGGCTCCGGCCCGGCCTGGGGGGGCTCCCGGGCCCCGCGCCCCGGCCCGCGCGTCCGCGGTGAGTGCTGCCCGCCGGCTCGCCCGCGGGGCGCTTTGTTCCTGCGGGGCGGAGGCGCTGTCCGCGCGGGGACAGGCCGCGGCCCAGCCGCTCCCCCACCCGCGTCCTCCTCCGGGCCTGGAGAGGGCGCCGTCGGCGGCTGGTCCCGGGCGGCCTGCGGAGGGGCGTGCGGGGGCCTCGGGGATGGGGAGGCGGGGGAAGGCGATCGCCGCTCCGGGAGGGCGGGGGCGTAACCCGGCGGCGCCCGGGGGTGGGTGGGGGTCATGCCGGTCCCCTCGGGAGGACCCTCCCGGTGCCCATTCCCGGATCCCCCAGCCCCCACCCGCGCGCGCCAGGGCGCAGCGGAGCGCGGCCTCCATCCCTCGGGCGCCGTCTCCAGGGCCGCGGGCCTCTCCTGGCTCATCCCTCTTAGCCCTGAGCTGCCAACCCTTCCCTGTGGAAGGGACCTGGGATGCTTCTGTCCTGCATCGGGGGATGTGGCGGCATCACCAGCGTTCGGGGTTATGGCGGGGTTGAAAAGGCAGCGGTGACCTTTCTGACCAGAGCTCTCTGGACAGTGGTCGACAGTGGTCGCATCCGAGGTGCTGCGTTCCATTGATTTTTTGACTCTTTGAGTCGGAGAGACAGATGATGAGTTCTTCCTTTGTAGAAATAATAGGATAGACTCAGATCAAGCAGCTGTTTACCGAATGCATGGATTTTCAGTACCTCACCGATGGTTAAGTGTTTTCTGTGGGAAAATGGTGCTTATGCATATGAAAAACTATTTTTGTTCACTAATAGCTATGGGTTGGTCAGTACCAAGTGGTTATTATGGTGTCTGAAAACCCAACCAAAAAAAAAAAAAAAGAAAGAAAAGAAAAACAAAACCTTTGCGTTGAGACAGCAGATTTCCAGACTGGCATCTAACAGGCAGGTTTAGATCTATCAGTTTTCACCGTCAGGAGGTATAGCAAGTAAAAATAACAAAACAATTAAAAATTTGCTTATTTACAGAAAAATGGGATGTGGTATTAGTGTATCATCTTGCAAAAGACTATTAGTGTATAGGTCCAGTAAAAGTAAATTCCTCTTTAAATAAAACTGATGATGACATGGGACTCTGCTGTGTAAGAATTAGATTGATAAGTATATATGTTTTTTTTTTAAGTGTATTGCATTGGGTTTGAGAACTAATGGTATTTTAAATCAGTACATGTTTAACTTGAACAGTTCTGCCTCAATCAACTAGCAATGCAGGTTTTTAAATAGTTTCTTTTCCTTAGTTGAAACCCATTCACATAAAAATACGCTTCTAACAAAAATTCTGTACAAATGTGCTATGAGTTAGGAGACCCGAGGCTCTGAAGTTACTTGAAAAAACATGAAAGAAAGTTAAACAGTAGTGTACTATTCCAGTATCAGATTCTGTCCTCTGAAGATGCTGAACTTGGCAAGTCCTGTTTACATGTGGCATCCTAAAGTGGCTAAGGTGCCGCATTCGGTGGGGTCCTGGAATTTCCAGAAATTATCCTCAATGTAGCCTGTGTCAGGGCTCCCGTAACCCCATTTTATCTGGAGCCACAAAAGATTGTGAACAACTGGATATCATAGTTCAAAGAATAAATATTCTACTTGGGTGTGGTGGCTCATACCTGTTGGCCCAGAACTGAGGAAGCCGAGAAGAGAGTAAATAGCTAAGCCTTGTAGATGCAGGCCAGTCTGAGGAACACAGGTGACACTGTCCATCTCCAAAAAATAAAGAGCAGTTTGTGTTCTGTCCACCTGACTGTGTCTGACGCCTGTGATGGGGAGTTTAGCGGTGTGCTACGTAAGGATGGGTCCCAGTGTAGCACATGAAGTGTTCATTCCTGCGCTCTCATTCAGACCTTAGGAAGAGGTTGATCCCATTTTACAGATGGGGAAATAGACAACTTTAGGGAAAGTCTAGGACCCATATGGTCTAAATTTAGAGCCAGTGCTGACAGTTGATCTTCAGACGAGTAACTGGTGTTTTAGGATATCAATTAGATGTAAAGACCACAATGGCATGGCATTTTGGCGCCATGGGCTTGCCGTGGAAAGAGCTCAGTGGTAGGGGTTTGCTGGGGTGACCCAGGTATGCACACAGCTCTGCGACCACACCCCAAAGCCTGTGGCATCCCTCCCACAACCACCCACCCTCTAGTGTTACTGTTTTCTGTGATTCCAATAGCAGCAGCCCCCCTCCCCCCCCACCTGCGTTTCCTTCATTAATGTTGAGTGTTGTCTGGCGTCTGCTCTGAGTTCCAGCCCCTCCTGCATAGCTGATACATTTCTTACCCACAGTATCATCCACAAATTAATGACCACTTTAGGTTTTTCAGGTTGGGTTTACTTAGGAATCCTCTCCACTGCTGCAGGTGACGTTTTACCTGTAAGTGCAGTTGGTGGTCTGTCTTACAGACAAGCAGAGACCGTTGATACTTCCCTAGGAAGGCCCTTCGTCGGACAGAACGATGTCTGTTGTGCCTTGGTGCATTCGGTGGAATGCCTGTGCCAGAGAGCCGTGGTATAGCCGAGGTCCAGTAAATGGTAACAACTGTGGCAATGTTCTAGGGTAATGGACACCATGGCCTATAGTAAGCTTCATAAACCAGCGCGAGAAAGTCTGGAGAACTCACCCGAGGGCTCTTTAGCTGGTATCAACCAGCTCTAGCAAACACTGAAATTCCTTTTACAGCTAAGCACTGTGACTTTAATACTGTCCTGCATTCTGTCCATTTGTGAATGCTACACATTTTGGCTATTTTAACCTTTGGCATGCAGGTCTGGCTTTCTCGACCTAGTATGCAGATGTGGGACTTTCAGGCCCCATCGTAAGTATCGGTGCACCTTTATCAAACGCCATACCACTGGTAGGGCTGCCAGCGATGCCTCGCCCCCGGGTCAGCACCTGCTATTGCTGCTAATACTTTAGCCACTTATTGTGTGGATCTTATGCGGTCCTATGTTTTTTAATTATTTTTGACTTCGTAGTTCTTATTTTTAGTAGTATTTGGGGCAACAGGAAGTTTAGGACAGACATTCCTCAAAACACATATTTGTCTTGGTTGTCAGCTAGGTCTCACTGCGATGGCCATAGCACAGTCATCAAGGATGTTTCCAGGGTGACTTGGTATTTACTTACCTTTCATGTTGTGAAGTTACCTTTTAGTGAAGAGATCGCTATGATATTTTGGTTTCAGCTCTTACTCAGGCTTGAAAACAATTCCAAGTTGCTGTGCAGCTTGAGTTTCAGTGAGATTTTTGCACTGAAGAGATTTCACTAAGGGTTTGTTTTTTGTTGTTTTTGTTTTAAATAAGCTTAGTGGACTCATTTCTTACTGTTCTAAAGCTAAAGCCAGGTGTGATGCCAGCACTTGGGAGGTGGAGGCAGGCGACCAGAAGTTTAGGGCTAGCCTCAGTTAAGTGGCAGTTTTGAGGGCATGCTGTACTTTCTAGTGTAGGCAAAGTGTTGGGTTGGATTATATCTATTCATTATAAACCTTTAAATTTTAAAAATACTTATTTACATTGAATTATGTATACGCCTGTGTGCAGGTGCCCCAGTGGCCAGAGGTATGCCCCGCACCTCTTGAGTTTGCATTACAGGCAGTTGTGGGGCTCATGGCGTGAGTGCTGGGGTTGAACTCAGGTCCCTTTATGTACCTTTAACTGCTGAGCCATCATTTTAGCTCCCTGAGCACTTAATGTTTAATAGTAAAATACATTTAAAGGCTTTAGAAAAACTACATTATCACTTAGGAAGGAGTTGTAAAATATGTTAGAACTTTCTATGTAAGTAGTCAGATTACAAGCGTGAATAATTATCCTTGAATACCTGCAGTGTAGGACATGCTCGCATAACCTCACCTGATGGTCATTGAGTCACACCTTCCTGACGCTCATGGCAAGCATCGTGTGCATGTGGCTTGCCAAATACTTGTTGCGGCAGAGCTGAGGTGAGTGAGAGACCACTGAGCAGGCCTTGCCGGAAGGACATTTGGAGTGGGGGGTCCCAAAGGCCCAGACTCAGACTGGTCAGGACTTCCCGCAAGAAGCGCCTTTTACCTGGAGAAATCCAGAGTGTAAGTGGGGTGACCTGGCTTGGGGATGTCGGCAGAATGTGCAGATGAGGGTTGAATATTGATGCTGTCTGTGTTCCGGTGGCCAGCCCCACACTCACTGTCCAACCTAACCTATCCGTAGGATGGCCAATACAAGTAAAACTTGAGAAAAAGCTGAACAGCAAATGTGTATTCTGTTACTGAGTTGTGTTTGCCAATTTGCTGTAGGTGGGGGCATTTAAAAAAAATCACTATAGGGATAAAATAATGGCATTGCTTTTCAATATATGTTCTTGGTTAGGCATGTTTGGTATTTATTGCTACCGTCTTTCATCATGTTTTTTATTATACACTATTAACCCGTAAAGCTATGATTTTTGTGCTGATACAGGTTCATATTTCGGTTTCCACAAGGAGACACATTTCTGATACCCAGCCATTTACTTAGCCTTTTGAAGTAATAGAAGCATATTTTTTTTTCTCTTTTTGAGACCCGGTCTCTGTAGAACCCCTTCTGCGCCATCCTCTTGATAGCTAGCGGTCCTGGCTGTTGGCAGGGCTGTCTTTTATGAGTGTTCCCTCTCTAACTGCCATTAAATATGACAGCGCAGGAGCAGCCCAAAGCACACTGTGAGTTCTAGATCTGTGTCCTCAGACCCAGCTGCTAGTCCACGCATAGCCGCCGAGCGCGCGGTTGCTCAGGCCCACCCGCCCGGCAGCCTCAACATGTCTGAAACGTCACTAGTTCCTTCTCCCCCCAAGTTTAGCCACTGTGCCTGCCTTTTTAGCTTTTGATGCTACATCTTCTGTGAGATTGAGACCCAGACATCCTCCCCGTACCTCAGGATCCCTCAGAGCCACAGTCACAGATGTCTCAATCCAGTTGCCTTTATCTTCAAAATATTTCTCATCAGCCTCTTCCCCCTCCCCTTCCCCCCAAGCTGCTTTTCAGCCCGCTTTTGATTGCTGAAGGGTTATAGTGTATCAGCTCTATTCCACCCCAGTTTCCCCATAGATGCCCCTTCCTTAATAAATTCTCCTTGTAAATTTTGAAAATTATGAAACCTTAACCTTTCACTGACTTTTTTTCCCCTGCATAGAATTCTTGAATCTCGAGTTATTACCCAATTTCTTTCTTTCTTCCTTCCTTTCTTTCTTTCTTTTTTTTTTTTTTTTTTTTTTTTTTTTTTTTTTTGGTTTTTTTCAAGACAGGGTTTCTTTGTGTAGCCCTGGCTATCCTGGAACTCACTCTGTAGACCAGGCTGGCCTTGAACTCAGAAATCCGCCTGCCTCTGCCTCCCAAGTGCTGGGATTAAAGGCGTGCACCACCACCGCCCGGCTATTACCCAATTTCTATGAAAGCAGTTGGCCCTGGTGGAGACAAAAGCCCATAGGACCTGGCCCCAGCTCCTCCAGTCCTTTCTCTGGCCGCCATTTATTTGTTCAGGAGTACCTGCTGTCGCTGTGGCCCCCACTGCAGGGTGTCGAGGGCTCTAACTCAGCTCAAATGGTCCAGTGGAGACATTGAGAACAATCGTGTGCTGTTGTCGGTTGCGTAGACAACAGCTCCGTGGGCTGTTCCAGTGCTCACTCTAGCCGTCGGTTCCCCCATGTCCCCAGAGTGCCGACGGGGCCATAGAGGAGCAGGCAAGGTTCAGAGGGCAAAGGCAGGACTGGGGTCTATGTGGGTGGCGTTGCCATTTATAGAGGACTGTGCGAGGAAAGCTTTGTGGTAGGGAAGAAATCTGAAGCAGTTGGGGAGAGGAAAAGCTGTAGATCTGAGAGGAGAGCTAGTCTGAGGCTCGACACGGGGGACGTGTGCCGTGTGCAGAGAGAAGGAAGGCCGGCTGCCGAGAGGTCGGAGGGGGTCGGCTGTCCGTGTCCTTTGTAGGGACTTTGATTTCTAAGCGCAGGACGTTTTGGCCCACGTTGCGTTCTGCATAGAGATGTGTTCCTGACTTCCTCCTGTTTTGCCCATGTTGCATTCTCTGCATAGACAGAGATGTGTTCCTCACTTCCTCCTGAAGGCTAAAAGGTATGCGGTCCTCGCTGGCCCCTTTTGCGCCCTAGCACTCGGGGTCTGCTGTGTTAGAACAGAGAATCGTGTTCCCCTCCTGTTCTTAGGTCAGGGGTTATGGGGTGCAGAGGAAGAGCATAGGACCTCTTGCGGTTTCAGGGCTCCTGTTTCAATGGATTAGTGTTTGTGAAATGATGGACTTGCTGAAAATGGGCTTTGTCATTGATAACTGGATAGTACGTGCCCCATGATGCTGCAGTGACTCATAGCTCCCCTGGATGCAGTTGGCGCACACTGAGGATTTTAGGCTGTGTTGCATAGGTGCTCAGGAAATACCTGTGAACGGTCACGTGCATAGCCACGTGCTCACTCTGCTAGCTTTTCATCTGCTCCCCTCAAGCCGACATCCCCCCAGATCCCGTGAGCATGTCACCACTGCCCTATCCCTACACTGACCATGGCACAGTAGCAAAGGGAGCAGTCCCCACAAGCTTGAGATAGGTTCCTCGCAGAGGGCTTAGCTCATTCAGCCCCCCACTTTGCCTTTCTATACAGGGGATTTTTCTTAGGTTAATTTTTTTAATGGCCTCATTAGTCTTTATTTGCAAAACATTAATAGGTCCAGAATATAAATTCTGTATAACTGTGTATAGAAACACTAGTCTTTCAGTATTTTAAAATTTTAGCACCCAAAATGCAGCCAGTGGTGCTTCTGACTGTTTCGTTTGGCTGAGCAAGGAATTACCCTGTAGTTTATTTACTCAACCCAGTTGTTTTAGGACTTTGGTGTGGGGGGATGGTGGAGAGGGGGGTTGAGACTAGATGTCTCAAATTCCAAGAGACCTTTCAACTCTGGAGCATTTGAGTCTTATCCTGGGACTTTAACTGTTTGCTGCCTGCAGTTCTGAGCCACCCACTCCTGATCCTCAGACTTCCAAACCCTGAAGTTCCTGCTTTTTTTTTCTTTTCTAACTTCTGTGGAAGGCCCTGGGAGACCCTGTACAGACTCTGCAGAGGCTGTAAGTCTGGAGGCGAAGCGAGTACAGTCCGTCTGTCACATGACTCTTGCCTCCCATTACTGTTTAACCAAAAGGCATCATGTCCAGTAGATCGAACGCAACAGCTCATACATATTGGATTATCGATCTTGCCTAATGTGTTATATTTTTACCATCTAAGCTGCAGATTTCACTGGACTCTTATACTGTTTGTTTGGATTTACTGCTTCCGTGTGAAGGAGGTCTTGATTTTATTTCTCTACTAGAGTGGTCTCATGCACTTGGGGTTTTTCAATAAAAGGTGTGGGTTTTTTTTTCCCTTTTTCCTCCTGTTTAAGGTTTTAGCCCTAGTTAAACTTTTTAACTTTGCTTCCACTTGCGTTTCAGCATGTTTGAGTATGCCATGTGGTTTTACCCAGTGTTAAGACCTCTAGTCATTTCTCTGTCCTTTTCTGGATGTTCTACAACAGAGCGGTGTTGCTCAGAGCTGCCCAACTCCAGCAAGGTTGGGGCTCCTCCTGGTTCCCAGCCCAGGGAGAGCTGGATTGCAAGCTGGGCTTCCAAATGTAAGTCAGCTAGCTATGTGGCAGGGCACCTTAGGCTCAAGGAGTGGGTCTTATCACTCCCTACTAAATGAGCATTTACAGAGGCATTATAGTGGCCTCATCCTTCTTTGAACAGTCTTGTCCCTTTACAGCGCCTCAGCCTTCCTGGTGTTGCAACCCTGTAATACAGTTCCTCGTGTGGTGACCCCAACCATAGAACTGCTTCGCTGTTAATGTTGTGTGCTGTATGGATTGTAATGTAAACATCGGTGTTTCCTGATAGTCTTAGGTGACCCCTGTGAGAGAGTCAATCCCTAAGGGGCTGAGACCCTCAGGTTGAGACCTGATGCTTTGAAGCAGTAGTTACTACTGTCAAAGACCCGCACTAAGGCTCAGAGGTAAGCCTCCTCACTCTGCTCTCTGTCTACAGAGCTGTGTTCTGTGTCCTGGGCCCCTAGCCCGTTTACCCTCTTTCTAGCCCTTTCGATTCCAGGTAATCTGACTTAGTACTGACAGCTGAACTCCTCCCGATAGCCTTAGTTTACTGTGCTCAGTTTCTTTTTTTTGTTTTTTGTTTTTTTGGTTTTTTGAGACAGGGTTTCTCTGTGTAGCCCTGGCTGTCCTGGAACTCACTCTGTAGACCAGGCTGGCCTCGAACTCAGAAATCCGCCTGCCTCTGCCTCCCAAGTGCTGGGATTAAAGGCATGCGCCACCACCCGGCGCTCAGTTTCTTAAGCCTTTGGTATTTAGATGTGAGTGGAGATCACATGACAAGGTAGTTTCTGACACATCATTGGTGTGCTGACACACCATGAATCTGCACATGGTCGGTACCAGCTTCCTCTTCCTGTATGAAGTTTCTTCCTGGCCTGTTGTAGTTGACATTTAATCTCAAATTGGAGGTCTGCACAGGCTTGTTTCCCTCTGATCTCCAGCCAGTGCGGACTTTTGAAGAGGCCTACCATCTAAACTGGAAAAGAAGAAGAATCTAATACCTGGCCTTTATTGGGTCTATTAGAAAGTTAGGCCTCACTATTTTGTGATACCTGCTGTTTTTACCTGCAAGTACCCTTGTAGATAAATCACACATGAGCTGTGATATGGGAAAGTGTTCTATTTTTTGCAAAGGACTCAGCACTTTTACAAGAATTCCTGCAATGGTATTTTCTCAGACTACAGAAATTACTTAGTATATTTTAAGCACAAGTTTGGACACTTTCTGCTCGTTTTAATTTCACTGAAATATTTATTAAAACTGTTTATGACCTGACTGATTATTTTCAGGTATTTATAAATGCACAGATGTTGGAGAGAGAGAGAGAGAGAGAGAGAGAGAGAGAGAGAGAGAGAGATCTTGTTTCCTCACCCAGCTAACGGCCAAGTGCTAACTGCTGGTGCAGTTGCCCGAGTGGCTTACATTTTATCACTAAAAGCATCCGACCTCTTCACTTGGGTCAGTGTTGGCAGGAGCAGGGATGTCAGTGCCTATGGTCTTGGTCTCCTTTCTCTGGGCAGCCCCTGCCAAAGGGGCTTCTTTCCTATATTTTTTGCTGATAGTCAACTAGGCAAGTAGCTGGCTTTTTTCAGCCTGATAAATCTGTCATAGCCATGGACAAGAGTCACGGAAAAATTTTAATTCCACGGCATTTTTCCCATAACTCTTGTTACGACTTCCTCTTTTAATAAGTAGTAAATTGGCTTACTGGGTACTTCGATCCCTGACATGTGAATACAGAGTAAGATATATTCAGTCATCGGTCAGGATAGTCACCTTTAACGATGCGCTTGGCCTTGGGGGGAAGTAAGGGTGTTCATATCCCACTCAGAGGACTCTGTCAACACCTCCATCCCACACAGTGGCCAGTCAGCACAGGGTTCTGCTTTAAACCTAACAAGGCATGAACCTGGTTTCCATTATGTATTTGAGTAATATGTGCTAATAACATCCTCATAAAATTATATAAGTCTCATGAAAATAAACGTTAAGGGCTTGGGATTTAGTTCCCATGGTAGAATCAGGTAGCATGCACAGGGCCCTGGGTTACAGCACCCCCGTCTCCCAGCACTGAGTACAAAGGGGCACAGGGTCAAATGCCTGCCTATGATCTCAGTCTGGGGAAGGTTGCGACGGAGGGGAGTGGGGTTCAGATACTCAAGAGCATCCTCTGCTACATTAGCTAGTTTTAGGCCAGCCTCGCCTTCACGAGACCCTGTTTCCAAATAATGAAATAAAATAAGAATATTTTGACTGTTTCTCTTAGGAACTGCAGCCTCATTGTTGGAGGCTTGTCTTGCATGTTTCTTTTTTTCTGCTCCTCTTAAAATTCCCTAGCTAAGGGCTGGAGAGATGGCTCAGCGGTTAAGAGCACTGCCTGCTCTTCTGGAGGTCCTGAGTTCAATTCCCAGCAACCACATGGTGGTTCACAACCATCTGTAATGAGATCCGATGCCCTCTTCTGGGGTGTCTGAAGACAGCTACAGTGTACTTACATATAATAAATAAATAAATCTTTAAAAAAATCCCTAGCTAAATTTATAATCAGATTTTGAGTAACATCTCAGCATCTCTGACTCTTAACTGGATGTTTTTACTGTATGATCACTGCTTATAGAACACAGGATTAGGTGATCTGTGTGCCAGGTGCCGTGCTTGGGTTAGGAGACAGGGTCTCCCTCTGTAGCTTTCACTGGCCTTGACCTAAAAATCTTCCTGCTTTAGCCTTGTGAATGCTGGGGTGTGCAGGCTTTCCCATCTCCACCACGCCTGGCATCAATGGTAAAATAAAAATCAGCTCTTTCATGTATATTTAGAGTAATTGACTGCCGAGTAACTTTGTGTTCCGTGGTTTATTTGAGTAACACAGTGACCAAATTAAAAGCAAAAGGGAAACCCTGGCTGCCTGAGGCCCACACGAAGCTGCAGTCCTTAATATGAAGGTCTGTGATTCTTCCTAAGTGTTCATCCTGGTGATGTCAGCACGTGCTTATGCGGCTGTAGTTGTGTGGCATGGATCAGAGATAGGAGAGTAGGTAACTGGCCGGCGTGTACAGAAGTTCTCTGGGTACCTACTGAGGAGAGGCCATTGGTATGATTGTGAGATCCTGAAGTGACACTTGGTCTGGGTGACAGGGGAGTGAGAGAGTTTCCCTGGCTAATCTAAAAGTTGGCTTGGTTCTACTCTCTGAGTCAGAAGAGGTTTAGGGTGGGTATCCTAAAACTTAATGAATTAGAAATGAAGTAATATGTTTAGACAAAAATTTTCTGTATCCGTGTGTTTGTACTGTTTGTAGGTGTGTGTGTGTGTGTGTGTGTGAGTGTGTGTGTGTGCAAATCCATGTGCACATGCATGGGAGTTCTCGTAGAGGCCTGAAGTCAACATTGAGTGTCTTCCTCAATTGCTCTCCACCTCATTTTGTTTTAAAGGTTTATTTATTTTATGTAAATGAGCACCCTGACTTCAGGCACTCCAGAAGAGGGCACTGGATCCCATTACAGATGGTTGTGAGCCATCATGTGGTTGCTGGGATTTGAGCTCAGGACCTCTAGAAGAGCAGCCTGTGCTCTTAACCTCTGAGTCATCTCTCCAGCCCCCTCCACCTTATTTTTGAGACAGGATCTCACTGAACCCGGAGCTCTCTGATTCCACTAGACTGCCGACCAGCAAGCCCCATCTTCACCTCGCCAGTACTGAGTTCCCAGCATTTCAGCATGACTGCCCGAGACTGACCTCTTGGTCACTTGGGTGGCAGGTTTTCCAATGGAGCCCAGTCCCTGGCTCCCTCATTATCATTTTTATGAGTGGAAGAGCAGCTGAAATCTATTCCCTTGGAGAGACTCTCCTATGCAGTATAATGCTACTGCTTGTGATCTTTATGTTTACTTTAGAACCCTAGACTTCTTCATTCTGTTCTGTCCCCTGAATCCTTTGGCTTAACATCTTCCCATTTCCCACCACCTCTCCATGCGGCAGCCACCACCGAAACTCCTCCTGCAAATGGAATCCTTCACTGTCCCTTCCCTATGTGTCTGGATAGTTTACAGAGACCCATGCCCATCAGCTTCATCTGTGTTGTGACAGATGACAACATCTCCTCTTTTAGGGCTGAATAGTTTATGTAGGTAGGTAGCTTGGGTAGAAGGTGTCGTATTAGTCATTTTAAATCTACTCAGACATAAACAGACACCTAAATTGTTTCATGGCTGTGGAAATGTCGCAGTGAATGTGCCTTTGTGAGGCCGTTCATGTCTGTGGTGACGTTACAGTGAATGTATAGGTACCTCTGTGAGGCCATTCATGTCTGTGGTGACATTACAGTGTATCTATAGGTGCCTTTGTGAGGTCATTCATGTCTGTGGTGATGCTACAGTGAATCTATAGGTACCTCAGTGAGGCCACCTCAGTTCTTTATATTTCAGAGGGATTGCTGGATCACAAATAATTCTGATTTTAATTTTTTTAAAAATATTTTTATTACTTTATGCACATGTGTATTTGTTTCTGTGTGTGTCTGTGAATGTATGTCATTTATGTGTATGCCTATGGGAAGCCAGATGAGGCAACTGGTCCCCTGGAGTTGGGGTTCCAGGTGGTTGTGAGCTGCCCAGTGTTGGCGCTGGGAATTGAACTCAGGTCCTCTGCAAAAGCAGGATGTGCTCTAAACTGTTGACCCATCTCTGTCGCTCCAGGCCTGGTTTTAGTTTCTTTCTTTTTTTTTTTTTTTCCGAGACAGGGTTTCTCTGTGCAGCCCTGGCTGTCCTGGAACTCACTCTGTAGACCAGGCTGGCCTCGTACTCAGAAATCCGCCTGCCTCTGCCTCCCAAGTGCTGGGATTAAAGGCGTGCGTCACCACCGCCCGGCCTGGTTTTAGTTTCTTACAGAGCATCCATCCACATGATTTCATGATGGCTGCCTTAGTGTCTTTCCTCAGGATCTTTTGAGGGCTAGTGCCTGGACATGGTGGATATAAAAATCCAGCGGTGTTCCAGTTCTTTATAAAGTGATATAGTATTTGCATTTAACATGCATACAGCTGGAGATTACATAAAACACCTAAAATAAAATATCCAGTACCGTACAATCACTAAGTAAAGTGTCTTGTACTGTGGTATTTAGGAGAGAATTACAGGAAAATGAAAGTTTCTGTGTGTTCAGTGTAGACACATTTTGTATTTTGTAGTGGCGGGTGTTGTATCCCAGGTCTCGTGGGTCTAGGGAGACAGTCTATCTCTAAGCTGTATGCTGAGCCCCACGCACCTCCTTACACGCTTTCCATCCAGGACTGGTTGAACCCATGGGCTCAGAACCTATAGTTTCAGTTTCTACCTTTAAGGTAACATAGCCTATTAGATAAATGACAGATGTGCTTTGAGAATTTCATTTAATATGTTAAGGTGACATATCTTTAAAATGAAATTTGATAGTGCTAGTTTTTTGGGTTTTTTTTTTTTCTTTTCCCTTTTTAATTTTGGTAGTTCTAGTGTTTGGAGTATCTCTTTGCATTTCTTTTCTTAAAAGTAGACTAGCACTGAAAGCCTTTGGGGATATTATGGAATGTAGGATTGCTTAATGGTCAGCTTAATTGTCTCGGGGAAAAGAAAGGACAGTGAATGGGTGAGAGGCTGGGACAGGAGAGGCAACGCCTTCTTTCTGTGTAATGGGGTGGTCTGCCTTGAGTTAGTCACCGTGGATGCCACCCAGGACCTGGTCTAGCGGAAGTATGCCCTCGGAGCCTGTGGATTAGTGGTTGTGCAGCAGTGTTGATGGGAGCGCCGCCTCCTCTGCAGACACCCGGATTAACGTCTGACTCACAGTAAAGACGCTCAGTTTGTCTTGGGTCAATGCTCGGCTGGCATAGGTGCTCTAGAGTCTCAGGAGGAACTGGGGACGGCCTCAAGCCATGCGGTCACTGGCATGCATGTACCTGCGTGCTCGCGACAGGGTAGCAGACACGCCGCCCGCTGCAGTGAAGAGGGTGCCTTGCTCGGAGTTCCGGAGCTTAGAGGAGAGTTGTGTATCATTCTAAAGAAAGATCTTCTGATAGAACCTTCGGGCGGCTGCAGAAAGACCACACCAGGCCAAACAGTTCCGCGTGAGGTTTATTGAGAGAGGAAAGGACTAGGTGACGGCAGAAAGAGGGGGGTGGGGAGAGAGAGGAGAGGAGGAGGGGCATTCCTCTTCTATGTGGATGCTGCCGTTGTCACAGATAAAGGTGGGAGGTGAGCCAAATGGATTCTGGGAATATGGTGGCTGTTGCCTTGGCAACAGATGTGCAGGTCGTGAGGTCACAGGTTTCCGAGATCCTAATACCAACAACTTCCTCTATGTGGATTTTCATCTATTTTGACCTTTTCTAATCTTGACTAATTTTTCTCTTCCCTCTGCTGGAGATCAACACTAAGGCTTGACACACAGGAGGAAAGTCCCATAATGAATATTTCCATTATTATTATTGTTGTTGTTACTGATGATTGCTAGAGAAAGGAGCTCTCTTCTGGTAGTCTGGTTGATAACCAGTTTAGCCAGGCTTTACCCCAGAGTATAATTGTTCTTTGCATATTCTGAGTCACATGACTGAGAGAGAAGAAGCTCTCCTTTAAGAAGCACTGGAAACATTGTTTACACTCCTGCATCTAATTGTCACTCAGCCGGTCCTCCCGCGAAGTCGGTTAGGGTAGGTGAGCTGAAGGCCCTGATTATGCTCCCCTCCGCCCCCCACCCACCCTTTTTAAGTAAGTCCCCCTCTTGATGGCTAGTTTCTATCAACTTGACACAAAGTGGAACCTCCTGGGAAGATTACCATCAACTGAGGAACTGCCTGCATCAGGTTGGCCTGTGGGCAAGCCTGTGGGACATGATTTTGATAAATGTTTGATGTGAAAGGCCCAGCCAACCAAAGATGCTGTCACCTCTGAGCAGGTGGTTCAGAGTCGAATGAGAAACTGGGTCGAGCGAGCTCAGAACGGGCCAGTAAGCTGTAGCCTCTATGGAAGGGTCTCCGCTTCAGTTTCCGCTTTGGCTTCCCTCAGGGAGGCTCTACCCATCAGTGGTAAAAAGCTTTACACAGCCCAGAGAGCCAGAGCCTCTATTTGCGGTACCTCACTGGGAGGAGGGGTTCGCTGGTCTCTGTGGGAGGTCTCTGCAGGGGACCAGTCTCTGGCTGTAAACAGCAGGGAGCGGAAGCTGAGGTTGGAGCTCTCTACACACACTGACTTTTGTCAGCAGTTGCTCTGCCTGGAGAAGGCTCTCCGGTTTCCCTCAACTTGACCTGGGAAGGCACTGGGGTCCTGGACGTGGCCTTGCTCTGTCAAGCACTCCACATCATCTTGGGTAAACCGAGCAAGTCTGTGTGTGAGGGCGATGCGCAGTGGGCCTGTGGATCCATAGGGAGCCACCTTGGGTCGGTCGGCTCCGGTCTCTACTGTCCCTGTGAGCTCAGGGTCCTCCCCGCGGGCAGGATGGGTACATCCGGATCCTTTGCCCCCTGAGCACGGGTTCATTATGTGTCCACTTAATATGCTGAAATTCTGAAGCCGGTTGGATGCTGTGCCTCTGCGCGCACACACCCGGCCGCTCTGCACGGTTAGAGTATGAAGTAGCCGCGCAGGCGCAGCAGCCTCTGCTCCCAGGTGCCCTCGGCTCCCTGCCTCACTCCGGTTTGGGATTCCGGATTCAGCCTGTTACCCTTGTCCCACAGCTCTGGCCTCGCGGGGCCTCCAGCAAATACGCAAAATACACATACTTTCCTCCCCAAACCTTGGCTACTTGGTATGTATTGCTTCTGCCGTAGAGGACCTCATTTCCCGTGGGCTCTTTAGATGGGTACCGGCTTGTAAGGGAAGCCAGCAGCCGGAACAGCTCCAGCAGGACTGTTCTCGTGACAAAGTAGAACTCTTGATAGAAATGGTAGGAATCCCATTTCAAGGCTCTAGTGGGCTTGTAAGTCTAATGATAGTGAGTTTTAGTTACTTATTCATATATTTATTTTATTTACTTGAGACAGGGTCTCCCCATGTAGCTTACTGGCCTGGAAGGAATTCTCTACATAGACCAGGCTGGTCTCAAACTCACAAGAGACCCCACCTCTGCCTCCAGAATGCTGGGATGAAAGGAGTATCCCACCATGCTGGAATAAAAAGACATCAGCATTGATGATGCGAAGAGACATTGATGGCTGTGTGTACCTTATCTTATCTACCTTGTCTGTTTTGTATCCTGGTTTCTGCTAAAACTTGGAAATCAGACAGTCATCTCAATATTCAATAGTAGAATCTTTTTTTACAAAGTGTAAAGCAGTTGCCTTCCCCCTAACCCCTCCCTGGCCCTTTCTCTCTCTCTCACACACACCACTTTTTTTTTTTTTTACACCACTTTTTTTTTCTCTGTATTTACAAGCTGTAGTCTGGTGGTTGAAAAATAAATAAAATTTGACCTGGAAACACCCAGCAAACCTCCTGTATTATGTTGTTGTTGTTATTATTATTATGAAGAATTTCAGTTTTGTACCATTTAGAATGTTTTCTCTTCCTTTCTGTTTACCTAGTTGTATTTTTAAATTTTGCGTGTTTACTTCTAGTCACCTTTCATGACAGCTTTGTTGTTGTTGTTGTTGTTGTTGTTGTTATTATTATTATTATTATTATTATTTTTGGCCAGAGCACCGTAAGTTTCAGAGCTGGTGAGATGGCTGGTGTCACTCTGGACGGGGTAGACTGAGTAACTCCAGCCAGTGTAGCCAGGTACAGGCGCCAAGGGGGCCTCCCTGGTACGCCATGCCAGAGGCAAGCCAGCTGAGTTTTGCAAATGGTGCAGTCAGCTTCCTGTTCTTGGGAATTCAGGTGAAGACACACATGGAGTGTCTGTGTAGGTGACCACTAGCTAGCTTTCTCTCTTTATCCTGGACTCTGGGTAGGGCTTGAAACCACTCTTTAGGTTTAGGACTGGTAATCGAAAGTCAAGTCGGGTCCTGGTCTTTGGAATGGTTGAGACAGGGACCAGAGTAGGGACCTCAAGCAAACAAACACCAAAAACAAACAAACAAAAAACAACAATTAAAAAAACAACCAAACAAAAAAACAGAAGTTTGCTTCTAATAACTTAGCTATGAACAGAGTTAGGATAGTGGAGGAGGAACAGGCAGTAACAGTGTAACAGAGCTAGGAACCCTCGCCACCCACCTCGGAGCAGCAGAATGCCTGTAGTCGCCATTCTTTTCTTTAAAGTGCCTTTCCAGGGTCAGATCAGCTCCCGAGTTAATCAGTGACCACCCCTCTGCCCTGCTGGCATCACGAGACTACCGAGAATGCTGACATTTCCCAGTGCCATCTTCAACGGGGAACTGGTGCTCACAGACAGAAGTAAGCCCTGCACTGGATGTGCTTCCTTGCAGAATTTCGCAGAGGATGTGAGAAAGTGCCCGGGGCCTGGGGTCCTGATTGTCGCAGCTCTGGAGGCGACCCTGCAGTGTGGAGAGGCAGGAAGCCAGGGAAAGGCAGGGTGGTTGGGCCCCTCGGTGGTGAGTAAGTGTGGCGAGCTTTCGGGCACTCTCACAGTGCTACTTTTAGTTGCACTTGGTGAGAAAGGGACCACGTGGGAATTCTGTGGCAAACATGTGGCCCTTGAGCAGGAACAAGAGCTACTCTGGGGTGTTATTAGCTGGAGTTACTTAGTCATTGTTGAGACAGAGTCTCAGTCTGTGGATTTGGAGTTACTGTTTTCCTGCCTCAGCCTCCACATATTGAGTACACTGAGGGGTAACGAGGGTGGGGGATAGAAGTCGTTTTTAGACAACTTTTTCCAAGTCCCCTGACATTAACGTTGCTTTGCTGGAAAGACTGAGTTGCATCAGCCTGTTCAGATCAGTATTGGCCTGTGAGAGTACAGATACAGAGGCGTGATGCATGGCCAATAGCCTTGAGGATTATTGTCTGCACTGAGGGCCATTCCCGAAGAAGCAGAAATCAAAGCTGCACACCCTTCCTAGAAATGCTTAGAATATCTCCTTGGTAACCCCATTTTTTTTTTTTTTGTTCCATTACTGCTTACACTTAAAAAGAGACATAGCCCTGTCAGCACATCTTTTTTGTTTGTTTGATTCAAGGTTATTTGAAACAGGTTTTTGTGGTCTAGCCCAGGCTGGCCTGGAACTCCTGGCAGTGCTCCTGCCTCAGCAGTGTGCACCAGAGCATGAGGTACTAAGCAGTAGAGTTGGGTGCAATTTTTCCTGTGGAAGAAGACCCAGGTGCAAACTGATGGACCCCAGCAAGAGTCAGAGCTGGGGTAGAAACAGACTGGGCAGTTAGCGCACAGTGCCAATGTGATTGTTTCTTGGTATTTTATGGCTTAAAATATGGCAATTTTTTTTCTGCATGATGGAGGAAAAGAAAAATGTATTTAGAGAAAGATGAGAGGTCCTTGCTACACTTTAGTGACCAATAAGGAAGTTTGTGGTGACTGAAGCCCTCAAGTGTCTGTCTTCGCAAATCCCAAACCAGTTCACTCCAGACTCCATAACTTGCTCTCTGCTACGGTTTTGGCTTATGAGGGCCATGTCTTAGCAGGCCAGCTCAGTTCTTCAGTCCCCAGAGGCTTCTTCTTGGTCTTCCCAGGTACAGAGGCAGCTTTTCCTTTATTAAGGGAATATAGCACCCAGTTCCTGTGTGCACTTCCTTCCTCTAATCTCTGTATGTGGTGGCATTTTATCCCTCTTAGAATTGAAGATGGTTTTGGTGGCAAAGTGCTATGTAGGAGCTGGGGTGTCATGTAGGGTCCCTAGCACCTGTGTGAAAGAGTAGGCACCAAAATTGGGGCAATAATCTCAATATTAGGTAGGCAAAGAGAGCAGGATTCCAAGGCCAGGTTGGCCAACTGGTCTACCCTCATCAGTGAGCTCCAGGTTCTATGGGAGACCTACTACAAGGTAGATCGATAGGTGGATAGATAGATAGATAGATAGATAGATGATTGATAGATGATAAATAGCTTGATAGACAGCTGACAAGGCACCTATTATTGACCTCTGGTCTTTGCCTATATGCACACAATTACTATGTACTTACTTGCACACCAAACACATGCTTGTTTGCTTGGTTTCTTTTAAACTGAGTTGATATTTTGTTATATATGTCAAATACCAGTTTGTCACATGTTTCACAAATGTTTTCTTCCAGTTTATAGCTTCTTAATTTTATAATTGCTTTTTAAAGAGTAGGCTTTGTTTATTTTGGTGGTCAAAGGCAGGGTGCCAGGAGCGTAAGAAAGCCGGCCACCCTGCATCTGTAGTTGGGTGACACAGATGAGTTCCAGTGCTGCCTTTCTCTCCTTTTTATTTCATCTGGGACCCAGCCCTGGTCTGGTGCCATGCACATAGAGAGCAAGTCTGCCCAGTTCAGTTAAACCTGTCTGGAAACGCCCCCATGGGCACACCTAGAGGAGAGTTTCACAGCGATTCTAAATCCAGCCAAGATAGCAGTGAAGATGAGCTACCGCAGCCCTTCCACTCGTCAGCTTGATGCTCAATACCACAACATTTACACCCTGAAGTTTCCTTTTTATCTCATGATATAAACTCTTAGTCCATCTCCAGAGTCCTCACAGTCTTTGCCAGTCCCAATACTATTCAAACGTCTCTTCTGAAACTCATGCTGATCACTTAATCATGAGTCCCTATTAAAAATGGACAGGGAACATACATTTAAGGCACACAGTAAACATTCCCACTTCAAAAGAGATGTAATAGGCAGACAGCAAGCAAACGATGGGCCAAAGCAAAACCTAAACACACTGGGCAGTGCCAAGCCGTGCTCCTCCATATCTGGTGACTGGGCTTGACACTGCAGTCATCTGGGTTCCAGCAGCCACAGGCAGCTGGCCCTCCAGCTCTGCCACCTGCTGTAAGGAGTGTCTCTTACACTTGGTGACTGCAGCTTTCCTCGGCAGACATCCTATGGCTGTGGAGTGTCAGAGATACACTAGATTAACAGTCAGACCTGAGATCCCCTGGGTGATTTGGGTGGCTGTTTTTTTTTTTTTTTTTTTTTTTTTTTTGGGGGGGGGGTGGTTGAGTCTCATTCTGTATCCCGGGCTACATAATTCTGTTGTGTGCTTACATTGTTTGAGACTGGTGACTTTGTTCTTCCTTTACTGTTTACACCTTTAAATATGTACGTGAGTTTTTGTTTGCTAATATTTTGTTGAAAGTTCTTGATGTGAGGGCATCGTTTCCAGTCATCTCTTACTGTCTAGCTTTGGTGTCACGGCATTGCTGCTGTGCAAGATGGTTTGTAGAGATCTTCAGACTGGATAGCAGGGTGGTGTGAACAAACGTATTTAGAGACTATGCTGTTATTTATGTGATTAAAAAGGAAAACAAAAGCGTACATGCGTCTGCTTGAATTCATCAAAAGAAGGGCTAAAGGGAGGTGGTGTTGTCAAAGGTTCGTGGAAGGGAGTGGCACTTCAGAGTTATACCTTTTCGTGTAGTTCAGGCTTTCTCAAGCCTGCTACTCTTAATATTTAAGATGAGAATGGGAGTCGGAAAAATGTTAAATTGCCAAAACAAGTGAACTAGGTTATATTTTATGAGTACTGTGCCCACATTCAAGAATGAATCTAAGTTACGTATTAACACTGTGCTGGAGCAGTTAGCCTCAGCTTGAATGGAGGTGGAGGGACAGGTGTCCTGAACTCTTTCTAGTGTGTTTACTTTCTGCACTTAGGTGGACAAAATGCTTTAAGGACATTTTTAGGTACCTTAAGGATTTTTTTGAGTTTTGAAGTTGTTGGAATAAAGGTTTCCTTAAGAAAGGATTGATGTATAAAATGAGATAGGAGAAGGCAAAAATAAATAAAGGTTTCCTTAAGAAAGGATTGATGTTCCAGGATAGCCAGGGATATACAGAGAAACCCTGTCTCGGAAAAAACCAAAAAAAAAAAAAAAAAAAAAAGAAAGGATTGATGTACAAAATGAGATAGGAGAAGGCAAAAATAAATCTTTGGGGGATGAATTGGAGTTGAGGGCACCAGTTTATCCATTATTTTAAAAACCAGTATGTGTTCATATTATATATACTATATATTATCATATAATGTATATATAATATATGTATATATACACACAAAATAAGAACCCATACTATAATAAACTGATTAATAAGCAAATAAGTAGGGTGGGGCTCTTGCTTAAGTAGGGCTCAAGTTTAAGAGAGCTGTCACTGTCACATCACTTTGTAGCCAATTAGCATGGCTAGAGATGATTAATGGTGTCAAGGATCAAAACAAAACCAGGGGGCACTGACCAGGGACATGGATTCCCGTGTCTGTCTTAAAGCATGTCCTTACTATCTTAGTTTGGGTTTTATTGCTATGAAGAGACACCATGACCAGGGTAAGCCTTATAAGGGAAAACATTTCATTGGGGCTGGCTTACCGTTTCAGAGGTTTAGTCCATTATCATCATGGTGGGAATCATGGCAGCATCCAGGCATACATGGTGCTGGAGGAGCTGAGAGTTCTACATCTTGATCTGCAGGCAGCAAAAGGAGACTGTGTGCCACACTGGGCATGGCTTGAGTGTAGAAGACCTCAAAGCCCACTTCCACAGTGAAACACCTCCTCTAACAAAGGCACACCCACTCCAACAAGGCCACACCTCCTAGTAGTGCCACTCCCTATAGGCCTAGCATTCAAACACATGAGTCTGTGGAGGCCATACCTATTCAAACCACCACACCCACAGACTGTATACTAGTTGAAAGAAATAAGGTAGAAATGATAAGATCCAGCAACAATATGGAAATGACCGTCACCGCGTGACTGCGCGGTTATGACACCTCAAAGGGACACATTCTCATCTATGCCCAAAGAGGCATGACCTCAGATTAGGAGGAACTGCCATGCAAATCCTAAATCGGGAATCTTGTACTTTTTTAAAACGGGGCAGATGGGCAGAGGGCTGCTTTTTATGAATAAGTAGGTACTGTAAATGACCATGGATGTAGAATGAGCTTTATTCACATGAAAGGCTAGATGTAGCTCTCCAGCAGCCACGGTTGAACTGGGTTTACTTGAAAGGGAGGCTGGAATCAAGGGGGGGGGCGGGGAGCAAGAGAAGAATGAAGCCAAGACAAAAGTTCTGATCAAGGCTCAAAGTTTAATTTTCAGTTCTGCGCTTATATAGGTAGAGACCCATTCTTAGTTTCAGCTGAGTTCTTGTTTCAAAACAAGCTCAGCAGGCCATCTTGTTTCTGAGGAATACTGTGGATGTGGCAAACTGGAGACTTCCACCTGGTAGGTAGGAAGAGTCCATCCCAGGTGGGCTAGGCAGCTGTAGCAAACAAGGTCTGATTAGCCCGCTAGAGGCTGGGGGAGGGGGCCAGAGCTAAGGCTGAACCAGCGCTCAGGGCCTGATCTCACACTGGATGACAGATGGAGAGGAAACGCTGTAGAGAACAGTATTGGGTCAGTTGAGAAATTTGACCACACAGACCAAGAAATAGATAAAGGTTTTATAATGATTTCAATTAGCAGAGCTGGTGGCTGTGATTTGTCTGTAGAGCAAAGTACCCACCTCTAAAGAAATGCACAATCTAGAAGCCAAGGAGTGTGATGCATACAGTATGTGCGATTTATGGGGGGTGGGATGGGGGGCAGTGTGCTGGAGGCTGGAGGTAGCTAAGGACAGATAGACACATATTAAATGGGGTTAGTTACTAACAATAGCCGAACCTGGGTGTGATTGTGCTTTTTGTGTTCTTGAATAAAAGCTCCTGTAAGGTTTGAAATTATTTCCAAGCAAAATATTTAAAACATTAAAAACAATCTGGCCTTTATTTTATACCGTTCTCATTTACAAAGACCTCGTTTCTTTGTCTGGAGTAGGGGTTTGGAATGAGCATTTTCACAATATTTCCCTCTGTTTTGGGGTTGCAGGCTACTCTTGTCAAATGTGGCAGTGGTTAGAGGAAAATGAGCCATTCTGTGAGCTGTAAAGCCTCGTGTGGGGGTGGGGTTTACCACTGTGACTAAGGTCACACCTGCTGTGTAAACTGCTGTCCTCAGGATTGTCATTATCTTGTATTTTAAAGACATTTTAGAATGATCAGTTTACATTTAAAAAGTTCCATGATTGGGGCCAGAGAGACGGCTCAGCAGTCAAGAGCACTGACCACTGTCCCAGAGGCCCTGAGTTCAATTCCCAGCACCCACATGGCGGCTCACAACCATCTGTAATGGGATCCCATACCCTTTTTTCGTGTGTCTGAAGACAGTGACAGTGTACTCACATACATAAAAATAAATAAGTCTTTTAAAAAATGCTATTCAGACCATGATTATTCAGACTATCTCGGTTTATATGTTTAGACCTTTTTGTTGCCCCAATAGTTGTGCGTTTGTTTGTTAACTGCCTGCCTTTTGCTGCTGGCCCCGCTCCATCTTCTAGGTGTTGTCGATGTAACGCCACACAACACAAAAGTCTCTGCTCTCATGGAGTTTACTTTTTGTGTGTGTTGGGGGAGAGGAAAGTTAGGAAGAGCTAGTAGACATCAGCTGGTAATGTTGGAGAAATATCAGAGAAGGGACCTAGGGAATGCCAGGGCAGACTCGGGAGGAGTGCCCAGATGGCATCTCAGCAATGAAGATAGGAAGGAAAGGCTGTGAGGAAATAATGTCTCAAAAAGACGTCTGTAGACAGACGTGGGAGCAGCAGGTGGGAAGGCCATGAGGCTCCATGTGCCCAGACTACAGGAAGTGTGAGCAAGTAGTGGGAAGTGGTGTCAGGAGCTCAACGATGTCCTGTTGGGTCTTTTATGACTGTTAGTCCCTACTGTGAGGCGATGAGAGGCTCACTGTGGGATACGTTGTATGGCCACTGTGGGGTAGGGTGTTCCTTACGTTGTATGGCCACTGTGGGATAGGGGTGTTCCTTACGTTGTATGGCCACTGTGGGATAGGGGTGTTCCTTACTTTGTATGGCCACTGTGGGATAGGGGTGTTATGTCGAATGGCGTCATATGGTGTATGTAGGCTGTGTGGTCTGATCATCCTCACTGCTTCCAAGAGAAGGGACCGGAACAGAGTGGTGTAGACATCCATACATCAGTTCCTAAGCTTGGTGGAAACTCCAGGGAGAGACGATGACATGGAGTTTGAGACACACAGGTACCGTGCGTGCATGTGAAGGGAAGTAGTGAGAGCCTGAGTGTACTTTGGGAACAGCCAGGACAGCATTTGCTGATGGAGCGTAGGGAACAGACAAGAACCAGAATGCTGCTGAGCTCGGGGAGAGTGGGAATCAGTCGTGGGGATGGAGAGGCAGTTGCCACGGGTGGGATCAAGCCAGGAGTGTGAGGGGCAGGGAAGGGAAGCATGCCAGAGTGCCAGAGTCGTGCCAGGGGCTGCCCAGAGCTCGAGAGAGGTGAGGTCTGCCTGGCCTTTAGAGTTCACCCTGTAGGTGATGGCACACCTCTGAGTGTCAGTGGTGCGGTGATGGGAGAAATCTAACTCAGTCTGAGCGGGAGGATCCTAGCCGGCCGAAGTCCGCATTGGTGATGCTTGGCCCACATGTGGATGTAGTCACCTGCAGGAAGTGTAGGGAAAGGGTTGTTTACCGTCTAGTTAACTGGAGATCTGTTTGCCAATAGTTGTTATTTTATTGGGAGGAGACAGAGGTGGGACTTCATAGCAGTGCTCCTCCTTAGCAGCAGGCTGACCTCTGCAGCGCCAGAGCTTAGACCAGCTGTGACCGGCGGAGGCAGTGGGAGGGGGTGCTGTCAGCTCCTGCAGCCCACGCGTGATGGTGTGTGGGACCAGGCCAGCACGTGGAGGGCTGCAGACCTCAGGTGGCTCTTTTGTTTGTTCCCCTCCTCCTTTGCGTGACATGGTCTGGCAGGTGTCCCGGAAGAGCCGTGGGAGGCTATAAAACTGCTTATTCAAAGTTTCTTTCAGAAGATGGGCATTTTGTTATTATTTACTGCTCCACTTTGTTTAAACTCAGAGACCCTTGAAAACTGCTAAAGACTGAGAAATGGTATTTTTTTCCATTGATCTACAAACTATGAAGAGTTTAATTGGCTTTAAGCCTCTTAGACTTTGCTCAGCAGAACCCCCGTGTTTAGTTACACACAGGGTTTAGTGAGACAGAGGTGTGGATAACACTGTAGCTAAGTCTGGAGTTCAGGTGATGGCTTCGAATTCATGTAATTTAGTTTTGAAATTCAGATTTTTATGTATAAACATTTGTGCATCTAAAAATACTCAGCCTTTGACATTGTACCAGATGTATCCTAAGTTAGAGGCAGGCAAAGCAGGATATAAATATATGTAGATTTATAAGGGTCAGAGTGGAAATACTGTCTAACTTGTGGCCTGTTTAGAACTTGACCCCTTGAAATTGTGTTGTGTGCCACAGATGGGGTGCACCTACACCATCTCCTAAGCACTTCTTTTGGCTGAACGTGAATGGAAGTGGAAGTTTAGAGAGCCGCATCAGCTGGATAGTATTTTATGTCTGCGCGTCACCGTATCTGTAGATTGCACGTTGCTCAGAAGGGCGGATTGAGAGAAACATTTCTCACTAGCTTGCTGCCTCCAGTTGCCTGGCTTCCAGATTCTTCTACTTCTATGTATCTATCTACTTCTGATATCTACTTGGGCCTGGCCACTGAGAACCGGCCTAACCGGATAATCTGCACCCAAAGCATTGCAGGAGAAGAGCAACTCAGGAAGAAAGTGAGCAAAGGATGTGAGAAGCCTTCCGCCACAGGGAAGGCAGGAATAACCAGGGCATGGGTTGGAATGTTGGAATGTGCACCATCGTTAATGAGCAAGAAGATTGCGGTTGAATCCATTTTATATCCTAAAAGTAACAACGTGAACGGGCGTGGCTAAATGTGATCATTATTGCACATAAGAGTGTAATTGCTAAGCACATTGTGGGGAATGCATTTGGTATCATGAAAACTGAATGGATGATTCTTGGAAATGTAATATTGAATGGAAGTATTAAGGCTTATAAGGCAAGACCAGTTTGATGTCACTGGCTTATATTCTTAGGTTGGGTCAGTTACCTAGATGTTCTGTTTGTTTGTTTGTTTGTTTGTGTGAGGCAGGGTCTCATGTCGTCAAGGCTAGCCTCCCGTTTGCTGTGTACCTGAGGAAGGCCTTGAATTCTCACTAAGCCTCTACCTCCTAAGCTGCTGTCTCCAATGGTTGTGGTTCACTGGATCTCACCATGGAATGACCCTGTGCTCTGTAAACGGATCCCAATATAGTTACTAGCTCTTTAGTTAAAAACATCAGATTTTTGTTTTGCTATTATACACATATATGCTGGGAAAGTTCTGGTACTTGTCTCCTGTTCCACATGTCAAAATTTCTCTGAAATATATGCCTAAGAATTAGGGAGACTGTGTATATTTAATCTTCATTCGATAGTACTGAAAGGTATGAGCCTGGTGATGCTCATGCTATTGCGTTGCTTTGGATTTAAGTAAGTATTCGCAAATACTTGTTGTAGGCAACCAATAACATATTTAAAATATAATTAAGACTTGGCTATAGTTTTCTTGGTAGAGTACTTGCCTAGCATTTATATACGTTGGAAATGTAACACTAAATGACAAAGCTAAATCCTGTAAGACAAGAGCTGTTTGACTTCGTTTTTTAATGGATTAGTTTATAGAATTCCCATCATCCCATAAATGAACTGGTAAATGAACTCACTCCTATAATTCTAGCACTTCAGAGGTAGACACAGGAGGATCAGCTACATAGTGAGTTCAAGCCCCGCCTATGCTACATAAGACCTAATTATTAAGCCATACTCTGAAGACAGAATTTAGGGCACATGTCATCACTTTTGGTTTTTCCCCTACTGGCATTTGAACTCTTATTTGAACTGCTATTAAGTCGTGGTTTAAAGGCTTCTTCCTCAGTAAGCTTGTGTGTGTGTGTGTGTGTGTGTGTGTGTGTATACCATCTGAAACAGCATACAACCAAGACTTGTTGAAGTATGCAACAATACAGTATTTTTAAAGTAATGTTTATCGAGTGCCTGTGTGCTCTGGCATGCTGTCCCAGTTAGGGTTTCCATTGCTGTGAAGAGACACCATGACCAAGGCAACTGTTACAGAAAACACTTCATTGGGCCTGGCTTACAGTTCAGAGACTCAACCCATTATTACCATGCCAGGAGGCATGGTAACGTGCAGGCAGACATAGTGCTGCAGGAGCTAAGAGTTCTACATCTTGATCTGAAGGGCAGCCAGGAGGAGACTTCATTGTTCGTCACTGGGCAGACTTGAGCCCTCAAAGCCCAACTACACAGTGACACACTTCCTACAACAAGGCTACAGCTCCAATAGTGCTACTTCCCATGGGCCAAGCCTCTTCAAACCACCACATATGCTAATCAAGTCAGAGGACAGCTTGCAAGAACTGGCTCTCTACTTCCACCATGTAGGTCCCAGGGATCAAATCCCGATCATCAAGTTTAGGGACAAGGCGCCTTTCTTTGTAACTTCTAATTAATTAAGCACCAGCCAAGCTTGGTTGGCATAGTGGTATATGCCTATAATCCCAACACTTAGTTCAGGCTGGATTGTGTTATACGAGACCTTAAAGAAACACAAATAAAAAACATAGCAACAATAAAAAAAAACAGTAAAGAAGTGAGATACTTGTCACAACTAGGTTAACCTCGGATAGGTGTTTCAATGATAATTAACTGATTTTGTTTGAATTTTTATGTAATAATTAAAAAGCTTAACCAAGTTTTTGACCCAAACTAGTAAGTAGTATGCAGGGAAGGAGAATGCTGGTAACGATGGAGACGCTTCCGCAGGCACGGGGTGCTCGAGGGAGACGCTTCCGCAGGCACAGGGTGCTCGACGGAGCCGCTTCCACAGGCACAGAGTGCTCGATGGAGACGCTTCCGCAGGCACGGGGTGCTCGAGGGAGACGCTTCCGCAGGCACGGGGTGCTCGAGGGAGACGCTTCCGCAGGCACGGGGTGCTCGAGGGAGATGCTTCCGCAGGCACGGGGTGCTCGACGGAGCCGCTTCCGCAGGCACGGGGTGCTCAATGCAGACGCTTCCGCAGGCACAGAGTGCTCCTGGCCGAGAGGAAGGATGCAATCAGAAGGTCTGCCGGAATTAGTGCAGGGTAGTCATATCTGAAGATGGGAAACCTGAGACCAGGGAAGTAATTGGTTAAAACCGTGCAGTTTCTAGAGCAGAACTGATGATGTCCGAGTCTAGACTGCATACGTGTATGCTGGGGCTCTCCTACTGAAGCATGGGCTCACAAATAAGAGAGGCCCTCAGGAGTCTGTGTGTGGTGTGGCCCGAGGGGGATCCGTGCGGCAAGACGGGGGTTCTGGTTTTACATTCGCACACATCCATTCAGCTCTCTCCTTGGTTTACCTTCTGATGATTGACAAGCACACCTAGAGAAATACTGTTTGGTGTTTTTCCTTTCCGAAGGGGAGACACCGTGCTCTGTGTTATGCCCCCAGAGGAGCTGGGGTTGGGTCTACCCTGACCTTCACCGTGGTGCTGGCACTCCGTCTTGACCTACCATCTTCAGGGCTCAGCTTCTTTACCAGCAGAAGTCGAGCTGGGTGATTAGAAGCGAATACTTTGATGTACTTTTCATGGATTTAAAAAAAAAAAAAAAAGGACATTAGCTCTATTTCTTTTATAAAAGCTTCTTTTTGCTTTGTTTTGTTTTTCTGAGACAGGGTTTCTCTGTGTAGCCCTGGCTGTCCTGGAACTCACTCTGTAGACCAGGCTGGCCTCCAACTCAGAAATTTACCTGCCTCTGCCTCTAAAGTGCTGGGATTAAAGGCGTGCGCCACCACCACCTTTATAAAAGCTTCTTTTTATATTCTGTGTATGTGCATACGCACATGCTTTGGCAATATTGTGCAGGTCAAAGGAGGGCTTGCAGGAATCAGTTCTTTCCTTCCACCGTGTAGATTCCAGGGTTCAAACACAGCTTGTGATTTCGGGCTTGGCGGCAAGCACCTTTGCCCACTGAGCCATCTTGCTGGCCCCCCTTTCCCAGGTTGGGTGCTTTTTTTTTTTTTTTTTTTTTTTTTGTAAAGGATTTATTTTATTTTATGTATATATGAGTACACTGTAGCTGTCTGTTATCTTTCTTTTTTAATTAAAGATTTATTTTATTAATATGACTACACTATAGCGGTCTTCAGACAAACCAGAAGAGGGCATCAGATCCCATTACTGGTGGTTGTGAGCCACCATGTGGTTGCTGGGAACTGAACTCAGGACCTCTGGAAGAGCAGCCAGGGCTTTTAACCGCTGAACCATCTCTCCAGCCCCATCATGGATTGTTTTAAAAGCAGTTTATCTGCCTGAAGTGTGTTCTCAGGTGTTAAGCAGAGAGGACGCTGGGTCGGCTGCTGTTCTGAACACAGGCTAAGTCTCGCCCTTTCTCACAGGTGTGACACTTCCCGACATCTGCTTCAGGAAGAAAGTGCCTGTCACTCCTGTCTGCAGGTTCATGGCAGCCCAGCCCACTGCGTCAGGTCAGTTGGACGTCATAAAGCTCTTCATAAAGGAGCGAGGCATGGAGTCCTAGAGACACAGCGTGTCTGCGGAGCTGGGATTCAGAAGACCCAGGTTTCTGTCCTGATTCATCCTTGAGAGTTGGGTCAACTGGGGAAAGCCATTCTCTTCATGGTACCCAAACTGTGCATGTTGGAATTCACCGTCTTTGGCTTCACTTCTGCCTTGTATTCTCTCAGTATTTTTTATCATGGGTACCTGTAAATGACAAAATTATGTGTTAGAAACATTTTTTTTTATCTCTTTCCCAGAAATACCATTGAGATATAATGAACTAACACATCAGAAATCAAAATGACAGCAGATTGTTAGTGTGCCTACCTTGAGGGTCTTTGTGGCCTAGCGACATGACCGAGCCACCGCAGAGCCCCAGGCTCGCAGTCGCCTGTCCCGTCACTCACCCCCCTGACGGCTGACCGGGGGCTGAGGTCTCTGCCTCTGTCCATCATCAGAAATAGCATACCATCATTGGCCCTGGGAAAGATCAAATCTCAAAATCCAAAGCAAGGTTTTTAGGAGATGTGTAGTTTGATTCGCAGTGAAGTCAACAGCCGGGTGCTGGGACCATCTGTAGTTACTTCAAGGCGCCGCCCTCTGCAGTCAGCTGTGTTGTCCCCACCGGGAGTGGCCAGGTTGAGTGGGAAATAGTACTGTGAAGTTCTGTGAGTGCCAGTGCTGGGCGGCTGCCTTAGCTGTTGTGTCCATTTTAACTGTGGTGTCCATTTTAACTGTGGTGTCCATTTTACCTGTGGTGTCCATTTTACCTGTGGTGTCCATTTTACCTGTGGACTTTTACTTTCTCATGGCTTCACGTCCTTCCGTAATGGTCTTTACTTAAGAGATGGTGCCTTTGGAGACGTGGCAGTTCTCTGCTGGTTGAAAAATCCCTCGGCTGAAATTTGCTTTACCGAAAAGGGTAGGGTATGAGGCTTTTGGGAGTGTTCCAGACCCAGTTCTGTCTGGCCAGAAACACAGCTAGGTTGCGCCACGGCAGCCCAGAGGCCTAGGTACAGTCTCCCAGCTCTCAGCATAGAGCCTTCCTCTGCACACAGGTTTCCCTGTCCTCTAAACACATGCGCACATTTCCCTGTCTGCTGCACACACAGGGCCTTCCCTGTCCCCTGCACACACCGTGCTGTCTTCGGCCCCTCTGTTGTGACACAGCATGCTTAGCCACTCCACCCAAGACTCCCCTGGCAGGCTTGCCTACCATCTAGCAGCCTCCACTGCCCACAATCTAGAGTCCTTCCGCAGCCCCAGGAGGGCTTAGGGGAGGGGCATCTAAAACCTCACGTTGGCCTTTGCTAAAGCCTCGGCTCTATGATCACCTGACTTCTTCCTCCTCACAGCCATCTGTAATGGGGTCTGATGCCAGTGTCTGAAGAGAGCTACCATGTACTCATACACAGAAATAAATAAATCATTAAAAAAAAAAAAAGGTAGCCTGCCAGTGCCCCTCCAGCCGACGGTGGAGCAGCACACAGACATTCAGTCCCCAGTACCAGCCAAAGAAACTTAGAAAGTTCAGGGAAGGAACTCGGGACATTCCAGGAGAATTTGTGAATACAGACACTGGCTGTGAAGCTGGAGACACCAGGTATATAAAGTTTCTATAATCAGAAAAGAAAAAGTGGTAAAATAAAGTTGCATTGCTAATGCTTTTAGAATTTTAAGTTATAATTTATTTTTCCTTAATTTTAAGGAAATTAACGGTTAACACTTAGGACCCAGGAGGACTAGCTGAGTCTCGCTCTGTGGTAGAGCACCTGCCCGGCATGGTGAAGGCCTTGAGCTTGCTCTTTTTCACCGTAGATAATTAATGTCACCGCGTAGGTAGTTTAGGAATATTGATAACCTTCATCAAACCTTTGTCTCTTGCTGTGAAGCCTGGTGTAATTTTCCCCTTTCCTGTAGGTCTTGAGTAGTGCCTCGTTTGCACGCGGCCTCACTGAACTGAATTTAAATCCACAGCACTCCCCACGGATAGGATGCTTACTTGGAGAGCCAAGTGTCCATCGACCTCCAGTCGGTCGTCGATGAAAATCTCCCTTGTAGGTGCCCCTGACCATAGAGTGCAAACCTGGAGGCCCCAAACCGCTCTGCTCACCGCCTTGCTGTCTCAGCTGTGGGCCAGCCGGGGCAGGTTTCTGGAGCTCTTCTTGGTTTCTCAGCAGGCTCGTGGCTTTGTTACTAGGTGTTAGCCCACAAGTGTCAGATGCTGTGAGAGGGCTTGGCTTGGCTTTGCTTGGCTTTGCCTGACCTGGGAAAAGGAGCAGAAGAGATGCAGGGTGCACTCTCCTCATGGCCTTGCCGAGGACGAGAGCTGGTTCTTTTCCCTTGGGGACCATTTTTTTTGTTTGTTTGTTTTAAATTCACTTTATGTCCTGATATACCCCCACCCCTTTCCCAGTCCCACCTTTACCCATTCCCCTCTGCCATTGCCCGCTCCCCTTCTCAGAGAAGGAGGAGCCTTTGGGTACCACCCTGCCCTGGGGCATCTAGTCCCAGCAGGACAGGGCCCATCCTCTCCCACTGAGGCCCAACCAGGCAGTTCAAGTAGGGGAAGGGGACCCAATGGTAGGGAACAGACTGAGATAGCCCCTGCTCTACTTGCTAGGGGACACACATGGGGACCAAGCTGAACATTTGCTACAAATGTGCAGGGGGCCTAGGTATGGCTCCTGCATGCTCCCTAGTTGGTGGCCCAGGCTCTTGAGAACACCCATGGTGTCTCCTCTCTCTCTCTCTCTCTCTCTCTCTCTCTCTCTCTCTCTCAGCACTCTCAGCTAGGATCACCCCCATAGATTCCCCGTATCCTCCTGTCCCAGGCCTCTAGCTAGTCACCAGAGATACCCCCATGCCAGCCCCCCCCCCATTTCCATTATCACTCCCAGCCCTCTCTCACCCCCCAACAACCTGATCTGCATCCCTGTTCCCCTCTTCACCCCCTTTTCCTACCTGGGTCTTTCCATCCACCCATCATGACTATTTAGATTCTCCTCTGAGCAAGATTTTAGACTCCTCCTTTGGGACCTTCTTATTATCCAGCTTCTTTGGGTCTGGGGATTGTAGTCTTTATTTTTAATAGTTGAATAATAGTCCATTATGTAGATGTGCCACATTTCCTTTATCCTGTGGACTGTCTTACCAGGATCCCTGCTGCAAACACTTGGATGTATTAATATGGGTGTGAGATGTCTGTGGCTGCTTAGGGGCCTCCTGAGGGAGCTAATTTTGAAAAAAAAAAAAAGTATCTGTGGGTAAGTAAAGAGAAGAGGGAAATTTAGGAGGAGGAAGTCTCCCCAACACAACACTCTGACCTAATTTGGTCAGGCATCAGGCATGTGCCCAAACACTGTGTTTTTCTTTATATAACAAAAAGGAAGACTGCTTTTTTTTTTTTTTTTTTTTCTAGTAGTGTATGTAACCTCAGCACCTGGAGGCCATGGTCAGAAAGACCATGCCAGGGAGACCCTGTCAGAAAGAAGGGAAAGAGCAAACACAGAGGGTCCTCATGCCAGTTCTCGGCAGTGCAAACAGCACAGAAGAAAGCCCGGCGCTGGGGAGTCGGAGGAGCAGGAGCTCTTCAGGGGCTGTTTCGGTCTTCGCACACACTGAAGGAGGAACCTCAAAAAAAACGGCCAGACTCAAACTTCAAATGTCCACGGTCAGGATCCTGTGAATGCACAGGTGCTGTGGCGTATGTGAAAGCAGGCAGCGCGAACAGTCAGAGTCATATATATGACTGACCATATAGACCATATATATATACTTTTCTAATACTTTTTAATATTGAAATAAGAATATCTCATTTCTTAGTTCAAGAGATGTCTTTAAGAACCCCACAGATATAAGCATTCACCTCTGCCCCAGTTTTGATTTTAAAAGTTAAAATTTAAAGAGCAGAGTTAAGACTTGGCTTAGTTAAAAAGCAAATCTTACCTTCTTCATTTATCAGTAGGTGAGCCTTGTGTTTTGCTAAGCCTTGTGTATGTTTTCATGTCTTTGAGGGAAAGCTACTAAAAGTTTTCCAGAAAGCAAGCGATCCCACTGAAAGAATAGCGTATGCCAGGCTGGGGAGAGGAGGGTGAGTCTCAGCCAGACAGGACAGTGAGTGCCTGTGATGACAGATTGGGAGGTGGGAAGAGGAGAATTCCTGGGAATGGTCTATGGAGTTCTGGTCTGGGGTATTCAGTGCACATAACAAAGAGACTGTCTCAGACAAGACAGGACAGGTGCTATCCCTAGGGCTGTCCTCTGCCCTCCACATGCATGCTGTCGTACACATACACACACACAGACATATAATACACATAGACACACAGATACATACACATATGAATATACACATGAACACACATACACACAGAGATATACATACACAGACATATACACATAGACATACACAGACACATATAAACACACATATACACATACATACATATGCACACATACACACACATAGACATACACATATACACTTGAACACACATATACAATACATACACATACATACATACACACATATACACATACCACACACATACATATGCACATACATATATACATATACACACATACATATACATACACACACAGAGACACACACATACATACACCCACACACAAGAGGATTAAGAGAAAAAAAATGCATTGTGCCTGGCTGTGGGGTCTTCCCACACACTTGGCTCATCTAGAAATCAGCGAATACATTTTCATGGGGGCTTATCTTTCTCTTCTCTGTTTCTTGGATCATGCTTTTCAGTATTTTTCATTTCTTGCACCTGCTGAAGAATGGTCTGTTCAAAGAATGCAGTCTGACAATGCCACAGTTATATTTGCAATCCACCCACTTTATCTGAATAGCAGCTAATGGTAATAAAAGCAGTATTATTAGCAGGTAGCACTTACGGTTTCTTTTCTTTCCCATGCACTTATTTCTTCATTTATTCTTCCTGACAAATAGATGCCAGTATTGTTATTCTAATTTTCTGTAGGGAAGCACTGGCTCCAGGCCTCACTCAGCCGCTGCGTGGGAGTCACAGGGAAACCATCTTGCTTCCCCGAGTTTTGACCCTAAAAGGGCATAAAGCATTTTGAGCGTGTATGCGTTAACATTAAGTATTTGAAGATGGTCATTAATATAATGACCTATGGATGGCCATTATATTAAACGTGGGTTTCAAACATCTTAATTCTATTGGTGAGAACAGTTACAAATTCCTGGTAGGAAAGTTTTGGAGTAAAGTGTTTCCTGTCTGCTCTGACTCTGGATGGGTTCAATTCTATCTGGGAAGAAGACCTTCTGACTTGAACTGAGTCTCCAGCACGACCAGACCTGGTCGTATTTTCGGTATTTAGTGTGGGCAGATGGGTGCCCCCATTTCGCTTCCTCTGGAGACAGTGCATGTGGGAGACAGGATCTCACTTGGTGGTCCTTGCAGGCTTCAAACTTGGGATCCTCCTGTGTGCTGGGGTTCCTGGCATGCGCCTCCATGCCTGGCTTTGGAGAGTTACTTTGAAAACAATTATCTTAGTGTCAAATAGTACAGGACTCAAGTCCAGGAAGTGCAGTGGGGCTGCCAGCGTCGGATGTTTTCGGTGTCTGTCCCTTTGTTTCTGGTCCAGGGTTGCTTGTACTCTCGGTTTTGTCTCTTCCTGCTGATTTCTCAGCTTTCGTAGCGTGTTCAGTGAATGAGTGCGAAGGCCGACTAGACAGTTACCTCAGTTGTTCTAAAGACTCCTTTCCCAAAGGAGTCCACTTGGTAGAGAGCGGAGCCATGGCCAGGTTTGAGGGGTGTCTGGTAGACATTCTCAGAAGAGTCCGGTTTAGTGCTCATGTGAGAGTTTGCTCTCCCGGGCAGCACAGGGAAGGAGGGTTCACTATGACACCGTGTCAGGAAGACAGTGAATGTGCTCACTGTGGTAACCCGGAGGCAATGGAGACTTGTCCTTGAAGAAAACCTTTGGTTCGAAAACTGCTTCAAGGTTATTCATTGGAGGCAGCTCTGTGATTTCTTGGGTTTGTGGGTGTTGGGTTTGTGCTAGAATTTATTTCTGCAGCTCTTCTTTATGAGTCTGAATGAGAATACACTCTAAATCTCCTAGTGCAAACAGGTGTCTGGTTGAGTGAATACTCCAGTCTTACCTTACTCCTTTAAAGGTGCAGTGGGCCTCAAACGGATCAAGCCTGCTTTGTCTGGCAAATATAGTAAAACCATGTGTAACCTTTGTTATCTTTTTAACTTTCTCTCCAAATTGAACATATGACTCTTTTCTTTTAGCTTTATTTTATTTTCTGAGTCTCACTCTATAGCCTTGGCTGTTGTAGGCCAAACTGTCCTTGAACTCACAGAAATGCAACTTCCTCGTCCTCATGAGTGATCAGATTACAGTTTATTTTTTAAAAACGTTTGCTCTTTTGGTGTGTAGATATGTGCCCGAGCACTGACCCCATGTTGTGGGTGGGCATCACAGGCTAGCCTTCAGGAGTTGCCTCTCTCCTACCACCATGTAGGTTCTGAAGCTGGCCCTGGGTTATCAGGTGGTAGCAAGTGCCCTACCCTCTGAGCCATCCTACCCTTCCCATACTTCTGACTGCATGCTTTACCTGAGTCCTGGGCCCAGAATGTTTAGATTTTTTTTTTTTTTTTTTTTTTTTCCGAGACAGGGTTTTTCTGTATAGCCCTGGCTGTCCTGGAACTCACTCTGTAGACCAGGCTGGCCTCTGAACTCAGAAATCCACCTGCCTCTGCCTCCCAGAGTGCTGGGATTACAGGCATGCGCCACCACTGCCCGGTTTAGATTTTTTTTTTAAGAATTAGAAAACAATTCACAATATAATTAATAGGCAAGATGTTAAGACATTATAAATAATTCACGTTTTATAAAGACATAATTTAGTTCTCCGTTTTGGTTTTCCTTGCTGAGACACTCCTGTTATATAATGTATGCATTAAGGAGAGATGTGTACCACTCAGCCGCACATCTTTACCCGTGTGACAGACAGTGGCCTGGCTCTGGGGTGGAGTCCCGTGCATTTGTTTACACTAGGGAAAGAGAGCAGCCATAACCTAATTTCTTCTCCTCACTTTTACCCTGACTCAAGTGGCAAGGCATTCTGTGAGTAAGCAGTGAGCACTTGGCTGGAAGCCCCTTCCGCTCTGCAGGGAGCCCTGGAAATGGAGCCCTGGGACTCAGAGGTGGGCTTGGTCCTCCGGGCTGCAAGGCTCCCCAAACAACACAAAAAGCCAAAGCAGAGCAAAAACCCTAGAAAGCTACAACCAGTTAGAGCGCGTCTCGTTTGATATGTGATATGTGTGTCCTCTCACTTCTCTTCTTGGGACAATCTCACTAGGTAGCCCAATTCTGCATCAAACTTAGGATTCCTGTGTCAGCCTCCAGAGGCTCAAGGTCCCAGACACACCACCCGGCCATGCCTGACTGAGTCCCAGGGTCCTGACACACCACCCGGCCATGTCCAACTGAGGTCCTAGACCTCACCACCCGGCCAGACACACTGCCAAGGTCCCAGACACACTACCAAGGTCCCAGACACACCACCCGGCCATGGCTGACTGAGTCCCAGGGTCCTGACACACCACCCGGCCATGCCCGACTGAGGTCCTAGACCTCACCACCTGGCCAGACACACCACCAAAGTCCCAGACACACCACCCGGACATGCCTGAGTCCCAGGGTCCTGACATACCACCCGGCCATGCCCAGGCGTCTTTCCTCCATTGTAACGATGACCTTTGGAGATAATTGAGGCTTAATTCTTACAGAAATCCACGTTCTTGGGTTGGAGAGATGGCTCAGTGGTTAAGAGCACTGACTGCTCTTTAGGAGGTCCTGAGTTCAAATCCCAGCAACCACATGGTAGCTCACAACCATCTGTAATGAGGTCTGATGCTGCCTTCTAGGGTATCTGAAGACAGCTACAGTGTACTTATATATAATAATAAATAAAATCTTAAAAAAAAAAAAAGAAATCCACATTCTTTGTTTCTTCCTGAAGACTACGTAGGGAGGTGAGAAAATATCCCTGTCTTAGGAGCAGCAAGCCACATGAGATTTAAAAAAGTCCCAGGAAGTTGGAGAGTAGCAGAGCAGCCGTGGCTTGACTGAGGCTAGCGGATGGACAGGTGAGGTTTGTTTCAGGTTAATGGAGCAGAGGGCGGTCGGCATGACTTTTGTTCGGAAGGCAAGAGACATTTTGTCAGAAGGCCTTCTCTGTGGGCACACAGGTAAAATATTTCGAATCAGTTGTGTGTCCGTGCAGTAGTGGGGTTCAGAACCAGATGCTGGCTGTCATCTGGTGTCTGTCGGTGTTAGGTCAGCAACTCCACTCAGGACTGGAGTCTTGCGCCACTTCCTCCCTGTGATGAGGAATCCCTGGGGTAGGAGCAGAGCAGAGGCTCTGGAGCCAGTAGCCTGCCCAGTCAGCTTCCGCGTACTGGCCGGGACCTGCAGCTGCCTAACTTCCTTCTCAACTTAGTAAATTAGTAAAGTTCTCCCCAGATGGTAAGACTAAAGATAATCTGCCCAGTCGGGTCTAAGCACCAAAAATTAATAAAAACAGGATTGATACTATCTATGTCACTTGATTTCTGGTTGGGATTAACAAACTAATTTGTGAAGGACACTGCAGGTGGATATGAAATAGAGCAGCTACTTGGACCAAGAGAAACGGTCGAATGCAAAGTCCCTGTGCTGAGAGTAAAGGCCTGCACAGAAGACTTGCGGGTGCCTAGGAAGTAAACTGTGGGTATGAGCCGCGCACGAACGCCATCTACATAGGAGAAGTCTCCGAGTGATGAAGTATTAAATGTGGGCATGAGCCGTCCGGGTACTTCATCCTCATTGCAGAAATCTCTGAGCGAGGATGCTCTGAGAGAGATGTCTCGTTGCTGGGGAGTGCCGTCTCGTTGCAGAGAGCATTGGAAGAGAGCAGAGTGGGGAGTTGAGCATCAGGCGTGGAGAGTGCTGGGGTGTGGTGCCGTGGTCCCTTTGATCCCTCCTGTAGACTGCTAAGGTTGTTGCGCCTGCACGGCTGCATTCACAGTCTCTCAATGCATTCCTTTTGATGTTGCTTAGAGGAATTTGTTTTATTTATAAACATTTTTGTAAAAACAAAATGATCTTGTCACAGCACTTGCAGCTCGACAGCATGCGGGGAGTAGTGCTGCTCCCGGGGCTGACGGCCCTTCTCGGCTCCAACTGGAATTTTAATTTTTGATGCTTAGACCCAGCTGTGAAAAATAGTCTTTGGTTTCATGAATCAGGGTGAACTTTACTAAATATCTCATTGTCTTTTCCCTTGTAAGGAGACAAAATTCTCAACGCCATCCTCCTCTGGCAGGGGCTGGGCCAGATGATGAAATTGAAAACAGACAGGCTAACCTGGCTGGGCTCCGTTGCCGTGGACATGGGGAAGGAGAGCAGCTGACTTTGCCACTGGGATTTTCATCTAGGAATGGCTGCTCTGCTCTTCTGGGCTGTGCCAAGGGGACACCATGGAAGAAGGAAAATGGAACAGGTCTCCTTCTATGGCAGACAGCAAACAGAGAGATGGGAAGGCAGGAAGGGGCAGGAATCCTTCAAAGGCACGCCATGGTGACACATGCCTTGGTGACACACGCCTCCTAGCCAGGCTTTACCTCTGATATTTCCTCCCTCTTCTATCAAGAGCTGGAGACTTAACCAGTCACACATGTGCCTGCAGGGAACATTTGATATTAAAGTGATAACATGTCACATGGTGCAGAAAATAAGGGGACATTTAGTATTAACATTATGTTACTTGCTACAAGAAATAAGGCTGGAGAGATGGTTCAGTGGTTAAGAACACTGACTGCTTTTCCGAAGGTTCTGAGTTCAAATCCCAGTAACCACATGGTGGCTCACAACCATCTGTAATAAGATCTGACACCTTCTTCTGGTGTGTCTAAGGACAGCTACAGTGTACTTACATGTAATAAATAAATATATAAGGACAGCTACAGTGTACTTACATGTAATAAATAAATATATTTTTTAAAAGTATAAAGAAATAAGGAGATACTTCAGAAAGAAACAGCCGGAGAAGCAGCTGGAACAGAACATTTATGTAATAAGTCGGAACAGAATGTTGAGAATCTGAGGAAAGCAGGGTGGTTTGCTTCCATGAGAAGAGGTGCGGCTAGGACCAGAGCAGGGCCGCAGAGTCCTCTGCACTGCTGGTCAGACCTCAGGCTCTCATTCTTCATGATGAGGCCGAGGTCCTTCGAGTAGAAAGGGCGCATTGCCTCGTCATGAATTTTATCCCCTTGTTTGCCACACGTGGTGGCTCACACCTGTACTCAATCATGGGAGTCTAGAAGTTGAGGCAGGAGGATTGCTATGTGTTAAATTACAACCTGGAATAGTTTAAATAATTTTAAATTCAAAGTAGTTTGAATAAGAATGGCTCCCTTAGGCTCACTCCTTTGAAAACTTAGTCACTGGGGATTGACACTGTTTGAGAAGGATTAAATAAGGCAGGGCTTCGCTGGAGCAGGACTAGCCTTTTGGAGGAAGTGTGTCTGTAGCGGTGGGTTTTAAGGTTGCAAAAAGTTCACACTGGACCCAATTCTCTCAGCTGTGGATGGGGTGTAGCTCTCAGCTGCTGGTCCAGGGCCCTGTGTGCTACCATGATCTTCCAAGCCCTGCCTTAATGATAATGGACTAAACCTCTGAGTAACCCCCAGTTAAAAGCTTTCGTTTGTAGAGTTGCCTGGGTCATGGTGTTTTCCACAGCCATAGACATAGACTAAGACATAATGAGTTCCCGCCAGCCTGAGTTAGAGAGGACCCTGTCTCAGTCTGCAGCCAGTCAGTTAATAGGAAGGGAAGAGCGAGTGCGGAACAGTGTGTTTTGAGTGACTTATTTTTAACGTCCACATCCCAAAAGACCAATATGTTCCCCACCCCCACCCCGCAAGAGGAGAGGCCTGAAGAGGAAGATGCTCTCGGCAGCTTCCAGCTAAGTGGGAGTTGGGTCAAGCTCGTGCACTCTGGGCTCCTTTCAGTCCTTTAAGCAGTCTGTATGAAAAGTAAGTTCAGTGACGTGGCCGCATGTAAAATCCCGGGTTGCGTTTCGCTTTGTTTTTAATAGACATGTATTTGCATGCTCCAGCCTATAGAAACCCAAGCAAGAGCTAAGTTGGAACTGAGAGGATCTTTGACTTCCCCCTTCCCAGGACATATAATTTAAGTTAAAGATCGAAAGACAAATGCCATCTTATGAAAATACTCACTGAAGGCAGGAATTATGCTCTGTGGTGAGAGGTTGCACTGCGGACAGTGGGAGGGCTCTTCATACTGGTGTCTGGCTCACTAGCTTTTTCCTTGTGTGAACTGGAGATCTGCCCTTGTCCCGAGGAGCCGAGACTCCTTTTGGATCTCAGCATTCTTAGCATGGAACATCAAGGAAATATTTATGCTTATAAAATAGTCTAAAAGTTCCTCATTGAGGTTACTTGAGCCTGTTACTGCTATCCAGAATCAGCTGGTCCTACAAGCCCGATACAGGTACATCATCCAACTTTGGTGTGCAGTAAGCATAGGCTTGCATGTGTGCAGCTGCAGTCGTATATAGCTGTGTGTTGATTCCCTGAACTGGAAAATGAAAGCAGCAAAATGAAATCTGCAAAATGAAAGCTGCAGAGACAGCCACTCCAGTTCTCACAGAACACCAGGACTGTCCCATGTCATTCCTGAGGCATCAGAGCCAGCCTGGATGGTGCAGCATTCCTGTGAGGCTTACACAAGAGAGTCCCTGAGCCGAGGCTAACCTGTGCTACATGGAGAATTCCAAGCCAGTCTTGCTACCTAGTGAGACCCAGTCTCCAACAAAACAGGAAAAGAACAGTTTTCCCTGATGGTGTCCAGTTGGCTTGTCTGTAGGACTGAGAGGGCTGGTTAATCCTTAGGGTGCTGCCTTGTTAGAGGAGGAGGGGCCGCCATGCTGTGTAATCTGACAGGACAGACTTCCCTGGCGTCGGCCTTGTTCGCTGCCCCTTTCCTTCCCTATGATGCATTCTCCTCTCCATTTTCTTCCCCTCTCTCCTCTGGGTTTCCTCCTCTTTTCCCTGAGTTCTGTTCCATGTTATCTGTGAAGGAAGCACTCACTGAATTGCTTCACAATAGCTGCCTTAGGAGTGGCTCTCCTAGGGCAAACACAATGGCTCAGCAGGAGAAGGTCCTTGCCACAAAGCCTGGCAAACCAGCTGTTCAGTTCCTGAATCCCCTGGTAGAAGCCTGGGACCAGCTTCTTTGAGTTGTCCTTGACCTGCTTGAACACAGATAGCTGCACACACATGCACACTAAACAAGCAAGCAAGTGTAAAAGAAAACAAAAGATGGCCCCACGTTTGTCTCCAGACTGAGCTCATGGTTCCCCCTGGACAGTACTCTAGGGAAGTTACGAAAGTCCCTGGGTAGTGATATTTGCATATTTCTCAAGATCGGAAAGGAGGAACAAAGATCCAAAAACGTATCTGTCATGTGTTTTGCCAGTGTTGTGACTTTTAAATTCACATTGTAAGTTCTTTCCTGTCTAATTCACCTCCTGTCCAGCAATCTAGAAGGATCAGTGGTCAGATGCAATCTGACCGTGGAATGAAATGGGACTGTAAGCAGTGGGCAGGATAACTCAGGGCCATGGTGACATGTAGTCGCCAGATGAAGTGCTCAGTGCTTCACTGCTCAGATCCTGGGCCATGTGACAGCAGATCTGGGGAAAACCCACAGTGGGCAGCTTTCCCGGGGTACGATTTTGGGTGTGGGACTTGAAGGAAAGGGAGGGAACGTCACACCATTCCATAATGTAGGTCGGGTGCAAGTTCTCTAGCTTGAATGTTGTGGATAGCCTTGGGCTTGTATTTGATGCTAATTCCACTCCTCAGAGGGGCTGCAGATGAGGAGTTGCCTTGTGAACCTTCTCCCCACCTTAACTTTTCAAATAAAGGCTTGAGCCAATGATTGGGCAGGAAGAAGTGGGAGGAGCTGAGAGTCTAGGGGAGGGGGAAGAGTGGGGGGGGCTGGACAAGAAGAGGAGGAGCAACGGAAAAGGGAAAGGGAGAGGTGGGGGGGGGAGGGGGGCCTGGAGAAGCCGCAAGTTATATGGGATAATATAGATGGAAACAGAGTAGTGTGGTGGGAGATCTGCCCAATCTAGGCTTGTAGCTTGTTTTGTTAACTGTTGAGTTGAGCTTTCTTTTACCGGGGAATTGGGTTGGAAACAAAGTAGCAACAAAAGACGGTTGCTTGTGCTGGACCCCTGAAATGGAGCGTGTCCCAGTTTCTGAGGCCTTCTTTCAGAAAGCATTTCAAACGTTATAGAGAAGTTACCCAAGATACTATAGTGAGCATCCATGTTTCTTTCATCTACATTTGCATATTGTTGCCCTTTTCCTGCCGGAGATTTCTTACTCATTACGTATGACTGTTTCTGTGTGTGTGTGTGTGTGTGTGTGTGTGAACACACACAGGCATTTAAGAGTTCCATCAGTACGTGGCAGCCCTGTTGCTCAAAATGTGGATTCTAAGAACATAATCTCTTAACCAGCAGGGTTCTGTGTGCCCAAGACTGCTGTGTTACTTTAATCTACCATTTTCCTTCCGCTTTGTAGTAGACGAGCGGTCTTAGCACACTTTGCTCTACTTCCATTGCACAAGCTCATCTTGGTCCTGTGCTGGTCTACGTGTTGTAGTAAGTCCCCGTTGCTTAGCTGTGATCAAAGCTCTGAGGGAGAACTTGATTGAGGAGGGGTGCTGCTCATGGTCCAGAGGTTCATCCATGGTTGGGTGGTCCTCTTCTTGGGCGGAAAATCCTGGCGGCAGAGTGTGGCAGAGGCTCAGCTTCTCGGCACGCAGAAAAGTAAGGGACACCCACCATCAGAGTCACCTCGTGACCTTCTCCTTCCAGCCTGGTACGGCCAGCTAAAGACCAAGCATTCAATACATGAGCCGACTGGGGACATTTCACACTCAGGCCATACCAATACCGACTACCCCACCGTGTCTTTTGTTGAATGTCTTGAGTGTGCCCTATGCACTTATACCTTTCTCCCCCTTTTTTTAAAATTGTGGCTGTGATGGTTTGTATATGCTTGGGCCAGGGAGCTGCACTATTAGGAGGTATGGCCTTGGAGTGGGTATGTCCCTGTGGGTGTAGGCTTTAATCCTCTAGTCACAGCTGCCTGGAAGCCAGTCTTCCACTAGCAGCCTTCAGATGAAGATGTAGAACTCTCAGCTCCTACTGCACCATGCCTGCCTGGATGCTGCCATGATTCTGCCTTGATGATACTGGACTGAACCTCTGAACCTGTAGGCCAGCTCCAATTAAATGTTGTCCTTTATAAGACTTGCCTTGGTCGTAGTGTCTGTTCACAGCAGCAAAACCCAGACAAGGACAGTGGCCATGACTCTTGCTGTAATATCAAGTGAGTATCCTTGGGTGAAATATTACATAAGGAATATGCCTTGCCCATTATTTGAGATACAGATTTTGACCGCCTGTTTTCCTGTCCGATTTCCTCCTTTTGTGGTCATTGTGACTTCTTGGCAGCTAATGAACGAGGCACTATAAGATAATTAAAATGCAATTTCTCATAATATTTCATCTCTTATACATAACATATGTTGGTGATAATTGTTGGAGTTATTCTGTTTATTATTGGCATGAATTCACAGTTTTCTCCCCCCTTCCCCCATGATCATCGATCCATTATTTTCTCAGAATTTGGTTCTCAAACTGCCCCGTGTTTCACTGTACTCTTCTGTCCTTTTATATGCCCGGCAATTTCTTCAAATGAGCACGCCCTTATCTTTACCCTTTATAGGAGGCTTACCGTGCGCTGTTAATGCTCAGCGCTTGGAGTTCGTTACTGCCCGGGTGGCTGCGGCTCTTCACCAAGAAGAAATCAAGATACAGACACTTGGCATGCCTGTCAGTGTTGGGTATTTTGTTCGTAGGCTCCATCAGGGAAAGCTAGTAAATATACGTGTCTTTATACGTAAACACACACACACACACACACACACACACACACACACACGTATCATTTGTTTGTATATATTATGCTCCTGTTACACAGGTACATGTATAAAGTTATGTTTGCTGTGGTTTGTTCTTTTGAGGCAGGGTCTTCTGTAGTCTCAGACTCACTATGTAAGTTATGTTTGCTGTGGTTTGTTCTTTTGAGGCAGGGTCTTCTGGAGTCTCAGACTCACTCTGTAGCCACGGATGGCCTAGAACTCGTGAGTGCTAAGATTACCGGTGGACCAGGTCCGGCTGCATTTTGAAGTACAGATTCACACTGATCCCTTCACTCGGCCCCTCCTGCAGCGAGAACAGGACCCTCACTCATCAGCATTACCACCTGCGTGTGCAAAGGGACCATGACCAGGGAGCTGTCTTTCCCAGTCCTCCATCTTCTCAGGGTTTGCCTGGTGCAGCCATTCGACCCATGATGCATTGCCACTCGAGATTTAAACCTTTTATGAAGCCTGTTGGCTAATGACTTTGTTTTGCTCTAACGTTTTGCATAATAGAAAACAATGAAATTAAACGAACTGGCTGTAAAACAGAAGAGAAACAAAATAGTTATTTTCTAGAGAAAAAGGGCTGATTCCCAATGCTGTCAGCATGTTGCAGTCTTACATGTTAAAGCTGGAGACCAACACGGGTCATTTCAGTTACAGAGTAAACTTGCTTTACTTAAACTTCTCTATAGGATTTTCAAAGACCATAGGCCGAATCTGTTCTCTGGCATCCGTGGTCTGAAAGCTGCCAGCCCACGTGGCCTCCGAGACCCCAGCTCTCAGTGACGGTGAAAAGGGGAGTCAGAGCTCACCCGTGGGTCTTGGCCAGTCCTGGGGGGTCTCTCCCCTTTTCAGTGTTCTCAGTACAGCCCTCGCCTTTTTAGGTGTTTGTAGCTCTATCATCTGAACAAGTCTGAGGTTTATAGAAAAGATGAGCGATATCAGTGCAGCAATTCAAATGCCTTGTTCGATTACGCATCAAAACTGCATGACTTTGGCCAGGCGTCGTCTTGCAGCCCTTTAATCTGGGCAAGTTGGGTTGTAGGGGGCCAGATGATCTTTGTGAGTTCAAGGCCAACCTGGTCTACATGTGAGTTCTAGGCCTGCCAAGACTACATAGAGATCCTGTGTCCCAAGTAAATAGACTGAAACTCTATATGTCTTATTTCAAGTCAAGGTAAACGGGATTTACAGGGTAGGGAGGGAGTGCAGTTGTGAGTGAAGGTGGGCACAGCTAGGCAAGGACGCCATTGTGTCAGCCCTGTGGGCAGGGCAAAGCCTTCCCTTCCCCTTCTCTCCCCAGATGTAAATGGCCTGAAGACCTACTTAGATTAGCTAACCCCCCCTCCTCATTCAGTTGTTTGCACTGGCCCCGCCTCCTCATTCAGCTGTATACACTAACCCCGCCTCCTTGTTCAGCTGTATGCATTAGCTCTGCCTCCTAGTTCAGCTGTATGCACTAACCCCGCCTCCTTGTTCAGCTGTTTGCACTAACCCCGCCTCCTTGTTCAGCTGCTTACACTAACCCCGCCTCCTCGTTCAACTGAATACTCTAATCCTGTCACCTTGTTCAGCTGTATACACTAACCCCACCTCCTTGTTCAGCTGTATGCGCTGCCTCCTTGTTTATCTGTGTGTTGTAGTCCTGCCTTCTTGTTCAGTTGTGTATAATAACACTCCGAGCTTTCGGGGGTTTAGCTTTCCTCCATCAAAGAGCTCAGTCCACCAGATGCATTGTAGATTTTTTGTACATGTGCCTGTCTATCTGTGTTTTTCTTTATTCCCTCGCCACCCCAGGTAGGCCAGTCCCTGGAGCTGTGCAAGGACATGACACTGTAGGGTGTTTTTTGTCCATTAATTTATTCATAATGCCATAATGAAGTAATCAACAGTGGTTAATATTGTTAAAGTAGCACTACCAACATCATGGATTGGTGGGTCTAAGGAGAGAGTTTATAAACGTTTCATGGTCAGAACCCAAACGCCACCAGAGAATTCTCAAAACTTCTAATTTGCTCAAAGGAATATCCTTTGCTTGTCGGTTTTAAGCTGCAGTCACGCTATGTGCTAGCTTTCATTGGCATTATTTTAACTTGTGTTAGTTTTAGTTTATTAAGAGTCGGATTGATTTGAAGAATGATTAAAGATCACAAGCGGTCTGGAGTTTCTTTTTTTGTCGTTTGACAACCTCAGGTATGTGCACAGTGTATTTGGATTTCTCTTTCCCTCACACAGCCTCTCACCTCCCTCCCTTCCCCGCCACACCCACTCTTCCTTGCCAGTCCTTTCCCCGGGCTCATGACTAATGGTTTTGTTTTGTGACTGGCATGATTCAACTGGTGCCATCTGTGTGACTATTGGGTTGGAACTGTTGAGGCCTGGTGACGTCATCAGCGGGTTCGGAACCGAGGGCAGTGGCTTTCTATCCCCTCAATCTGTCCAGCCGAGAGTGGACCATCCCCTGAGGCCCTCCATCCAGGTCAGACTCATTTTGGGGCAGAAGCAGTGCAGACACATCCACAGCTGCTGTGACTTTGGGGTTGTGGTGGCTAGGAAATGGCATTTGAAAGCCCTTCTCCCGGTCTCTTGGCTCTTAGATTATTCCTGTCCTCTTAGGCGCTGTTCCCTGAGCCTTAGTGGGAATGTCTTGTTTAGGGCCAAGCACGTATTCACCATTTATTTCTGCATTTCCACTCTTCCGGAAAAGAGAGGCCTCTCTGATTAAGACTGAGAATAGCCTGTGTCTGTAGGTATAAACATAACTATTTAGAAGGCAGCTTGACCCTATGCTATCTGCTAAAATACAGTGTTCAGAACTCTGTGCCCAAGGGCATGTGATTTCCCCTGCCCGTGGCTTTTGACCATGAATCCCTTTCTGTGGAGCAGAGATCTCAAACCCACTCAGATGGCAGCTGGTTACGCACCTAGCCGTAGTACCACTGTTGCACAAATGGGCATATTCTTGCCTGGCAGGTTGAACTCAGAGATCCTGGAGTCATAGCTGGGCTAATGGCTGTTTTTCGCGTCTGCTCTCTACCCTGAGAAGCCAGCAGCGGTTGTTTCTCCGGTCTACTCTCTACCCTGAGAAGCCTGCAGAGTGGATTCTGGGACAAGGAAAGCTGTCTGTCAGGGAGGAGGCTTCCAGCTCAATTCCAGCTCCTGTACTATTTGGGGGTCTTTGGGGGCCTCCTTGGAGGTATCCTATACCTGTTAGTGGAGTGTTGGTCAAAGAACCCTTGGCTTCGGGGAGCTTTCTCTAACTGCATAATGTATTTTCCTTTAAGTTCGTTTAAGCTATCATTATAAGCTACATTGTTTTGTTTGTTGGCGGTCTTGTGTTTGTTTGAGAAAAAGTCTTACTATGTATTCTTTGCTGGCCTGGAGCTCAGTATGTAGACGGGGCTAACCTCAAACCCTACCTTTGTCTCCTGAGTGTTGGGTTTTGAGGCGTAAACCATTGTATCCAGCCTATATTTTTAAAAATTTGTTACAAGACAGTAGTGTGTGTAGTCTCTACACCGCTGTATTTTCAGTTAGCTCTTCTCTTTCCTCGTCCTCGTCTCGCGCTGTCTGGCTCTCATCAACACACCCCTCTTCGCCTGCTCCCCAGGTTCTCCTAGCCCCTCCCCCCATGCTTCTCCCCCATGGCCCTTTTCTAGTTACTGGCTTCAGGGTACTCAAGATCAAACACACAAAGTTAGAGATCTGAGGCTAGGAGCCACATAGAAGAGAGAGCATGCGCTGCTGGTTTCTGTGACAGGAGTTTTATACATTTCCAGTTCTATACATTTGCCTGCAAATTTCATAATTTTTTTTTTTTTACATTTGGGTAAAATGCCATATTTTCAGTTTTTTCATTGCTCGATGATGGACATCTAGACTGATTCATTTCCTAGCTATTGTGAAAAGAACAACAGTGCACGTGAATGTGCCATTTGCAACACATTCTGGTTACACTGAAAGGCAGCGAGAGTTTTTCAGGGAAAGCCTTTCTTTCCCTCCTGCTTACGAAGCAGATTGCTTGCTGGTAACCCTGTGCTGAGGCTCACGGCCATCTCCAGCGTTGGGAAAGAAGATATTAGTACTCCTCTCATGCTGACAGTGGAGAGCACATCTGGGTCCTGCCCACTGACAGACAGAATGCCTGGCAGGAGTGGTGTGATAAGGATGGAGTCACCCTGGAGCTGCAGCTGCGTGGCCTCGAGCTCTTTCCTGTGGCCATCTCTTGTCAGCCTCCCAGAGGGACCTCTCCCTGCATTTCTTGACCTGTTGTCTTTGCCTTTTCTGTTTTTAGTTCATGGCGCTGTTTATTTCTTCCCTGAAATTACAGACTGTCCACAAACCGGATGTTTTCCTCCAGCTAGCCAGCTCATAATAAAACATGAAGTTTTTAAAATGAGCACTTACCCTTAGACCCGTAACACGGCGCTGGCTTTACGGTTCAGAACCTCAGCTGTAATTTCAGGATTAGCGGATTATGAAACAGGCTCTTGATTTGTTTGTGAAGAATGCCAGCCCCGTGACTAGAAGACAGCACAGAGGGAAACTGGCTTTGCACACTTGCTGCTGGCATGGGGCTCAGCATTGGGGTGCATTTTTATAGAACTAGGTCTTTTTATTCTAATTCCTGTTAACTAAAGTTCACACACTCTTTCTGCTATCTGCTGGTATCCAGGTTTGGGTGGTTTTCCTTTACACTTTCCACGGTTAAATATTAGAGTGCGCATATTTTCTCATGGGAATCCTAGTTTTAGCTCTTGTAAGGGAGAATCTGAGATACGGAAATAGAAATGGAGTAAGAATGGACAACTAAAGGCCTCCGGCCTCACTGACCCGTGCTTTTGTTTCTGCTGGATGTCTGAGTCTCCCTCACAGTTTGAACACCATGGTCACGGTCTCGAAACAAGCACATCCGGGTCCGTGGTGGGTTTTCCTTTATATGACCAGAGACCTGGGTGCTCTAGATTAATGTCCACATTGACTTGAATAGCATCAGTTTATGTTGGCTTGGGATTTTGTTTTGACAGACTTTGCTCAGATTCTATGATCAACATAGTAGTAAATGAATCTTTTTTATGGTTGCATACATGTAATCTAAAAAGTGCTATTTTGATTATCTGAAACTGTGATTCATCGATACTTTGTGCATTCAGAATGTTTTGTAGTCATCTCTCCTAGATCTAGAACTTTTCATTACCTCAGGATCTCCACTGCCTGGGCAGCAATCGTACTCCTCCTCCTCATTCCTGGCCCCGGCAACCCCGTTCTGCTCTTGTCTCTGTATTCGCCTGTCTCAGACCTTAAGCTGGTTGCCCTTTACCTACACCTCTTCCCTCTAGAGTGCTCACAAGGTCTCTCCGTGCTACTGCATGTATCAAACCTTTTTTTTTTTTTAAGGACAGAATGATACTTTATCATGTATATTTGCCACATTCTGTTGTAGATTTTCTCTTGATAGACAGTTGAGTTATATCTACTTTTTGGTGTCATGAAAGCCTCTCTGAGGGTCTTAGCATCTGTGTCTGAGTCTGTGTTCAGGGCTTTTGAAAAGAGCTTGCTGGATCATACAGGGACCAGCCTTTTAGCAAGCACTGAGCTCACATTCTACATGAGTACATGGTTGACAGCAACACATGAGTGTGAGAGAGAGGGAGGGAAAAAGGGAGGGAAAGAGGGAAGGAAGGAGAGAGAGAGAGACAGAAACAGACCAACCATGTTTTCATTCCCTGATGTGATGGTTTGTATATGCTTGGCCTAGGGAGTGGCACTATTAGGAGGTGTGGCCTTGTTGGAGTAGGTGTGTCCCTGTGGGCTTGGACTTATGACCCTTACCTTAGCTGCCTGGAAGCTAGTATTCTCTCATTTGCCTTTGGAACAAAATGTAGAACCCTCAGCTCCTCCTACACCATGGCTGCCTGCAAGCTACCATGCTTTCTGCCTTGATGATAATGGACTGAACCTCTGAACCTGTAAGCCAATCTCAATGAAATGTTGTCCTTATAAGAGTTGCCTTGGTCATGGTGTCTGTTCACAGCAGGAAAACTAAGACACTTGGCCATTTCAAGATTGTGTTAAACCTTCTTATTGGTGAGTTTCAAGACATCTCTTTGTATACTGGATATTAAACCATTATGAGATTGGTCCATGTAGTTGTTAATACATAATAACATATTGAATTTTACTGAAGATCTTTGTTTCTAGTATATGTATTATTTTCTTGTTTTGGTGACATACCTGAAACAAAACATTGTGAAATTCAAGATCATGAAGATCTACCCTGTTTGCTTGTTTTAAGTTTTATGATTTCATCTTAAAAATTGTATGAGAAGTTAACTTTCATGTGGTTATTCCTATTTTCAGAGTAAATTTTTCTATGTTTTTAATTTAAATAGATTGTTGTTGTTTTTACTGGTAAATGGTCCTAGTATCCCTATATCCCTATTGAATTTTATTACAAATTCTGATGGGTGTCATTTGAGAAAAAATGGTGTCTGGCCTGGCAAATGTTTGGTTATTCAATTGGTGCTGTAATTTCTTTAGAAACTAGATACTCGGGGCTGTAGAGTTAGCTTGGTGGTTAAGAGCTCTTGTTGTTGTTTCAGAGGGCATGGGTTCTATTCCCAGTACCCACATGTCTCACAGCAATCCATAATTTCCAGTTCCAGGGAATCTAACTCCCTTTTCTGACCTCCTGGGCCACCAGGAATGCACATAGCACACAGACATGCATGTAAGCAAAATTAGATTCCTAGAAAAGCATGAAGACATTCAGTGATTGCTTACTACATAATTAATTACAGAAGGTACAGGGTAGAGAGACACTGATTACAGGACTGGAAACTGATGTTTTTAAGTTAGTGGCTTGGTTTAGTTTGGCTTTATTGGAAACAGGTTTCCGTGTCCTTCAGCCTTTTTACCTTTCCTGCACATGTCAGGGGTGTTTGAGTATGTCTCCACATGCGGGGAACATGTTTGTATGCGTACACATCCGTGTGCTGGCGCACATTTGCACGTCAAGGTCCTCTTCCTTGGTTGGCTCTCCCTTCTGTACTGAGGCAGGTTTCTCCATGAACACGTCTCTGCCCATTTCTGTTTCCACTTCCCCAGAACTGGGATAATCACCAGGCTGCACGCGCATCTGGCATTTACGTTGGTTCTTTCTCAGGACCCAAGCTCTGCTTCTCATGTGGTTTAACCATAATGCTGTCTCCAAACTTGAACTTCGGATCTTCACTGTGAACCTTCCTGAGGACTGCAAAAAGCACCATGCTTGGAAATCCCATGTATTCCTGTCAGCTTTGGCTGAAGCGCAGAGCCTGGCGGCTAGCAGCTTGCTGTAACCACAGGACTCGCGTCTCATTTGTCCCCTGCCACTCTTAGTCTCTTCCCTTCTCTCCTCCTTCAGAGCAGCTTCGCTCCTCCTCCCCCATCCTCCGGAACTTTATATTGTTTCCTTAGTATCTTAGGTAGTATTTTATATTTGTTTATTTTATTTATGTATTTGCTTTTATCATGGTTTCTTTGGGTCACAGTTGTGTTATGTAGTCATGGTTGGCCTGATATTTGCCATGTTGTGCAGAATGGCCTCAAACTTACGTCAAGCCTCCTGCCTAGGCCTCTCAGGTACTGGGGCTTGGGGTGTGAGCCACCATACCTGCATTTACCTCTGTATTTGTAGAGCGCCCACAGGATGATGGTAGACGCTTCCTTCCCTCTGTGATAGTTAGGTCTTGCGTTGCTGACCTCTCCATAGGATTTAACACAGGGGAATGCAGGACAAAGGCGGGCACACCAGTAGTTATTAAATGAATACATGTGTGTTAGTCACATAATGATGCTATTCAGACATGCCAGCTTAGAAAGACACACCTGTTTTCCTGATTCCTGTGGGCTGGGCATTCAGGACAGCATTAGCTGAGTGATCTGGCTTCATGACCCCAGAGATAATAGCCAGGATGCTGGCTAGGTATAATTAAAGTCATGACTGGTCTGGGGATTCCTTTCCTGGATGGCTCATACCCAGGACTGCTGATAGAGGCCCCGGTTTCTTACGAGTTGTCTTTAGGAAGCCTCTTGTCTGCTCACACGGGGCCCTTCTGTAGGGTCGCGTGTGTGTCTTCAGAGCATGGAAGCTGGCTTCCTTCAGAGCAAACTGTATATGAGAGGGAGATGGGGAAGCTGCCTTTCTTGACCTAGCCGCACGTATCACCTCTGCTGCGTTCTGCCCCAGGTGTCGGCCACAGAAAGACGGGGCAATTAGGCTCCATTTGAACGGAGGTGTATACAAGAGTCTGCGTATATTTTATAGCTAACACAGCATAGACAGTAATCTACACCTTTGTTTTTGAACCTGACTACAATGTATTGTTTTCTCGATATTGAAACAATAGTCCCATAGAAATAGTTAGAGACATTTTAAATAGTACTTTTATTAAAATATTTTGCCTGTTTTTTAATCATGCAAAGTAGACAGGCTTCATATAAATATAATTACTTGGATTTCTACCTACATATTTATAATTTTATTTCAGATTTTTCACTGAGAGTCTGGAATTGTGAAAATTGTCTGTTGAGTTCTATGTGGCCTGGAAGAGGAGTGTGGCGCAAAACCAACTGTCTCTTTAAGACGAGGCACTCCTGCGAGCACAGTTACGCAGTAGTGGAGGAAAAGGCATTGTCTTTTGAACGTTGTAGCCTAGAGCAATTTAAAATAAATGAAAGTTAAAGCCTTTAAGGCCATAATTTCTTGCACATTGAGAAAATTCTGAGTCCTTACTGTATGCCAGGCACTGGGTATTGATCACAAAACAGGCGTGCTCTGTCTACTTGGAGGCCGTGATCTGGTGGGGAGTTAAGAGTAATACATAGTTATTTACCAATATTGATAAGGGCAGCAGTCTGTATGTATAGATTTTTACCAATATTGATAAGTCAGTTTGTATGCATATTTACCAATATTGATAAGGGCAGTCCGTGGAATGCATAGATATTTACCAATATTGATGAGGGCAGTCTGTGGGAAGACAAAGGAGTGTAAAGGGACAATAGAGTTGGGGGAGGGGGGTGCACCTGCAGTGTCAGAAACACAGTAGAGCAGACCTTAAAGCTGAGGACTGAGGCTCTGTTGCTAGGAGCTCATGTGAGGAAGAAGACCCTGTGCAGTGGGTATGCGAGGAGTCGAAATGACGCTGGAGATGTCCAGCCAGAGTGGAATGCAGTTAGAGAGGGGGGAAGGGATCAGACTATTTGTGGGTTTACGTTTACCAAGTAGGGTTTCTGTTAACCAGAGGTACCTTTCCTACAAAGAAAGAAATGACGGGCAGAAGAGTTGAAAACAGGAGAGAGGCCATTGCAGTCCAAAGAGAGGATGGCGTGGCAGTTACATGTGAAGTGATCAGCAAAGAAGGCAGGATGGACTGAGCTGTGTGGGTTGGCGGTAGAGCTGGTGAGACTCACACGGCATGAAGGACACAGGAAGGGTGACACCTCGGTTTGTGCTAGAGTGGATGGAGGGAAGGATGGATGGATGGATGGATGAGACCGAGGCTGGGAGACAGAAAGCATGACTTTATTTTGAACGTGTTGGTTACGTGCAGTCTGCCTGTCATCTGCTAGAGAAGTTGCTCGGCTTTGGAATCTGGGGGCTTGGGAAGAGATATGTAAGGAACATTTAAAGGTGTGGAGTGGGTGAGACTGGACCTGGGAACTGCATCTCTGAGTGTGCGTGTATGAGCCTTGTTCTCACAACCGTTATAACAATGAGGAAGGGCAGCCCAGAAAGCTGCCTGCTCTGTTGATGTACACACATGACCTCCAGGCGTGTATAAGTTTATTTTCCTATTGTTCTGATATGATAACTCCACAAAAGCAAGAACTGGACCCTAGTGTATCCCTCCAGGGAGCTCAAGCTGCAAGGACCGAGGCACATGATCATGTGATCATTTCATATGCACGAGATCATTTCATATGCACGAGATCATTTCATATGCATGTGATCATTTTCTATGCACAGTCAAAGCCAGAGAGCAATGAATTTTAATGCATTTGTGTGAGTGCTAGGCGCATGTTCTCTATGTGAATACATCAGATTCTGCTTCCTAGGGAATGTTGCCCCCCACAGTGGGTGAGTCTTTCCAACTCAATGAACACAATCCACTCTCAACACTGCTCATGGCTCAGCGGAATGCAGACCCTCACTGAGACTCCCAGGGGATTCTAGCCAGTGCCGTTTAGTCAATTAAAGCCAAGTCACAAGAGGACATGTATTTTCTCTTTTAATTTTGTCGGTTGTGTAGTGTCTGAGAGAGATGTAAGTCTTCCCATTGGCTGGCTGTTGAGTGATAAGTAGCAAAGGCACTTCCTTGTCCTTCCTTCGGATAGCTGGAGCAGTTATTTGTAAGGTTAAAGTGTCGATAAAATAGTATTTTATTTTCCCATTCTTTGCCCACATTTTGTAGATGTGTGTGGCCTTCTTGAGTGAGATGTCATGCTTATGATCCATGTTTCTTTTACGTGGTTTATATTTGTTTGTTTTCTGAGACAAGGTCTCACTCTGGAGCCTTGTCTGGCCTGTATGTAGCCCAAACTGGACTCAAACCCACAGAGATCTGTCTGCATCGGCCTGTCTGCTGTTTGCTGGGATTAAAGGTGTTCACTTCCATACCTGGTCCTCACATGTGGTTTTAGATATCAGGTACATATCACATAGATCTGTGAAGGTAGGGTCCGTATATAAAATGGACAGACTCTCCCCGAAGCGCTCACGTTCCGTTTCCTTGTGCTTTTCTCGGCCTGCAGAACATCGCTGCAGCTGCTTTGGGGCTTGTTCCTTAAACAGCTCAGAGTCTTAAAGGCTCATTTTGAAATATTTCTGGAGTCTGCAGTTTGGAGTAGAGCAAATTAAAACAGTATCATCAGTTTATTTTTACACCTCTGTCTCAGGCTTTTAACAATTAATGTAAGTCTCCATTTCACTACATTGCTCCACGTCAGACTTGGAGTTGGATGTTACGAGCACATCAGGCACTAAATGCGCTTCGAGTTGTTTATGTGTTTTCTTTTCCCTCTGTCCCTCACTTCTTCCATCTTAACTAGAAGCAGTTGATTCAAGCCGCCCCGCGTTGTAGAAAGGAGCCCCCAGTCGACTGCCTTTTCTAGTCTCTAGTAACTGCCCACAGCCCTAAACCCTTCATTTTCTGTTAATAGCTCTTGACCCTAATGGCTCTTAACACACTGTTACAGTAAAACCCCACCCTCTCTTCCACCGCTCTAGAACGAAGGAGGGAATCCTGTTCCACTGCTCCGTCATAACCCTGCTCACGTCATTTCCAAAGTGACACTGCACATCATTCGTTCTAGCATGTACATCTTTTGATCCTAATTTAAGAAGTTTAAACCCCCCTCCCCCCACTTCCTGAGTGCTGGGAGGACAGATGTGGGACACACCTGCTCATCATACGGCTTTTAGCAGATACTGTTGCTGTGCTGTTTTGAATGGACATCGTCTTTTCTGGTGCATGAATATCTAAGTCCACAGTTGGTGGGGCCTTTGGTTTGATGAGGCCCGGCAGCTCTCAGACTGTGTAATTAATACAGTAGGAGAGTGTGGCACAAGAGTGGCCCAGGTTTCCTATGAAAGGCCTTAGTCCAGCTGGGTTTCCGTTAACAAAACCGCCATAGAATGGGGTGTGGTGGCTGTTCCTGGTTGTCAGCTTGACCACGTCTGGAATGGACTACACTCCAGATATGGAGAGCACACCATGATGCAAATCTTGAGGCTGGAAGACATCCGCTTCTGACCTGGATCTTGACTTGGGGATGATATAGACTTTTGATCCAGATCTCGAGGCTTAGTGGGCATGAAAAGTTTAGGCCCAGGCAAGGTAGTACACGCCTTAAATCCCAGGGGGCTGAGGTAGTACACGCCTTAAATCCAGGGGACTGAGGTAGTCCATGCCTTAAATCCAGGGGACTGAGGTAGTACATGCCTTAAATCCCAGGGGGCTGAGGTAGTACATGCCTTAAATCCCCCGGGGGGCTGAGGCTGGGATTCTTTCTTTCTTTCTTTCTTTCTTTCTTTCTTTCTTTCTTTCTTTCTTTCTTTCATCTATCTATCTATGGCTTCGCCCTATTCTCTTGGCACCTGATCAAGTTTTATTTCAAACACTAATAAAGTTGTCTTCTAGCTTTCTTCGGAATCTGGTGTTGTTCTTGGATATTTAGTAATTCTACTAGTTTTTAATATGACCTGAAGACAGAGTCCCATTGATTTATTTAATCAGCTGTAGCATAGTTACTGGGCAATTTCCCCTAAACTATTTTTCCTACACTAGACTTTTTCCAGCTGCACCCCCAAGTTTCTTGACAATGGTCATCCTATTTGATGGATGGATTCATTCCATGTGGCCATTTCTTGATTCTCCAGTCCCTCCCCCCTCCCCCTCCCCCTTCCCTCCCCCCTCCCCCTTCCTTTACTCCTAGCTGCAGCCCTGCCCACCTCTGTTCTCCCCACTGATTGGCTGTCAGCCACTTTACTTGTCAGAGAATCTAGGTGAGCTTAGTTTGGTGTGCGTGAGAATGTGCTCGTCTGGACTGCAACCAGATAACCAGATCTTGGGGGGGGGGGGCAGCATTTAGCATTTGAATACATAGCAGCATCAGACCAACCCCCCCCCCCCAACAGTCTGGCTCTAAATTATTTTATTAATAAGACTCATAACCTAAGAAGAGGGAACCCCAAATTCCTAGGTAACAGTAGTTTATTGTATTTAGTCCCGTGCCTTAATTGTCAGGGTTGCAACCAAACACTTAATATATTTGCATCAGTGCCAATAAAATTGAACCTAAGAGGTGACATCATGAAGTTAGGAGTGGAGAGTGTTTTTGTGGGGGCCAGACTGCCTGCCTTGAGTTCCACACTTGCTGGCCCCCTGGCTTTGGGCTGCTTACTTTACTGATGTCTTAGCACCAGATGCCCAGGGCAGTGTAATTTATAAACCATGTAAGTTCATCAGGGTCTTGGCACTGACTTTCAAGGGCTTCTCTGTTGTGCCATCCTGTGGCAAAGGGCATCACGTGGTACCTCAACAAGAAGCCTACTCTATTGTTCTCTTATTCTTCGCTATGGTGACTCTATCCAACTCTACTCTATGGTTGCTTTAACTTACTCATGAGGGCAGAGCCGGCATGACTGCTTCACCTCTCAAGACCATTGTAGAAGGAACGAAGTTTCGATTTGACAGCAAAAGTGTAACATCCACTCCGAAGCTTTGCTGCGTCAGAACGGCTGTTATAACTGTATCACGGTTCACATGTAGTGTTTTGGTCCCGCTAATTTTGATGTATGATGATTTTATTTGCAGTTTCTCTATAACAACATTATTTTTCACCAAAACATTTTAAAATCCTTTAGGACATTCACATTGCATATACTCTACAGAGGAAGCAGATGAATATGGTTTCAGAATCATGCTAAATTTATATGATATATAATTCACACATAGTGTACGTTACATTATTAAAAAGGCTTATATGGGCATCTGTATACATTTTGCTGATTTAACAAATTTCTATCCCACCATGTACTGGTAACAGACAGAATTTTAACCAGTGCTTGCTCTTTAGAGTTTCTCTCTTCCCTTCCTTCTTCCTTCCATCTAGTCACTTCATGTAGCCCAGGCTGGACTCAAACTGATTTAGCCACAGATGGTCCTGAGCCCCACATCTTCCTCCTCTACCCCCCACAAGCGGAATCCAGGCAGGAGCCACCATGTCCTCTCTGTTATCTCTTCTGGACTATCTTAATAAGAACTTACAAGCCTTGCTTAGTTAGGTGAGAATGGTTACGTTTCTTTACTCCAGTACCTTTTTAGCTCAATGATTCCCTTAGGCTTCATTTTAAAGTATCGGTTCTAACAAGTTAACTCCATGCCCAAGAGACTCGGTAGTGGAGTATTAGGGCTGAAATCAAAGCCCATGGTCCCTCAAAGGAACGGAGAAGCCCCACAAACTGTCACGTGGGTGAAGGCCGTCTCTACTGTCCTTCCGGGACCGGTTTCCAAGGCCTTCTGTTCTTTGTGTATGCTTTCCATGAGAGCGCAGCCTCAAGCCTTCAGGTAGGTCGGGCAATATCTAATCTACGTCTCAGACATGGGCAGTCGTAGTCAGTCCGTTCACGCGCTCCAGCATGGTTGCCAGGTAGTTGTTTGCAGAATCGCCATATTACTGAAGCATCCAGCCTTTGTGTCTTCTTGGAGATCACAGTCCTGCATGTCCTGCAGCAGAACTCTCCCGGAAGAGTCTGAATGCCTCGGGTACCAAGCAGGAACTTCCTCATGTCCTAGTCTGTAAATTTTATAAGAATAGGCAGAGCTTTTTCCCCGTTGAAGTATAGTGTAGATTTGGGGATCCAGCCATCAGCTGTGTGGATAGCACGATGAGTCTTAGCAAGCCGGCTGGCTTGCCTGAGAAGGCAGGGCAGCATCTGTGGGCTAGCGTTCCTTCGTCTCTGGAAATCGCATCACTCATGGTGGAAGGTACTGCAGTAGAGTTTTGGCCAACTGCCATGGGTCCCTCATGCTTGGAAATGTTCTCTTCTTCTCTCTCAAGTGATGGTTGGGCCTGGTCACCATCAGTTCCCACCAGGACTGCATCATTCATGGCATTACCCACATACCGGGTGAAGAGCGTAGTCTGTTCCCCTTGTGACCGCTCATGGGGATTAGTCCATGGGCAGCTTACTCCTGTGCTGTGGCGTGTAGGGAGTGTGTGTGTGTGTGGGGGGGGCAACATGGCTGCAAGAGGGTGCCAGGGCAGAGCTGCCTACCTCAGAGCAGCCGGGACGCAGAGCGGGTGCTGGCACTTCTCTAATAGATGAACCGTAACGTGGCGGATGCTCTGTCCACTCTGACTCACAGAACGCCCATGGAGTGAAGTCAACCCGCTAATATCGAGAATTTCCTTTTAAGTCTGCATTCTTTGTGATGAGAGTTGATTTTTCGGTTGTGTGTACCTTTCGTTCAACAGCATAATTAGACTTTTTTTTTTTTTTTCAAATTCTGGGAACTTTTCTTCAGAGAGACTGAAGTCTAAAAGGAGTTTCTTAGAAGCTACTTCTCAGACATACTATGTTCTGGTATCGAGTAAGGCTTTATATATCTAATCTCAGTAACAAACCTGCAAGGAGGGCTTGGGATAATAACTCACTCAGGACCTGTTCTCAGAAGGCACATTAGGGCTTCCATTCAAGGGGATGGAGAAGCGGCCCTCTTTAGAGATGGGCGGGTGGATTGATGGGCTGACATTTTAGATTTTTTTTTTGTTGTTGTTTTTTGTTGTTGTTTTTCAAGACAGGGTTTCTCTGTGTAGCCCTGGCTGTCCTGGAACTCACTCTGTAGACCAGGCTAGCCTCGAACTCAGAAATCCGCCTGCCTCTGCCTCCCAAGTGCTGGGATTACAGGCGTGCGCCACCACGCTCGGCTTATTGGCTGACATTTTAATCACCACAAATAACTGCTGGGGCTTCTGGATCCGCTGCTGTCTGGTGAGAGTTTTATTAGGCCCTCTGATACAGGTGTAGATGACTAACAGAAGATTAGCCTCTGGGCTCCTGTCTACAGGTTTTAGCTGTGGATGGGTCCTGTTACTCATACACAGAGTACCTATTCTTGGTAGTTTACGAATTCCTTTTAGTATGTGTGTGTGTGTAGTGTATAAGGAGTTTGCATGTATGTGGTGCACAAATGTGTGGGTGTATGCATATGTGTGTGTGTGTGTGTGTGTGTGTGTGTGTGTGTATAGACCAGAAGCTATGTTGAAAGTCTTCCTTGACCAGTGTCTACTCTCTTGCTTGAATGTATAGCACTTGCTCATTCGAGCTGGTTAATTGGCTCTGCAGAGCCCGAGTCTCTGGTTCCCAAAGTGCTATGCTAGGGTTGTGGGCGGGCCATCACATCCTCCTCATGCTTCTGTGGGTGCTGGGGATTGGAACTCCGGTCCTCAGGCTTGTCAGTTGCCTGACTGAAGGAGAACACGCCTCCCTCCACCCCCATGTTGCCTTTTATTGTAAGGGGTTGCTTTTATGGTAGAGTGTCCTGGTGCAGGTGGAGTGAGATGCTCACCCTTTATTAACAGCTTGGAAGTGGGAAAAAGCTTGAGAAAAAGAATGGGAAAACTTGCATGTGTGAAAATGACTGAATTCCCTGATGCGAACCACAGCTCCGTGTTAACAGCTAGACTTCAGAGCAGAAGGAAAGTTCTCCAAGATAACGCAAATCAGCACTTCCTGTGTCGTGTGTCACGTTCAACAGGGAAGTGTAGCACAGTCAGATGCCAGTGGGTAGTTACTTTTCTACCCGTGAAATGAGCTAATGCAAGCCAGATTAGATTATATGAAAGGAGCGGCTCTGGGGAAGGTGGGGGGGGGGAAGCGCCGTGGGGTAAGGGAGGGGCAGGGAGGGAGAGAGAAAGAGAGAAAAGGCTCGCATGTGAAGAGAGAGAAGAGAAGGAATAGAAGAAGAATAAGAAAGGGAGAGGGAGGGAGAGAGAGGAGAGAGAGAGAGAGAGAGAGAGAGAGAGAGAGAGAGAGAGAGAGAGAAACATGCAGAATGTCCAGAGGAGCGTGGGTGTGGGTGTGGGTGGAGGTGGGTGGGCATGGGTGGGGTGGGGTGGGGAAGGCAGTCTAGACCCTGGGCTGGAAAGTTCAGGATTGGAGGCAGAGGCAGGCTATGCAGGTAGGGACTAAATGGATGCTGGGAGAACCTGGAGACCAGGTCTGTTTTGGTATATAAAATATGTACCTCAGTCCCTTGACCTGGGTCAGAAACCAGACACCAACTTATCAAAGTGTGCAGAAAAACCATAGAAATTTAGAGTGACTTATTGACATAACGCCCCGTAGTGAGCCAAAGAGAACATCAGGAATGAAATCCAAGTCTGTAGAGACTCAGACTACACTTCTACACTGAGCTTCCTGGGAAACTGCTCAATTTGCCAGGTGGAGGTACATGTCTTTAATCCCAGCCCTGGGGAAGCAGAGGCAGGCGGATCTAGTTCCAGGCCAGCCTGGTGTATGGAGTGAGTTCCAGGACAGCCAGGACTACACAAGTAACCCTGTCTCAGAAGAACAAAAGCAAACAAAAACAAAACCAACAATAAAAAAGAAACTGCTCAGAATCTTTGACCAGAATCTAGAGGGCTTTTTTGTTTGTTTGTTTGTTTTAAACTATCTGCTATTTTTGTATGTATTGCCTGCAAAATGTAGTTCTTTTTTTTTTTGGGGGGGGGGTTTGTCTGGGTTTTTTTTTGTTTTTTGAGACAGGGTTTCTCTGTGTAGCCCTGGCTGTCCTGGAGCTCACTTTGTAGACCAGACTGGCCTCGAACTCAGAAATCTGCCTGCCTCTGCCTCCCAAGTGCTGGGATTAAAGGCATGCGCCACCACTGCCCAGCCAAAATTTAGTTCTTAAAGTCACTGAAAATTGATGGCTGCAGGGTGTGAAGAAGCAGATCTCACTGATGGATAAGGCTCTTACCAGAGGCTATACAGAACAGGTGTTCCTCCTTCTTCCCCTCCCTCCTTCTCCCCCTCCTTCTCCTCTCCCATCTCCTCCTTCCTCCCCTTCTTCCCCTCCTCCTCTCCCCCTACCCCTCCTCCCCTCCCTCCTTCCTTTTCCCTCCATTCCTCCCCCCTCCCTCCTTCCCCCTCTCCCTCCTCCCCTCCCTCCTCCCTCCATCTGAGGAGTTCTCATTGTCAGTCACAGCTCTCTGCTGCGGAACTGTGAACACGGCCAGGATGTTTGTTTCAGCTATCTGCCCAGATGTTTCCAGTGTGGAAGCCCCAGCTGGAATGTCTGGTCAGAACAGTAGCCCACCAGATGATAAGGCCAGCTGGAAGCTGCCGTCTATGTCGGCAAGGTTGCATATGATCTTGGTTACATTGGATATAAAGAGCAGTTTGGGGGTGAAGAGAAAGGCCAGCCATCTTGGGAATACCGACAGCCCATGATGTTGGAGTTGATGGTGAAGCAAAGGGGTCTGTCTGGCTGTGACCGTCGCTTCTTCATGTCCCAGGACTGCCAGGGCATCAGAGCAGGGAAGAGCAGTTGTAGGAGTTTCAGGTCCTGTTTATCTCAGGGTCAGAAGAAGGCTGTAGTCTTGTGTAGGAAGTGCTACTGTTCATAGAATATTATCTGTAGCTTTGAAGAGCAAGCTCTCTCCTGGCTTCTGTTGGCTTGTGAGAGACGGTTGGATCATTGTCCTTCTGATAGTTTGATGTAATCTTTGAACATTGATTAAAAGCTGTAGACTGTTTTCCTAAAATATACTGACAAGTCAGGATGATATTCACAAGCTAATACTGTCCAGTTTAACTTGCTTAACAACTGGAATACCCCACAGGGTTTTAGCTGAGAGGATTGTGACTGGCCACACTTGACGTGTGACACATGAAACAGGAAGAAGATTTTCTCCATAATCTATTGAAATTAATATGAGCTTGAGCCAAGGGAAGCCGACGGCTGCCGTAGTGGACCATACGGACCTAAACTCTTCCAAGTCCTGTGGGTCGGAAAGAGGTCTGCGTGTGAACTGATTTAGAACCTCATTTGTTCACTTACTTCTGAATATCACAGCCACTTAGTAGTTACAGTACCTCGCTGTCCAAGTGAATTGTGACGCAGCTTTTCAGGGTTGGATTCTGTAATGCGTGTCCAGAGCAGGCTCAGCTCAGGCTGTTAGGTTTATTGAGATAATCTGCTGCGAGTAGCGGTGGAAGGCTGCGGTGGAGCCTCCTCGTGACTGACACCCTGTTAGGACTCTGATGACTTAAGGTCATCGTTGCCCAAATGTTTTAAAAGTGGCATCTCCCATACTTGCACATGAGTTAGTGCTAAGATCAGAACTTGAGCAGTGATCTTAAAAGCTCATGTTTTATTTCTGTGGTAATGGTTCTCAGCCTTGGTGAGTGCGTTAGAGGCAACCGAGGGAAGTCTTACACCCATGCCACGGCTCCACCCCGGGCTTCCTGGCTTGGGCGGAAGGAATGTGGGTGGCAGGGCAGTGTGCAGCTCTTATGAATGGAATAATTAGTGGGCCTGAGGTAATTAGCCAATGTGGGTTTCTATATGGAGGGAAATATTCTCAGAAACTAATTCATCATCTCCTTCTGTTTTCCAGTTGGAACCCCGATTTCAGGTCCTGAGTGAAGCGCCATCCGTGGATGGGACCCGCTGTGCTCACACACTCAGAACGAGCTGTCCAAGGAATGCCCTAAAGGTCAGTGCCGGAGAGACCAGAGGGCGTGTGCTTAGTCGTTAATTAGGTAACAACCGTCAGGAGTAGAAATGACTTCTTAAATTGACTTGATTAATAGTTCTGTCTTTATACATTTAATTATGTAAACATATTAGCAACTATAAAGCATCTTAAGAATTACATTTGAGGGCTGGAGAGCTGGCTCAGCAGTTAAGAGCACTGACTGCTCCTCCAGAGGTCCTGAGTTCAAATCCCAGCAATCACATGGTGGTTCTTAACCATCTGTAATGGGATCCAATGCCCTCTTCTTGAAGACAGGTACAGCATACTTACATATAATAAATAAATCGGCTGGAGAGAGCGGGGCCAGAGCGAGGGGGAAAAAAGAATTACATTGGAATGGACTGTTTAAAGTGGGATATATAGTGTATGTTCACCTATATGCTTATAGGGGAGTAACATGTATGCAAGGATATTCAAGAAATACAGACATAAGATACAGACATAGGAGATGAGGCTGGGGTGCTTTTCAGTGCATATTTACATATTGCTATCATCTTTTAAAACTTCTGATTATAGTTAAATTAAAAAAATATCTGAAAACGTCTTAGAATTTTTAGTTTTTTCACACTATGAAAATAGAGGCCGGGCGGTGGTGGTGCACACCTTTAATCCCAGCACTTGGGAGGCAGAGGCAGGTGGATTTCTGAGTTCGAGGCCAGCCTGGTCTACAGAGTGAGTTCCAGGACAGCCAGGGTTACATAGAGAAACCTTGTCTCGAAAAACAAAAACAAACAAAAAAAAATAGAGAGCAAGAAGGTTTCCATCAGAGTCGCTGGCCCCTGGCGATGTGGCTCGGACGCTGATTTCAGGGCACTCTTCGGCTTCCCTATTCTGAACGCAACGTGTAGGGCTTGGTTTCCTTTGCATCTTCTTACATTCCATTAATTCGCCATGGCCAGATTGTCTTTTTGCTCTCTAATCATAACTTAGAGTGGGCTCTTTCTCCAGCTCAGGTCTAGCACTGTTCCAGCGCACAGCTGGATGCCAGTGCTGTGTGTCTTATTTAATCCCGAAGGGACACCCGTTCCCGGGTTGTTGATCCTGTGTGGATGGTGACATCCCTTGCCCCACCAGTACCTCACCTTCGTCAACAACGCAGAATGAAAGTCATTCACCGAACAGCACGCACTATGTTTAAAGATTATTATCAGCCTCACAGTAAGCCTTTAATGATCTGTTTGTGTCTGCTTTTCCTATTCAGGTCGTCTGTCACTGCCCCTCCCCCATCTTATTGTCCCTGATAGCAAGAGGACCCAGTGTGTGTCTTACACACTTTCCTTTGATCCCTGGCCTGTTAAGTGTGTATTAAATGAGGTCCATCCTTATGGGCTTCAGTTCAGCTTGGGGATGTGGTTCAGATATCTTCTCTGGTGCTAGCTGACATCTTCTGTGTTTCCACTGCATCCTGATTGATTAAATATCATTGTTAGTGTGGCTCATACACTGCCTGATAGATGTCTTTCCATTTGTTCACAAGACCCTGGGAAGGGCTCTGTTGACTTTCCTGTCACTGGTGTCTAGCCATCCAGTACCTGGATGCCACGGTGTTCCCAAATGAACAAGGACATGGAAGTTAGCAGGTTCAGGTTTGATATTCTTGCCTCTAAAGCCCTGCACTCACCACTTCCGGGCTTCTGATAATTACGTACGCTTCACTGAAACTGACATTTATGAAGGAACAGATTATTAGTTACTTTTACTTAAGAACGGAAGTGATCATCTTTAAAGGAACTGAACAGGCTTCCCACACGCGCCTCCTGCGGCGCCAGGTGGGCTTTCGGGTCACAGCCACGGCTCTGCTCGGAAGTTTTGCCTCCTCTTTACTACGTCTACATTTGGAGATTAGAGCATTTTTGCCATGTTGTCGTTTGAACGTACATTTTTAAAAAAAAAGATTTATTTATATTATGTGTAAGTAAGTACACAGTAGCTGTCTTCAGATACCCCAGAAGAGGGCATCAGATCTCATTACAGATGGTTGTGAGCCACCATGTGGTTGCTGGGATTTGAACTCAGGACTTGCAGAAGAGCAGTCAGTGCTCTTAATCACTGAGCCATCTCCCCAGCCCCTGGAAGGTACATCTCGTTAGAAATGTACGTCTATTTTCGCGCTCTATGATGGAGCGTTCGGAGCTGGCTCTGTGCCGACTTCCAAGTGTGTGGATCTTGGTCTTTTAGAATTTTGGTTGGTTGAGAAATGTGTGTTCTATCCATCGCTGGCCATGGGCCATGTACATCCTCTGACATGTAGCAGGTGAGAAATGTAAGTCCCCCGCCCCACCCCCCACCCCCGCTCCCCGCCCCCCACCCCCACCCCTGTCCTGGCATGCACTCTGACCTGCAGGCGATGAGGAAAGAGTCCAGCGAGCACACTAAGAGCAGAAAGGATGGCAGCAACATTGTTCTCCTTCCTTTAATGTCTAAGCTCTAAAGAGACACTCGTTACCATGGATTTCCCTAGTTACCCAAACCGGTGTAACCACTTGACAAATGCCTGTTAAATTGTCTAAGCCAGCTGTGATCTCAGTACTCCTGAGTACTGATACTGAGATGGGCAGGTCACAGGTTCAATACCAGCTTGAGCTACATAGTAAATACCAGGTCTGCCAGGGCTACATGGCAAAGCCCTTTGTGACAACACCAAGTTATTAAACAAAGGAATACACATGAAGGACTTCTGATAGGAATTGTCCGGGGGTTGGATGGGAGGGAGGCTTATGGTGTTAATCAGCCAGTGGCAGTAAGTGAGTCCTGTTTTGAGTCTGACTCACGGGAGAGAACTATGGAGGTAAGAATGGTTTGTAAGCTGATTTGGATGCCGGGTATTTGAAGGTGAATGGTGGGGGTTGGCCAGCTGTGTTGCTGCAGGCCTGGAAATCCCAGCACCCAGGAGGGTGAAGGCTCTCAGGTTCAAGGCCTGCCTTTGAGATGTTAGCCTGCAATTCCTGCTGCTTTGGAGGTGGAATAAGGGAGATTGCAAATCCAAGGTCAAAGCAGGCAATTAGACTTTATCTAAAAATAAAAAACAAAACAAAACAAAACAAAACAAAACAAAAAATAACCATCTCCACCTCTACCACCTCAACCTTCTAAAGGGCCTGCAGAGGAAAGTCAGTGATAGATACTTACCCAGGGTTCTAGCGTGCTTTCTGTGACTGCAACAAAAAACATTGACCCCCTGGAGGAGGAAAGAAGGGTTAGCCCTGCTTGCAGGTCACAGCCCTTCGTGGGAGGAAGCCCTAGCAGGAGCCTCCCGGGAGGAACTGAGGCTCCATCATCAAGGAGCAGTGCTTGCCCGCTGCCTTCAAGGCTCGTCCAGGCCCACCTGCCCAGGAGTGGCTCTGCCCAGAAATGCCCCAGAGACACGCCCAACCAGCCCTATCTGATGGACACAGTTTATTCCCTCATCCCAGGTCTGTCAAGTTGATGACTGAAGCTAACTGATATGATGAAGGCCTGGGAGTGACTTCCAGCACCCACAGACTAGAGATGCAGTTTCTGGAAATGCAGTTTTGATCCATTACAAGCAAAAGAAAGTGGGTGTAGTAACCCTGGCCCATGATCCCAGCAGTTGGGACATAGAGACGAAGGTCAGTTCAAGGTGAGCCTCAAGACTGCTACAAGACTGAATCCCTGCTGCTGTTTGCTTGCCTGTTGGCTGTCCTGGAATTCACGCGACAGACCAGACTGGCCTCTGCCTCTCAAGTGCCGGGATTAGAGGCGTGTCCCGTGCCCAGCTCTGAGACTTTTTTCCTCAACAAAATTGAATCCCAAGGGAGCACACCTGTCCTCTGCTTTCTGAATCTCTGAAAGGGCCCGGCAGCTCTTTCCTGCCCTGGTTTTATGTATATGTGGTTCATACACAATGCATTCTCTGACCTTAGGGATCAGACTTTTCCTGTTTTGATCATGGCACTCAGCGGGGGTCGATCCTTGGGGCTCTGCTGCTTCCTCTGTAAACCTCGGATGAAGCTCGGCTGGACCATCAGGCTTGAGAGCATCTGCAGTCTCTCCTCTTCCTCCCTTTCTCTGTCTGTTTGCTTTTCTGTCTCATCTTATGTAGCCCAGGCTACCCTTAAACTCAAAATCCTTTGGCCTCAGTGTTCTGAGTACTGGGGCCATGCAAATGTCCCCTAGTGCTAACTGCTGTTTCTCATTTTTAAAGCTTACAGTCATCCCCAATGAACTTATAATGGATTAGTTACAGCATATTCCTAAAATATGATCCAAGGTTTTGTATGAGAAGTGCACATGTGTGTGTTGAACCAGGGACTGCTGAAATAGCACCCGTTCCAGTCAGTTACACAGGAACGTTCTTTTATTTCCTAGGTTCATAGTACTTCTTTTATTTTTTTATATTTATTTATTTATTTATTTATTTATTTATTTATTTATTTATTTTAATTTACTTACATTTCAAGTGTTATCCCCTTGCCCAGTTTCGCCCCTCCAGGAAGCCCCCTCCCCTCCCCCTCCCCCTGCTTATATGAGGATGTTCCTCCACCCATCCACCCACCCACTCCCACCTCCCTCCCTCGATTCCCCTACACTGGGGCATCAATTGAACCTTCATAGCACCAAAGACTTATCATCCTATTCACGCCAGATAAGGCAATCCTCTGCTACCTATGTGGCTGGAGCCATGGGTCCCCCCATGTATACATACTCTTTGGTTGGTGTCTTAGTCCCTAGGAGCTCTGGAAGGTCTGGTTGGTTGACATTGTTGTTCTTCCTATGGGGCTGCAAACCCTTCAACTAACAGTAATGTTCTTATCACAGCAGTAGGGAAATGCAGACATGGAGCAGAGGGAAAGGCTGAAGGAACGTGCTATAGAACAGACTATTAAAGATGCTTTTAAAATTTTTCGGGGGGCGCCGGGTGTGGTGGCGCATGCCTTTAATTCCAGCACTTGGGAGGCAGAGGCAGGCGTATTTCTGAGTTCGAGGCCAGCCTGGTCTACAGAGTGAGTTCCAGGACAGCCAGGGCTACACAGAGAAACCCTGTCTCGAAAAACCAAAAAAAAAAAAAAAAAAAAAAAAAAAAAAAAAGAAAAAAAATTTTTCGGGGTCTGGAGAGGTGGCTCAGCAGTTAAGAGCACCGATTGCTTTGCCAGAGGTCCTGAATTCAATTCCCAGTACCAACATGGTGGCTCACAACCATCTGTAGTGGGATCTGATGCCCTCTTCTGGTGTGTCTGAAGAAAGCAATGGTGTTTTAAAGAAAGAAAAGAAAAAGAAAAAAATTATCTTCATTTTATGAATATGTGTTTTGCCTGCACATGTGGGCCCAGTGTCTGAAGATCCAGACAGTGTTGGATCCCCTGGGACTGGAGTCATACAGTTGTGAGCTTTCCCGTGGGCGCTCGGAACCAAACTGAGTCCTCTGAGCGACTAGCAGGCGCTCCTAACCACTGAGCCATCGCTCCAGCTCCCATTGCGATATCGTAGATGTGGGTAGGAGGTGTGTAGGCTTGGCCAACTCAAAGCCATAGACCAGATTTGGCCTGTGACCTGATTATGGGTGTTACCTGAATTCTGAGTAGATTGTCATTTTTAAATATTTGAAAAATGTCAAAAATAAGAAGTTTGCGGCACCGGTGTTGATTAAAAACTATACTGTATTATAGCCACACTTACTGCGTTGACTGCTCTCACCTCCACAATGGCAGTGTTAAACAGTTACAACAAAACTGCCTGGCAGAGTAGTTATTCTCTGGCCCTGAGTTACTATCGCTGGACTCATTTCTACCCCAGCCCCCTGTTGTAAATATTATTTTCTTATTCATGAAGAAGTTTGTAAGGCCTTTTAAAATTATGCACCATATCATCACATTTAATTGCCAATAGTGTTTTTATTTGTTGTTCTCCTTAATGGGTTCTTCCAGGGAATTGTTTCCTTAATATTCTGGGTGTTACTCATATGTGGGACTAGGGTGTGGTCACTAATGGGGGGGGGACCAACAAAAACAACAGGAACGTTTAAGAGAGAAGAAAATGTAGCCAGGTATATAGAACACTTCCTGAAGATGTGTCTGGGAATATTAGAATTCTCTTGCAAGATCATATTCTTGGGGGGTTCTTGTTTGTGTATGTGTGTGTGAGTGTGTGCGTGTGTGAAAGCTTCTTTTTACATGAAAGTACTTGATGTGGTGATTTTATCTGAATGCTAAAAGAGGAACAAATCATACTGTCTTGACTCGAATAGCTAGAAAATAAAGATCACTATTGTTTGAATAAGCAGTTATTTCCTGGTTTCTTGGAGAGGTGACTGGGTGGGAGTGGTTTGCTGTGCCAGCATAGAGACCTGAGTGCAGACCCCAGCACCCATTTTAAAGCAAACTGGGGCCGCGTGCACCTGCAACCCCAGTACTTGGAAACAAGTAGATCTGAGGACTTTGTCAGGCCAGCCCCTGCAACCAGCGAGCCCTGGTGTCTGTGAGAGTGTCTCAAAAAAATAAGGTGGAGACATGACCAAGGAAGAAAGACACCTATGTCAACTTCTGGTGTGTACAGGTTCCCACAACGATGTATGCAAATATGCACGTGTACCCTTATACACACACACACACACAGAGAAAGAGAGAGAGAGAGAGAGAGAGAGAGAGAGAGAGAGAGAGAGAGAGAGAGAGAGAGGAGAGATGGCTATTCCTGGATTAGCTTCCAATTGATAATACAAGATGGGATCAGGAGTTCTTTATCTAAAAATTTCAGTCAAGGCTGATTTTTCAATCTCCTGAGGAAGCTGCTTTAATCTCTCTGAGTGTGTTTCTCTGTAGCTTACTTTGGGCAATAAATCCATGAGTCCGTTTCTCTGAAAGTGCCCAACGCTGTGTATGTGACCGAGGATCTCAGGCTGCACTTCCTAAATGAAAACTGACCCACAGGCAGGAAGCAAGAGCTCCCTAGGGACTAAGGCCAGCCCTGGCTACTAAGTGTGGATGTGGTTCAGCTAGACTCCCAGCATCATAAAAGGGCAGGGTAGCTGGTGTTTTCTGTCCGGGAAGCCGGTTACTAGCCAGTGAGGGCAAAAGACTGTGTTTGAGTGATTAGCAGGCAGAGGCAGAAGTGCAGAAGCTCCATGGGCTGCACTGGTCTCAGAAGAGGCTAGGAACTAGCGTTTGCTGCTTCTAGAAGTTAGGAACGCTGTAAGCAGGTCTGTAGCCGCAGTCTTCCCCCAAGGCCCCGCCCCCAGGGCTCCTGTTGTTTCCTTACTCTTCCTTTCTTCTCTCTGCTGTAAAGGGCAGTGGGCCCATCATCCCTCAGTATTATCTCTACACCCCCCCCCATTCTGCCTCAAGGGAGTTGGCATTCTCTGGTAAATGGCTGTGTGACTTCTGCTGGGAGGTACTCCCCATACCCTAGGGACCTGTTAACAGCTTGTAAATTATTCCTGATTCCAAGTTGTCATTTAGAGCCACAATTCTTGCCCTATAGCCACAGAACAAAAGGGAGGATACACAGATGTTTATGGTGGCCCCCCAAATACAAACAAACTAGAGTTATTGACCACTGCATAATCGGCTTGGTTTTGTTGTTATTGTTGGAGACCAGGGAAGGCCTGTCTTGGGAGTATAAGCATTGCGTCATTGAGCACGCGCAGTTTGTCTGGATGCTATTTTAAAGGACTCAGTTTTATTCCTCTTCCTCCCTCGTGTAGGAATCTTCCTGGGGTTGAGGGAGCTGACTCGTTTGTTCCTTCTCCCTCTCTGGGGTCTCTAGGATGGACCCCGTTTTCCCTAAGGACGAACACTCGCCAAGTTGCCATCACTGGCGGAGAGCCATCCATCTCCCCTTCCCCAGAGGATAGAGAAGCCCTCCGGGATTTATTTATGTTTACAGGATTCTAATGGTCACAACCGTTAAAACAAAATGAAACAAAAAATGAAACAAAAAACCCAACTTACTTCCAGCTAAATATATCTGCAGGTGCCGTGCTTCTCTTCTTACTTGCTGAACAGAGAGGTTATATTTTTTAAGTATTTTTTTTTAAGTTTTAGAGTACTAGAGTTGGTGTATACGTATTTAATTTTAGGTGAATAATGTAAATATTTTTTTAAAATATTCTTTTATGTGCGTGGGTGTCTTAGCTGCATGTGTCTATGTACCATGTACATGCCTGGTACCCTTGGAGGCCAGTGGAGGGTACTGGATCCCCGTCAGATTAGCATGGGCTGCCATGGGGCTCCTGGGTTTGGAACCAGGTGCTCTGGGAAGGCAGCCAGTGCTCTTAAATGACAGTTTCTCCAGTCCCCTATAAATAAACCCAACGCAAAATTGTCATTTGTTAGGGTTTGCGTAACTAAATTCAGAAGTATCACTAATACCTATTTCCTTTAAAATGCTATACTTTTAAAAAGGATTTATTTTGTTTTTGGTTATGTGTAAGTGTATATGTCTATATGGGGCGGGTCTGTGCATGTCTGTGTTGAGGCCAGAAGAGGGTGTTGGATCCCCTGAAGCTGGAGTCCCGGCCATTGTGAGCCAAGAGGTGTGGCTCGTTTCCTCCAGGGGCAGGGGCAGGCCGGGCTCGGACCCTCAGCTTTGTCTCCGGCCCCTGTTTGTAGGTTTCTTTAATGATGGAGAAGCACAGCCATCCCAGAGCAGGTGGCAGCAGCCGGGATGATTGTTTATGAGATTGTGTTGTGGGTATCTTTCTATTTCTAAAAACTATTATTGTAACATTTATTTCCCCATCTTTCAGAGTTCTTTTTGCCTGTCACTGTATTCTTTAAGGGTTCGTATTGTAAATGGTGTGAACTCTACCATTTCAAATGGGTATGTATGGTTGTGTGTTGTCCTGTTCTGCCTTTGCTTGCTACTGTAACTTTTTTTAAACATTTTATTATGTGCATGGATGAGTGTGTGTGTTTGTGTGTGTGTGTGTGTGTGTGTGTATGTGTGTGTGTGTGTGTGTGTGTGTGTGTGTATACATTTGTGTGTGCCCATACAGGTGAGCAGATGAGTAGAAGCAGGTTCTTTTCTTTAATCCCGGGGGTCCCAGATCTCAAACTCAGGTGACACTTGGTGGCCCACTCCCTTCCCCACTGGAGCGGTCTGCCTCATACGCTCTGCTGTGAATGTTCTCAGTGGTGAGACCTTCTTTGTAGCCTTCAAGGCCCCACCACCGGAAGACAAGACGGCAGGCAGCACATTAAGTCCTCCTGTGAGTCCCATGCCGAGGGCATTTCTTTGAGCACAGAGGTGGAAGCAGAGATCTGGAGATGCAGGAGTGCCCTCTGAGCCCTCTGTTGGGGTGTCCACATAGACATTCGCAGCTTTCCGACTGATTCTGATGTGATTGACATTTGATAGCATTTCCTTGTTCTATCTGGACCTCTGGTGACAGCGTCATCGAAGCACCCTGGGTGTCTCCTAATTTGCCTCTCTTGGTTAGATTGCTGTGGTGTGCTGATTTGGGAATGATGTGTGAGGCCCAGGTGCTGTCCCCTCTGCATCGCTGAGCTGTCATGTTCCGTGGCGTTCCCTCTTCTCGGTTGGTTCACAGTATTCTTTCCAACTTAATTAACTTCAAATCCTGATTTCTCCAGAAGATAAAATTTAATGTTTAAAAATGAAAAAAAAAAATAGAGACTGAAATGCAGCTAGACTTCTTTACAGCTGCTCCCTGATTTATTATAGGGGTATGTCCACTAACAACACAAAACCGACAACAAAACCCCCAGTAAACTGGCAACGCCGTGGATTTTAAAAGCACAGACTCTCCGTACCGCACTGAGAACCCTACCCGCTGTACTGCAGCTCGTCACGGGGGCTTTGTTCAGTGGTGACTGAGAACTGCGGCTGGCTGCCACTGCCTAGAATATAGTTCCACATGGCTAGTCCTAGAAAAGTCACATCTACAGCCTGCAGCACAGTCACTACTGACTGCACCTCGCTTTGTGCCTTGTACTGTTGAAGAATTGTAATCCAGACCGTCCTAAGTCAGAAACCATCTGTGTCGTTATTTAAGCTTTTATTACTTTTTTTTTTTTTTTTGGTTTTTTCAAGGGTTTCTCTGTGTAGCCCTGGCTGTCCTGGACTCACTCTGTAGTCCAGGCTGGCCTCGAACTCAGAAATCCACCTGCCTCTGCCTCCCAAGTACTGGGATTAAAGGCGTGCGCCACCACGCCTGGCTACTTTTTTTTTTTTCTTTTTCTTTTCTTTTTTTTTTTTTTGAGACAGGGTTTCTCTGTGTAGTCCTGTAGTCCTGGCTGTCCTGGAACTCACTCTATAGACCAGGCTGGCCTTGAACTGTCTGCCTCTGCCTCCCAAGTGCTGGGATTAAAGGCATGCGCCCAACTTTTATTACGGTTTATGAGAGAGAGAGAGAGAGAGAGAGAGAGAGAGAGAGAGAGAGAGAGAGAGAGTCAGAGGACAACCTGTAGGAGCTGCTTTCTCCTTCTATCATCTAGATCCCAGGGATTGAACTCAGATCATTTGTTGTCTTTACCTGCTGTATATCTATATATTTATTTATCTGTATATTTCAAGAAACCTGTAAAGAATGGTAGATCACACCATTTAAGTGGGAAACCATTTCTTTTTGTATTTAAAGAAACCAATTAAGAAATCTAATGCAATTACTTTAACAAAAAGATTTATTTATATGAGTACACTGTAGCTGTCTTCAGACACACACCAGAAGAGAGCATCAGATCCCCATTACAGATGGTTGTGAGCCACCATGTGGTTGCTGGGAATTGAACTCAGGACCTCCGGAAGAGCAGCCGGTACTCTTAACTCATGAGCCATCTCCTCAGACCTAATGCAGTTAATTTTAAGTAATATATAATTGTACTTAAAGATACTGTCTCCCGTTCCTTCCCCGTGGCTGTCTCCCGTTCCTTCCCCGTGGCTGTCTCCCGTTCCTTTCCTGTAGCTGTCTCCCGTTCCTTCCCCGTGGCTGTCTCCCGCTCCTTCTCCGTGGCTGTCTCCCGTTCCTTCCCCGTGGCTGTCTCCCGCTCCTTCCCCGTGGCTGTCTCCCGTTCCTTTCCTGTGGCTGTCTCCCGTTCCTTCCCCGTGGCTGTCTCCCATTCCTTTCTCCTTTTCAGTATGTACGTTTAAAAAAGTCATAGTACCTGCTGAAAGGGTAAACTCTTGTCCACACATCAGGAAGCTCAGGAGATACAGCCTTCAGGAAACTTGACAGTTAAGTTAGGAGCAGTTGGTGTTAGACTGAGGGCAGCCCCGTCAAACCCTGGAAATTAAACCAGACAGTTACAGGGAGACGCCAAGCAAGGAGCAGGGGAAAGGAACGGAACGGGAGACAGCCACGGGGAAGGAACAGGAGACAGCCACGGGGAAGGAAGGGGAGACAGCCACGGGGAAGGAAGGGGAGACAGCCACGGGGAAGGAACGGGAGACAGCCACGGGGAAGGAACGGGAGACAGCCACGGGGAAGGAACGGGAGACAGCCAGGAGAAAGGAACGGGGACTGACTGGAAGCTGACTTCCTTCCCGAGACTCTGCTGAGTAGACAGCTGTGCAAAGTTACTTTCCATGGTGCGATTTTCGAACTAAAGACCAACGGTGAGTGGAGTCCAAGTCTTCCATGGGGCTGTCCTGAATTGTTGTTTTTCAGTTTGTTCAATACAAACTCATTTCTAGCACATGTGTTAATATGTATCTAGCATGAGGCACAGCGAGCAGACATCGACACTGTATCCCCTGTATCATGATGTTGAGTCTGTTACTTCTGTTGCTTCCCAAGGGAAGCTGAGGAGGACACGAGCAGTTATGTCCTTCGCAGCCTGAGTTTCTGTTTAAGCCTTGAGACACAGAGTGCACACACTGGATTATTACTTGGTTTTAACTGTCAAGTCCTGACTCCCGCAGACATGTTTAACCTGTTTCAGGGGTGTGTCTCTGTCCCTGTCCCAGCTGTGTGAGCCGTTGTCAGCAGAAGAGACCAGCAAGGCTTGCTGCACCCTCCGGCCTGAGGAGAAGGCCGTGCATCGCCTGATACTGTTCTAGCATGTTTTTACAGATGGCTGTGAGCTACCGTGTTGGGAATTGAACTCAGGACCTCTGGAAGAGGAGTTAGTGCTCTTAACTGCTGAGCCATCTCTAGCATGTTTTTAAGCAGACACACAATCCTCCGCCACCAGAGGAGAATTTTAAGGAACTATGTATGTATGTTATGACACTGCGTCCATCCTTCCTTCTGAGAGGAAGATGGGCCACTAGAAGATGTAGTGAGCTGATTCAGGTGCCTCACAAACTAACTTACCCACACGTCAGAAAGGCAATGCCCTTAAAGGAGTGTCCCTGGCACTGGGTTTTGAGAACCCAGCATGGCTGGCTGACGAAATCCACACCTGCCTGAGCAGCAGGTGTCTCGCTGATCCATCCATCTTTCCCCAGCACTGAACGCATTATCTTTTTTTTTTAATTAAAGGTTTATTTTATTTATATGAGTGCACTGTAGCTGTCTTCAGACACACCAGAAGAGGGCATCAGATCCCATTACAGATGGTTATGGGCCACCATGTGGTTCTTGGGAATTGAACTCAGGACCTTCAGAAGAGCAGTCAGTGCTCTTAACCACTGAGCCATCTCTCCAGCCCCTGAACACATTGTCTTAACAGATGTGTGAAACAGACCAGGGCTGGATGAACAAATTTGGCAAGGAATTCTCTTACTGACCAACTGTAAGCATTTTCCCTGTAAATCCAAAATTATTTTAAAGAGATAAGTCATCTATTTAGTCATTTAGCAAGGACACATGAGTGGGAAGGACCAGGTACTGTGGAAGCCTCAAAGAAACATTTTAAATGCAGGCAATGTCACTAATGTACCCTCAGGCACAAACAGCCTTATTATTCTCTTTTATTAATCCCAACAATTGGAAGGCTAGAGGCAGGAAGGTCACTGTGAGTGTAAGGCCAGCCTGGCCTACAAAATTAGTTCTAGGCCATCCAGGGCTACATAGTGAGACCCTGTCTCCAAATTTAGAGGAGGAGGAGGAACTAGAGGAGGAAGAGGAGAAGGAGGAAGAAGAGGAGGAAGAGAAGGAGAAAGAGGAGGAGGAAGAAGAAAAGGAAGAAGAAAAACAGGGGGAGAGGGAGTGGGGATTTCCCTTTTGGTTTTCCCCAAAGGTGGTTTTCAAAATGGCGGCATGTGACCAACAGTGGAGTGATGTAATTGGGACATGGCTATCTGTGGAGGCCAGTCTTGTGTTCCAATAATGGTGCAGGGACAGAGGTATCAGTTTCTTACTCCCACCTCGTCCCCTCAGCTCTCTAGTGTTTATCCCTCAGGCCTGTCAGGGAGTCTGGCCCTCGCTCCCCAAACATGAGGCTGAAGATGTGGTTTTTATTCCATTTGTGTTCATGAACTAGTGTACAAATTGTGTTGCTGAAACAGAAGAGTTAATAATTCTGGTATGCTATCTGATCTAGTAATTAGGGCCGTATGTATCTGCTTTGGAATTGGTAATGCCGCTGGTATTTCAGTGTTTCCTTGCAGCTGCATAGTACCTAATCTTTCCCACTCATGTCTCTGCTAAATGACTAAATAGTAGATTGTATATTTAAAATAATTTTGGTGGAGAACTTACAGGGAACAAGTATTTACTGTCAGCAAGAATCTTCCGTGCCTCATCCAGCCCTGGCCTGTCTCACACCTTTGTTGAGATAATGCGCTCAGTACTAGGGAGATGGATTCATCAGTGAGGTGCTTGCTGCTCAGGCAGGAGAAACCCAGTTCAGCTCCCAGGACCCATGTACAAGCTGGGTACTGCAGCATTCACCCCGGAAGCCCGGTGCTGGGGAGCAGATCTCATGGGTCCGAGAGCCAGCCAGCATGGCTGAAGTGGAGCTTAAGGCTTATTTAGGAATCCCATTTCAAAAATCGGATGGCTCAGGACAGGAAGACACCCGTGTTCACCTGCACCCACACAGTGAGCGTGCTCAGAGTCTAGAAGACCGTGCCAAACGCTAAAGGCTTGGATGCAAACAAGATTATATACCCACAGGTCACTGGTTGACATGAAGTATATGTTAAAGCAACCATAGTCACATGTTTGCTGGAAATCCCCCTCAAGTCCCAAGTCACTTTTACTGACCTTTGGTAGGTTGAGAAATGGCTTCCTCCCGATGGGAAGGTGTGGTGTGCACAGAGTGTGCTGGTGTGCTCAGAGTGTGCTTTCGCCAGCAATCTGGCTAGGTGGGTGTGAAGCCACGAAACAGCAGACCTGCAGGGAGGTGTGTAACCTGCGTTCTCACAGAGCATCGCTGTGGAAGGTGGAATTTAGTGCTTATTTCACTCTTAGTATGGACTGGGGCAAGCCACTCCCCATTGCTGAAGCGTTTCTCCCAAACTGTGCACAGTGCATGAGACAGGCGTGCTCTCCCGTGCTTCCTTTCGTACTTACAAAGCCTGCTGTATACACACGTGTACACACAGAGCAGCTGATAACCTGGTCTTAGGAGCCTTTTACTTTATGATCTCAAGAATGGCATTTTAACTAAAGTTCAGTAAAACCGTTTCATGGGTATACCCCCAGAGTAAATATAATATTATATATTATATATATTTTACTACCCATAAGCATCAGTGAATTCTGTGATCACCTGAGAGCTGCAAGTGTCAGTAAGCAGAGAGGGGAGGGGCAGTAAAATGTCTCATGCCATGTGTAGCAACTGATCCATGTGATGCAAAAGTTTTCAAGGCTTATAAATTGCAAAATGTTTCGTGATATGAAAACATAGACATGGAACTAAATTGGAAAAACAAAACTGAAAAAGCACAAACAAGTACCAGCACATACACGTGTCCCTGAGTGGTTTAGGAAGCAATGCCTCCCATCTCCTAAGAGCAGGAAGCCACGCCTCCTGGGAGCCACCCGCTCTCCTGCTTATTTCTTCCTCCGCTTTCTATGTGTATTGAATATGAACAAAATGGAGAAAGTACATCGTAGACTCACACAGTCCCACAAACAGTGTATTAGCAGGAATGTGTAGGGATGTCTGGTTGTGTTCTGAAGTTTTATGTCAAGAAGCGGTATAACGGAGCATGTTATGTTTTTCATCTTTCTGTTCTTACTGTTTTTATACATTTAACCATGAGGTAAATCACAAATTATCCCCTATGGATAATGTGAAGGATGTGTTCCTTCTCCCATACCTCCTGTGCCGTGAAAGACGGCCTCTGGGCATGTGCCCGGAAGCAGAGCTACTGGATGAGGTGGTGAACCCATGTTCAGTGTCACGGCTAAACCAGCCTAATGTCAGGTTGAACTTTTGGTTTTTTGGTTTTTTTTTTTTTTTTTTTTCTTTTTCCCTGAGACAGGGTTTCTCTGTATAGCCCTGGCTGTCCTGGAACTCACTCTGTAGACCAGGCTGTTCTCGAACTCAGAAATCCGTCTGCCTCTGCCTCCCAAGTGCTGGGATTAAAGGCGTGCGCCACCACCGCCCTGCTGAGCTTTTGGTTTTGTGTTAGTTTCCCATTGCCAGGCAGTTTCCTTGGTCCTGAGTGGTAAATGGTGACAGAGAGTTTTTATCTTTGGGTCCTGAGGTCAGAATTCCGGAATTGCTCTAACAGTGCAAGTGGGGCGTCCAGGAGCCAGGCTCTTTCTGAAGGGTTCGGGGTCGGGTGGTGCGAGGCTCTCCCTCTCCCTCGCCATCCTCTGGGCTGCCATACTCCTGGCTCATGGCTGCATCTCCCTGATGCCACCTCCACAGCCGCAGCGGCAGCCTGACTTCATCATGCTCTCTAAGCCCCTCTGATTTATTTCAGGGGCAGATATCACTATGTAGTCCTGGCTTATCTGTTTATTATTTGGAGGCAGATCTCAATATGTAGACTAGTCTGGCCTTGAACTCACAGAGATCAGCCTGCTGGGATAGAATGCAGTCAAGAGCACTTCTGTTCCAGGGGGGTCTCTAGCGCCCTCTCCTGGCCTCCAAGGGTTCCACACACATGGTACATTTATATACACCCAAGTCAAACACACAATCACTCAAACACATAAAAAATAAAATTAAAAAAAAAAAAAAAACCAAGCACATGCGCCACAGTCCTTTTTGTCATGTAAGCCACCATGTATCCTGGGATGAGGGTGGGGGTACCTTTGACTGAGGCCTTATCTCATTTATATAACTGTGAACTTTTAATGTAGAGAAGTTATTTTGGCTCACTATAAATTTGTTTTATTAAGTTGCATTTCCTTTATTATTAGCCAGGTTATGCAGCTTCCTAAGATTTGTGCTCATTCATTTATTTTTTTCTGTGAAAGCATACATGTGCTTTGCTCACGTTTGGGGTGGTGTTAATTTGCTTTTCTATCATTGATTAGAAAGTGCTCTTTGTATGTTATGGATCTCGTGCTTTTCTATTTATTTAGATATTACAGGTTATTCCTTCTTCCCCAGTTTGGGATTTGTGTGTTATTAGTTTGTTTCTTTTTGTTGATTTGGATGTACAGTGGCTTTTAATTTTGATAAAGTTGATTCTCTGTGTGTGTGTGTTTAGTTTTACTTAACATTATTTTTACTCTTAACATAGTAAATATTTCTTCGTTGTTATTTTTTTCCCTCCAACACTCAGAGTGTATGATGCAGGAGAATCATGAGTTTGAGTCCATCTTACATAGCAGAGACTTTAAAAACAAGTTTTATTGTCCCTAGTATCTAAAACTCTGGTGTGGAAAGCAGAGGGGAAGGGAGTGACCATGGGTATTTCTGTGGCAGTGTGTTCACAATTGCCTTAGGATTAGGAAAATCAAGTATCTATGATAGATTGTCAGGCAGTTAAAGAATTTCAGTTTTCACTTCAAGCAGAAGAAAGTCTCTGTGTAGAAAGCCCAGGTTGCAGTGCACACACCCATGCCGAGTTTGGGGGCCAGCATATGGTGGCCAGACTCACTTTTAGGCAGAGTATGCACTGACTTGCTTGGAACTTCCGGGAAAGGCGTGTCGCCACACCACGGATGGAGTAGAGACTGGAGCTGGAATTTCTGTGATGTTTTATATATAGCAGACACTCAAGGAACTCAATTTCAACAAAACCCTTGTGGCTGGAATTCAACAGCAGTGACCTCAGCACCTTTTGTGGCTTCAGTGGAATTCTGTGCTCTGCGGGCACGCCCACTTTGGGGAAGTCTGGAACATTCAAATAGGGAAGCTGGGTAATTAATTCCATTTTTGCCAAAACAGACACGGTGATTAAGATTTTTACACAGAACTTATCAACACTCTGAAAGCCATTTAGGTGAAGAGTGAGGCATCCAGACAGGTTTAGCTGCACTTTACTGTGTAGCCCAGGCTGTCCTTACCTCACTGTGTAGCCCAGGCTGTCCTTGAGCTCACGTGTCTCCTGTCTCCACCCACAGAGGTAGGATCTCCATTGTTAGTGTGCTGAGGGTTAGACCAAGGGTCTAACTAGGGAAATGCTCAATTACTGACCTGTACCGGGGCCTCCCGATTGATTCTCCCTTATTTTGATTTTGAGATGGGGGTCATACCTTATCTCAGGCTGGCTGGTTCTTACAAGCCCCCTGCCTCCCGGCTTCTTGAGTGCTGACCTTACAGATCTACCAGGGTCTTGCTCTATCTAGCTCAAGCTGATCTCTGATTTGAGCCCCACCCCACCCCGCCTTTGCTTCCTGGGCTCTGAGACTGTAGGTCTCCATCAAGGTGCTTGGGCATCTGAAGCATTTGAAATCATGTGCTCTTACCTCTGCCTTGAGATCCCTTTAATTCATTCACCACAACTATAGTGCTCATCAAAGAGTCTCTCTGTCTCTTTCTCTTTGTGTGTCTGTTTCTGTTCTCTCTCTCTTTTGTTTCTCTGTTCCTCTGTCTCTGGGTCGCTCTGTCTCACTCCTCTCACTGAGACAGGGCCTCACTATGTAATCCTGGAACTAAATAGATCAGGCTGTCCCCAGACCTCACACAGATCCCCCTGCCTCTGCTCTGCATGTGTAAGGCATGCTTTTTTCCTGTTTCTTCTTTGCCATGTATTGTCATGACGTATTGGGAAGGAAGGTTGCGTGGGGCACCACCTATGCCTCCTGCATCTGCATCGTATATCTTTTTTTTTTTCTTAATCTGGTTTTGGGAAAAGACAGGATAGTAACTCCACAGTGCGCAGTGGGGACAAAAGAGTGCTCGGGTGAACCTGGGAGGCTTGGGGGTGTTGGGGAAGCTTTCCTCAAAGACGCACAGCCGAGGAGCGAGCAGTGAGTCCTGGGGTGTGACAGGTCCCCCCAGCCCACCCCGCCCCCTCCAGGGGTCACACAGTGAGGACCCGCAGAGCGGCCGCTCACCTACTGAGCAGTATTCCTGGTGCATGTGCTTCTTCATCTTCAGAGTGCAGCTCCGCCCTCAGCAAGGCGGTGAGGCTTTGGAGACCGCGGTCAGACGGAGGGACTCCATACATTGGCCAGGGAGCCCGCTCGCTCGTCAGATAGCAGGAGGTTTTCTCTAAAGGAATTGGTTCCTTTTCAGCTTAGACAAATGCTTAACCCAGTGCTTGTTTTGCAGACAGTTAAGGGGTTTAGTGAAGGTTTATTTATTTGGTAAGAAGTAGGATACATAAATTATGAGGTTTTTTTTTAATTACATGCTATAATACTTAACTTTTTGAGGAACAATGAATCTGGTCCACGCAGAGATCTGAATAACATGAGAGAAAAAAAAATTCTGATTTTGCCACTTACTGGGCAAATGACATTTTGTTTATCTTTAATGTAGTTGCCCATCAGAGATTATCCATACAAACCTAAGATTAAGTTCCCACCACTGCGGAAATCATTAGATTTATGAGCCTAAGCCCATTCATTAATAAATGTGCCTTAAATAGATAATAATATAATGATTGCTACTTGCTGTGCTCTTGCCTAAGACAGTATATTCTGGAGCCACATTTGAGTGACCATAGCCCAGGAACGCAGATTCCATGTTCTGAAGGGTGACAAAGTAGCGGCGCAGAGAGCCTGTGAGCCTAGCACTGATGCCGTGAATGGGCAGAGCTCACAGGAGGGGAGGGTCCCAGCAGCAGCCTCCGGGCTGCCTGTGGCAATCTTAGGCTTTTGGCTGGAGGAGCTAACGGGTCTGTCCCAAAGATGCACAGAATATGGCTAGTGGGGGTCGAGGTGGCCCACGCCAAGCTTGTACCTTGCAACATACCACCCTCCCCACAGTTACTGAAGGCCGAACCGCCCTGGGCAAACGGTGCGTCTTTTTCCCAGGAATCTTGGTCAATACTCAAGACCGCAATCTAAGCCCTGCTCTTATTTTTTTTTAAATTGGATATATTCTTTACGTACATTTCAAATGTTATCCCCTTCCTGGTAGCCCCTATCCCATCCTCCCTTCCCCTGCTTCTATGAGGGTGTTTCTCCACCCACCCCACTCCCACCCCATGCGTGCATCTTCAAGGATTGGGGGACCCCCTCCCTGAAGAATTTGGACTGCAAGCTACTGAGAGATGAGGACACTGGAGGATCAGTGAGGCCAGGGAGTCTGAGAACTCTGATATTAGGTTGAGTTTTTGGTTTTTTTTTGTTGTTGTTGTTGTTGTTGTTTTTGTTTTTGTTTTTGTTTTTTCCGAGACAGGGTTTCTCTGTGTAGTCCTGGCTGTCCTGGAACTCACTCTGTAGACCAGGCTGGCCTCGAACTCAGAAATCCGCCTGCCTCTGCCTCCCAAGTGCTGGGATTAAAGGCGTGCGCCACCACGCCCGGCCCCAACTATACTCTTAATCATTCAGATTTTTGCAACTGATATTCGCAGTTGCTTTCTTGTAAAAGTCTTGTAAAGCTCTCTGTGCAGCTGCAGGACTTGTTATTGATCAAGATACAGTGATGCAAGCAATTATAGTCCCACGGCTGTGGTTACATTAGCGTCTGCTCTGTAACTTTGTTCTTTATCTCCGCCTCTGCTCCTCTCAGCCTTCTCTTCTGTTTTAACTCAGTTCTTTAGGTTTACCTCATTTTCCTTTCTTCTGAAGCCCTGGGGCATCGGCAATGTGGTTGGGGAATGGCCCTTCCCTCAGGCCAGAGGGGGGGGCTCTCACCTGGGAGAAATGGCCTTCCTGTTTGCCTATTCTAGGTGTGACCTTGTCTTACTGAAAGTCTTCTTACCCTTTGCCAAAGGCAAAACCAGGTCTGCAGGTCCTCAGAGTGGGAAAGCTGGGCGGTTTTGCCTGCTGGTCCCGAGAGCACACGCCAGGGCCTTTCCCTTCCTGCCGGAGGCCCTTTCCTGCGGCTCCAGCAGCAGCTCTTAGAGCACATTGCGGTTCCCACCGAGGCGTTCACTGGCTCACGGATCTACAGGCTTCTGATATAAAGCAAACTCACCCCAGTCCCCCAAGGCCAAGACTCTCTCCTGTTTACTCAGTGGCTTCCTGGGAAAGGGCCAGAATCTCAAGACTTCTTGTGTTACGATAAACCCTAGATTTGCTTTTTCTTTAACTTTTGTCTGTTACTAGTTTTCAACACTCTAACAATTAACAACTGTAAATTATGCTTTGGGTGCCCCGCCTTACTACTAACAGCCATTGGGTCCCTGTGGTTGTTGGTGCATACCTGTACCTGTAGGCCAACAACATGGGGTAGAGAAGTAGGACCTTGAATCCTAGCTAGTCTGGCCTGCAATGGAGGCCTTACTAAGGATGTTAGCAGCTGAGAGGCCGATCGGAACTATCAGATGCTCTAAGGGAACAGTGGCTTGGGTTTTAGTCAACCAAGTCTGCACATCTCCATTTTTGCTGTTGTTACTAAGTACATAGTTTATGCATTCTTAGTTTTATCAAGTTGAACAGATACTCATTGATTTTGTTTTAATTTGCATCTCTGGTGTTCTTAATACATGCACAATGACATACTCTTTTTACCTGCAGTGTTGGTTATTTTAGTTGATTTGTGATTTTAAGACAGCCCAGGCTAGTCTCAGTCTTTGGGCTTCCTGGGTGCTGTTAGGTTTAGCTGTTTTTTGTTTCAGTTCCATATTCGTCTGGGTTTTTTGATTAAAATGATCCTGTGGATATTCTAGTTGCTAAGACTTAATTGTATTTTGTACCTTTTTTTTTTTTTTTTTTTTTTTTTTGTTTTTCGAGACAGGGTTTCTCTGTGTAGCTCTGGCTGTCCTGGAACTCACTCTGTAGACCAGGCTGGCCTCGAACTCAGAAATCCACCTGCCTCTGCCTCCCAAGTGCTGGGACTACAGGCGTGCGCCACCACCGCCCGGCACCTTTTTTTTTTTTTATTAGCTTATTTCTTTCTGCCATTGTTGTTTATATTTCTTTTAGATAGGCGTGCTTCTGCTTGTTTTGTATGTCACAACATTGGTGTATTTTTACTCGAAAAAAATCTTAAATTATAACATTACCTTTTGTTTTTTGAGACAGGCTCTCTCTGTGTAACTTGACCCTGTCTGTGCTGCTCAGGCCTACTTCACAGAGACATGCCTGTGTCTGCATCCCCGTGCGGGAGCGCTGGGATTTAAGGCCCGGGTCACCATGCATGCCTGGCATACCATATACTTTACACTGTGTGAGGAGTCGTAGAATTTTCTCTACCTTAGCCCAACAGCGACCTTAGACATTGGGAAATAATGTGGTTGATCTCATCTAGGTATGAATTCGGGGAAATTGTCTAAGGTGAGAGGAATTCTGGGAAGTTGTCTAAGGTGAGAGGAATTCTGGGAAGTTATATCTAAGGTGAGATTGCAGAAGATTTATGGCTGAAAGCCCTGACCTGGACTTGAGCACGATGATCTAAGATACACAGTTTGCCAGGCAGCCAGGACTACAGAAGCCCTGAGCCGTAACGGGTCTTCGCAAGTTTTCCATACAATACATAAACACTTGCTTCTAGAGCATGCGTGATCGTGCGCATGACTAAAAGCATTTATTTCAGCCGGGGCCGGGTGGTGGTGGCACATGCCTGTAATCCCAGCACTTGGGAGGCAGAGGCAGGCGGATTTCTGAGTTCGAGGCCAGTCTGGTCTACAGAGTGAGTTCCAGGACAGCCAGGGCTACACAGACAAACCCTGTCTCGAAAAAACAAAAACAAAACAAAAAACAAAAACAAAAATAAAACAAAACAAAAGCATTTATGTTATAGTGTAACAGAATTATACTAATTAGTAATACCATGTAACCTTCATTAAGGTCAGTGCTCCTCTGAGGTGTCCATCAGCGATGGCTGTCCTGAGAGCAGGAGCCCGAGCTGGAGGTGGTGGGCGATGCTTGCCTGGAGATATCCGCAGTGTCTGCCCATAGCTGTCAGCCGGGTCTCAGTGTTCTCGGTGGTTTGAGTTTCTTTTGTAGCTTTCTCCTCTGAGCAAAGGTTAAAGAATTAAAGGATTAAAGGGACAATGAGTTTAGCTTGGAGAACGTTAGGGGATAGTGTTTTTGGAACATCCCACATTGGGCTACACTCTGACTAACATCGAAAGGCACAGAGCTCAGAACTCATAGAGCAGAAATTCTACATCATCATCATCATCATCATCATCATCATCATCATCATCGCCACCACCACCACCACCACCACCACCACCATCATCATCATCATGTAGTCCTTAATGTTCTGGGTAGCCTTGAACTCAGAAAAGTCTACCTGCTTCTGACTCTAGAATGCTGAGATTCAAGGCATGGCCACCACGCCTGGTAAGAATTTCATGTACTCTGAATAGTCTTCTTGACAGTCAACCTGGTCATTAGGATCTCTTACAAGGTAGGGACCAATGTAGAATGTTTGAAGTGTGGCTCGGAAGTCTGTGTGTAGTTATTTGCTGATTCACATGTTAAATCGTCACCTCTGTGGACTAAGGAGAACCTTCTAAAAGTTCTGCCTTTGCTCTTCCTATGTAAGAAACAAACTAGATTTTTTTCTGTTAGACGTTTTCAGGAAGCCTCTGGGAGGCGGCTGGCGACTGGGCGCGTGTATTTAAAGTGCAGACTATTCGCTTGGGCTATATGCTTCCATAATTTAAATAATGAAAATCCTTTTAAAGGATTTTGGAAGGGAATGTGTAAAGTGGTTTGCATGCATTAACATAAAAGGTTAGATTAAGGAATACTGTCTGGATTAAGGCAATTATCCCATTGATATTTAAATAACCCCCTGTGGGTGGTAAAGACACTTTTTTTCTTGTGTGGGAAAAAAATTGGGTTTGTGTTGGAAAGCCTGTTAAACACAATAATCTTCATAATGATTTTTAAAAAGCCCTAAACTTGTAACATTCTTCCCAAAATGTAATTTCATAGTTTGTTCCCTGCTGTGTATCTTGTATATTTCTCTAACCTTCTGCTTGATAACTCTCCTCTTGAGAATGGTGGCACAGGCCTATAATCTTAGTTCCCAGCAAGCTGAGGCAGGAGGCTTACCATGAGTATGGTCTAGGCAATCCTCAGTAGATCTCAGCAGAGCAGGTTGTATGGCGGTGAGACCGTGTTTCCAAGCCAAACAAAATCCATCCTTGAGCATCAACTACAGAGTTCATTTATTCATTCATTCATTCATTCATTCACTCATTCATTCATTTATTCTGACTTTCTATCATCTGTCTAATATAATATGCACTATATTTTAGTAATCTCTATTATTAGTAGCAATGTTAGTATTGAAGATCTACATGTATATATGTTTTTGTAGATATATGTATATGTCTGTTTCCTCATTTTGCAAGTCTCTCTAACATTCTTGAGGATTTATATTTTTTTATTTGATTAAAAAACAATTATAAAGAGAAATGAAGTCTCATGACCAAGGTAATGAAAGAAAATAAATATTTATTGAATGTTGATAATGCACTTAGAACATCATATAAATGTTGTTTGCATTTCACCCGGAGGCCGTGAGGGAAGATGTCCTAGGGACGCTCAGGTGCAGGGCGTTGGGGGCCTTAAGCCCGCGTGGGTCTGTGGAGATCTCTTCTTTCCTGCAGCTCTTCCTCAGCATGGCATGCTGTGCTCAGGGTTTGTCAGGACCTGCTATTCCCAGCCCCTCCCCCTCTGGGTGTGGGGTAAGGGTTAGCACCTACTCTGCAGCCTTATGAGGTTTTGTTGTTGTTGTTGTTTTGTTTTGCCTTATGAGGTTTTGTTGTTGTTGTTTTGTTTTGTTATTTTTAACTAAAGTGAAAATTTCTTAATTTATCTCTAAGAAAAACTTCAGATTCTGATCATTTCTTTATGTTAAATAAACATTAAGCTTACAGTTTCTGTCTTAGGGTTTTACTGCTGTGAACAGACACCATGACCAAGGCAACTCTCATAAGGATAACATTTAATTGGGGCTGACTTACAGGTTCAGAGGTTCAGTCCATTGTCATCAAGGCGGGAGTATGGTAGCATCCAGGCAGGCATGGTGCAGGAGGAGCTGAGAGTTCTACATCTTCATCTGAGGACTGCTAGCACAATATTGACTCCAGGAACCTAGGATGAGGGTCTTATTTCTCAAGCCCACAGTGACACACCTACTCCAGCAGGGACACACTATTTAATAGTGCCACTCCCTGGGCCGAGCATAGACAAACCATCACAGTTTCCAAGAATTGTTTACTCTAAAATAGATGCAATAGATCTGGTATTTCAGAACCCAAGTAAGAGCTAAAAGGCCTAGACCCCCCTCCAGCTTAACTTTTGCCCCTCTGGTAATAGAGATTAATTTGTCTTCATTAGAGAAAGAAAACAATTTCATTTCCAGTAGCAGAAAAAAAATTATATGATTTATAGCCACTAGTATAAGGAAAAGATTTCTACACTAACGTTATTGACCACTGCTGAGAGGTGGAGAAGAGACAGGTAAAAGCATTCTATGTTTGGGGATTGGATGAATTAATCTAAAAATGCCTGCAGAGTCGGTTCTCTCACTATCCAAACCCAAGCGGCATTCTCTACAAAACTAGAAAGGGATAAACAGATGAACAAACAAAACCCGAAGCAGCAGCAGCAGCAGCAGCAGCAGCAGCAGCAGGAGCAGCAGCAGCAGCAGGAGCAGCAGCAGCAGGAGGAGCAGCAGCAGCAGGAGGAGCAGCAGCAGCAGCAGCAGCCGTAGCCGTGAGTGACGGCGTGCACTGGTGTCCAGGCAGTGCAAGAGACAGACAAGCAGCTCTAATGCAGACTGGAAGTCGGAGGTTAATGTTCAACATGACAAGATCTGCTTTTGTCTGAAGTAATAACAAAACAAAAATCCTCACGGAGATGTCCACAGCTCGCAGCGGTTTTGAAGAAGAAAATAATGACAAAGCCGGAGGCTTTCTGTTTTCTGCTTCCCAGTCTGGCCCACATCAACAGCAACCTTGAGGGTTAGATCAGCGAAACAGAAGAGTAAAGTGGAGAGGAAGGGGTAGACCAGGAGTGGACTCACTCTTCAGCAGTGTACCCAGGGCACACAGTGGGCAGGGACGCTCCCGACACTAAGTGGATATGGGAAAACTGGGGCACCAAGTGCAGAAAACGGAAAATAAACTCTTAGTTTACAAGGTATTTTTAAGTAGAAGCCAAGTCAAAAGAGGGTGAACTAGAGCCAGCGCTGGTAGGGAAAAGCAAATGAGAGCTTCTTGCTGTTGGTGCGGGGGATAATGTTGGTTTGGGCACCAAAAAGTCAACAAAAGCAGCTAACCGGGTGAGGCTGCACTAGAGGTGGCCCTGTCTACAGAGCAGAGGCAGCAGCCAGGAGCGAAGAGACCCCCTGTGGGCAGAAGAAATGCCTGCTTGACTGAGGTGCCTGTACCTGTTAAGAGGTTAGGTCTCAAACATACAGGAGACTCAAAATGACTTGGTAGTAAATTTCCAAATAACCCAACGAAGAACTGAGCCACTGTCTGGACAGGCACTTCCAGTGAGTGAGGTTTCTAGGAAAATGTGCTTAGCGCCCTGGCATCACTGAGATGCAAACCACACCATGCATGAGCTGTTCCTAGAGTGGTTGGGTGACTGTTATATAAGAAATATTGGCCAGGTTTGGGGGGGGGAAAAGCCTTTGTACACTGTTGGAAATTGATACAGCTATTACAGAAACTGTGCAGAGGCACCTTAAAATGCTAAAATTAGAGCCGTGCAATGATCCCGGCTTCTAGATATTGAAATGACATTGATCTCAGATATCTCCATTCCCATCCTTGCCCTTGGGTTAGTCACTATAGCCAAGGTAGAGAAACAACCTACACGCCCCTTGGTGTGGTGGTTTGCATGTGGTTGGCCCTGGAGGTGTCTTTCTATATACGGATGTTTGATTCTCAGTTGGTGCACTGTTTAGGAAGTGTACAGTAAGTGTGGCCTTTGCTGGAAGACGGGTTACTGGGAGTGAGTGGGCTTCAAGGTTTCAAAAGCCACACCAGCTCAGTCAGTCAGCCACCCTCTCTCTGTCTTTCTGACTGCCGTCCTCCTTGTCTATCTATCAATCTTTTATCTGTATCATATCTGTCTATCAATCATTTATCTATATCATCTGTCTGTCTATCAATCATTTATATCATCTATCAATCATTTTTCTATGTTATGTCTGTCTGTCTGTCTGTCTCTGTCTAGTGGACCAGATCCAAGCTCTCAGCTACTGATCCAGTGCCATCCCTGCCTCTTGTACTCCCTGTCATGATGATCACGGACTAACGCTTGCCTGCCTGAAACTTTAAACAAGTCCCAATTAAATGCTTAAAAAAAAAAAAACAACAAATAATAAATTGCGTTGGTCATGGTACCCCTTCACAGCAATAGAATAGTAACTAATATAATACATAAATGGATTAAAAAGAATGACATAAGACGATATATACCCAGTAGACTATTATTCAGCCATAGAAAATGCAGAGAAATCCAGAAACCCTTTCATTTGTAATCGGTGCGATTTAAGGAGGCTTTGCAAGCACAGATACTGTACGTTGTCAGTTATGTGACAACTCAGCCGAGTGTGGGTCAAGGGTGTAAAGGTCTGGGCATCTGCGCCACAGCAGTGTGACTCCAGATGGGCAGGATCCTCACCATGCATTGCCCCACACCCCTTTCTACAAGATTTGTTTGTTTGTTTGTGCTCTCCTATGTGATTCTTAAGTGCACTGCATGTGTGTAGGTGCCTACAGAGGCAGAGGAGGGCACCAGAGGAGAACATTGGAAGAGGGCACCAGATACCCTGGAACTCAGGCCACAGATGGTTGTGAGCGGCCCAGTGTACATTCTTACCGATCACTTCCACATTTACTTTTGATCTAGAGGTTTTCAGGACCCTAACATACTAGCACATTAGTAGGCCTCTTGGATGTATTTTCGGAAATCTTTTTAGTAACATTGGGCAGACTTAAGTTATACTTTTAAAACCTGAGTTTGTTGGACATCCCTGAACGGAGCTCACGTTTCCTTGTTACTTTGTAGGTGTTTTCAGCCCTTCGCCTGCATCAGGCACACTCTGCTGCAGTGGGGCACTGTATACTGATGATCACGCTTTGCACAGCAGGAACTACACACACACACACACACACACACACACACACAGCACAGCCTGAGACAGAGCTGGGGGGGATACGGCACGGTTCTCGAGTGTGCTTCAGATCCTTGTTCTCAGGTCGTAAGAAACCAGCAAGTGGCACATAGTGGGGTGAATTCCTGCTCAGAGGCAGGCTTTCTTTTAAGAAACCAGCAAGTGGCACAAAGTAGGTAAGCCCCTGCTCAGACACAGCCTTTCTTTTCCCGAGGGGTAGCACAAGGGTTCATGTAACTGCAGCAGAAATAAAAGCAGGCATGGCTACTTTCTTACAGACTAAAAAGAAACTGTGTTTCATCCAGATTCTTCTTATCCTTAATGTTCCTCCAGCCTTCCTGGTTCCTTTGTTAGATTTCCTGGCTTTGTGTCTGAGATTAGCTAATTCCCGGCACAGTTGGAGGTAACAGAATGGCTGTAGATGCTTTCTGAAAGTATGCTTGAGTCCACGGATTCTTGAACTCGATGATTAATTTACTGACTTGGGTCAGTGAGGGATGCATGTTACATACGTGCACAGTGTGCACGCATGCATCCTTACCTAATATATGCGTCATCAGAGAGTGGTCACCCTTACCACATGCACCATTGGCTTCTTTGCTATTTATTTAAAAAAAAAATGTCTATCTCAGTGACGAGTTAATGAGACTTAACAAAGGTTTCCAACCACAATTTAAGAAAGAGGTTTTTAGCTGGGCGGTGGTGGCGCTCACCTTTAATCCCAGCACTTGGGAGGCAGAGGCAGGTGGATTTCTGAGTTCGAGGCTAGCCTGGTCTACAGAGTGAATTCCAGGACAGCCAGGGCTACACAGAGAAACCCTGTCTCGAAAAGCCAAAAAAAAAAAAAAAAAAAATGGTTTTTAGTTCTATAATCAATCTTTTTATATTTATAATGTGTAAGGAGATATCATTCTACTTGATTTGTGGATTTTTAGAGTAACAAATGGTTCATCACATGCACAGAATCCTTCACATCAAAACATTTTACAGGGCTGGAATGATGGCTCAGCCATTAAGAGTACTGACTGCTCTTCCAGAGGTCCTGAGTCCAAATCCCAACAACCACGGTGGCTCACAACCATCTGTAATGAGATCTGATGCCTCTTCTGGTGTGTCTGAAGACAGCCACAGTGTACTTACATATAATAATAAATCTTAAAAAAGTTAAAATTGAAACTAGAAAATTTGTGGGTTTTGATTTTAGGTGTTCTAGGTTCACTTCCTGTCTTTGTTCCTTCTACCCAGGGTGGTGCGGTTTCTGACCCCTCTGTGGTTTGCACTTGATACTGAATGAATGGGGAAGGCTTTTTCCCGTGCCCCATTGTATTATATATCCATTGCGGGACCCAGCATGGAGCTGAGGTTGCACGGTTTGTCGGGTTTGTCCTGGGGGTTTACCAACCCTACCTCTGTGTGAAGAAGGGCGGAATGTTGGCTGTCAGGGCTGAGTAAAGTTCTCACATGCTTGCTTAGCCGAGGCAAGGCGGGGACGTGTTGACTCTTCATGTCTTGACCTTTTCCTGCAGAAACAGAAGTGTGTTCGTTTCACCCGCCAGCCAAGATGAACATGGTGAAGAGGATCATGGGGCGGCCTCGGCAGGAGGAGTGCAGCCCGCAGGACAACGCCTTGGGCCTGATGCACCTCCGCCGGCTCTTCACCGAGCTGTGCCACCCTCCGAGGCACATGACCCAGAAGGAGCAGGAGGAAAAGCTGTACATGATGCTGCCGGTGTTCAACAGGGTGAGTCCAGCCTGCCGAGAAGGACCGGGAGGCGGGTACCGCGGACATCTTAGGGTCAGTGGCAGGTCAGGTCCTTCCGGGACAGCCGGTGGCAGCCACCGGTGGACGACAGCATAGGACCTGCTTTGTTTCTTAGTTTGCTATAAGCCAGATGTTGAGCACACACCTGTAGCCACGGCACCTGGGAGGCTCGCGAGAGCCACTCTGAAGGGTTTGTTTTCCTTTCCATTTCTATAGTGAGAGAGGCTGAAAGCGGCCGAGTGTGGAGCGCCCACTTGGTTCTCTTCAGCCCTGAAGTGGAAAGCGGGTGGGTTTAGAAGAGTCAGTTGTGGTGTGTTATTTTGCTGTGTGATTGACAAGCCCTTTGTAAGCTTCCAAGTTGTCACAGATGGCATGGCAGTGCCGCCTTTAGCCCTGGCACTCAAGAGGCAGGTGGATCTCTGAGTTCCGGACTAGCCTGGCCTACATAGCCAGAGCATCTCAAAGGAAAAAGCCAGCTCAGTGTGCACTGTTCAGCCCGCTTTCCGGCACATCCCGTAAGGGGACAGTGGCTGTCTAGAGTGTAAGGAGGCTGACTGTGCTTTCGTGGATTGCTATTACTGCACAAAACGGCTCTGTTGCAGCTTTTTAAAATGACTTCTTGGCATCCACCGAAGGTTTGCAGTCATGTAGCTTTGAGACGCGCAGGGGCTCTGTGGTGGGCTTGGAGCTCCTGCTGCTGTGTGTGTGCTAATGCTGCCGCCATGGAAGCCCTTAATGCAGGCTTTTATGCCTCTGTCCTGACTGACCTTTTCTACTTGTGAGAACTTGCCTCCTGCTCCTCCCAACCACAACACACTCAATCCCCCTGCCTCACACACTCAATCCCCCTGCCTCACACACTCCAGTCCCTCACACACTCCAATCCCCCTGTCTCACACACTCCAATCCCCCTGCCTCACACACTCCAATCCCCCTGTTTCACACACTCCAATCCCCCTGACTCAGACACTCCAATCCCCCTACCTCACATACTCCAGTCCCCCTGCCTCACACACTCCAATCCCCCTGCCTCACATACTCCAGTCCCCCTGCCTCACACACTCTAATCCCCCTGCCTCACACACTCCAATCCCCCTGCCTCACATACTCCAGTCCCCCTGCCTCACACACTCCAGTCCCCCTGCCTCACACACTCCAATCCCCCTGCCTCACACACTCCACCCCCCCCCCAGTTTCACACAATCCAATCCCCCTGTTTCACACACTCTAATCCCCCTGACTCAGACACTCCAATCCCCCTGACTCACACTCCAATCCCCCTGCCTCACACACTCCTCTCTCCCTTCTCCATGCAGTTGTGCCCAATGAATTCTCAGTGTTTGTTGCCTCCTGGCTAAGGGGTCAGCGTCCTGCAAAGATGAGTCTTGAGGCGTGTCACCTTCGCTCCTTCAACCTGTTCCCTGATGTCCTAATCTCTTTACTTTCTGACTCTCCCCTCCCTGCCTGCTCTTCTCCTTCTCTCCCACCCCCACCCCGTCTCACCCCTTCTCTCTCCACCCCATCCCCTTTCACCCCTTCTCTCTCCACCCCTTTCCCCCTCCCCCCTTCTCTCCCACCCCTTTCCCCCCTCCCCCTTCTCTCTGGCCCCTTTTTTTCCTCTCTCTTGCTCCCGACTCCATCTCTCTAACACAGGCCCCCTAAGTCTCACTCCATTCTCCCTAACTCTGTCCCTTCCAAGAGCTCCTTTCCCCTCCCCTGTCTCCTCTCCCCCACCCCTCCCCCACCCCGATTCACTCACTCCATCCATCTCATCCCCTCTGTTGGCAAATCATCAGGAAACCACAGGCTAGTCTATCCTGTTCTCCTAATCATCTGCGCTGACATTTAAGGATGAGAGATTGAAAATATATCCTAAATTACCTGTATGGAAAAGTGGGAGCTCTCTCGGTGGGAAGGCGTGGCTGGGCTATCTGCCCTCCACAGTTGAGATCTCTCCCGGTTATAGAATCCGCAGCACTTATTTCTGGACTGCACTCTTATCTTAGGAAGCAGGAGTTTTTATCAGCTTGACACTGGAGTTTTCTTACAGCCGCGCTGTGGAGTGAGGGTGCCAGCTCGTATTCAGTGCGTAGAGTTCTGCCCGACCCCCGGTCTTTCCGTGGCGCTGCCTCTGCGCTGGTCTGTGCTGGAGTCAGGATGTCGGTTGCTTGTTGCACTTGAGAGGCAGTCGTCATTTTCTGGGCTGTAAAATAAAAATGAGATTATCCACCTGTGGTGGCTACTTTTCTTGTTACTGTGTTAACATTCCCGACCAGACCAACATACCTTAAGGAAAACTCTGTTTCCGCTCACCGTTTAAAGTCCCAGGCTGTCGGGGTGCAGAGGGTGTTATGGCAGGAGTTTGAGGGAACTGATCATATTGCATCCATGGTCTGGAAGCAGAGGGAGACGACTGCTCAGTGCTCTGCTTGCTTTCCGATGTGCTGCTCAGTTACGTGAGTCTTTTTTACCTCAGGCAGTATAAACTAGACTGTCCCTGTCAGGCACTCTCGGAGGCCAGCCTAACCAGACTGCTCTCACAGGTGTGCCCAGAGGCTAACTTATTAATCAGATAGTTCCTCATAGGTGTGCCCAGAGGCTAGCCTGGCTAACCTAAGCAGACAGTCCCTAGTGGAGCTAGAAAGCAGTGAGTTGAGGAGTGGGAGAAGTAAGGAATATTCTAGGCTTTTCAGGGTTTGAAAGAAATTCTAACAAAAGCTACTTGTAGAAGTTCTGTTAGCCTGATATCATTATAACAAAACACTTGAGGGGCTGGAGAGATGGCTCAGTGGGTAAGAGCACCGACTGCCCTTCCAAAGGTCACCAGTTCAAATCCCAGCACCCACATGGTGGCTCACAACCATCTTAAAGAGATCTGATGCCCTCTTCTGGTGTCTGAAGACAGCTACAGTATACTTACATATAATAAATAAAAACATCTTTAATAAAAAAAAAAAAACACTTGAGGTTAGGCACTTTGTGAGAGAAAGAAATGGGAGGTCTTGACAGCAGAGGCGCAGAGTCCTGTCAGAGCAGCAAAAGATCACAGTGGGTCTCTGAGGGAAGTCGGAAGAGGAACTCACAGGAGCAGGGGGTGGAGCTGCTCACTGGCTCGCTCACCCTGCTTCCTCACACAGTCAAGGACCCACCGTGGAGTGGGTCCTCCCACGTCAACCACTCATGAAGACAATGTCCCACAGACACCCAAAGACCACCACGTGGAGGCCACTCCTCTTTGAGGTGTCCTCTAGATGATCTAGTTTGTATCAAGTTGGTAAAACCCTGGCAGCACAAAAGGAGATTTAGACTATTTTTGTATATGTTTAAAGAATTTTACTCTTTTTTTTTTTTTTTTTTAAGGTTAGGAAGATTCAGGCTTGATCATTAAAAAAAAAAAAAAAAAAAGAGGCCTGGGAAGGAGAGATCTGTGAACTTTCTAGAACAGTAAACTTAGATCAAAGGAGGGAGATGGTGGTGTCAGGTTGCAGGTGGGTGGGTAAGCGGTGCACTGTAGTCTCCGGATCCTGTGGGAAACAGGTTCCTTGGTGGGAATGAGGCTGTGTAGTGCTGTTGGTGGAGACCTTGCTCGGAGACCTTGGCTTCCTGTTGACTTTGGCAGAAAATGTCCTTCAGGGACCTAGAGTAGGCAGACTGAGTAGCGAACTTAAGGAAAGTTTATTTTACTTTATTTTTGGAATAATAGTGTGAAGAGGGAGCGGCAGGAACGACTGAGTACTAAGAGAGTAGAGGTCGTCAGAGGTGATGTGTTCTCACTGCGCCTTGTCCAGACGGTCCTGTTGGGGGAGATAGCGGGTACCTTGTGCTTTGGGACTTGCTGGCCCGGTCAGTCAGAATAGCTGGGATGGAGGAACATGGGAAGGTGCATTAGTCAGGGTTCTCTAGAGTCACAGACCGTATGGGCAGTCTCTCTATATATAGTTAGGGAGTCTGTCGATGACTTACAGCCTGTAGTCCAACTCCCCAACAGTGGCCAGCAGCAGCTGTGGATGGAAGTCCAAGGATCTAGCAGTTGCTCAGTCCCATGATACAAGCAGGCAAGGAAGAGTGAGAATGAGTCTTCCTTCCTCCAATGTCCTTATATAGGTCTCTAGCAGAGGGTGTGGCCCAGATTAAAGGTGTGTTCCTCCTCACCTTTAATCCCAGATGACCTTGAACTCCTTATCTTAATCTTCAGGAATTCATAGTCATATGCTTCAAAATCTCCATGCCAAGATCCAGGTCAGAAACTTGTATCTGAGCCTCCAGATTAGGATCGCAGGTGAGCCTCCCAATTCTGGATTGTAGTTCATTCCAGATACAGTCAAGTTGACCACCAGGAATGGCCACTATAGAAGGATTGGCTCATGCAGCATCTATTGTGTTGTGCTTGATAGAATACTGAGAGAATGGAAATATTAGTACATTCACAGAGTCACATTTTTTTCTTTGCTATCCGCCAAGAATGAAGGGGGAAGAGATGGCAGGAGAGGAGCTCGAGGAGGCGGGGTGGTGTTAAACCAGCCATGGTAAAAATGGGAGCAGAATGCTGACCGGACCCTGATATAGCTGTTTCCTGATAGGTTCTACCAGCACCCGACCAATACAGACACAGATACTTAGAGAGAATGGTCAGAGTGGGCCCCAGAAGCCAATGCAAGAGCAGGGGAAGGGCTGAAGGGGTTTGCAACCCCTTAGGAATCACAATATCAACCAACCAGACACCCCCCCCACACACACACACACACAAGGCAGGGACCCATGGCTCCAGCTGCACATGTAGCAGAGGATGGCCTTATCTGACATCAGTGGGAGGAGAGGCCCTCGGTCCTTTGAAGGAATGATGCCCCAGCATAGAGGGGAGGGTGAGAGACAGAAGGGGGTGGGTGGAGGAGCACCCAATTAGAGACAAAGGGGAGGGGCGCTGGGAGGGGGGTGTGGAGGGGTAACTGGGAAGGAGGAGATCATGTGAAATGTAAATGAGTAAAATGGTTAATAAAACAAATGGGAGCAGAAATTGGCCGTGAGCAGGCCACTGGTTCAAGCCATGTTCAGAAAAGCCAGTAATCTTATGGAACCTGGAAAAATTACAAGAACGTTGTTAGATGTTCTTGGTTTTCTAACTTTATAGTTTTCTTTATAAAAAAAATCATGATACCCTACTGGCTATTGATTAGTGTAAGATATTCCCTTCTCTCAGACGATGAGCATTTCGAAGGCACGATAACGGTTTAAAGCAGTTACAAGAATTGCTCTCAGCTTCTATATTGTAGTTCCTTGGGTTGGAACTTAGAGCCTCCCGTGTACCAGACAAGAGTGTATCCCTGAGCTACCTGCCCTGCTCGGCTGCGCTCAGCAGGAGCTCTAAGGTGGGGTCTGACTTCTGCCTCATTAGAAGTGCTGGTATGGGCAGTTCCCTAAACCCCTGCAGGATAAATTATTTGACCATCAGAAATTGCTGTTCTGTGTGCGTGTGTGTGTGTGTGTGTGTGTGTGTGTGTGTGTATTTGTGTATAGCATTTTGATTTAATGTAGGCTCTACCACAGAGCTCTATCCCCGCCCTTAAGTCAGTTCCTAACTCCCCACCCCATGCATGTGTGATTGTAGGACTCACAACGTGGGTTCTACTGAGCTACATACCCACTCCTAGTTCCGTGAACTGATTGTGTGCACCTGCGTGTGCGCGCGCGCGTGTGTGTGTGTGTGCATGTGTGTGCATGTGTGTGTGTGGTGGGAAGGCCCCTTATATTGCCTGTGTGCACCTGTGCGTGTGTGTGTGTGTGTGTGTGTGTGTGTGTGCGCGCACATGTGTGTTTATTGTGGGAAGGCCCCTTATATTGCTTAAGCAAGCGTTCTACCATTGAGGTATACTTAGCTTCCTAGGAAATTCCCCAGCAATGTAAGGATTAGATGTAATTTCTGTTTTTTTTTTGTTTTTTTTTTTTTTGTTTTTGTTTTTTTGAGACAGGGTTTCTCTGTGTAGCCCTGGCTGTCCTGGAACTCACTCTGTAGACCAGGCTGGCCTCGAACTCAGAAATCCGCCTGCCTCTGCCTCCCAAGTGCTGGGATTAAAGGCGTGCGCCACCACCGCCCGGCTGGATGTAATTTCTATACCATTAAGACTGATTGAAATATACAAATTACACTCATTGGGTGAACACTAAGAAGCACAAATTTCCATTTCTATGAAATCTACAAATTGACAATTATTTGTTTGGTAATGTTTGGCCATCTGTGCATGGGCATGCTCTGCTAACAGGAAATGTTTTTGGTGAATTGAGCGACTTAGTATGGCGTCATAGCCAACCCGATCACGCAGCGTTGGCTAGAGTGAGCTGACTGTTTTGTGACTTTGCCTACTTTGTGCTTCATGTTGAGCAAACTGTCACATGGTTGGACACAGGCTCTTCTGTACAGATCGCTTCTGAAGTTTGCCTGGGAGTGTTATTTCACTGTGTGACTTTTTACTTCTAGTTATGGGTTGACGCTGACATGTGCTGAATATTTTTTCCTGGGGTAGGCTTATGTACAGTTCTTAAAATGCCTCCGTGAGCCAGGCATGGTGGCGCTTGCCTGTAGTCCCAGCACTTGGGAGGCAGAGGCAGGCGGATTTCTGAGTTCGAGGCCAGCCTGGTCTACAGAGTGAGTTCCAGGACAGCCAGGACTACACAGAAAAACCCTGTCTCGAAAAAAAAACAAAACAAAACAAAACAAAAAAAAGCCTCCTGTGGCCTCTGTCATAGTCCTGTAGAGCAGCTGCTGTTATCCCCCATCTCAGGCTACAAGATTATGGGGAGTCTGAGAACAGAGGATAATATATTTGGCATTCTCAAAATAATTAACCTTTATGTCCAAGAGCAGGACCTCGTAGAAAAAAAATACTTAGGATGAAACTTTTATAAATGAATAGGTTTTTATTGTCTGAAATTTCATTAAAGGCCATTGTTGATTATCATAGTATGTCATCATAGTCTTATTTTGAAATTAATATCTATGAATTCAATCCTCAAGAAATTCTTCTTGCTTTTGAAAGTATTTCCAACTGTTATTTGAGAGGTATCCAAGTTGAAAACTGTCCAAATCCCTTACTAGTGACATTTGCTTTTAAAATTGTTGGCTTTAGTCAGGGCCACACACGCTTAGAATCAGGTAAGAAAAAAAATCTTAAATTCAGACAGATTATGTGTTTTGTTGCATTTTTATATCCATAACAGTTCTTTAAGGACTATTAGCATTGTACATATTGCACATATTTAAGAAACAAAACACCCTATGTGGAAGATTTTGTAAACATTCCAACTTCTTTTTTTCCCTATATTTACCTCTTTTTTTAACAATATCATTCAATAACAATATAAACTGTGGTCCCAATTTATGGGTGGTGTTAAATAACACCCTTAATTTGGCAAAAATATTTTAGTTTAAGTACTAGGAAATTTTTCAACATTTAGGTAGATATTAAAAATTACTGTTTTAAGGGGGCTTAGGGAATAATATGTCTCTCACATGTGCAAGGTTCTGGGTTTTATTTGTAACACTGTTAAAATTTAAAAATTAACCCATAAAAACAACTCTTAATACGAAGTCAAGTTCTGTTACATCTCGCTAAAGGTGTAAAGTATGCAGAGTTACAGGGGTAGGGCTCAGACAGTTTCATTGAGAAAATTACACCGAGTGCTTCTTGGAATCAGTGTGGCTGTTGCAGTAAATCTCCAACCCAAAAAGGCCCAGTTAAAGAGATCCAACTCGGTTCACTGGAATACAAGCTACACGCCCAGATCTACCACTGCACTGCTCTATTCCCATCTATGAGATGCCATATAACTGCTTGGTTCTCCAAGTCACGGGCTTCTCTCCATTCTCCTTCCACCGCCTCCTCCATCATCTTCTCTCTCCTCTTCTCTCCTCTCCTCTCCTCTCCTCTCCTCTCCTCTCCCCTCCCCTCCCCTCCCCTCCCCTCCCCTCCCCTCTCCCTCTTCTCCCCGAAACTTTCCAGCTCTACCTTCCCTCCTCCTGACCAATCACTGGCTTTAGCCTTTATTTGAAAAGTTAAGGTGGGGAGAAGGTTCACAAGGCACCAATATACATGATTCACTCCTTGTGTGCAGCTCCTCCCAGGAGAGTAGAATTAGCATCAAAATACAAGACCAGGGCTATCCACAACTTTTCTCCTTTTCTGTCCAATTAAGACTCTCTTATCTCAGATATAAATTGAGCACAACTATTACAATTTTGTAATTTATAAGATACAAGATAGACCTAACACAGTCTTATCATTTTTATCAACTAAATAGGACCTCTGTCACCTATCCTAAATTAAGACTTATAATTCTACACCTGACTCATGTCCTGGCTTTAGATTGTATGTCATCTGAAAACCATCCTCTCAAATCTATATCATCTTTCTCAATGCTAAACATCTTGGGCTGGCTATGGGACTACCAGTCTTCAACCCCTCAGAAATCCAAGAATGAATAATAATACTTGAAAACATAAGAAGCACAAAATATAACTTCCAAAACTTATAGAGCCAATTATAGAGACTGTTGATCACCTGGACTGGCCCTTATACTTCAAAATGTTGGAGTATCAGCCTTCAGCCTCCTGGCCCAGGATCACCTGATAGACCTTTGTAATGTAGAATTTTGAAGGGCTGATTACCCTGTCTTAGCAGAGATTTCACATAGTGTGTCCTTTTCCTGGACGTATTTTGTCTGTGGATGGAATGAGGCAATTCTTGCCTAGTGGCTGTCTTATTCACAGCTCTCAGATCACTTCTTGGCACATAGACAGAGGTCAGGAACTATTTGTGAATACTTTCAAATCTTTTGAAAAGATTTTTTGATAAAATTGAAGTAATAAAATCCACATTTGCTTGAATCACTACATTCTTATACTGTAGAAGAAATGGTTGTTTTATAAACTTTCTTCAACTCTTATAAGTGGTAAGAATTCAAGTGTGCACCATCAATAGGTGTTTGAATTTTTATCTGTTTTGTAATTTGTTGAGGTATGTTGGTCTTGCTTGCAGTGTAGCCCAGGTGGTAGAGTTACTTGCCTGGCTTGCTTGAAGCCAAGAACTTGGACACAAGTAGCACGAAAAAAAGGGGAGCATCTTATTTAATAGGAGATAGATTTAACAAAGTATTCTCTTGTCAAAGGTGCGTAGCAGGGGCCTGGAGAGATGGTGCATCGGTGAGGGGCCGGAGAGATGGTGTGTTGGTGAGGGACTGGAGAGATGATGAATCGGTGAGGGGCTGGAGAGATGGGGCTTCTCTGGCAGAGGTCCCAGACTCACTGGCCCCACATGGCAGTTCTCAACACACTGTTGTGGGAAATATAAAAAAAGAAACTGCACATTCCCACACTTGTGCCAGCAACTCTCGAGGCCTGGCCGCCATGCACTGGCGAACAACGGCAGACCTGTTTTTACCTTGTGGAGACTCTCACTCAGAGTTCCACCCAGCTCACTGAGTTCCCACTGGCGGGTTGCTACCATGCCAGCCCTGTGCTTCAAACCCCCACGACGGCCTTTGTGGTGCACATCTGGCAAACCCATGCTTTGCTGCCGTACCTTTCTCTCTTGAACCCAGATGAGCCACCACATGAAGGAAAACACAACACAAACTTAGTTCAGAAATAACAGTAACTCAGTCGTTGGGCACAGCAACTAAAATCCTAATCTTGTAAGCCTTATTAAATCTAAATCCCAGGTGGCGAATCCTGACGAATCTGCCACTGAAACTAGGAGACACTTGTAGCTACATCTTGGCCTCACACTATCCCTGTCCAAAAGGACTAACTCTCTCCTGCTTTCTTTCTTCCTCCTTCCAACCAGGAAGTCCCTCCTACTTGCCCAGTGATTGGCTCCTTTATTCATTAGGGGATTGGTTCACAAGAAGTCATCTGAGTATGACTCACTCCTTGTCCACAACCCCTCCCAGGAGAGCGGAATTAGCATCAAAATACAAATAGCACCGGGCTCATCCACAATAACAGACATAACTCCAGTTCCAGGGCATCTAGTGCAGTCCTCTGGCCTCCATGGACCTTAGGCAAACGTGTCATTATGCATACAGTTCATGTACATAAGTCCAGGCAAAACACATATATGTGTGAATAAATCACTGTTTTAAAATTTAAAAGACTGTAGCAGGGGAAAAATAGCCAGGCCATGGTGGCAAGGCCTTTGGTCCCAGTGCTCAGCAGGCAGAAGAGGTGAATTTCTGAGTTTGAGGCCAGCCTGGTCTACAGAGTTAGTTTCAGGACAGCCAGGGCTACACAGAGAAACCCTGTCTCAAACAACAAAACGAAACAAAACAAACAAGCAGAAAAGAAAACAAACAGCAGGAAAGAATTGAAGAATTCTGTAAAAACAGTTTGTTCTTTGAAGTTATAAAAGTGCCTCCCGCGCAGTTGCTGGAACAGGTTCTCCTTGAGTAGAGCAGCCTTTGTGCGCGGTTTCTGTTATGCTTAGCTTAATTTGAAGCAGGGTCTATGTAAAGATGTAGGAAACATCTTCTGTTAAAATGATATCGCAAGGTTTTCTGCATAGGTTACTAGGCTCTGTGGAATGAAGTCTTTTATTACATATGCTTATAGCATATAAGTATGACAGATGTACGTCCACATTCGTGCAGTACACATGTATGAGGAGTCTGTCTCAGGGAGACTGGGTAGGAGGAGTATGACTGACTGGGCCAGACCTTGTGAGTACAATATGGGTCCCTCCCTCTGTGTTGCTCTGGTTCTTTGCTGGTTTACTTTTGGTCTGCTTTTGGTTTTGAGACCGGGTCTTAATATGTAGCACAGGCTGGCTCTGGTCTCCGAGCTCCCCGTCCCAGCTTCCTGAGGTAGGGGTACAGCTGTGTATACCTGTCAGCCCCGGTGTTCCTGAACAGCCTCCAGGTAGTGTCTGCTTGTAGTTTGTGTAGAAACAACCGGCCTTACTTAGCTCCTGCAAAAGCATGGTGTGGCGTTAGCTTGGGAAGGTGTGTGAACTGTGTCTGATCTCTCTATGGTGACATTGGGATATTGATAACATGAATACTGTATTATAAATGGGGACTGTTATGACAGCCGAACAGACAGAATTCCCGTTCAGTGTCTCCCTGTAGTTATTAAAACATTGCCTTTCTTATGATGGGCTGTCTGGCTTTCATTCCGTCCCTCTTTGCTGAGCCCACACCAGCTTACTGAAGAATTATTTATTCCAAAGTTCATTTGTCCTAAGTTTTCATGAAAGCAAGCTTATTTGCGAGTTTTTATCCATTGCTCTGTCATTTTCATGACAGCCTTACATTAGGGATGACTGGCTACAATTCAGAAACTTCTGAAATATCAAATGAGGGGGGCGGGGTGAGCGCTACTCAGCGTCCATCAGCCCTTGCTTCTTCCCATCAAAGAACCTCGCCGTCCTGACATCTCTCTAAGGTCAGGTTTCTTCAGAGAATGGTTGTATTTTCTGAGGTTTGTAAGTGAGCCTTTTCCATCTGACTTGGTTAATCATATGCTCGGTACATTCATATGTATAAAGACACGTGGAGACACGTGTCCAGATGTGATCTTTTAAAAGCCATGACCTTTAGGTGTGAGCAGGTCCAGAGCGAATGTCACCCTACTCATGTAACTTGATCTTCAAGTTATGTCACATTTTGAACTTGATAATTTAAAGAATAGAGCAAAGGGGCAGTACCTCACTAAATGCATTCTCTCATCCACAGGTTTTTGGAAATGCTCCGCCAAATACAATGACAGAAAAATTTTCTGACCTTCTGCAGTTCACAACGCAAGTCTCCCGACTAATGGTGACGGAGATCCGGAGGAGAGCTTCGAACAAGTCCACAGGTACGTAGAGAAGCAGACCTAAGTGGGGGCAGGCAGCTGTCGAGATTCCGTGGGAGGGAGCCCGGCCAGTCTGCAGTCTGCCCACCGGGTTCTCCTTTCCATTCGTGCTTCCTTTCTGTATTTTGATCTAAAAGAGCTTTTGCTGTCTGCCTAGAGACTGTGTGTACACTCCTGTCCTGACTGAGCTTCTCCCCAAGGCCAGTCCTTACCTCAGTTTCTCTCCCTGCCAGCCTGGGTTAAGTCGTACTTCTGTGGTGGAACGTTCTTGACTTGTGTAATCAAAACATTTTTCTCTCTTCAAAAGCACTCTTGTGTCTCAGCTTCATGAGTGTGGGCTGTGTGTATGTGTGTGTGTTTCCTGTTATGCCATAAGCAACCTGGGCTGTTCTGTTTAGCTCTTTCAGCTTGACTAAAGCTCCAGTCCCTTGAGAAGAAGGAAGCTCAGCTGAGAGCATTGTCCTTGCTAGACTGGCCTGTGGGGCATTTTCTTTATCAGTGATTGGTGTGGGAGGACTCAGCTCACTAAGTGGAGGGCAGGCAGCTCTCTAAAAGGCACTGCACTCCTGGACCCATGGTCTGGATAGTATAGGAAAACACGCCGTGTGATGGACTCTAGCACAGAAGCAAAAGATGAAATGAAATTTTTCCTCTACAAGTTGCCTGTGGTCATGGGTTTCATCCTGGCCATAGGAACCCTAAGTCAGGTGTTAGGCCATCGAGGTCACTCTGCAGGAGCCAGTGGAGGCAGTCATCTGGAACAATCTTGTAGCAAGGATTTGGCCAATCCTCCTTTCCACACAAAGTCCCAGTTATGTTTGGAACCTGACACCGTGAGGTCAGAGTAATAAGGCTGTCTCGTTGAGCCATTTTTTGGTTATTTTTTTCTCCTAATGAAAGATTTCCCAGAGAATTATTCATAGTCTGCTTAGAAGACATATCTGACTTGGGAGTTTGAAAGCCAACAGGAGGGGAGGAGGAAGGTTGTGTACTTTCGATTTTAGGTTTCTGCTTTGTTCCTGTGTACTGGCGATTTTTTGCCTTACAGAATGCTCCCTCTCACTCTGAACTCGGCTGGGAGAGAGAAAGCTAGAGGCCCTCAGGAGTTCTCTGCTGTGTGCACTCATGTGAAGGACTCCCCCTCAGGACCAGATCTGTCTTTCTTCCAGATGCCCCGTCTGTGGGTAACGTCACAGCGGGCATGGCAGCTCAGACCAGAGCAGTGGCATTTCAGCAAATAGAGTTAAGTCCGTGATCTGAGATATTCATCGTATCCCAAATCCATCATGGAGCCTGTGGAGTAATTAGGATGTCTTTAACTGAGGTTTAAATCCATTTGTGTGAGGCGTTGCAATACATTTGAACCCGAGGTGGCTTTGATTACATTAGTACCTGAAAAGCGTCTAATGAAAGGGATGGTGAGCGTCTGACCCACTCCCTCCTGCACCCAAGGTGGACTGAATCCTCTCTTAGCCACACTCTCGTTCTAGTTCATTTTGTCAGGGTGAAGATTTGTGATGTGAGATTTGTGTGGCTTTGGACGGGTGGCAGGAAGGGAAGTTCCTCTGTGACGCTGACGTTGGTCATTGCATCTTCTGCCCTGAATAACATGTGACATTAGAAGATGTCCCCAAGCTTACCTCACTGCCTTCTCTGTCATCTTTGTCGATACCCTTTCTCGCTGCGCTATCTGCGGGGGACATGGTGCTAACTACACATTTGTTTTCTTTGCTCCCTTGAAGGTCTCATAGACATAAGACAATCTTTTGGGTGAGATGACAAATGTCTTAAATCAGAGTGCGTTTCATTCTTAATTACAGTAATAGTTATGCAAATATTTTATTTTGAAGTATTTATAGCCACCCTCCCATCAGGGCACAGCAAGAATAATACAAGAATGCAATAATACAAGAATGCAGGAATCTCAGGATGCCTCTCCTTTACTTTCCCCATTGCTGGCTTCTGACTATTAAGGGATTTTCAGGTATATAGTTATCATATTTTATATTATATAATAGTTAGTTTAAAAATTTTAAAGCTTATTTAGGTTTCCTAAGAGTTTGCTGTGTACAGTTCCGTCTTCAGTGCTTTGTGGGTGACATCTCTGCATGCAGAGGCCCTGGTTAAACCCAGTAGTGCAGTCCCCAGTGGCACAGTGCCGGGGATAGAGAGGCTGGGTGGTGATGGCCCAGTCCTCCAGCGACGGGGTTAGAGCCTTGTGGATCCCCAGTTAGATATCCCAGCCTTCCCTTCCAACCTCAAAAACAGTGTGCTGAAGGAGTTCGGAGCCACAGCACCACCAGGGAATTCTGTCCCCGAGGCCGAGGCGTGCACATGCAGCACCTAAAAAGAAACAAGTTCAGAGGCTGCGGAAATCTGTGACTTTACAGATCTCTCTCTCTCTCTCTCTCTCTCTCTCTCTCTCTCTCTCAATTTTGTTTGGTTTGGGTTTGTTTTTCTTGGTTTTGATTTTGGTTTTGGTCTGTTGTTTTGTTTGTTTGAGCCAAGGCTATTTAGGGCTTTTTCTCTCCACTAATAAAATGAATGCAGTAATACTACTGATTTGTCTCACGCGTCACCATTGTCCTGAAGCATAATTGGAACTAACAGCTCATGCCTTCAGGGCAGGAGGCGGGGAGTGGCCTTCACAGATGGCTCTTAATTTGTCTTCTGGAGCTCGTTTGCATGTTGCCTGACCATACCTCTGTCTGAAGGTTGTGCCCGTTCTTTGCCTAGCTAACCTAGTTCATGCTCTGCTGTCTCCATGCTCTTTTTTTTTTTTTTTTTTTTTTTGTCTTCAGTTTTTCATTATGCCGTGGCAGACATGGGACTGCACCATTCTTTGTAACTCCAGAGTTGAGTTAATGTGTGTCTTCACAAACGCTAAAACCCTTAAGTCATCGTGCAGCTCAGATTTGTTAAATGTCCCTGAAGTTAAAGACAGACATAATGTTTGTGGCCAGAATCCAGGGGTTTGGTTTTCCCCTGAGCTACATCCTCCACATGGACAAACGTCCTAGAGATGCTATAAAAGAAGTTTATGCTTACACAGCCTCCTGCTTCCTCCATCAAATAACAAGTGGGGATCCCTTTGACTGTCAGAGACAGTAGATTGAAATGGGCAGGTTAAGGTGAAAGGTTCTTCTGTGATCATTTGTTGTATGAGGATGTAATTGTTTCTTCTTGCTGCTTAAGATGATTATCTTTAGTTACCTCTGTGTGTGTGCGTGCGCTTGTGCGTGTGCGTGCGCTTGTGCGTGTGCGTGTGCGTTTGTGTGTGTGTGTGTGTGTGTGTGTGTGTGTGTGCACATGATTGCAGATGCCTTTGGAGACCAGGAAAAGGCATCTAACCCCCAGGAACTGGAGTCCCAGGCAGTTGTGAGCCCTCCCATGTGGGTGCTGCGGATTGAGCTCCCACATGTAAGGATGGTGTGTGTAATCAATCACCCAGCTGTCTCTCCAGCCTGATAACCCATTTTGCCAGGGAAATTTGGGATTTCTCCAATCATCCAGCCACAAAGGCGTCTAGACCTTTTTGTCGGCTCGGATATGTGAGTCATAACCCGGGACCAATTGCACTGTACACACTGCTGGTGTGACTGTGTTTTTTCCTACCTGTTCCAAAAGGATTGTTCAACAACGGTATCGGAGAGACACGGTGAAGAGTTATACTGACTTTGTCCTTTTTGGTTTGTTTTACTATTTTATTTATTTGGCATCCCCCACAGAGCATGAATATTGTTCCCGCATAGTGCCCCCTCCCCCAGTCCTTTCAAGTCATGAAGAGTCTCTTAATATTCACTGTTAGACAAAATATAAAAGCACATCATTGTTGGGCATCGCGGAGGAGGTTGGCGAGGCTAGTCAGAGCTGCGTGAGAACCTGCCTCAGCGCTAAGACAGAGAGAGCCAGCAAGGTGCCCAGTCGCTAAGAGTCTGGGATGTAAGTTCAGTGGAGCCTATGGTGGCAGCAGAGAGCCAGCTCCAAAGTTGGCGTCTAACTTCTGTGTTCATGCTGTGTAAGGCCTTGCACATGTCTGCGCGCGCACACACACAGACACAGGCACAGACACACACACACATGCACACGCGCACACACACACACACACAGACACACCCCATAATCATAATGATGGTAATACTACTACTATTACTACTACTACTACTACTACTAATTAATAATAATAATAATAAAAAGCTACTCTTCCCTTTCAAGTATAAATGCTTATTATTGTACAGATAAGTGTAATAAGCCAAAAGTGTTAATGGTCTAAAATCAAAAGTACGTTTTTGATGTTTTGGTTTTAACACCCCATGTTAGTCCCTGACAGTCTTGAGTAGCAGCGACAAAAACACACATTACCATTCTCTTTTGAAGTTAGTAGTGTCCATTCCAAATGTGTTCAAAACCTGTGCGTGTCTGGTGTTTGGCCCTCTATGCCAGGACAATGGCAATGCTCTGGCTCGTAGAGTTGATTTAGTTCTTTCAAAATCCTTTTTCTCCTTCGTGAGTAATACTGGGGCCACTGACCAAATCTTTTCCTGACCAGTGTTGTGGTTAGGTAGTGTGCCAGCCTGCGAGGAGACTAGACATCGTCAGTCTTGAGAATTATAAGTCAGATTCTAAAGATGTTGCCTTGTGAAGGAGATACACAGTTGAAAATCACAGTTCCCAATTATAAGGAATGCATTTGGTCTTCTCTAGTCAGGAGTTTCAGCCAACTGGTGACATGTCTACCTGGAATCTGTTTAATTACTCTGAGGGGAAGAGACATATGGTTTCTGACCTGTATCAGTGGCTTCTTTGTAGCCTTGCAAGAAATAGTTTCAGTTTAGTCTTTACAACAATTTTCCAAACTACAGGTGTCGAAGTAGATTGTTGAGTGATGGTCTTTTGTCTTTTCTGTATAATGAGATTGTCTCAGATCTGTGAGATACAAGCTCTTTTCTCCCCTTCCTTAAGGTTGAGGAGCCCTAGCTGCCCACAGTGAGTTGGATCTGGGTGACACTCTGTGACATCTGTCCTCCGCTCTGGTCAGGCTGCCCCCTTGGCAGGTGATTACGGAGCTCGGTCTTAGTGGCAGTACCGAGTTCTGTCAGTGACCAGGACCAGGAGTTATCAAGGCTTGGTGAGGAATCTGTCCCTGTGACAGATGTTCTTGAGAAGGCCTGGAGAGTGTAAGTTAGTGAGCACAGGAGTGTTGTCACCGCACCACCTCTAACTTCTCAGGCATTGGGTTTCTCTTGGCTTCTCTCATTTTGTTTATTAGTTCATGTATGAGTGTGTATGCACATGTGTGTGCACACACATGGCCACACATGTTGAGACCAGAGGCCAACCTGGGGGTTGTTGTCTCGGTACTGCTCCACTTCCTGCTCCACCCAGCTTTTATTCCTTTCAATTCTTTGACAGTCTTTTACTTGTGTATAATGAGTTTTAATCATTTTGAATTGCTGTCTCTCTTCCCTTTCCTTTCTCACCAAAGCCCTCCTTTCCAACAAGACCACTCCTGCTTTCCTGTCTGTTTCCTAATGCACTGAATTTAAGTAGGACGGCTCGCTTGACACAGGCAGGAGGTTGTTTTCCGGTGAGCGGGCAGCTTTTCAGTGTGCTTGCTAGGGAAAACGGTGACACCCTATCCCAGACACTGTCACAGCCCCCCAGGTAAGGGCCCTCCCGAGTCCCTACCCTTCCTGTGAATAGCGAAGGCCCTGGTCTGATACAGAACTTCTGCAGGTAACTGCAGCCGCTTTGGCCAGGTTCGTAAGTCCAGACGCGGTGTCCACACGCTCTGTTCTTGTGTTCTCTTTTGTTAGCGTGAACTCTGGAGGCCACACTCAGGCCCTCGTGCCTGTACAGTCAGAGCCTAAACAGCAGAACTCTCCAGTACCTTCTGTCTGTCTGTCTATCTGCCTGTCTCTGACTGACTCTGTCTCTGTCTCTCTCTGTCTCTGTCTCTCTTTCTCATATTTCTCTTTATTTCTTATAGACTATAGACAGCTTGGATTTAGATATGAGTTTACCACTAGCAAATTACTTCTCTTGTCCATTTTTTAATTTTTACCGGAAGCAGCTTATTAATAGAAATAACTCATCCAGTCCTGTGGAAACGGAATAAGCGAAATCATGGGTCCCAAAAATGTGCTTGTGTAGCTCAGGCTCAGGAAGAACAAACAGTTTAATGATTGCTGCTAAGATGAACATGCCAAGCACGGCATCATTTGTAAGACTTGTATTGTTACCTAAGCAAACATGTTCAACTCTGTTACACTGAAGAGAAACAAGACACCTGAGGCTTCATGTTCTAGCCCGCCTACTGCCTCCTCCTGAAGCGGGAAGTCCGCTCTGGTGTCTTCCCCCAGGCCTTCAGGAGCCGCTGCGATCTGGCAAGTTTTATTCATGCTAGATCTTGAAATTGGCGAACTGCTGGTGAAATAAGAGGATTGTCTAGAGATTTCTCTCCTAAAATGATTTATTATGATGCATTTATACATGTGTCCAAAGTACACCGGTAGTGGTACTACATTAGGAGACAGGTTGTGGGAGCTCTTTTTCTCCTTCCTCCAGTGCGTTCTGGTCAAATACGATCAACATGCTTAGCAAAGGGCTTTACCTGCTGAGCCATCTTGCCAGTCCCGGCAAGTCTAAAGTCATAACTGACTAAATGGACTTTCCGGTATTCCTCTAACTCTACAGTTCTGTGAGTGATGCCTGTGCACCTTACTGTTTCCCCAGGCTAGCCTCTCATGCAATCTGTACCCACAGAGTCTCCTGTGCTCACCGAGCCTGGCACCATCTCCCCTTTACCTGTGACTACTGTTGCCCCATACTGTGCGGCGCACACGTAGTGCGCTCAAGTTAATAGTCTTCAGGTGGTACGCCTTCTTGTTCCCTCACCCAGATCACGTGCAGCCCTCCGCTTCCCCGCCCTGCTTTTGTCATTTCACATTTCCTAATCTCATCAGTGGTCTTGACAGGGCTGCGTTTCAGAGCATGGGCTCCTCTGGATGGCGAGAGCGTAGTTTCTTGCCTTGCTTGGTGGTGTCGAGCTGGGTCCTCTGCCCTCTTTCGTTTGAATGTCTCGCTCCGTTTTCTCTCTTCTGCTCTCACCTCCTGGTCCTCAGTTGTGCTTGCTTCCCAGGCAGCTGTAGCCCAAGACTCACCTCCCCCTTCGGTGCTGTGATGGGTCATCATGGGCTTTTCCCTAAAGTACCTTCTTACATTTCCATCAGAGAGATATAAGAGTGTGTATGTCCACAAACGTAGCCATTAAAAGATTGCATTTTTTTTCATAGAGAAAAAAATAATGTTGCTGTTAAGTGTGTACTTGCGACCCTTTCTCTGGTAGGTTTTATGGGTGTTTCAAGTTTATAAGGGATTTCCGTTTACTGGCTTTTCTTTGGTTTTATAGAGGCTGCAAGTCGGGCCATCGTCCAGTTCCTGGAGATCAACCAGAGTGAAGAGGCCAGCAGAGGCTGGATGCTCCTAACCACAATTAACCTGCTGGCGTCTTCTGGCCAGGTGAGTGCGCGAGCAGGGTTCGTCCTCGTGTTCGGCAGCTGAGCCCTTCTGTGGGATCTCCATTCCGCAATAATCGGTTCTGGTCTGTGGATTCTGCTTCTGCGCTTCTCAGGACGGCTTCGTGAGCCGCCGCCTCTTGAATGTTTTCATTCATGAGGCTTTACACGGCTCTGGCAGCGTTTCCGTCTCTGTCATGTTGTCATGCACATAAGCACGCCATAGTGGAGCACAGCACACAACAAGATGGCGGCTATTCCACAGGTGGCCAGAGGGAAGTCTCCAGCATACCCAGCATGCCTGAGTCACGCTCAGAAACTTCTGGCTTGAAAAATATTCACATTTAACCTCATCAGCTAGTGAATAAATGACACAGAATGCTGATGAACCTTTCTGATTTTTTACAAAAAGTGAGGAGTAGTATCCTTTTGAGTTTCAGGCTGGTGGATGTTTTTACTTGATTTATTCTGGAGACTTATCTCTAGCTCTCTCGACTCAGCTTTTTTTTAAAATAATTATTTATTTATTATATATATGTGAGTACACTGTCGCTGTCTTCAGACACTCCAGAAGAGGGCATCAGGCCCCATTACAGATGGTTGTGAGCCACCATGTGGTTACTGGGAACTGAACTCAGGACCTCTGGAAGAGCAGCCGGTGCTCTTAACCGCAGAGCCATCTCTCCAGCCCCCTGACTCAGCTCTAAGTCTCTGACCTCGTCTCTGTTGAATGCATTGGGGAATGAGCCTTTTGCATACCTTACCCTTGTCCTTCCACACTCTTGGGATGCGAAGGCTTTTGCGGCTTTCTAAACTCTGGAGTATGGGACCATCAGAAGGAAAACGAATGTGGGTGCTTGTTTCCTAAACTCAGTGGACTTAGAAAGCCCACAGACATTAGCAATCGCGTTTATGATAAAGGTGACCGGTCACCGCAGAGGCAGTGACGTTAGAAATCGCATTTATGATAAAGGTGACTGGTCACCGCAGAGACAGTGATGTTAGCCATCGAGTTTATGATAAAGGTGACCAGTCACCGCAGAGACAGTGATGTTAGCCATCGCATTTATGGTAAAGGTGACCAGTCACCGCAGAGACAGTGACGTTAGCCATCGCGTTTATGGTAAAGGTGGCCAGTCACTGCAGAGACAGTGAGCACCTTTAGCAGCCACAGTGTCTATGCTCGCCGGCCTGAGCTCAGCACGCGGGCCTCCTCCGAGGGACAGCCCACGGTCTCCGTAGCTACTGCTTCGTCTGTACCCTCGCATTCCATTAGAGAACCTGCTGTACCAACTTGTCCTGACTAAAGGACTTGAACTATTTACGTTTCAATGTAGAAAGCCCTGCATCTCAGACATCCCCTGAGTCCCAGGCCAGTGGAGATGGCCTCTCACCAGAGGAACCTTCAGATAGTCCTCGCATGGACCAGTGTTTCGGTGACTGTGGCTGAACTAGAAAAGTTCTCAGTTCTGTCTGCTGTTGATACCTGTAAAATGAGTCTACACCACAGCACCAACATTTGGTTTAAAGTACCATATCATTATATGCTCTTTAAGTGTTAGCATTTAAGTGAAATAACTTGCCATCCATACCCTGTGTGTTATGGCTTCATTAAAGTGTTTGTGAATGTTAATACTTTCTATAAATGCCTAGGGTCATCTCACTGTGAGTGGACTATTGTACAATAACACTAGCTTATAGACGCTCACTACTGTAGTCGAGCTACATCCTTGAATGCATAGACTAAGAGCCCGGCATAGAGGCACACACTTATGAACAAGAAGCTGAGAGGCAAGACATTAGAAAAGTGTGAGGCCAGCCTGGGCTGGACAGTGAGTTAGAGGCCACCCTGAGCTGGACAGTGAGTTAGAGGCCAGCCTGGGCTGGACAGTGAGTTAGAGGCCACCCTGAGCTGGACAGTGAGTTAGAGACCACCCTGAACTGGACAGTGAGTTAGAGGCCACCCTGAGCTGGACAGTGAGTTAGAGGCCAGCCTGGGCTGGACAGTGAGTTAGAGGCCACCCTGGGCTGGACAGTGAGTTAGAGGCCAGCCTGGGCTGGACAGTGAGTTAGAGGCCAGCCTGGGCTGGACAGTGAGTTAGAGGCCAGCCTGGGCTGGACAGTGAGTTAGAGGCCAGCCTGGGCTGGACAGTGAGTTAGAGGCCAGCCTGGGCTGGACAGTGAGTTAGAGGCCAGCCTGGGCTGGACAGTGAGTTAGAGGCCAGCCTGGGCTGGACAGTGAGTTAGGGGCCAGCCTGGGCTGGACAGTGAGTTAGGGGCCAGCCTGGGCTGGACAGTGAGTTAGAGGCCAGCCTGGGCTGGACAGTGAGTTAGAGGCCAGCCTGGGCTGGACAGTGAGTTAGAGGCCAGCCTGGGCTGGACAGTGAGTTAGGGGCCAGCCTGGGCTGTGTAGTGAAAGCAAGTCTCAGAAACAGGAAAAGAGGCTGTTGGCGCCTTTGTCACTTAAAGGATGACAAATGGGAGGCTCCAGTTTAGATGCCAAGTTGTGTAAGATGAAAATGAAAACCACACTGCTTTGCATAATGGGAGGGGAAGCTAGTGGTAATTTGACTGGAAAATGATGCACTTGAAAGGCAAATTCAGTGCTGCGCCTTGGGCTGCCGCTTTCGTTTGAGTGCCACTTTCTGCCGGCACCAGCGTGATGCCAAGATGGTGACAGTCCTGACTCTACCTAGGAGACGAGAGAAGCAGATGGTGATGGGCCACGTTTGCGTGTGCGTGTGCGTGTGAGTGGAGCCCTCCACAGTGGGAATGCAAGCATTAAACATTGTGAGGTTGAGGGTTAGGTGAAGGAATTGGATTGGGGAACGTTGGAGAAACAGCTAAGATTTTAAGTACCTGGTGCTGTGGGGTATTGAGAAGCAGTGAGCCAGAGCCGGACAGAGCAGAGCCTGCGGACCGGTGCTGTCTGTGTAGCCGCTGCTCTCACAGCTTCTCTCCCCTCCCACCCCTGCCCCTCCTGTGGCTTTCTGTGTGAGTTTGCTCATCGATGCCCCTGCTAGTTTATGGTCTGTGCTGCTCCAGGCTGGTGATTTGAATTCTGCTTCGCTTCTGTCTTGTTGGAAACACTTCACTGGGTGTCAGCCGTCAGTTTCGGAGAATGGGAGCCCATGTTTACAGGTCACTGAGCAGCCCCCTCCCCCCAGCTCTTCACCTGCAGCAGGCTAGGTAAACGATGAGACTCAGTTGTTCTCTTTGTAATGGGAGGACCGTGAGGTACTAGTGTCGCCGCCCGTATGTTGTAGACTCTGAGGAACAAATCATGGACCTGTGGACATTTTGTTTGAAGAACAAGCAGTCATTATTGTGGCTTTCAAGGGTCTGCCATTTTAGACCCTTGAGTTCTTCAGACATGCCGCCATACTGACTGACACCCAGCGTGTCTTCAGGCAGCGTTTTCTCCCGACTTATTCTAATTACTTGTAATTATCTGTTTCATTCCAGACATTGTTGACCATTCCTATTCCTATTAGGTTGTATGTACTGCCACAGTTAGTGGGCGTTTATATCGGATTTACTTATAGGTCTGCTAATGTCCCTGTCTCACACACACTCCATAAATATGTTCAATGAGAAAGCAAATAAGTGAATTGGGAGATGCCAGTTCCTGCCATAGTCTAACCTCCTGCCGCACAGCACCATGGGCTTTGTTAATGACATCACACTTCTTAGCAATATTGAAACGATTCCTAAAGGGTTGTCTATAATTTCTTCTTGCAAGTCTTTGAAAATGGTCCAGGGTCATTTTTATTGTTGATGACTCTGTCTCTCAGATGTCCGTCCACCCAGGAATACCCAATGAGGATAAAGATAAACATGGTAGTACAATGAATCATGGTTAGCAAGTCAGTTGATTGGGTCATTTGGTTTTTGGCAATAGGAGTAGACTCGGGGCAAGAGTTCTACGACCAGGTTTATCTCTAGCCCTGTTGATTTTTCTTTTGAGACAGGCTCTTAATAAGTTGACTAGACTAGCCTGTTGAACAGATAAACTTTGACTTGGGAGCCTCCTGTCTCTACCTTCTGGGTAGCAGGGATTGTAGACTATGCCTCCTGACTTACTTTTTTTTATCCTGTTATCTTAGATATCATATTTATCCTGAGATGTATGCATAGTTCTATTCATTTCTGAGACAGGGGGAGAGAGGAAGCCCAGGAAATTGGGTGGCTTCACCGTTAGTTCTGATTAAGTGTGGGTTTCTTAAATTCAGAAGTCCATCATCTTTGAAACAATCCGCTTCCTAATAAATAAGTAGCACATTTAATAAATAGCTTCCTGTGTGACCAGCAAACCAGGCTGAACATGTGACTGAAGCAAATTTGTCCAAATGACAAACTGACTGCTGGTCAGTCCCAGGTCGGGTTGAGTGCCCTGATGCGCATGCGCATGAGGGTGCTTGGGTTGCGTTCCCTGCCGCATGTGCGCGTGAGGGCCGCTGGTCGATCCTCTCCTGCTTGTCCCCAGCTGTCCCATCACGGTTGTTTCCGTCTGTCTATCTACTCACTTCTGTTGGTTTGTTTTCCAGAAAACCGTGGACTGCATGACAACGATGTCAGTGCCTTCCACCCTGGTTAAATGTCTGTATCTGTTCTTTGACCTTCCACATGTGCCTGAGGCAGGTGGAGGCGCACAGAACGAGCTTCCTCTGGCGGAGCGCCGCGGACTGCTCCAGAAAGCTTTTGTCCAGGTAAGGCGACTGCTCCTGGGCGCGCTCGTTTCTGGCGCTGTCTTTAAGGTGAACCAGAGCTTTCCAGTCTGGTCTGCTTTGTCTTTGTGCCATGTGTTTTGATCAGGTTCTCACCGTATAGGCTGGGCTGACTCAAGCCCACAGCCCCCTGTCTCAGCGCCCACATGCTGAGGTTCGGGGCGAGCACATCCCGGACTTGGTAGCTTCTTTCACTCTTCCCATGAAGAGTGAAAACTCTCCCCGTTCTGTTTATTATGATACAGCCTTTCCTCATGTAAACGCAGAGGGAACATGGAAACACTTTTCTTGGGGCGTCTGAAGGCGGTGCTAGGTGTTGCTGCATTTGTTCCTACTAACAGATCCAGCTGTTAAAATTACATTTGAAGGCTCAGTAATGTCTCTAAACTTCAGTTGCTAAGGAAAATCATTCATTTGTCATATTGAGATTTGGGAAATATGCTTATAATGACAAGAAGGTATGTATAATTTCTACTTACATATAGGATTCTTGGAGCTTGTAAATATTGAACTTAGGAAACATTCTCAGTTATACTGGCTACGGCCACTGCCCATCGCTATGGTCACCTCCCCCTGGCTCCTGCCACCTCCCCCTGGCTCCTGCCACCTCCCCCTGGCTGCTGCCACCTCCCCCTGGCTCCTGCCACCTCCCCCTGGCTCCTGCCACCTCCCCCTGGCTCCTGCCACCTCCCCCTGGCTCCTGCCACCTCCCCCTGGCTCCTGCCACCTCCCCCTGGCTGCTGCCACCTCCCACTGGCTCCTGCCACCTCCCCCTGGCTCCTGCCACCTCCCCCTGGCTCCTGCCACCTCCCCCTGGCTCCTGCCACCTCCCCCTGGCTCCTGCCACCTCCCCCTGGCTCCTGCCACCTCCCCCGGCTGCTGCCACCCTCTCCACTTTGGAGAGCCCCTTCCTATCACTGCCACTGTCCTTTTATAGGACAGTGAGTAAACAAAGGTTTAAAAGACCTTCTTAAAGTGACCAGGTAATACAGGTACCCTGTATGGTGGTGTTTTGCAGGAGAGAAAAAAATTAAACAAGCAACCTACAAACATTGAGAATATAGTGGAATACATGGACCTACTATAATAATAATAATAAAAAAAACCAACCTTTTATTTAAAAAAGACAAATAATTCTAAATTCATTCCATAAGAAAAACACTCCCCGGCACAACAATGCATATAATTAACGCTACAGACCATCTCTTGAGTCCTGTGTGTGATGATCAATTTGGTGACATTTTTAAAAACTTCAACAAATGGTAACCCAATAGCAAGGCCTTTGGATGTAGGTTTCTGAAGTTATGTGACTGAGGATATGGGTTTCCCCCCTACAGAGAGGCCTACGAGGGAAAGAATAGGTACATAAAGGCTGTTGAGGATTTTGTTTTTTTGATTTTGTGTGTTTTTTGTTTTGTTCTGTTTTGGTTGGTTGGTTGGTTTTGGTTTTTCGAGACAGGGTTTCTCTATGTAGCCCTGGCTGTCTTGAAACTCACTCTGTAGACCAGGCTGACCTCGAACTCAGAAATCCGCCTGCCTCTGCCTCCCAAGTGCTGGGATTAAAGGCGTGCGCCACCACCACCTGGCTACGCTTTTGAGTTTTGAGCTGTGGTTCTCTGCTTAGCATAGGCTAGACTTTAAGAGCCTCTTGCTGCTATTGTCACTAGAGCCGAGGCTGACTAGAGAGGCCGGTGGCTCTGTGCTGTAGGTGTGGAGTCCACACCGCAAGCCTTGAACAGGTGCCCACCGCGGCAAGGACAGAGGGACGGCTGTGTTACACGAGGATCACCAAACCGAGCACCAACTCAGTCAATATTTAGGAGGCCTGGAGATGTGGCCCAGTCGATAGAGTGCCTAGCAGGCCCGAAGTCCTGGGCTCAACACCCTGCCTTCTCCCTCCCTCTTCCTTCCTCCCTCCTCCCTCCCCCTGCACTGCATGGTGGTATCCACCTGTAATCCTAGAAGGCAGGAGGGATGGGGTCAGATCTTCAGGGTCAGATCTGAACCAGTGGGGTTCAAAGCCATCTTGTGCTAGATGAAACGCGGCTCCAAACAAACAAATATCTTTTGAACACTTGGTTCAGCGCATGTGCTTTAACCCTGCAACCCGAGTAACCTGAGAAGCCGTTTAAAGTCAGAGCCTTTACTCCTCTCCAAAATGGTTATATTGGCAGTTGGCAGATTGGATTAAGTGAAGGAATTCATCACTCTTCGGAATTAAAGATGTTGGGATATCCTGCCGATGAGTGTAGTGGGTTAATGTTGGCCCCATTTCTTTCTTTCTTTCTTTCTTTCTTTCTTTCTTTCTTTCTTTCTTTCTTTCTTTCTTTCTTTCTTCTCTCTCTCTCTCTCTTTGGTTTTTTGAGACAGGGTTTCTCTGTGTAGTCCTGGCTGTCCTGGAACTCACTCTGTAGACCAGGCTGACCTCAAACTCAGAAATTCGCCTGCCTCTGCCTCCGAAGTGCTGGGATTAAAGGTGTGCACCACCACACCCGGCTGTTGGCCCCATTTCAACGAAGCCTTTCTTAAAAAAAATCTTAGCTAAGAGCCTGAGCCGCAATGGAAGCTGATTTTCCAATTAGAGCTTCTACATAATCATAATTCACTCTTTCTTTAAGAACGTTATTAATGCCGGGTATCGGAAAGCAATGAGTGGTGACTTCAAAGTAGTGAGTGGTGACTTCAAAGTAGTGAGGGGCTCATGTTAATGTGTTACAGTCGTTGAGTGTTGAGGTGCAAAGGAAAGCTTCAGACTCCCCCTTGAGACTGTGAGATGTGATGTCATGTGTATGACCCACAGCAGACATCCATGGCAAGGACCCTGTCCCCTCCTGTCTGTGGTGAGGACCCGCCCCCTCCCACCCACAGTGAGGACCCCGCCCCTCCCACCTGTGGCATGGACCCTGTCCCCTCCCACCCACAGTCAGGACCCCATCTCCTTCCACCCATGGCGAGGACCCCGGCCCCTGTCCTCTCCCACTCATGGCGAGGACCCTGCCCCCTCTCACCCATGGTGTAGACCCTTTAGCCTCAAACTGATGGCATGGACCCCCTCCACTGTCCCCTCACACCCATGGCAAGGACCCCGTCCCCTCCCGCCCACAGCGTGGACTCCCGCCCCCTCCCACCCGTGGCGTGGACCCTGTCCTCTCCCTGCCCAGTGCTCCTTCGCTGCTCCAGGCTCTCTGTTTCCTGCCATCCCAGGCTACACACCCTATCTATCATTTTACTCAGGAAACTAATTGAGACAGCTTATTCAGTGTTCCAGGCTCGATGGGGTCGCCATGTTTGTGTTATATGACAGACGGTTGCTGCTCCGTGCAGGCACTCCCTGTCTGGTTGATGTGAACAGTTCTTTCTCCACCACATTCTCCACCACACTTGCTTGCCCTTTGTAAAGCTCCCCTACAAGTAGAAGCCCTTGGGGGAGAGTGGCAGGAGCTGTGGACAGACCGCACTTCCGGCCGTCAGAAAGGATCAGAAAGGATCCGGCTAAGTGATTTGCAAAGTCATTTTGACAGTAAAGTTGGGAGCCAATTATCTTAGGACCCAGCAGTAAAGGGCTCATTAAATCTAGTTGACTTTGAGAATGGGGATTTAGTGCGGGTTTTATTTCCTAGTTTTTACTATTTTGGATTGTTTTCTGTTGTGAATTAGAGGGATGGCATCTGTCCTTCTAATGGCATAAGGCAACACCACAAGCAGAAACAAACAGAGCTGACGTCCTCCGAACGCAGCCTCTCCATGCAGTGTTTGCGTGGGCAAAAGATGCATGCATATGCCGGTGGTGCCCTGCACACGCCAGTGGTGCCCTGCACACGCAGGTGGTGCCCTGCACACGCCGGTGGTGCCCTGCACACGCCAGTGGTGCCCTGCACACGCAGGTGGTGCCCTGCACACGCCAGTGGTGCCCTGCACACGCAGGTGGTGCCCTGCACACGCAGGCGGTGCCCTGCACATGCCGGTGGGGCCCTGCACACGCCGGTGGGGCCCTGCACACGCCGGTGGTGCCCTGCACACAGGAATTCCTCCAGCCCTTTGCAGAGAAGGTGCCTGTGTCTGCTCACCACGAGAGCCTTTCACCAGCTCACGCCTCACCCTTCTCTCCACCTGTGGGGTGGCAGTATGAACTAGGAAGCCTGTGGTATTTAAGAACGTTTTGGCTTCCAAGAGGCCTAGGAGAATGTAGCCCTGCAGATGTGGCACCACTCATACTTCCTTTCCTTAGTTCATTCAGCGACAGACATTCTTCCTGGCCTCGAGACCCACATTTCATGTAGAACGTTTTTAATCCGATACAATGATTTTGTAGTATTTTATATCTCAAAAAGTATTTAGAGGAGGGAGTTTAGCAAGAAGAGAAGTTAACGATTCCTGACATTGAACTTGGTTCACAAGAAAGAGCCCGTTGAGGGCAAAATCTATCTGGACTTCTTTTGTAGAACCGCAGACCCTAGTGCGGCAAAGCATGGACATAGAGCGGACTTGGAGATCACAGCCAGGCCTTCATGTCTGGAGCTGATGGTCTAGAGTGGTGGTTCTCAACCTACCTAACGCTGCGGCCCTTTGATGTGGTTCCTTGAGTTGTGGTGACCCCTTCCGTAAAGTTTTGCTCTCCTTCTTGATGATACTTCATTACTATAGTTCCAATACTGTTATAAAATTGTAATGTAAATATCTGTGTTTTCCAATGGTCTTAGGTGATCCCTGTGAAATGATCGTTTGACCCCCAAAGGGGTTACAACCCACAGGTTGAGAACCGCTGGTCTAGAGTTTTCTGTCGAAAGCAAGACTTCAGGAAGTTTCTGTCAATTCGATGTAATTTTACACTAGTCCAGCATCTCCTCCTTCCTTATAAAATGGAAACAATTTAACACTCATTCTACTTTCACTGTCTGTTTTGTCAGTTACGCCTTTTAAAGTAGAAATTATATTTTACCAGTGCAAACAAAGAACTAAATTAGAAGGTTAAAACTTCCAGTTGTGGTGGTGTACACCTTTAATTCCAACACTGCAGAGGCAGAAGCAGGAGGACCTCTTGTGAGTTCCAGGCTAACCTGGTCTACATACTGAGTTTTAGGACAGCTAGAGGTATATGGAGTATCCTGTCTCAGAGAGAGAGAGAGAGAGAGAGAGAGAGAGAGAGAGAGAGAGAGAGAGAACGTACTAACCATGAAATGCAGTGCAGTATTGCTGTTTATCCTGATTCAAGATGAATCATTCAACGATATAAGGAAGACTGGATCGTGACTATTTTTTTACGGACATACCTAAACCCTTTGTAACGTCCCTAAGAGTGGTGACCCTGATGTCCTATCCGCCCAGCACCCTCTCTGAAGCCGAGCAACGTTTGGTCTTGTGGTTTCTGTCCTGCCTGTCGTCACCGTTCTGTATCGCTCTCTTCTTTCCTCTACGTTTAGATCTTAGTAAAACTCTGCAGTTTCGTTTCTCCGGCGGAGGAGCTGGCCCAGAAGGACGACCTACAGCTTTTATTCAGTGCAATAACCTCTTGGTGCCCCCCCTATAACCTGCCGTGGAGGAAGAGCGCGGGGGAGGTCCTCATGACCATCTCCCGCCATGGGCTGAGCGTGAACGTGGTGAAGTATATTCACGGTGAGCACCACACTGTCTTCCTTCTTTCTCTGGCATCTCTAGGCTGCCCAAAGATCAGCCTTTCGGTTAATTAATTACTCGGAAAGTTTGATGGGCCTGGCCTGGCTGAGGCAGGGAATGGAGAATTGAAGGCTCATCGCTGACGCATAGCGAATGTCTGTCCAGTTGGGATGGCTTAGCGAGACCCTCTCCCAAACTGAAAGGAAGGCAAAGGCTGAGGGCCGCCCGGCTGGGGACCACCTGACTAGCCTGTGAGAGGGTGTGTCCAGATACACACATGCAGACATTTGCCAGGAGGAAGAGAAGTGTTAGGCTTGTTGGGTCTTTCCAATGCAAGACATTTTCTTAGGTTCCACATAACAGATATGAACAAGTTAAAATTACTTCTTTATATGAATGCTCAATTTTAATTTGGTGTAGGTTATCACTGACCAATCATTCTACCAGAAAAACAAAACAAAACAAAACCAAAAAAACAAGTATTTCCAAGTGCTATAATTGAAAGTACCCGGATGGGTGCAGGACACCGGAGACCAAGTTCTCAGCACTAAGGAGATTTATTTGCCCCAGAGGGAGGGAGGGAGAGCAGGGGATGAGAGACCAAGGCAGGAGATAGAGGAGAGGGGGAGGGGAAGGGATATTTGCCCCTGCCTCTAGATAGAGAGGAGACATAGGCAAATTAATGCCGGTTTATAAAGGGAAAAGAGACCCTGTGTTAGGACGGGTGTTTAGTTTTGATTGGGCATGTTAACTAGGTAAGCCAAAGGGAGCTTTTGATTGCTGGGCTTCAATACTTTGATAGCTGGACCTTGGTAGTAAGCCGCAGGAAGAGGAACTAGTCAATAAGGAATGGGCTTTGGAGGCTAGCTTCAGGAATGTATTCTAGTGGTTTTTAGCAAGGCAGAGGGAGTGGGGGAAGGGTCAGGCCTGCAGGAGCCACATTTGCCACGCCGGGGGCTGCCAGAACCCTTCGGTTATTATCAGGGTTTCTGAAGATATTTCCCAAATATCTTTAGGTATTCTTTCTGATACAAAATAGTTAAAATAGGTGGACTTGAGAAAATCAGTGTTAAAGAGAGTTATCTGCCTAATATATACATAGTACCGTCTGTCCTTTGAGATGCTATGTAAGCTGTAAGCAGTGACTGCTGTCGCTTCTCCAATGGTTTACTACTTATTTTGCATCGAATCACATACATGCTAAAGTGTCCTGAAATTTTTGAATCAACTAATTCAACTACTTGTTTTCTTCTTCCTATGGGAAACCTAATCCATCAGTAGAAAGATCAAAAACGGTTTGGCAGTGAGCAGTGATTTAGATTTGGTTTAATCATGACATCAAAGTGTCATGAGATCTTTGATAAAAGTCAACTTGTTTTCAACACGCTCCTGTCGTCCTTTGTTACTGCTTAGAGAACCAGACCAGGAATCTGAAACTTTGTTTGCCCTTAGAGTAAGGAAATTTACTTACCTAGAACCTTGTTACACACACATTAAAACTTGATGCTTCACTAAGCACCTTCTTGTTAAGCAAAGGCCGTAAATAATACATACTTAATTTTTCATTCTTACAGAAAAAGAGTGTTTGTCCACGTGTGTTCAGAATATGCAGCAATCAGATGACCTGTCTCCTCTCGAAATTGTTGAAATGTTTGCGGGACTTTCTTGCTTCCTCAAAGACTCCAGCGATGTTTCCCAAACGCTTCTGGATGACTTTCGGATGTGGCAAGGATATAATTTCCTCTGTGACCTCTTGCTCAGGTAAGCCCCTCAGCTTAAGGATGCATTTTAAATTTCGATGGGAACCATGGGGTGATGAGAAGAAATCAGTAAACACTCGGTACATCCCTAGAGTCTGGTTTTCTTCACTCCCCTGTCGTTTCTAGTTTCCTTCAGAGGACAGGAGGGGGTTCTGAGTGAGCCCGTCAAATGCAGAGCACAGTGCAGGGTCTAGACTCAGACAGGAGAGCAGAGCAGCCTCTTTCCCAGGACGAGAGAAACGGCTGGAAGACCAGTTAGCCTGGCTCTCAAGTGTGAACTCTTCCTGATTAATTTACAGTTTTTCTTTTCTTTATTTTATAATACTTGCTATTGTGTGTGCCTATGCACGTGCATGCACATATAAGAGAGAGCTTAATTTTTTTTTAGTTTTATTTCATTTTTGAGATTTCACTTATGAGTAGTGCCTTTGGGTCATCCCTGTCCCCCTTCTGTGTCCCCCTTACTCCTCTTAGGTTCTTGGCCTCTTTAATTATTGTCACACATATAACTTATTTTTATAGTTAATGGCAAGAACGACTATGCAAAGACTGCACACGTGTGTGCATAAGACTAATTAGTCATTGCCAAACGTTTTGGCTCCTTCTCCAGACCCAGTACCACACATGGAAAATGGCTGGGTCCATGTTTTGCAGAAACTGTAGCATCCGCCCCGCTATCCTTAAAACATTTGCCATCTTACAAGACGGTGCTAATTTGTAAACTTACTTCCTGCAATAGCAGTTTATCAAGCAGTGTATTCTGTCTGCTGTTGCCTTAATATCAGTGTTTCCGCACGTGTCCCCGTCTGTGAGAGAAGGTGTGTGAGCATCGCCACGGGATGGTAATTGGTGTGTTCCTTTAGAACATAGGCCCATAGGGCACGCATCCGAGGGGAGAGGTTGGGCTCTCCATAGGGAGGCAGTCTATTAGCATATACCCGCCAGCGCCACTGCTGGCTCTGAATGATGCCAGCAGCGTGTTTTGGAGGAGAGCTTCTGCAGACAGGGAGCGCATGTTTAACACTGTTGTGTGGAAGGAAGCAGGAGGCCATACCATTGTGAATATGGTAGGAACGTGAGCTGTGGAGAGACCGCTTTAGTTGAAAATGGTTTGGGAAACCACAGAGGCTTGTCCTCAAGCATGTACGGTATTACGGAAGAGACTCTGGGTGTAGGAAAGAGTCTGGGAGGAGACAGTGGTTGGCGGTGTGGAAGGACTCGGAGGCAAGGGTTGGGACCGACTTGATCACACGCACGCAGATTCTATGGAGATCTCAAACGGTACTTGGCCGGCACGCTGGCACAGAAAACTCGTTGTCTGAGTCACAGCGTTGACCGTATCTTTTCTCCATTCCCAGTTTTTTGCATTTCCCAAGTTTATATGGATGAGAATTGCTAACCTATAGTAAGGAAGGTCCCAGTGAATCGTATCCTTTGAGAGAAGGAGACTCTTTCGAGTGTTTTGTGTTGTCAGTAATGCCATAGTAAAAGTCACTTCCTTGTGGCATTCATGACCCCAGAGGGCCTCTCATGATCTCAGACTGGCTGATCACATGACCTCAGAGGGCCTCTCATGACCTCAGACTGGCTGATCACGTGACCTCAGAGGGGCCTCTCATGACCTCAGACTGGCTGATCACATGAGGAAGTCAGCTCAGCTCAGAAGCTTGCTTTGGGGGGTCTCAGAGCTTCAAGTGGCAGTGTCCCCTCCACAGTCACATGCGGTACAAACAGCTCTTAGAACTTCCCATAAATTTTATCTCAAACTGTCTGCTGCAAAAGTATATTTACAAAAGCAAACAAACCACCATTGTACCAAAGATTCATGTTTACTTTGGGTGACAGAACTTCAGTGCTGTGCCTATTGATCTGGGTATCTGCAGATTGCATCATAAGATAGAATAATGACGTCTTTAGATGTTTTCTTAAAAGCATATATTCATATGAGAAAAAAAAATAAGATCCTTCCGTAAAGATTTTATACATTTAGTTACGGAATCTGAAGTTGACAAGAAAGTCTGTTTCAAAATTAAGAATATCAACAACAGAGGGAAAAACTCTTGACTCTAACTTCTTCTAGATTGGAACAAGGGAAAGAGGCAGAGTGCAGAGACGCCTTGAAGGATCTGGTGACTCTGGTGACCTCGCTGACCACCTATGGGGTCAGTGAGCTGAAGCCGGCTGGTGTCACCACCGGGGCCCCCTTCCTGTTGCCTGGATTTGCAGTACCTCAGCCAGCAGGCAAAGGTGAGTTTACCAGCTCGGTTCAGATTCTGAGCTCCTAGGAGTGGAGAAGGAAGGGATTGGGCCCTGCCTGTTGCTACTTATGGGCATTCCCGTCTGATCGTATTTGTCATTCCCTTAAAGTCCTTCTGTTTAGGCCTAGCCTGAAGGGTTCCCCCAGTCTTTAGTTTGATAAACCAACAGACATTAGTAAGTCAGGCGAGATTTGTGTTGTATTCATTCATTTGAAGCACGTCGTCATCATGGGGATCGACCTCCTTGGATGTTGACTCCTCTGTGGTGCGTGTCTTTTTTTTTTTTTTTTTTTGTATGTGTGTGTAGGTCAGCACACACTCTCCACTCTTGTTGGGCACACCGGGAAAGCTTGGGGTGTGAGTGCTTGTATTTCAGAGTCCCGCACCTAAGACAGAGAAGTTAACATTATTTTATTTAGGTTCAGAAGTAAGTTTTGTTAACATTTTTTCCCTACATTTTTCTAGCATTTTGATCCTTATGTAGTGAGGCTCAACCTTCCTTACTGAAAAACTTACTCTGGGGCTGGAGAGATGGCTCAGCAGTTAAAAAGCACTGACTGTTCTTCCAAAGGTCCTGAGTTCAATTCCCAGCAGCCACATGGTGGCTCACAGCCATCTGTAATGGGATCCAATGACCTCTTCTGGTGTGTCTGAAGACAGCAACAGTGGACTTAGATACATGAAATAAATAAATAAATCCTTAAAAGTGAAAGGGAAATACTCACTCTGTAATTAAGAGCACCTGATCATGAGCAGAGCATAGCAGCGAACACCTGCAACCCCAGCCCTGGGAGGCAGGGGCGGACGAGCTCAGGGTCAGCCTTGGTCTCACCGCATGTGTGCGCACAGCTTGGATTAGATAACAAACAAATCAGTGATGTAAGAATGTTAAGAATTGATTGGCTTTGTTTAAAAAATATTTCTTTATCTTTGGTACTCATTAAATATTCAACAGGATCATGATGAACCTATGTGAAATTTAACTGAGTAGAAACTCCAACATATGTAGTAGTTTAAATGTCACAGTAAAGCCTACTTACTTCCTGGAATCAGCACTCTTAGTAAGTGTGAGGAGATGGAGAGTGGATCTCACTGCTGTGCTGCTGGGCCTTCAGAGCACAGGTTGACCATTCAAAAGGTCCTCTGAAATACACGTAGACTTCCACACATTCAAAGTTCCATATTCTAGAACACATAGTTGTCTCTCCAAAATCCAATTTAAAAAACTTGAGTATCTCACTTAACTATTTCCATGAGCTCAGAGAAAAATAGGTCCGCAGGAACCAGCAAAAGGCTTGCCAGGTAAAGGAACCTTGGCATGCAAGTCTAGTGATCTGAGTTCATCCCCAGGACCCAGTCAAAGGTGGAGAAGAGAGTCTACTCCACAGAGTTGTCTGTAAACGTAACGTTTATTCTCCTGATACAGTTGCCGTCTCCCTGCCTCTGTCTGCTGACCCAGGCCTCATCCTGGAAGCCTTTAGCCTCCGTACAATCTCATCTAGGCCTAGAGTGGGTTCAGTCTCTCAGACCTACTGCTGAATCAGCTCACCCTTCCCTAGTTCTTTCTGAGCTCTGGCTGGCTGGTCAGCTCTGTTCTGACTCAAAACTCCTTTAAGCTGACTGATTCAATCTGGCTTCTCTCGGTCGGCCTCTCCTGAACTGCTCTGCTGTCCCAACTCTGACCATGTGTTCTAATCTTCTGGCTTCTTCTCATTCTCTGGCTCATTTTGTTTTCATCCGTGTCTAGCTTGTTCTCTCTCTGCAACCTGTGTCTGTCAAACACTCTGGGTAAAAACTGCCTCCCTCTCCCTCATAAGTAGCTTCCCTTTCCTCTCTGTTCTTGTGAGAGTTGGTTATATCCTATTCTGTCAGTCTTTGATTTGTCTGCCACTCAATAAGACATCATTTTCAAACGTGTGCTTCCCTCTACAAACTAACTTCACTCTCATTGTTTGGGATTAAAGGTGTGTACTAGGATCATGTCTGTGTTCCAGCTGAGGGATTACAGGTGTGTTAGGCTAAGCTACACCGCAACTAGAAACAGGTCTTCTCAGTAAAGAACACAATCTTGGGGTTCACAGTGTGACCCGATATCCTGCAACAATTGTCCTCTGACCTCCATGCACATATTGCGGTTCACTCAGTCAAGTGCATGATCATGTATATACATAGGCATACGCACAAGCACATGCATGCACATACTAAAAATGATAGTATTGTAATAAATAGTGCAGCAGTAAGCATGGGTGTGCGAGAGTCTCTGGAAGGCAGACTTGGAGTCCTTCAGAAATTATTAACCCAGGAGTCATATGTGGGTCATATGACAACAGTTCTATTTCTAGTGTTTTGAAGAGCCATGATGATGTCCATGGTTGTGTACAACAGTCTCTGTCCCTCCCCGCAGTGACCCGCATTCCTCTTCAAAACTCAGCAGCATCATTGCTGGTCATTGTCCTTTTCTTTTCTTCTTATCTCTCCCCTCCCTTCACCTCCCCTCCCCTCCCCTCCTCTCCTGTCTTCTCCTTTCCCTTTCTCTCTCTCTCTCTCTCTCTCTCTCTCTCTCTCTCTCTCTCCCTCCCTCCCTCCCTCCCTCCCTCCCTCCCTCCCTCCCTCCCTTCCTTCCTTCCTTCCTTCCCTCCTTCCTTTCTTTTTCTTTCCTTCCTTCCTTCATTTCTTCCTTTTCTCTTCTTTTTTTGAGACAGGGTCTCACTGTATATTCCTGTCCATCCTGTAGCTTGCGTATATAGAGCGGACGATCTCCCACTCGCCAAGTTCTGCCCGCCCTCGCCTCCCAAGTGCTGGGCTGCCACATCTGACACGTTGGTTTTCTTAATGGTAGTCATAAGGATTTTTCAATAAATCAAATAACTATTTGAAGTGGTGTTCAGCATTCTTAGCTTCACCTTTGGATTTCCGTTATCTGTCTAAGCTTGACGTTTAGCTGACTACAGATAGTAAAAAGCATGTTCTCAAGAGAAATCGGACACGGACGTGCTTTGTACTTCTCGGCCCCAAAATATATTTGTATATTATAAATGAAAACTGAACTAATACATGCACTGAAAATTGCGGAACTTTAAATTTTTTCCAGACATGTCCATGCTGGCTACTGTTTCTGAGTGACTTCCTGACCCACAGTGTAACTTTTCTAGTGTGTATTTTCCTCCCTTTCTACATCTCACTTATTGTATACAGTTCAGTGTTAAGTTTATCACTTTCTATATGTTGCTAATAATTGTGAGCCCAGGGACAGTTTTTATAGAAAAGCACTTGTTTTACTGCATTTCAAATCCAACTTTCTATAGTGATTTTGTTTTGTTTTGTTTTGTTTTGTTTTGTTTTTTGAGACAGGGTTTCTCTGTGTAGCCCTGGCTGTCCTGGAACTCACTCTGTAGACCAGGCTGGCCTTGAACTCAGAAATCTGCCTGCCTCTGCCTCCCAAGTGCTGGGATTACAGGCGTGCGCCACCACCACCCGGCTCTCTCTAGTGATTTCTTGATCATTATCATTATTAAATTTTCTCACAGGACCTATGCCAGAAGATGTTTAATTGTTCTATTTGATGTGTTTGAAAATCAAGTTGAAAGATAGTACTAGTGGCCATGGGTTGTTTTAGAAAAATGTTTTTACATAAATCCCAGTTTTAGCTTGAAAACTAAGCAGATTTCCAAGTTAAATTTTATGAGAAATCCCTGTGCTGCCACCACACAGGAGAACATGAGAGGGTTGCCTCTTTTCTAACTAAGACTAGCCCTCTGCCACACTCCTTCGGCCATCTGGTCAACTGCTGAATACACGTGACACGTTTCCACTCTCAGGCAGTGAGTTTGTCAAAACATGGTATTCTTAAAATGTTCATAATGACGTATCAAATGTTTGATTGGTTCTTTTTATTTTTAATTATTTGGACTTGATGAAGAAAAATAAGATCTTACCTGAAATTGGGACGTTGTTTTACTAAATCTCTGATAGACAGTGACACTCACCATGTGCTGACACAGGCTCTACCGTGATTGAACATGGCGTAGCGCCCACTTGTGTCCCCGCTTTCTGTTCTAGGTCACAGTGTAAGAAACATCCAGGCCTTCGCAGTTCTTCAGAACGCGTTTTTAAAAGCAAAGACCAACTTCCTTGCCCAAATCATCCTCGACGCCATCACAAACATTTACATGGCCGACAATGCTAATTACTTCATCCTAGAGTCCCAGCATACCCTGTCGCAATTTGCAGAGAAGATCTCTAAACTCCCGGAAGTACAGAACAAATACTTTGAGATGCTGGAGTTTGTCGTTTTTAGCCTGAATTACATCCCTTGTAAAGAACTCATTAGCGTTAGCATCCTCTTGAAGTCCAGCTCCTCCTATCACTGTAGCATCATTGCGATGAAAACCCTTCTGAAGTTTACAAGGCACGACTACATATTTAAAGATGTCTTCAGGGAGGTGGGCCTGCTGGAGGTCATGGTAAACCTTCTGCATAAGTACGCTGCTCTCCTGAAGGATCCAGCTCAGGCACTCAATGAGCAAGGTAAACTCTTCCGCACGTGATGCTCTGCTGGGGACACGGGTCAGGGAGAAGCTGGGGCTGGGCCCGCCTGGGCTGGGGCCGCCTGGGCTGCCTTTCGTCTGTCTGTGGATGTGAATGAGCCCCTGTTGTCTGTGAGTGTCGGGCGTTCCCGTGGGTGTGTCCAGCATTCATCTCTTTTCCACCTGTTGTTGGGGAGTTGGGTAAGGGAGTCTGGAATTATGTGACAGTAGAGGAATAGGGTTCAAGGTAAGGCGAAAGCATTCATGGTCATCGTGACTTGTGTTTATTACTTTTTATAATTAAGTACAATTAAATGTGGTTATCCGAAAATGTTTTTCATTAAATTCTGAGAGCAAGTATGTCTGTTTAGGGATGCTTTGTAGAGGTCATTGGGTGTCTTTTTGATAAATATGATAAAGGTACTTCTGTATCTAGCCATTAGGAAGTTTTAGCTAATGCCTGTTGAGTAGACAGCTGATGTACAAGCAGTTTCCTTTTGTATTTGATAGTTCTCCACTCGGCCTCTCTGGTTAGAAGCTGTGAGAGGGATGGGTTCAACTGTGTTTAGCATTTTCCTTTTGAATATTCGTTACATAATAACTCCTCCCACACAAGAATAGAACTCTGTTAATATCAACTTGAGCATATTTTGGGCAGGTGCTGGGCACATGTTATTTTAAAGAGTGTATTTTACAGGGTAGCATGTGTGATAGAGGAGAAAGTAAATGTTAAAGACACAATAAGGAGACTTAATAATTCAAGTGAACTAGCTGGAGAACAGTGCTTTACCATTTGGGTCTTTGAACCTCTTTTCTAGGGGACTCAAGAAACAATAGCTCAGTTGAAGACCAAAAACACTTGGCTCTGCTGGTGATGGAGGCCCTGACCGTGCTGCTTCAAGGGTCCAACACAAATGCAGGTAAGCAGGAACGCCACGGGCCAGAGCTCTGTGAGTGGCTCTGCTTGTCTGCTGAAGCTTATGTCCTTAAAGGAGAAGCAGTGGTTCAGGAATGGTACAGCCATTCAGTAATGATATAGTCATTCAGTAATGGTCAGTCACACAGTAATGATATAGTCATTCAGTAATGGTCAGTCACACAGTAATGGTACAGTTATTCAGTAATGGTACAGTCGTTCAGTAATGGTGCAGCCATTAAGTAGTTTTGTATAGTCGTTTAGTAATGGTACAGTCATTCAGTAATGGTACAGTTGTTCAGTAATGGTACAGTCATTCAGTAATGGTACAGTCGTTCAGTAATGCTAGTCATTCAGTAATGGTACAGTCATTATAGTAATGGCACAGTTGTTCAGTGTTGGAGGGAGTTTGCCAACTGCGTTGTGCTCCCACCGGGTGCTGCACCTGCCCAAGAGCTCTCTGGATTTTCAAAAGACACACACACACACACACACACACACCCATACACCCATACACCCATGCGCACATGCGTGTGTGTGAGTTAGTTCATTTTGATATGCCTTGACTAGCTCAGTGGTTGGGCACCTCTACATCTCCCGCTGCCAGCGCATTCTCCCGTCCAGCTGCCCCAGGCCCTAAGGGTCACTTACCTGATCTTACATGGCTGGTTGTCTTTCTCCGCCACAGCTCTTCCGTCTCCTCCCTCTGTCCTCGAGTCATGGTGGTTCTCCCTCTTCTCTCCCAGCTCCCAGCCCACACAAACAGAAAGGTTCCGCCTCTCCCTCCACTCCACCACTGGCTCTTCATTGGCTGATGAAAACCCAATTGGGAACAAGGACTTTCAGCATTTTACAAGCAAACGTGGGAATTCCCATGTAACTTGGGAATCCATTAAATCAAGCCCCCAACAACAACAGTTCAGTAGTCATTTCAGTAATGGCACAGTCTTACCCTGAAAACGAGACACTTTGGCCTGTTTATACCTTCCCAGCAAAATCTGTAATGCTGTTGTTGTCTTAAAACATTTTATTGCTTTGTATAGTATTTTTTCTTTTAGACTTATATAGTATAGGATATTTATATAATACAACATTTTATAAAGTTATATTTTGTATACTCTTCATAATTCCCTTATAAATCATTTCTAAAACATTTCTTTAGAGCTGTGGTTCATAGGTGTGACACAACAAGATTTTAAACCTAGTACCTAGGAGGAAGAGACAGGCAGATCTCTATGAGTTTGAGATCAGCCTGGTAGACAGAGACAGTGATGACATAGTGACCGTATCAGAGCACTGATTGTGTGATAAAACTGTAGAAAGTGTCTGTGTATGTTTTCTAACATCCTACAGTGCAATGTTTACATTGTGATATAAAACATAAAATAGGTATGCCAGCTTTCCAAGCAGCTTTCTTGAATTACTGTTCCTGTGGAAGCAGTTGAATTCTAATTGACCCGACTTGCCCTGGATGTTCTAACTTAGTCCTTTGACTCTTCCTTCAGGAATATTCCGAGAGTTCGGTGGTGCAAGATGCGCCCACAACATAGTGAAATACCCGCAGTGCCGGCAGCACGCACTCATGACCATCCAGCAGCTGGTGCTCTCTCCCAATGGGGAGGACGACATGGGCACTCTCCTGGGGCTCATGCACTCAGCCCCGCCCACGGAGCTGCAGCTAAAGACCGACATCTTAAGGGTACAGTTGGCAAATACGTCTGCTTCCTTACTGATAAAGTCCAGGGTCCTTTTGAAATTAAGTGGACTTAGTTTCAACAAGGGCATTCTTTCCAGAGATTTACTCTTTCTCACTGTTTTAAGTTACGTGTTTGGGTGTTTTCCATGTATGAGTGTGACTGGGTACAGTGAAGGGCAGAGGCCGGAGAGCCTGTAGAGCTGGAGTTATAGGGGAATGCAGGAATCGAACTCTGGTCATCTGTGAGAGCAGTCAGTACACATGGCTTAAAGCGCTGAACCTGCAACCTACCAAAGAGACGTTTCAAAAATCCCAAATAACAAAACCTTCTCAGTTTATACACATTTAGGCTTTGGAGAAAAGTCATTCATGTCTTTCTGTGTCTAAGGTCCTTCTAGCGATTGACTTTTGGGACAGTTCTGGCTTATTCAAATCATGTAGAATGACTAAAAGCTAAATATGTGTATTATCTATTCAGTTCCAACCAGCCAGTGTTATGCATATATGAAACATGTTACCTGATGCTGTAGATACATGCTTATATATTTCCATGTTCATAGTAGACCCTAGTGAATATCTAACGGTCGGTCTCTATCAAGCTTAATGTCTCCGTTGATCATCTCCCAGCCACCATAGCAAGCTTGCCGAGCAGTCAGCACACTGCTGGGCAGAGGAAGAAGGTAGTGTGAGCTTGGCCGTGCTCCTCTGTGCATGTCCTCTGCACGCACTGTCTACTGTGCAGTCCTGCCTCCTAGGACTTACGTACACACGTCATCTCATGTTGCTGACATCACTGGCCTTGCCATGTGAGACATTTCTAACTAAAGTTAAACATCCTTCTTTTTACTTTGTTTCTGTGCGAGTTTGGTGACTCAAGCAAGAAGTAGTGTCTAAGAATATGGAGCGACATTTGAAACGGTTTTTCCAAGTTTGAGAAAAAAACATCATAATTATAACAGCAACTAACACAGCTTCCTGTGTGTGCATTTCATTCTGTACACTCACAGGCATACACTTGCCTAAGCCTCCTAGCGTCCCTCTGACAGTTTACCTAGTTAATGTGATCCATTTTCTTGCAGTTCCTTGGCTATGCTGGAGACACCTTGCCCCCAGACCCTCTCTGTGCTTTATACACTGTAACCTGAAGCACAGCTTATTAGACATTGAAGTGTGAGTCTAGTGGGTGGAGAACCAACCAGGTCAGACTGTCCACAGAACTGTGGCTTTAGCTTCTCCAGTGTGAGTAATGGAGTTTGAATCAAAAGAGTTTTAATGGCTTTCTCTAGAAACCTCCTTTTGCATTTAAATAGCATCTGCCTAAGTCAGAAGGCTCATTACAGTTCTTAGGCATCCATGAACTTACTAATCCCTGATTTCTAAATACGGTTTCCATCCTAAGCAAACAGTCACTTCCGTAGGGAAGTGTATGCTAACCTCAGTGTGTCGTGGGCTGTGCCCCAGGCCTGGGACAGTGTTTACAGTGGAGTGATTTCTTATATCCTTGTTGTTAACGTTACACAGGACATGCACTTGTTATATTTTGCCCTAGTGTCTTAAAATAGTGATAGATTGCCAGGCGGTGGTGGCGCACGCCTTTAATCCTAGCACTTGGGAGGCAGAAGCAGGCGGATTTCTGAGTTCAAGGCCAGCCTGGTCTACAGAGTGAGTTCCAGGTTAGCCAGGACTACACAGAGAAACCCTGTCTCGAAAAAAAAACAAAAAAACAAAATAGTGATAGATTTATGTGCCAGCCACTTTAGAAAACTGTGTCTGTGTCTGTGTCTGTGTCTGTGTCTGTGTGTGTCTGTGTGTCTGTGTGTGTGTGTGTGTCTGGAGAGTTCTAATTACCTTGTTGTACATACTGAAAACCATGACACAGCCAGGGTGAGTGGGCGCTGCGATAATGCAGTTGACGGTTGTAGCCAGAGTTGGAGTCCAGGCATCCTGACTCTGCGGTCTGTATCCATTCACTATTATAACCTCAAGATTTTTATAATGTGGAAACGTCTTAACATGAATTATAATTGTTAAGAATATAATTTATTAAACTTGACAACAAAGAAGTGATATTGCTAACAAATATATTTTAAAATGGAATGATTGGAAGGAAGATACTAGGTGTCATAGGAATACGTACAGATTGTATGGTTTCTTTTAGAATAACAAGTTTTTGTACATAGTGAAGTCTTTATCATTGTTGAGGTGCTGTGTGTCAGATGGACAGCTACATATAGTGTATGCAATTATATCTGTATTAGCACATACCCTTTCCTCAATGGTTGCATACAGTGTATGCAGTTATAGCCTGTGTTAGTGCATGGCCTTTCCCATTCTTTTGCTTCCCTTAGAAACGTAATATTTGAAGAAAATGGCCTTCTGAAATGTGATGGATCTAGAGTGTTGGTGTCATAAGAACGGAAACATAGGTCAACAGATGTCGGGCCACAGAGTGGGACAAAATGGCATCGTGGTTAGAGGCGTGCAGGGAGCTGGAATTTCCAGGCCTCAAGCCCTCCTTCGGCCATTCATTTAACTCAGTGTGGAATCCTGGATAACTTTTAAAAACATGGCCCTGTTCCTCACGCAGCCATGGTGGTGATAATGGTGGTAGTGGTGGTTGAACAGCCGTTTTGAAAATCTAAAATTTAAAAGAACTCCGAACGCTAAAACTTAAGAAACATTTAGTGTTTGCATGCATATCTGCCTGTGCACCGCGTGCCCATGAGGCTGAAAGAGGAAGGGCATCAATCCCCTGGTGACAGACAGCTGGGGCTCCCCTGAGCAGTGTTGGGAGCTGGAGCTGGGTCCTCTGCAAGAGCGGCCCGTGCTCGTACGTGCTGAGCCAGCACTCCGGCCTCGAATTCTAGAGCTTTCTCATATGATACCCCATGTAGAGAATTCCCTGTGGTAGAGTTTTGTCTCATATATCAAAGTGTTCTCACACACACACACACACACACACACACACACACACACATACCCATGTGATATTCACACATGGTACTTTTCTTCCTGTCTTTTTCCATGTTTGCCCCTGCAGGCCCTGCTGTCCGTCCTTCGAGAAAGCCACCGTTCAAGGACAGTCTTCAGGAAGGTTGGAGGGTTCGTGTACATCACGTCCCTGCTCGTTGCTATGGAGAGGTCTTTGAGCTCTCCCCCCAAAAACGGCTGGGAGAAGGTGAGCCAGAACCAGGTGTTCGAGCTCCTGCACACCGTCTTCTGCACGCTGACCGCTGCCCTGCGCTACGAGCCAGCCAACTCTCACTTCTTCAAGACCGAGATCCAGTACGAAAAGCTGGCGGACGCTGTCCGGTTTCTCGGCTGCTTCTCAGACCTCAGGAAAATAAGTGCCATGAACGTCTTCCCGTCAAACACGCAGCCTTTCCAGAGACTGCTGGAGGAAGGGGCGGTGCCCGTGGACTCCGTGTCCCCCACCCTGCGGCACTGCAGTAAACTCTTCATCTATCTCTACAAAGTGGCCACGGATTCTTTCGACAGGTACGGGCCTGCTTTGCCTCCTGAATTGCAGGTTAGCAATTTGGTCAACCAGAAGGAACGTGAAAACCCCGTGAATCTTCTCTTTACTCGAGGTCGGTCTCTCCACTCGGGACCCTTCCTGTCGTCCGGGTGTGGCATTTGTAGCTCAGGAGCCTGTGTTTGAGTAAATGTACGTTCAGTTAGTGCCCACTGCCCTTAAGGGAACAGCTTCTAGGACATTTTCTTTGGCACCATGAGTGTTCCCTCCTCTCAGAGGACACTAGGTGTGTGTGGACGTCTTCATCCTGGTCACCAGCCGGAGAGCATGGTGGTGTGATGCATATTGCAGGGGGGTGGTCTGACGGGGGGCAGGGGGCTGGCGGGGGTCGGTGGGGGACAGACAGACTTTCACACTTCATCCTTAACAGTCCTTGAAAGACAGCACACCTCTCTGAGAGACAGGTGGTGCTGGAGGCATCCCAGGTGAGAGAGTCCTCCAGGAAACAAGAGCTTTCTAGAGAGCCGCTGCATGCCAGGCCACTGTGCATTTACAGCCTGAGGCATTAGGTCTGCACAGGTCCTGGTCACCGTTCATTGATAATGCACACATAAATATTTGTAGTGTGAGGTGACACATTCTGTGGTGGAGAAATCGGGCTCGCTCTGCACAGGAGAGCTGCTTTATACACGATCATTTCTTTCTTTCTTTTTTAAAGATTTATTTATTTATTATATATAAGCACACTGTAGCTGTCCTCAGACACTTTCTTTTCGCTCCAGCCCCGCCCGCTCGCTCACTGTAGCTGCCTATACCCCAGAAGAGGGCATCAGATCTCACAGACACCCCACAAGAGGGCATCAGATCTCATTACAGCTGGTTGTGAGCCATCTTGTGCTTGCTGGGATTTGAACTCAGGACCTTCAGAAGAGCAGCCGGTGCTCTTAACTGCTGAGCCATCTCTCCAGCCCCCACATATTTTCATCGCTTTGACTACACGCTTTCAATTCATTTTCCGCTTTGAAAAAATAATGTAGTCTTGTTGTTTTCACTTTCATATAATAAGTGATGGTTTTTTCCATTTCGACCATAAGTAGACTGAGTAACAGGAGATACTCTAAGGTGTTGCTCGTTTCTCCCCTTGCAGGTAGTCACTGGCTTTCGGGAGGCAGGGTATTGCGTAGAGCCGGTGTCCTGCAGTGCTGCGGACGAGCCGCGTGGCTGTGTGCAGGCTGCTGCTTTCCTCCTGGCTGCTGACCCCAGCTAACTCCCGTAGCTTTAGCTGTGTCTGTTTAACAAGGTCCACATTAACCCTGGGAGGAGCGGCTTCTGCCTCCGGCTGGCCGCCTTTGCGGGTTTCGTCGGTGTGTGGGTTGGGCTTGCGGCCCTCCCGCAGAATACGAAGGTGTTTCTCCGGACCCCGACCCCTCGCCTCCCGTGAAACTAACCCGCTGCTGGCCGTGCGCTCTCCTAACCTCTAACCCATGTCTGTTTTGTCATCTGTAGTCATGCAGAGCAGATCCCTCCTTGCCTGACAAGCGAGTCTTCTCTCCCCTCTCCCTGGGGAACACCAGCTTTGTCCAGGAAAAGGTACTGATCTTACACGAGAAGTCAATCTGGATTGCTGTGGGTTTCCTGTGCCTGCTTATGTGTTGATGTAGCGATTGTGCTTTGGGGCCTTAAAAAAAAAAGATTTTTCAGGTCTTGAGATTACTAGTTTCTCTACAGTATGTTGTAAAAGTAAAGTGTGTTTCTTCTATAGGACTATGGGGACATGTAGAATTTTCCATTTATCCTTATGTAGTTTTCACTGTCATTCTTATCTGCAGAGCAGGTACCCCTTCCGTAAGGATATCGTCCCGGGGTGGGGCGATGGCTCCGTGGTGAAGTGCTCGCTGTATGCGCCTGGAGACCTGAGTTCAGATCCCCAGAACGCCTAGAAAGCAGGTGTTCGTAATCCCAGTGCTTAGCGGGTAGATGTGGACCAGTGACAGGAGACTGTCCCGAGGGTGGGGAGCCGCCAGCTTAGCACACAGGTGGTGATCGATAGAGACCCTGTCTCAAACAAGGGGGATGCCAGGACCGCTGCCCGAGGGTGCACTCTGACCTCCCCACACGTCACCCGGGCGCACGCCTGTGCTCCTTCACACACGAGCTATCATGCCGCCTCCTCACACAGCTTGGATCCACACCAGGACGATGTGCAGGAGAAGCGTGTCCCATTGTAAGGTTGCTTCTCCGAGACCACTGTCCTCCGCACGTGACTGCCGCCCTCCTTCAGCGTGCGATGACTGTCCCCCTTGAAGATAACTAACCAGGTGGCCTTAGTGCTCCGTTAAGTAGGCCGCTGTCCCCTCTCTCACTCGGTCGTGTTGGGTCATTCTCGGCTCTCCTGTTATTGCAAAGTCAACTTCATGACCCTGGAGTGTTTACTTTCTCAGTCAGGTTTGACCAGTTGGAATAGGAGGCCGTTCCAGAGACTTGTCAAACCGGAAGTTCTGAAAAAGGGACGGAAAAAAAGGTTATTACTTTCGTATATTCCATGAAAATGTATGAGCTGGTTTAGTTCATCAAACATCTAAATTTTATAAAAAGAACAGAAGGAAGGAAGGAAAAAAGGAAGAAAGGGAGAGAGAGAAAGGAAGGAAGGAAGGAAGGAAGGAAGGAAGGAAGGAAGGAAGGAAGGAAGGAAGGAAGGAAGAAAACCAAGCCAGCCCTTGATTGACCGAGAACAGCTAAGATCCATTCAGAGTCTGTGTACACCCTGTGTCTAATGATCAGTCTGTGTCAGTCTGTGTGGCTGGCACGGCGTGTTCCTCTGTCCTCACTGTCCCCATAGGCCGCCGGAATTCCTTAACCACTACAGACATCTCCAGTTGGGTTTTGTGAGGAATGCATCTGAGAATCTGTTAGGTTGTGGCTTTCACCCCAATGACAGTTGTTCGGATTACAGAGCAAATATCATAGTAGATAATGGGTCAACAGTCTCATACGTTATGTGTTTTATTTCTATATCAGTCAGTTGAAAAGGCCTCAGGTTGGAAATCCAGTTTGTATGGAATGCATATGAGCTTTTTCATCTTATTGCCTGATAGATACAGTCTAAGAACCAGCTATTTAGTACAGGGTATGATAATAATATAGGTAAGGGAATGTGCCCCACTTGATAGGTAAAAGGTGGGCACACATGGAGTTGACTCACCCTGGGCTCTAGGACCTAATTCCCCAGGGATACCCAGGGCCAGTTAAACACTATAGCACCAGGCATGGGGATGTGATGATACGGTTTATATTTTGCCTTAAATTTACACTGGCAAATTATATGGCATTACAGTTAATCACGAGTAGCATTAAATAAATCTAGCATTGTTCCACATATCTGTACCATCAAATAACTTTTTCTTTTTTGTGTGATACTATAAGTAAGCAGGGCTCTACACATGCCAGATTATTTTCTCTTAAAGCACTGAGCCTAATTCAACAAGCTGTAAATTTGTTAGATAACGTTAACTTAACCTCATAGCTTTCTGTTGGAAATTGAGTGTGGTAAAAGATGTAAATTTTCAACATCACTGTGTTCATGATCTCAAAAAAATTAGTAAATATTAGAGAAAGAATTATATTTATGAGGTAGTTGAAACTACTAAAACTCCTGACATTTTTTTTAAAGATTTATTTATTATTATGTTTAAGTACACTGCAGCTGTCTTCAGACATTCCAGAAAGGGCATCAGATCTCATTATGGATGGTTGTGAGTCACCATGTGGTTGCTGGGATTTGAACTCAGGACCTCAGGACCGGAAGAGCAGTCAGTGCTCTTAACCACTGAGTCATCTCTCCAGTGCAACTCCTGACTTTAAAATGACCACATCATAAATGATAAAGCCTATAATTTGCTTTGCCCTTAAACATTTAGTCCTTATATATAGTCACTGAAACTCAGAAAGTAGAAATTGAAAGTAGAATATATTTCCTTTAAAATTTTTCTGGAAGAGTGGCTTATTTAAATATAACTGGCAAAGAGAAAAATGGATCTGCATAGAGTTCTGTGTTTAAATCAGAAATGTGTTTTTGTTGTTTGCAGTGCAGCTGTCTGTAGAGATACAGGGGATTTGACTTCATTAAAAGGCATCACTCAGGCAGCAGACCTGTGTAAGGAGCCCTAATCCCCACACGTCCTCCTCAGTCCCACCGTGTGCATGCTAAAACCAGTGTTGCCTCACCCCGACTGCTCGGGATCAACGATGGCCACTGTCACACGGTGCGCCCACGGAGCGGCAGCCCCAGCCCCCACACCAGCAGTTACAGGTGGCCATTTAGGGCAGGTCGCCCCCTCCTGAGTTATAATCAAGCAAATAATACAGCATATTTATTCACACGTCCAAATATAGTGCGCTTTGAAATTAGAATTGCAGTCATGTAGTCACATTATTTCTAGAACTCCTCAACAGATGACATCAGCCCATGGCCATCTCTTCCTCTTGGCAGCGCAGACTGGGTTTGCTGGCGAGTGACAGACCAGCCTTGTGTTGTGTTTGCACGATCTGTGGAACATTCTGACACTGACGAGGCCTGCCCTTGTGACCCTTGCCTTACATGAAAAACCTGGATTCTTCTCCATGTTTAAAATAGGGAGAACTAGCCAGCCTGGAGTTTGGGGGAGTAAAAGATGTGACTGTTCCGCTGTTTACAAAGAGAAATACTTGGACAGAGCTTCAGTTGAGCAATAGAACCTCCAAAGAGCCAAAAGTATTCAAACTAGATGGGGGGGCGGGGAGGGGGGGGGAGACTGCGGCCACGAGTTACTGCACACAGCCTTGGGCCGTGAAATACCTAATACAACCAGCAAACACTGTTTGACTGCGTATTACCAAAACAGGAATGAAACTTAACTGTATGAGAATTTAAGTTGAAATATTAAGTGTCAATTTCTAGTAATTACAAATGACTACAACAGTCATATTAGCTAATATTTGAAATGTTTTATTCCCTTTTCTTATGAATTACCTATTTAACACGCTTATCATAATCTATAATTAAAAAATTGGTCATACCTATTACTCGGTAAGAGTTATTGCTGTCCTTTCAAATGCGTCCAATTTTATTACTTAATTTTAAAAACTTGTTTATGTTTTCAGAAATGTTTGTTGTATTAATCTGGTTTGAAAACCATCTGGTTATGACATTGTTGTCATACAAGGTTTGCGAAATTTGCTACTATAATATTTATGAAGGGTTTAATTTCTAAGCACTAGAAGGTATTTTCCTGAGTTTTTCCTGAATTTTTCCACGTCTTTCCTGAATTTTTCCACGATTCAACTTAAAATTTGAGTTCAACTATTAACTTGGAAATAAGTTTCAAAGACGGGCAAGTGCATAAAATGCACAACTGAAATCTGTTTTCATCAAATTTGATTGGCTTTTTCATTTACAATGAAAACTGTCTGCGGTGTTTTGTTTTGTTTTTTGTTTTGTTTTGTTTTATTTCAATAGCTGGGGACCTCAGCAATGCTGTAGAAAAAAATATAAACCTTTTTTAAAAATATGGATGGATGATAGTATTTTAAGGAATAGAGGATACAAATACAAGTCAGGCCCCATTAGTAAGATGTGCTTAGAAATCGGCTCTTTTTTAGGATTATTTTTAAGTATGAGTCTACTGCACTGCCTGGTGCCCACAGAGGCCACAAGAGGGTGCCAGATTCTTGCAGCTGTAGTTACAGACAGCTGCAAGCGGCCAAGTGGATGCTGGGAACTGAACTGGGGCCCTCCGCAGGAGCAGCAAGCGCTCTTAATCTCTCAGCCGTCTTTCCAGCCCACGATCTTTCTTGATAGGTTTAGAAGTCACATTTTTTTTTAATGTAAACCAGCCAAATCCAGAGACTGAGACCGTGAATGGGAACAGGATTGCTGACTTAAACATAGAGAACACTCTGAACTGAACGCTTTCCTAGGATTCCTTAAAAAGAGGACAGGATGTCTTTCTGAGAACGTGGCAGTGCCAGTTCTTTTACGAAATCAAAGCTGCGGCAGCTCGGAGCTCTGCTGGGATCAGGCTGAGACCCACCGCCTGGAGCGTGAGCACACACGGCCTGGCTCCAGCACCTTCTCCTGGGCTCCTACAAAAGCCTACGTTTTCGTGAACTGTAGAAGAGAATATGAGGTAGACGGGGAGACTGCTGAAGACAGGGCAAGTGCCTGCTCAGGGAATGGCCTGACCTTCCGCCTGATAGAAACGTGTATAAGACACGCCTTCTCGCTTCATAAAGGCTGAACGCGGTCAGGAATAGTGCCCAGGTGCCCGGTCTGTGGATGCAGTTCTAGATAAACCAAAGGCTTCTCAGATAAACCAACCCTCGCTTGGTCAGTCGCTTCTGCTCTGGAAGACCACTTACTATCTTTTCAGCCCAGGATTCTGTGGCCCTTGGGTCAAGAGAAGATCAAAAACACAGAGGTAGTTTCAAAGGGATCTCATTGAGTGATTCAGTTTATCCAGATATTATCTAAACTGTTATCTTCTTGGAGTTTTGAATCAATCATTCACCTGCCTTTTAAAAATTTCTTCTGATACAAGTACCATTGTTTAGTGAAACAGCAGGAAGAGTATGTATTACAGATGGTATTATATTGTATGTAATACAGATGGTATGGGCCAGCAATTGATCGGTTGTCTCCAGGTTACTTGGTGAGGTGGTGATACATTGTTTCTCCTTTGCCTCACCCGGCAGGTTTTTTTTTAAACTCCATGAATTCCAAGGCTTTTGCATATCAGTGATTAAAAGTAACAGGAGTTAGAGAAAATGAATGATGAATATGGTTTTGAGCAGATTATAAATAAGCTTTTTTTTTTTGTAGGCATGCATTTCATTGTGTTTCAACTCCCCCTGTGTATCCTGCAAAAGCCGTCACTGACCTGAAAGTCCAGGTGACAAGCTCACCTCTGCAGAGCAGTGATGCTGTCATCATCCACCCCGGAGCCATGTTGGCCATGCTCGACCTGCTGGCCTCTGTGGGCTCAGTGACACAGCCGGAAGTAAGCTGCGGGACCGTAGCGCTCTGTTTAGTGACTGAAGGGATGGTGGGTGTCTTTCCCTGAGGACTGAGGACCGGAAGAGCATGCAGCGTAGCCCAGTACATCCACAGGAGGAGAGCCCCATTGAGCCAGGCCTTCCAGATACCCCGTTCTGGTTTTGAATGTGTTACCAGTAGTGTTACCAGAATGTGTTACCAGTGGTTGCTTCTGGTCTGAAACTCTGTTTCCCCCGAGAGTCCTGCTCAGTGCTGGACATGGCTCAGAGGTGACACAGAAGGAAACATTCCTGCAGACACTACAGTGAGCCTGTTGGTCTGTTCTGTCGAGGAACACTCAGAAGTCTGGGGTGCTTACAGTTGGGGGTGACTATTTTTGTTAAAGTGCTGTATTGATTTCTAAGCGCCAAAGGGTCACAAATGTGAATGACTAACTTGCTTAAAGCTAGTTCTCTACCACCATGAAAAAGACGTTCCACTCCAGGTACGGTGGCACCCAGCTTTATTACCAGCCTCGGAAGGCAGAGGTAGGGCCATTCTCTAAGTTCAGGGCCAGCCTAGTCTGCATATTTATTAAGTTCCTGGCTACATAGTGAAGCCCTGGCTTAAAAAGAAAAGGGGACTTGACACCTATAGTTTCTATGATGTGAATATGTTTTCCAGTAAGTAAAATTTCATGTCACCAGTGGCGCTTCCTGTAGGAAGAACCGCCGCCTGTGTCACCAAGGACGCCCTGGTGGCACACATCTCTGTGTTCACTTTAGCATGCTTTGGACCTTCAACTTGCCGTGGCCAACATTTTACAATCGCTGGTGCACACAGAGAGAAACCAGCAGGTCATGTGTGAAGCTGGTCTTCATGCACGGCTGCTGCAGCGGTGCGGCGCTGCCCTAGCTGACGAGGACCACTCCCTGCACCCACCCCTGCAGCGCATGTTTGAACGGTTAGCTTCGCAGGCCTTGGAGCCCATGGTGCTGAGGTTAGTAAACTCTTGTCTGTGTTTCCGTAAAGGCAGCTCTTGTAGCCTGTGCACTCTTTCCCGACCCTGGGGCGAAGGCCTGCAGTCTTGGGGTCTCGGGAAGCCGGAGCCGGGGGATCACAAATCCTGACTGGCGGAGATAGTCTGGAGAACTTAGGGCTGTGCTTTGTCACGAGGAAATGTGAATGGAGCCCGGGGTGCAGCTCAGCCGTAGCTTGCTTGCCAGGCATGCAGGAAGTCTTGGGACCAGTTCCCAGGACCATTAAAAAATAAAAAATAACAACTCGCCTTTCACGGCTTGATTTATTTAAATGTGGACAAACCACAACCAAACTAAAAAAACTATGTAAAAAGTGGTACAGCTCCATACCTAGCTCTCGTGAGTGAGTATAGGGCAGGAGGATTGAGATGAGTTAAGGCCAGACTGGTGCACCATAGTGATGGACACCTTCATCCTATAAATGAATGAGTAAATATAAATGAATGAATGAAGGAAGGAAGGAATGAATAAGGTGACTGGTACCTTGATTCTACAAATGATGAATGAATGAATGAATGAATGAATGAATGAATAGGTAAATAAGTAGGTAAATAAATAGGTAAATAAATAAGGTGACTGACACCTTGATTCTACATATAAATAAATAAATATATAAATATAAATGAGTAAATGAATGAATGGAATAGGTAAATAAGGTGACTGTTACTTTGATTCTAAAAATGAATGAATGGATGGGCGGATGGATGGATGGATGGATGGATGGATGGATGGATGGATAAATATGTAAATAAATATGTGTGTGGTGGGCGGCATGTGTGCTTACTAACAGCATTTCAGTCCATGGCTTATTTCTTTCCCTTGAATCTAGAAAACTCGTTTTTCTTTAAAGCAATATCATATTTCGTAAGACTAGGAATTGCATCTGTTTTGTATTTAAGGGTATCTTGTCGGTAGAACTCTTTTTTAAAGGGGGCTGGAGAGATGGCTCAGTGGTTAAGAGCACACACTCTCCCAGGGAGCCTGAGGTGTGTGCCCGGCTGGAGAGATGGCTCAGTGGTTAAGAGCACACACTCTCCCAGGGAGCCTGAGGTGTGTGCCCGGCGTCCTACCGGGCTGTTCACAGCTGCTTGTCCCTCCAGCCCCAGGGGAATCCCGGGGTCTTCTGCCCTGGGTAGACACTACAGTACTGCACACATCTATATAGAGACATAAACATATATACATATAACTACAACTAAAGTAAACATTTTGAATAGTGCTTTGTAAAGTGAAACATATTTCTTTAAACTTACACTTTCAAGTAATTCTATTTGACAGTGCTTGCAAAGACCAGAGTTCATTCTCTCTCACCCAGTTTCCTCCTGTGGTTCCAGCTTCTATCAGTGTACCACAGTATCAACAGGAAAGTGATATGTGATGTGTGCACATATGCATTTAATTCTTTCTTTCGGGGTCCATGTGTAGGTACATCCTTAGTTTTTAGAGATGGGCTTTTATGAGGTAGTGCAGACAGCTTATTTCCTAAAACCCACACTCTTCCTGCCCCAGCCGCCTGGGTGCTAGGATCATAGGCATGTCCTAGGGCATTCATCATGTGACCACTGCACGGTTCTGGGTCCCACGAGTGTCTTGTTCCTGCTGCCTCTCAGCATTCTACACACCCCTGACATCCCGCTGTCCTGAACCCGCTTACCTCTGCGTCCCATGCACCTCTGATCTCTACTCCCTACCCTGTGTATGAGTCTGTCCTATTGTACTGGCTAGTTTGGTGTGTCAACTTGACACAGGCTGGAGTTATCATAGGAAAAGGAGCTTCACTTGGGGAAGTGCCTCTATGAGATCCAGCTGTGGGGCATTTTCTCAATTAGTGATCAAGTGAAGGAGGGCCCCTTGTGGGTGGTGCCATCTCTGGGCTGGTATTCTTGGGTTCTATAAGAGAGCAGGCTGAGCAAGCCAGTAAGGAACATCCCTCCATGGCCTCTGCATCAGCTCCTGCTTCTGACCTGCTTGAGTTCCAGTCCTGCCTTCCTTTGGTAATGAACAGCTGTGTGGAAGTGTAAGCTCAATAAACCCTTTCCTCCCCAACTTGCTTCTTGGTCATGACGTTTGTGCAGGAATAGAAACCCTGACTAAGACAAATTGGTACCAGCGTAGTGGGGTATTCCTGTGACAACCTGACCATGTTTTGGGGAGGACTGTGGAAGGACTTTGGAACTTTGGGCTAGATGGTCCACTCAGTGTTGAGACCTCTGTGAGACCATTGTGTAGGAGCTTGGAAGATAATGTTGAGAACAAGGCAGAAGATGGAGGCCTGGCTTGTGAAATCTCAGAGGGAAGATTAAAGACTCTTATCAGGGCCATGAAGACTCTGTGGTTTTGGTTAGCTGGAGCTGAAGAATCAGCTGTGAGTTACAAGATACCAAAACCATTAAAGTCAACCTTTGTGTTACTGGGACTATTGATGCTGGTTAGCTGGAGCTAAGAAATTAGCGGTGAGTAAGAAGAGACCAGCATCACTGAGGTGAAATCTTCTGGGAAGTGTTTTCTGGGAGCACAGAGAGTGTGTTCCAGATAGCCAAGGTTGTGCCTCATGCTGTAGCAGGACTTGGTACTGTGTAAGAGTCACCCAGGTGGTACTGCTTTTGAAGGCATGAAGGCATCATGAAGAACAGCTGAGGCTTGGTACGCTGAGAGGCCATGGAAGGCCATTGGTGAAAGTGTACCCTCAGTTGTAATTGATGGCCCAGGACTGAAGGGGTCATGCAAAAGATTTGAGGCTTGGAGATGCCAGTACTATGCGATGACCACCAAGGACAGCAGCAGCAGTGGAGTACAGGCAGCTGGAGCCTAGAAGATAAGTTGTGTGCTACAAAGGGCAGAGCTGGAGAAGTGACCCAAGCCCGTGGAGGAGCCCAGAAGATCGTGAGTTGGATCCCAGACATTGAACCATTGGAGTTTGAGTTTTGCTTTTTGGATTGTGACTGTGCCCTGATATTTTTCCCTCTTGAAAGAAGGTATTTTAGTGGAGCCCACAGTTAAGAGACTTTGAATTTTTAAAAGACTTTGAATTTTACATTTTAAAGGGATTGAACTTTTAATATGTAAAGACTGTGGGGCTTTTTACATTATTGAGATCTTGGGGATGAATAAGAAAGTAAGGGTTGAGGCTTAATAGTGATATGTTGGTGTGTCAAGTTGACAAGGGGTCAATTGTACTGGCTAGTTTGGTGTGTCAACTTGACACAGGCTGGAGTTATCATAGGAAAAGGAGCTTCACTTGGGGAAGTGCCTCTATGAGATCCAGCTGTGGGGCATTTTCTCAATTAGTGATCAAGTGAAGGAGGGCCCCTTGTGGGTGGTGCCATCTCTGGGCTGGTATTCTTGGGTTCTATAAGAGAGCAGGCTGAGCAAGCCAGTAAGGAACATCCCTCCATGGCCTCTGCATCAGCTCCTGCTTCTGACCTGCTTGAGTTCCAGTCCTGCCTTCCTTTGGTAATGAACAGCTGTGTGGAAGTGTAAGCTCAATAAACCCTTTCCTCCCCAACTTGCTTCTTGGTCATGACGTTTGTGCAGGAATAGAAACCCTGACTAAGACACCTATGCACCCCTGACCTCCCAACCATCCCTGACCGTGCCCCACCCCTAAATTCCCCCCATCCCTCATCCGTGTGCACCACTACTCTTTGTCCCAGCTCCATGATTTTGTCATGTTGGAAATGTTTTGCTTGCACAATCTTATATATGTGACATTTATAGATTGATAGTTCTTATTTATCATAACGCACACACGTGTGCATATGTGTGTATTCTGAGAATCACCCCAGGGCTCTTGTCTACTGAACAAGCACTCTCCCACTGAACCATACCTCTAGCTCAAGAAGAATGCATATGTTTTAATTCAAGAGAGGAAGGCTGTCTTTACAAACGGGCTTGGTCAGTTTTTAGGTTTGGGGAAAGGGGGTTGGTAAGATGGCCCAACAGTTAGAAGCATTGGTTGCTATTGCTGCATACCCCGATCTGATTTTCAGAACACACATTGGGTCTTAAAACTCCCTTTAACTCCAGGTCCAGGGGACCTGGAACCCTCTTCTGGATCCTGTGGGCATCAAGCACATATGCAATGCACAGCCATACATAGAGGCAAAATACCCATACACATAAAATTAAAGTAAATCTTTAAAAAGTAAAATGTCTCTGTTTTCTTCGAAATCATACAGCCAAATAGCTGTAGTCATACATAACCTTTTTCATTCTTTTAAAAATATACCTATAGCTTGTGGTTCTGAGACCATTCATGGCCTCTGATTATTCTTGTCTGCTGTTAAAGTGCTGTCAGCGTATGAAACTTTAAAGGCTTTTCAAAAACATGGTTGAGATATTACTTGTCATTTTTAAAGCCCATTCCCAAAATTGCTGATGATTAAGAAAAATACTTGACATAAACATGTGTCAGACAATTGTATGAGGTGTCATGACAGCCTACATGCCAGGCTCCAAAGGAGCCCTACTGTGTGTCATTCCTAGACAGTGTGCTTTGTGTGCACATCATGTCTAGGAGGATATGCTTACCAGATTGTATCTCCTAGCCTCTGCAATACTCTACACCCTTTCTGGTGCTTAGAACAAGAACAGAAGTAGCTTGTTTTATAACTACTACAGTATGGGACCTGGTTTACCTAGTACGACACATCATTGTTTAAACCCTTAATCTGAGATGTAAGAAAACAGGCAGCGTACACCAGTTGACATGAGGCCCCCAACACACATACAGTGGAGGTCTGTTGGGTCTGTGCTCAGTCAGAGATGATGTACCTAACCCTCAAGAGACTGGAGGCCCCAGGGAGTTTAGAGGTCAGGTGGGGTGGGGGGTGGGGACATCCACATGGAGACTGGGGGGTTGGGAGGAGGTATGGGATGTGGAACAGTTGGAGGGTGGATGGGGGGGATAAAATATGGAGTGTAAAAATTAATTTTTAAAAAAGGGGCCTTTAAACCGGGCGTGGTGGCACACGCCTGTAATCCCAGGAATTGGGAGGCAGAGGCAGGCGGATTTCTGAATTTGAGGCCAGCTTGGTCTACAGAGTGAGTTCCAGGACAGCCAGGGCTACACAGAGAAACCCTGTCTCGAAAAAAAACAAAAAAAAAGGGGGGGGGCTTTATCACATAAGCAGGAAATTAAAACACTGTATAGTAGATTCTATAATAGTTTTGTAGAATTCATTTAAGGACAGCTTATCCAAATATTTTAGGGAGGTTGGCTTTCTAGAGGAATGACAGTTTAGAAATAGAATATGGAAGACAATTATCCAGATGGAATCCAGGGGGTGGGGCTGGGGGATGGAATCTCTTTGCAATGAGAGAGACAGGAGTCAGCCCCGTAAGCAGTACAGCACTCCTGTGAAGTGCAGGACAAGCCAGATTCATGGATGGGGGCAGGGGTGCGATGCAGGGGCGTGGATGGGAGGGCTCATGCCACTGTGACCTTCCCTGGCAGTGTGCTGGGGAGTGAGCAGCCACTGATGTCTTGACAAGGCAGTGACAGGGAGTAGATGCTGTTGGGACCTGGTGGGAGCCGCTGGAGATGGCAGACTGCTGCTAGATACAGAAGCAGGGCGCTGGCTCTGGGCCTTGCTACGGGACGGCCAGGGTAGAGCATGTCAGACAGGAAGTCAGATTAGCACGGTATGGGGATTTTATGAACATAGAAAGCAGAGTAAACAAGAAAACTCTAAACACATTTTGGCATTGTGGGGTAGGAAGGTGACGTAAGGGAGCGGGGCACCCTGGGTAGATGTACAGCTAGATGGTGACTGTACTACGAGATTAACATCGTGGGTTGTGCCGTACTACCTTTCTTTCCTGTTATAACTGCTCGGTTACCATTCATCACCCCCCCCACACACACACACACACACACACGCACACGCCCCTCCCCTTGATGCACTCGGTGTCTCGTTCTGTGATACTCTCAGCCAAGGCCTAACTTTGCTTTCTCCTCTTTAGGGAGTTCTTGCGTTTGGCGAGCCCTTTGAATTGTGGTGCGTGGGACAGAAAGCTGCTGAAGCAGTACAGGGTTCACAAGCCGAGTTCGCTGACCTTCGAGCCCGAGATGAGAAGTGAGCTGAGCTTTGATTTCCCGGTCCTGGTTTCCTCTGTCCCTGAGATCCGTGCGGGTGGGGTGGGTCGCTGCTGTTGGGGGTGACACACAGGTTGATTACTGGAGGGAGAGAACGGTGGGGGCGTAAGGAGGGATGGATCCAGGCAGTCTAGGATCCAGGCAGCTTAGCTCCTGCTGTGCGGGAGGGAGCGCCTTTACCTCAGAGGATTTTCTGTCTCAGTTGCAAGTGGCCTTTGCTGCCCAGACCAGCGGGAGCCTGGGAAAGGAGAAATCACAGCAGAATTCAAGTTAGGCCTGAGAGAGAAGGGAAGCTAGGCGGAGTCTGGAGTCAGGTGTCCTGTGTCAAGGCAGTCCTGGGATCGGAAGGGAAGTGTCCTGTGGCACACAAAGGAGACAACTCTTCCAACAGGATCATTTGAATAGGCACAGAGAACCCAGGATAGAATCAACAGAGGAGCGAGGGGACAAGGGTAGACATTTGTGGTAGACTTCCTGAGTAGCCTCCAAGATGTCGCATTGAGCAGAGGGAAGACAAATGACCAAGGGAGTGAGCAGGATGGAGGCCCTGCCTAGTCTGTCAGCATCATGGCAGACCAACAGGTGCCATCCATCCAACTAGTGGGCAGTGTCTTAGAGCCTTCTGCTGGTTTCTATCCCTGCTTAATCCTGTGGTTTCTGGGTTTCCTTCCATGGCTGGTTCTGTGGGCTTGTGCATTTTCTGTTTACGGGGATTCCACCAGGTCCACTGTTAGCTGTGGCTGAGGCTGCCGAGGTGGGGCTGGAGGAATGGTTAAGTGTCAGTGTTAGTGTCAGTGCACCATGCAGGACGGCTTGTAGGACGTTAGACTACCTTTCCTTGGTTTGTCCTTTGGCTTTTGATGTGCTGGCGACTAATCCGAGGCCCTCGCCCGTGCTAGGCAGCTTCTCTGCCCCTGAGGTGCATCCTCCGAGCCACGATGGCGCTTGGAAAGGCTGCAGTTGTGCGGTGAGACTCTGAAGTCAGAGTACAACCTTCTGCCACTGCTCCCAGTGGTCACCAGTGCTGTTGAGAGCTGTCTCAGGAAACGGAAGATCTGCTGAGCTCCAGCATGCTTTCCCAGGAAGGCAGACTACGATAGCTTTGCCTATTAATTAGTGTACATCCCTTTATGTCCTGTTTTTCCTTTTGGTATTAATCCCATTCCTTTAGAATTGAGTTATGATTTCCTTCGTTAAGAATAGAGAGTAGGTACTCCCTGAAAGAGTATTCAAACACAGTCATGGTTGATCCAGTGTCAGACACATTGAAGGGAAATGGTTTGTGCACCTGAGCGGTTCATCTTCGGAGGGAACATTATCTTTGTTGGTCTAAGATGTTTCTGGAAAGACAGGATTGCTTATCACCACATGTGCATGTGTAGGATCCTTCTTACGGTCCTGTTTTATCGTGCTTGATTTAAGGATTCAACAGACAGAGGAGGACGGGAGAAGCTAGTGTTGCGTTCGTCCCTGAGACGGCACGGTTCGTTCTGTTATGGTGCTTCTAGGGGAAAAACTGTTTTCCTTCCGAAGAGCTATGACAAACAGTGCTGTGAAGTCAGCGCTCTCCCCTGACAGAGCTACGCCGCGATTGGGGCGCCTTTACTCCTTCCGGTACTCTAGCGTCTGATGTCTCCATCAGACATGTTGCTTTGATAGTAATTTAAAAAGGAAAGCAAGCTCTTTGAGTCTGAAAGGGAACACACAACATTGCAACCACACAAGTGCCCATGGTAGTGAAAAAAACATAGATCAGTCTGGTGAAGTTACTGTAAAATTCCGAATATTCCCCAAGAAATTTTGTCTTGCAGGCAGCGTGGTCACCTCTCTGGAAGGTCTGGGCTCTGATAATGTCTTCAGCTCACATGAGGATCACCATTACCGGATAAGTAAAAGTCTGGTTAAGTCTGCCGAAGGAAGCACTGTGCCCTTGACCAGGGTAAAGTGTCTCGTCTCCATGACAACCCCTCATGACATCAGACTCCACGGTTCCTCCGTTACTCCAGCTTTTGTTGAATTTGACACGTCCCTCGAAGGCTTTGGGTAAGGAGACCACAGGCGAGCCAGCCTCATTCTCACCGAGGGCTTTGCAAACAGACATTGGATTGAAATTGCTGGGTTAAAATGTGCGATACACAACAGCGAGTATTTTCAAGGGATTCCAGTTCTTTGAGCATGCCGTTTTAAGATTTCGATGTTTAGCTTTTTGAATTATTTATTAAATATTTATTGAATATGCTGGTGTAATACTGGTGTTCATAACTGAAGGCTCATGGTTGAATAAGGCTTTTTTTAAGTGTGAGTGTGGACGAAGAAGACATTTTACGGGGTCATGTGCAGCCCATTCATGCGTGTCATCCCAGTAGGAAGTTTCTTACACAAAGCAAGGATCTCGTGGGGCTCTGTCCAGAGAGCTGGCCACCTCCTGGTGGTGTAAGCGTGAGATCCAGGGGATGGATAAAGTTAGATGTAAGCTCTAACTGGGCTCTGTAACCCGGTCTCCAGACCGTCTAGGACTGTGTCTTCAGCCGTGTGATTTCTCAGTGATACCAGTGACCTCAGATGAATAACCATAAATATCTGAAGGCTGCTTCAGTTACAGAAGCATCCACAAAGACTCCATAGCGAATCTGCAAGTTTGTCAGGTCCACTAGCACAGAGTCTGCGCACATATATCCAAGGGTGTATTATGCAGGATTTTCTGTTTTTGTTTTTTTTTTTTCTGTGATAATGAAATTACTTCAATGCTTGTTATTGAGACTGTTCATTTGTTTTCCATATGAAAATTTAACCACAATTTTTAAATAATTTAAAATTTAAATGGTACCATTAGAGGTTTTAAAGTTTGATGTTCTCGAGTGGTTAAGACTTAGGAAGGGCTTTGCCCAGTCCCCAGATTTGTTCTGTAATCTCTAATCTCTAGCTGCAGTTACATAATTGTCTTAAAATCATTTATTGCAGTTTTGCATGTCCGTTGTGTTCAGACAGACTGGCTCTCTAACAGCTGTGTTCTCTCTACCAGCTGCCTGTTTCTGCCCAGCTTGGCTCCCCATAACGCCCCTACCAATAACGCCGTCACGACGGGTCTTACCGATGGGGCGGTGGTCAGCGGCATCGGTTCCGGTAATTACCGTTCCTTTTTCAGTAGATGTTCTTACTAATAGATTGTGTCCTGTTATCGCCTCATTTAGAAAGAGAAATGTGTGCCTCAATGCTCTGTCCTGGTTTTCTCCTCCACTCCAGGTGAGAGGTTTTTCCCCCCGCCTTCTGGCCTAAGCTACTCCTGCTGGTTCTGCATCGAGCACTTCAGCTCCCCTCCAAATAACCACCCCGTCAGGCTCCTCACTGTCGTGCGGCGAGCAAATTCATCCGAGCAGCATTATGTGTGCCTTGCCATAGTTCTGTCTGCAAAGGACCGGTCCTTAATCGTTTCCACGAAGGAGGAGCTGCTCCAAAATTATGGTCAGTGTAATCAGCACTCGCTTCTGAGTTCAGAGTGATAATCCTTGTCTGGCTTTAGTTAGGATGCGCTGGAACAGGTTATATGAGATCTTCCATATTTACCAGGAAATTATAAGATTTTTTTACACACACACACACACACACACACACACACACACACTCACTCATATATACTTGATTAAACATATAATTCAAACTGTCTCACACACACACACACACACACACACACACACACACACCATGCACTCATGCACTTCCCTGATTAAATCATTGTCAAGAGTGACTTGGGAAACCACAGAGGTGTGTTCTGGCAGAGGACGCATCTAACTTACCAGTGTTCAGGCTCCTGCTGGGGACGCAGCTTGCGTGCTCGCTCTGGTTTGTCGACATGCTGATCGTCTGTGTATATATGCTGAGCGAGTAGCATCCGTAGAACATATGCACCATGTGTCAGCTTCGTGCTGCACACAGCAGCGTTGCCGTCCCTTCGCCCATCTTTCCCTCCAAGACATCACGCACATTTGTATGACTAATTCCCTCCAACATACATACAACCACTGACTTCTGTGTGCTATAGAAGTTCAAACTCATGGTACCGTGAAGATCTTCCTAAACCTTTGTAAACATGAACCCTGCACTCACTCCGTTGTCTTTGTTCCAAATATAAAAACTATGTTCAAAAGAATTTTTATCATCTAACTTTTGTCTTTTTAGCTAAAATATTTCATTGATTGACATGTGGTCGATAGTAAATACTAATAGAATATGCACATGAGCTTTTACATTTAATTAGACAGTTCCTCAGTATTCCTCCTGGTGCCTTACCCAGCACTGAGTTTCACCTGAACAAGTCATCTCAAAGTTCTCATCCTTGGGGCTGAGGATCACATTTCCAAAGCAGAAGCCTTCCATGAACCTGACAGCAAAACAGTAAACAGATAAATCGAAAAGCTCTCTCTCTTTTTTTTAACGGCACTCCACTGGAGAACACTGTGTCTGCATTGAAACCCTTTGGGTGGTCGGCTGGTCGGTCGGCCGGTCAGTCAGTCGGCTGGTCGGGTCGGGTTGGTCGGTCGGTCGGTCGGTCAGTCGGTCAGTCAGTCGGTCAGTCAGCCACCTCGCCATTTCCCAGCCCCTTCACATCCTCTCTGGTCTCTTGCATCTTCCCTTCAAAATGAATGTTCTTTGGTCTTGGTATCTGTCTGTTCTTCCTCAGAGGTAAAAAAAAAAATCACTCTTGGGCTGGAGAGAGAGATGGCTCAGATGTTAAGCTTAAGCACTGGTTGTTCTTCCAGAGGTCCTGAGTTCAATTCCCAGCAACCACATGGTGGCTCACAACCATCTGTAATGGGATCTGGTGCCCTCTTCTGGCTCACAGGCATACATGCAGGCAGAACACTGTATATATAAGTAAATAAATCTTTTTTTTTTTTTTTTTGCTTAAGGCCACTTTACCCCAGGGACCCAGGGCGCATTTTTAAAAAATATGTCTGTGTCCTTGTGGTTGTATTTCCACGCGCCTGGTGGCATCTGTATTTAAATACATGAATATTCTGAACCGGTCTTTACCTAACATTTATTTATAAAATCTACCTCTCCCTCCGCTTCCTATCTTGACTGCTGACAACCCTCAGCTGATAAGCTAGCTAGAATCCTGCAGTAAACCTTAACTGCTGTGCTCTGCATGGACTTACTGTCGTAAGCCAACCGGGTTCCTCCCTGAAAATGAAACCCCCACACCGTTCCTGTTGGTTTGCTCCTGAGATGTAAATCTCACTGTTAGCCCAGGCTGGCCTGGAATTCCTGATCCTGTTTCTACTCCCTGTGCTGTGATTACAAGCGTGCACCGCCCACCCAGTGTCACGCCCTGTTAGTGACCGAGTCCAGGCTTTCTATCATGGTAGGCACACAATCTAGGAGCCCAGCTGTGACCTACTTCTTATGACATTTTTAAGTAATGACATCTTCAGTACTAGAGAATATTTACAGTCTTATTAGTAAGGAAGAAGAAGGCACACATCGTGGTTCTCTGCTCTGCCTTTTTAGGGGTTTGGGGGGAGGCGGGGTATCGGCGCCACTATAAATGTACACAAGTTGGTACAGTGGTTGATGATGTGATTTACATGTGGGCCCTGCAGATCAAGCTTAGCAGTGAGCGCCTTTACCCAGAAGCCCTCTTAGGCAGTGCATGTCCTTTTTATGTGCATGCTGGATGCTTGAGGCCAGCGCTCCATACATGCTAAGCACATGCGGGCCCTGTACTTTCTCTGACATTCTTCACACCCCTCGGTCTGTAGCTGGGACCCCCTGAGACCACCTAACTCCACGTCCTGTGTGGGTTTCTCAGTTCTGCCTCTCACACTTGTCTGCCCTGCCACATATAGAAAGGGTGGGACTGGGTTCTAGCACAGGGGAAGATCAAAAGCGTGTACAGGGGTGTGCCAGGCTCTGCGTTTGACGCCCAGCACCACCAAGAACAACGAACCCAAGGCAGGACTTTAATTTTCAGCTATGTGAACATAAAAAGGAAATTGATATAACCCCATTGTTTCTTTTTTTGTTATAGTTGACCAACATGTATCCTTAAGAATTCATTGAGTATGGAGATGGGGAGGATCTGGGGGCAGTTTGGGGAGCAGAAGTGTTTAGAGGGAGTAATGTAGCTAAATTACAACTTCAAAAATAGACAAGAGCCTAGAGAAGCTTCTCATCTTACTGTTTACACGTGAGCAAAGCCTCTGTCTCTTAGCACAGTCTGGCTGGTGCTAAGCCACAGTCAGCGGGGTAGAGTTAGACAGGGCTGGCAGAGGAGGGTGTTCTCACAGGAAGCATGAACTTGGAGCAGCGGATACTTTGTACACAGTGCCACACAGCACGGCTCCCTGCAGCTGCTGTCCTGCAGCTCTGGCAGGATGATCACAGCTCAGCAACAGGTCGTGGGCTGAGCAGGATGCCTTCCTCTGAGGCACCGACTGTCCGAATCTGCTCATTTAGAAATGCATGACCGAGAACAGGGACCGTGTGGGCGAGCGCTCTCACCTGAGTCTTTCCCCTCTGCTTCCTTTAGTTGATGATTTCAGTGAAGAGTCCTCTTTCTATGAGATCCTCCCGTGCTGCGCCCGATTCCGGTGTGGAGAGCTGGTAGTGGAGGGACAGTGGCACCACCTGGCCCTGCTCATGAGCAGGGGCATGCTGAAGAACAGCACGGCGGCCCTCTACATCGACGGGCAACTGGTCAGCACCGTCAAGGTGAGCGGCCGCACTGGAAACTGCAGCTCTCGGGTCTCACTTGGGGGCCGAGAGTTCAGGCTCAGATGCTTGAGCAGCAGCCACGGAGTGAGCCTCTCCATAGCCTCCTGCTGAGGGAATGGGGGTGTGAACGTTACCGGAGAACGCTACACTCCAGTACTCAGGAGCAGCCGGGAGGAAGCACTGAAGAGTCTCTTCTGAATAAAGATGATATTGTCACCGGTGAATGTCCCCAAGCCTAAAGTCCCAAATACTCCAAATCTTAAGCTTTCTTAGAGTCAAGCATCTTTCACAAAACAATCTGCAAATTTCTAAGTATTTTGAATTTTACATTTTCCAAGTACTAAGGTTTGCACAGGTGTTCCGGGGTGCTGTCTAAAGCACATCTTCCGGTCCTCAGCACTGCAGACCACATGGAACTTGGCGTGGTTAAAAGTCTTTAACTTGTGTATGACAGTATCCTTAGACTGATCTTGCTGTTCTTTCAAATGGGTCTTTTTGTGTGAAATCAATAGTTTCTGTGAATGAGTTTCCTTCCCTAACAGTAGTGATGTTTTATTGTGACATTATATGCTAAGGTAAATACTAAAATATCCCATTGCAGTGTCCATTGATTTCTTTGTAATATGTATATGTGATAGATAGATAGATAGATAGATAGATAGATAGATAGATAGATAGATAGATACATACATACATACATACATTGAGGGGGTGATATATAGGTAGATAGGTAGGTAGGTAGATTGATAGGTCATTGATAGGTAATTGATAGATGATAGGTAGATAGGTAGGTAAATTGATTGATAGATAATTGATAGATGATAGGTAGGTAGGTAGGTAGGTAGGTAGGTAGGTAGGTAGATGATACACACACTGTGAGTAATCAGGGTAGCATTTACATGAAGGTCTTCACCAGCATGGTTGAAACGATCCTGGGGCCATCCTTTCATATACATAAAATAGTAGATGTGATCTGAACTTGACTGATGTTGATGAAGAAACAACTCAAGGGACATGTCCTCCCCAGTGACAGAGGCCACCTTCACAAGCAGTAACTCAATGTCTCATCTCACAATATTTGTTTAACATGGGTTGATTGATAATTGAGGTGTCTGATCAGTAAATAAAAGCATTTTCAACCCTTAAGAATACCATTCAACCATGCGTCTCTTGTATTGAGGTAATACATGTACATATAAACTGTATATTTACTTTTCTACCTGTTGAGAAACGTTTAATTAGTAGGCTCACAGCTACAGTGGCTTCATCCCAGAGCTGTGAACAGGTCCTGTTCAGAGAAGCATCATTAATATAAGTAGACAACAGGAAGCAAGTGAAGTCACCCCTATATTTAATTGTTGCCATTTCTAGATATAGTTTTCTTGGTGAGAATTTGATGTCGTGTTTCTCAGCTTGGTTCTGATATCTGTGACGTCATGCGGTCTTGAGATAAGGCGAACACGTACAATTAGGTAGTTCTATTCCTGGGCCAAGGCACCCACGCCTCACACCTGTGTCTCCTTTGCAGCTGCATTATGTCCACAGCACTCCAGGGGGCTCGGGCTCTGCAAACCCCCCAGTTCTGAGCACGGTCTACGCGTACATCGGCACCCCACCTGCGCAGCGCCAGATCGCCTCGCTGGTCTGGCGCCTGGGGCCCACTCATTTTCTGGAAGAAGTTTTACCTCCTTCTAGCGTGACTACTATTTATGAACTGGGACCAAACTATGTCGGAAGCTTTCAGGCTGTCTGCGCACCATGTGAGTTCATGTATCCCGAGTTCCTGACACTGTACAGGGAGTAAGTCCTGCAGTGTATGTGTGTGTGTTTGTGTGTGTGTGTACATGTGGGGTGTGTGTATGTATGTGTGTGTGGGGTATTTGTGTGTGTCAGGGGTTGGGGGAGTGTATGTGGGGGTATGTGTATATGTGGGCGGTGTGGGTGTGTGGGTGTGTGTATCTGTGGGGGTGTATGTACGTGTAGTTGTGTGTGCGTGTGGGTAGGTGTATGTGTGTGTGTGTGTGTGTGGCTGTGTATGTGGGTGTGGGTGTGTGTGTATGTGGAGTATGGGCGTATGTGTGTGGGTGGGTTTATATGTGTATGTGGGTACATGCGGGTGTGTGTGCACACACACATGGGTTTGGACACACCTCTGTTTGCCTGGGAAGGAGCCCTTTCCATTCCTTTTCTTTGGGACGATTTCTTCAATTGCTCCTGTTGAAGATGGTCTCTGCGGGTTGAGGCTATAGCTCGGTGTTAGAGTGCTTAGCTAGCACATCTGGGGCCTGAATGTGGATCCCCAGCACTGCAGGTAAAGAGGCGGGTGAGATGAAGTATAATGCTTCTCCCACCACCATATTGCGCTTTTCTGATTCATTGCCAGCTAATTTCCCAGGGTTCCTCCTGGTATGGAAGGCGAGGGTATTTACCCTGTAAGAGAACAACCTCTTTCCTATTTTCTTTCCGTAACTTCTATTACATGAAGTGACTTAAAATACTTAATGTGACTGAGAGAACAAACATATTCTCAAGTTTAAAGCTATTATTCCTATTCCTAAGTGTCCATTCTTTTTTTGAAATCCCCTTTTTAAAAAGAAATACAGAATAAAGGAACTGTTCTTTTCTACACATGGTCTCAGAGAAGTTTCAACAAGACTGTGTACATGGTAATCACGGAGCATGGCTGAGCTCTGTCCGGTCAGCTCGACTCACAGCGTCCAGGAAGAGTGGACGTGTCCTTCGCTCCGTCGCTTAGCCCGCCCGAAGGACACACTTGTCCTTAGCCCCGCCCCGTGTGTGCTCATTTATCTCCAACCCGTGTGTTAGCTCCCCATTATCACTTCAGTTTCATCCATGTGGAAACTGAGGCAGAGACAGACAGACAGACAAGTAGGTTTGCCACATAGAGTTCAGGTAAAAGTGAGATTACAGCATGTTTGTTCTTCGCCACTGTGTGGTGCCATCCTGAGGAGCGTGGGCGTGCGTGTGAGAGCTCGTGAGGAGAGGGGTCGGGGCCTCTCAGCTGCAGACACACTGGCATTTTCTTTCCTTTCCATATACAATCAAAGTTTGACGGCTTGTTAGACAACAAGTAATGTTCCTCTGCTTCCTGTATCCTGGGCCTTATGGGAGGGTACTTCAAGAGTAAAGCAATGTACTGCCTACGACTGGCAAGTCCTTTCCCGTACTGCACTCAAAGATACAGACAAGAGCTAAAGATGAAGTGAAATCTGGCTCTCTTCTCCGCTTTAAAAACTATTTAAGTCCATCCAGGCGAGAGACAGAATGAACACCTTGATCTGAGGTCGGAGTGTGAAAAGAATCCCTCCTCTTTTGAAGGTAAAGATGCAAAGTCGGAAGGTGTCGCCCCGTCGCCTGTGTCTCTGGTCGCCGAGGAAAAGGTGTCGTTCGGACTCTACGCACTGTCCGTGTCCTCCCTGACCGTGGCCAGAATCCGGAAAGTCTACAACAAGTTAGACAGCAAAGCCATTGCGAAGCAGGTAGGCTGAGTGCGTTCAGTGAGCAGTGGCCGCTCTCCCTGTCCAGATAGGCCCGACTGACCCACAAAGGTCTCTCATGGTGAGGACCAGGCTAGTAGAATGGGACATGTCTGGCTTTAAGGATGAAAAAGGGCCACCGGCCAACAAATACAGGCAGGAAGAAAGTGGGCTGTTCGCCACAAGCAAGACATCCCTGCAGACACCTCCACTCAAGGTCTTACCTCAGCCCTTCAGAGCTAAGATAGTAAAATTAAGTCATCATTAACTTGATAGTGATGTGGTAAAGCAGCAGCCGTGGACTGTTGTGGTCTTTCTCCGCTTGGGACAGAATTATTGAATGTTACAATGAGTTACTGGATGTTACAATGAGTTACTGGATGTTACAATGAGTTACTGGATGTTACAATGAGTTACTGAATGTTACAATGTTGCAATAACGAGCCTTCTCCTTGGGTACTTTCTATGGACTCACTTCCTGTTCTGGCTTCATTCAGTATGGGACTGACCCTCTGACCGAAAGCAGCCTAAGGGAGGAAGAGTGTCTTTCCTCTTAGATTTCAGTCCATCATGGAATCAGGGTGGGGACTCATGCAGGAAGTGAAGCAGAAAGTGGAGGACCCCTGCTTGCTGGCTGCCTCACTCCCTCAGGCTTAGCCAGCTGATTTTATCATATGCCTCAAGTTGACCTGCGTAAGGATGGTGCTACCCATGGTGGGCCCCGCCTGCATCCATTAGTAAGAAAGTACCCCGTGGGCGTGGCCACAAGCTCCTCGGATTTAGGCAGTTCCCTTTTGGAGGCTTTTCTCTCAAATATGTCAAGTTGACAATTCAGGATAACCAAAAGACTTTTTTTGTTGTATTATTGTCTAGTTTCTGATGCAAACCTGGAACATCTTGAAGTGGTTTCTCTCTTTTTTTGTAGTTGATCTCTAGAAACTCCAAAGTGCTGTACTAGGCTTTTGGAGACATTTGTGTCCTGATTGGGTTCACTGACTCTCTTGAACTATAAATTCACATTGCACTAACTTTCAGTAATTATATTTGCAAATACCTCTTTCTACTGCATTTTCTTAGTTTTATCCTTAGTATTATCTGTCTTCTTCATATTGTCACCCACAAGTGTCATTTGTACTTGGCTTATTTTGCTCCTAATTTAGGCCAAGCATTAAGATATTTAGTTTAATTGGGAAAGTTAGAATGTCTCACAGAGTGTCAAAGTTGATGTTGGCAATTTAGATTTTAGCATGTGTGTGGCCCAGCCTTGGCACATTCACTTACCACACTGCAAGGCCAGGGGCGGGGGGTGGGGAGTGGGGGGTGGTGAGGGGGGGTAGTGGGGGGGTGATTTCCAACTCCACAAAAAGCTATTTAAGAAGGTAAACTTTGTGACAATAAAGAACACATTTGCCAGGTTGCCTGTTTGTTTGGAAATCTATTTGGCTATTTTGTGGCTTTCTGAGGCAAGTTCTCACTACTTAGCCCACGCCAGCCTTCCCTCCTGGACAGTGAAAGCTTAAGCTTGGACCCTATGGTTTTGTGGTTGTTGTTTGTATGTTTGTTTGTTTGTTTGTTTTGTAACTGATGTTGTTACAATTTAAGCAAATTAATTAGAATACCTATCTCTTTATTTCTGGCTCTGTAGCAATAGAGCCTAGTCTGTGTGTTTGATATATTCTTTCTGTAGTCCTGTTTTCTCTGTATTTGTATTTATGCAAATCCATATGATTGGATCTAGACCAAAACTGAATCTTTGACAGTTTTCTCCTGTGAGGCTCTGAGTAACAGACAGCCGTCGTCCAGAGGCAAGATTCACCCAGGAAGACTCAGAGGCCTGTTTAAACATCTCTGCCAACTTTATCTCTGTAGCCTGCCTTTTAAATTACTTTTATGAAGTTTCACACTTTGGACGTGCTTGCCCAATTTAAAAAAAATTTTTTTAAAGACTACTCACACTTTACATATTGTGCTATGTAGAAGACGGAAAGGCTTTGCTACCAGCCATAGAAATGATATAAAGACGCAGGGCCTTTCTTCTGTGACTACTGATTTCCCCTTCCTGCTCTCCAGTTAGGCATTTCCTCCCACGAGAACGCCACTCCCGTGAAGCTGGTTCACAACGCAGCAGGCCATCTCAACGGGCCAGCTCGCACCATCGGGGCCGCCCTCATCGGATACTTGGGTGTGTTAAACCGTCTTTGTTGATACAAACCATGGGGGCGGGGGAATGTCTCAAGCTAATATTTTGAAGTGCTTGACCTATCGTGTTCCTGCAGTGCTGACAGATTAGTCCCAAATTTCAGTCGGATTTACAAATCATGAGCTCTCATGAGCTCTCCTTGGCCTGTGTGCTCGCTGCAGGCGGCATTTAGAGAAGGAGTGAGGAGCAAACAGTGGTGGGCACATCGGGGTTAGGTCCCATTACTAGAGGTGAGCGGAAGGAACGGCACCCGGAGCCCACAGGAGAGCCCATGCCTCGTGAACAAGAAGGCCTAGGTTCAAGGCCCAGCACTGCCACACAACAGAAGGGCCTATCTAGAAGGAGCTTCCGAGCATGGGTACGGCCCAGCTTTAATGATCGTCAGAGTTGCCGCGTCCTCTCGAGTGCTGTGCCTTCTGTCCTTATACAGCGTTGAAGCTGGTGGTTACCGAGATCCGTGAGCTAAACAATGCAGCCGGGCTACTTAGTCTTCAGGAGTAGTGGCTAACGTGCACGTTTGTGCGTGGTATTGATTCCTTCTTAGATTTACAGTCTTGATTGTTTAACAGATTGTTAGGGAGCACTGCTTTAGAGAGCACTGCTTTACATCCTTTCCAGAACGTTAGTAGAGTGTGGTATGGCTGTTCCAATTTCTACTATTCTACTTAGTGACTCAGGCCAAGCATTTAAGCTCTTAGGACTTTGCTTTCCTTCCCTATAAAGTTGCACACTGATAGCCTTAGAAAGTAGTTTTCAAAATCTAGCATTCTCATGTATTGAAAGGTTACAATTGCTGCAAAGCATTCTTTTAAATAAAAAAAAATTATGAAACATTTTAATAAAAAATATTTAAAGCTTACCCGTGTCTTGTTTACACAGTTGCTTCATCGTAATTCTCTCGCTCTCTTTTTAATCAGGAGTAAGAACGTTTGTCCCTAAGCCTGTCGCCACCACCCTGCAGTACATTGGCGGAGCCGCTGCCATCCTGGGCCTGGTGGCCATGGCCTCCGACGTGGAAGGCTTGTATGCGGCTGTCAAGGCCCTGGTCTGTGTGGTCAAGAGCAACCCGCTGGCCAGCAAGGAGATGGAGAGGATCAAGGGCTACCAGGTCTGCGGCCCCAGGCGCTGCTCTCGCTTTGCTTCCTCAGATGAGCGGTTGCTGTTATTCATATTATTAAACCCTGGGAGAATTATATTGTCTACGTAAACGTAAAAGCCATCGGCTTACATTAGACAAACAAAAACTCAGGAAGCGAGAAGCGTGTATGTGGCTTGGTTTGATTTTGGTTTCTTAAGTTCCCCTCGTACATTCACGTGTTCAGCAGACTGCGTTCCGCCTTTGATGCACCTGATGCTCTGTGGGGACCGACCCTCACCGTCCTGAGGAATGCTTCCAGGGCTTTGCTCTGTCTCATGCACACCTCACAAAATTGTGTTGCTTTTGCATATAGCCTGGGTGTAGCTACCATGCTGGGATGATCTCTGAGATGTTTATCGGTCCTGATACAGTGTGAATACTCTGCTACAGTTATTACATAAGGTGGTAGTTAGGGGATAATTATAGGAAAAGTCTGTACATAGTTTCTAAATTGGGTATTTTTGATCTTCATTTGACTTAATCTGTACATTTAAAACCCACGGATAGAGAAAACCAACCATATTTCCAGGTCAGGTTGCTGGCTTAGACATTCTTTCTCTTCATGCAGTAGAGAATGAAATGAAATCAGATCATATTAGATCCGGCGTGAAGACACTTGTGGTTGATGAGCTATCTACGCTTTCCACATTTTCTTCGTGGCTTTCTTACTTCACACCCGTTCATCCTTAGGTGCCTTGTTTACTGAGAAGGTGGAAAGCCATTATCCAATGAGCATACCATTGCTGTTCCTAAAAATGCAGGTGGTCCTTCCAGGTCCATCCCCGGCGGCTTATTTTAAGGAGTCATTACCTGCCACAATGCCATTAAGTCGTGAGCCTGAGAAAGAATCGACCCATTGATTAGATTGGGACCCTCAAAGTCCAGTGTATGGGGTGTGAGCTCTGCTCTGCTCGGTCAACAGGCCCGTTCTGTTCCTTCCCTCCAGCTGCTGGCAATGCTGCTTAAAAAGAAGCGCTCCCTCCTCAACAGCCACATCCTCCACCTGACCTTCTCCTTGGTGGGGACGGTTGACAGTGGCCACGAGACGTCCATTATTCCCAACTCCACTGCTTTCCAGGACCTGCTTTGTGACTTTGAAGTAAGTATACACGCTGCCGGTAACAGAAAGTTGATGAATACATTTCTTTTTCTTTATCATGAGTGAGTTAAGCTGTTCTGTCTTGTAGGAATGTCTCTGAAATGATAATTTCCTTATGATCCTATCAGTACCATTTAGTGGAACATAAGAAGTAGAATAAATATAATTCCTCCATCTATATTGTGCTCTGCAAATGTTACAGAAATCAGACATGTGATGCGTACCCTGACACCGCCCATCTCCACTGTGTCAGACATTACAAGAAGGAAGCATTTCCATTAGGCAATTCTAATATAAATTTCTCCACAATAAATAGAATCTACACATTTAGTTTGGATTATTAGCTGCTACATAGTAAAAGAATGTTTTCCTTAAAGAACAAGGTTTTCAGCCAGGCAGTGGTGGCTCACACCTTTAATTCCAGCACTCAGGAAGCAGAGGCAGGAACATCTCTGAGTTTGAGGCCAGCCTGGTCTACACCATGAGTTCCAGGATAGCCAGGGCTACACAGAGAAACCCTGTCTTAAAAAAACAACAACGAAAAGAGCAAGTCCTTCTATCCTGTCAGCCTCAGCTCAGTGAACCTCGAACCTCTCTCCACTCCACGTTACTACGAAATGCTCATGATACATCCGTTGGAAATAGCAAGATCTCTGGGCATCGTGAATCAAAATCCTGTTCATCTCCATCTTGGTGTCTGTACCACCCAGGATGTCACCAGGACCTATTGATGGCAAGCAATGCTTATAGATACCAAGTCCCAGTCAGTCTTTTATCATGACTTTACCACCGTGTTTGGTCCAGCCAGCAAACACCGTACCCTCAGCACTTTAAGGAGCTGTTTTTAGAGCTTAGTCACAGCTTCCGTGAGAGTGGAAGTGCAAGTGAGTGTGCTCAGCTCTTGGCGTCTACGCCGGGCCGCGAGAGTAGTTGCTTTCTCCTCTCAGCTCCATCTTCAGCCAGCTCAGGCGTGATCACCGTCCTGGTGCCTTTACCCTTCCTGCTGCTCTTCGCATGATTCTGTCTCCGTGAAGTTCTCATGCGAGCTTCATCTCTGGAGGGCATGCTCACCTTTCACATCTGTCCCAGACCTTGGTGTCCCGATTCATGACTTAAGTCTGACTTTGTGCCCAGTGTTTCTGTTGTCGTACCCTTATCTGAACTCGGCATCCTGGCCCCAAATGAACACTTCCTTCTAACTTCTCATTCTGCTAGTAACCCCGCCCGCCGTTCCGGAGGATTGAAATTAGGAAATCAGCTTTCTTCCTCCTCCTGTCTAAGACCAGCTGGGCATGCGATCCTGTCAGCTGCAGCCTTGCGCTGTGCAGCGTCTGCCCTTCTGCTTCCCTGCAGCCTGGCGCGCCTCCTCCTCAGCTCTCCTCCTACGCTCTGGGATAGTTTCTTCCTCAGGTTGTGCTGCCCACCTTTGGAGGGCTCATTCTTTTGTAAAGAAATAATTATATCACATCTTCAAGAATTTGTTGAGATCTCTCTCTTCTGCACAATAAAGTTTCCAAAGTTGTAGTTCTTTTAAGTGTCTTCTATGAAGATGGTGGGTGTCGTCGTCATGATCATCATGGTCATTTCTGTCTGGCCTGGGAATTCCTGTGTAGACCAGGCTGACCCTGAAGTCATGGAGAACCAACCACCTGCTTCGGTCTGCTGATCTCTGAGACTAAAGACATGTGTCACCACACCTGACACGCCGTTGATTGAGCCAAGCCCGGCATTGGTTGGTAGAGATATAGACACCCAGCCCATGTACCAGGGTGCGTGCTAGTCCATCGGAAGAGAAAAACAAAGAAATAAGTAAATACTTGTGAAAGCTAAAGGTCAAAGGCCACAGAGGGACAACGGCAGTAAGAAGTCCCATGTAAACCCACTGACCCATACAGTATGAAGTCCCACCCAAGCCTGCTGACCTGTGCAGTAAGACGTCCCACCCAAGCCTGCTGACCTGTGCAGTATGAAGTCCCACCCAAGCCTACTGATCTGTGCAGTAAGATGTCCCACCCAAGCCTACTGATCTGTGCAGTAAGATGTCCCACCCAAGCCTACTGATCTGTGCAGTAAGATGTCCCACCCAAGCCTACTGATCTGTGCAGTAAGATGTCCCACCCAAGCCTACTGATCTGTGCAGTAAGATGTCCCACCCAAGCCTACTGATCTGTGCAGTAAGATGTCCCACCCAAGCCTACTGATCTGTGCAGTAAGATGTCCCACCCAAGCCCCTTGGGCCGTGCAGTTAGAAGACCCTCTGAAGACTACTGACCTGCAATAAGAAGACCAATCCACATCCACTGGCCCATAGAGTAAGAAGACACATGCTCGCTTCGGCAGCACATGCACTAAAGGTGGAATGATACAGAGAAGATTAGCATGGCCCCCGTGCAAGGATGACACGCAGATTCGTCAAGCGTTCTACCTCTGGTTTCAAATTTATAATTAATATTTAACATACAAACGTCATAAATTTAGTTGAATACCAAATTTTGGCTCCGTTTCGTAATACCTGTACACTGACTTCCTGGAACTGCTTTTGTTACCAAACCACAAAGAGTCTGTAAATAATCTCTCACCTTTTTTAAAAACAGTGATTCGATGACAGATATAAACGAAATAACCGTAACGGCCTGCAAACATTTTCCTTGGTTATTTTTCTAGAATAACGTGGTTTATCTCTGAGGAATATGCTGCCTCCATTTCTTCTTTCTTGTCCTGGTGCTGGCATACTTATTTTAAATTTTATGATCTCCAGAATAGTTTTTTCCTTAATGACTGATTACTTTTAAAATGCAGTTTTTTTAAAAAAAAAAATCTTTAAATATAAGTAATATATACTTATCTGTAAATCTGTAAATATATACTATTTACAACTCCTTATCTCTATTAGAATTTTATTTTTATGTCTTTTTTAAGTGTGTTCGTGTCTGTGTGTCGTGCCCGAGGAGGCTGCAGTTGGGTTTCAGATCCCCTGGAGCTGGAGTTATAGACAATTGCGCAAATGCACAGCATCTGAGTAGGTGCTGGGGACTGAGACTGTGTCCTCAGCCCAACCTCCCAGTGTGCAAAGGCACAGCATCTGAGTAGGTGCTGGGGACTGAGACTGTGTCCTCAGCCTGACCTCCCAGTGTGCAAAGGCACAGCATCTGAGTAGGTGCTGGGGACTGAGAGAGACTGTGTCCTCAGCCCGACCTCCCAGTGTGCAAAGGCACAGCATCTGAGTAGGTGCTGGGGACTGAGAGAGACTGTGTCCTCAGCCCGACCTCCCAGTGTTAGTTGTACAGCTGGGGTCTGTCTTGTGCGTGGGTTACTTCTCTTTGTAGCAGAGAAGGCTGGCAAGGAACCCTCCCATCTGAAGAAGGGTATTCCCCCCTCTGTTTTGTTTGTTTGTGAAAAGATGCTTTTGCATGAAATGCCCTTCTGGTTGGCCATTTTCATTTTTCCACACTTTAAAAATGTCACTGATGATGGTCACCTTTCTGTGACATTCCTAAATATGTAGACCATTTATAGTAAATAGGTTTAAAAGCATGCTACTTCCATTCCCTATGATTTTGGGTCTGTTTATAGTGATTGATATTTCTCCTTCGTTTCCTGCCGGATCCAGCTAAATATATAACGAAGGTCGTCCCGTCTGCTGTGTCCGATTTTTGCCATACTGACAATGGAGACGCTTTCAACCTTGAATATACAGTTGTTTATGTTTTCTTACAGGTCTGGCTTCATGCACCGTACGAGCTCCACCTTTCTTTATTTGAACACTTCATAGAACTGCTCACAGAGTCCAGGTACCCATCAGCACCCATGTGGTTAGCTGTTCAGTCGTAGGACAGAGCGTCTTACAGAATGTTAAGGCATCCTTCTCTTGCAGTGAGGCTTCAAAGAACGCCAAGTTAATGAGGGAGTTTCAGCTCATCCCCAAGCTGCTCCTGACGCTCCGAGACATGTCCTTGTCCCAGCCGACCATCGCTGCGATTAGCAACGTGCTGAGCTTCCTGCTGCAAGGCTTCCCGAACAGCAACGACCTGCTCAGGTGGGCTTCCTCTGCCGGCGGGGGCGCGGGGCAGACGGCCGTGGATGGAATCCGGCCTACAGCTCTGTGCTCATGGGACAGCCGTATGGCCAGGAGCTCTATGGCCAGGAGCTCGTAAATAAAGCACGGGAACAGGGGGTGGAAATGACCCAGACCACTGGCTGGCCTCGTATAGGGATTGCCAGTCCCCTCCTTACTCCTAAAGGCCTGTTTATGTTACAGATTTAGTAAGGCAAGGAACTATATAAAAAAACACATTTGTTCTGCTTAAAGGCATACTTGGGAATAAACCATTGTACAAATTATTGCACATCTGAAACCAGAGTGCCTAACAGACTGTCTGCGTAAAAATGTTACAGAAATAAACCAGGCTTATTTACCTGACTTAGGTCATAAATGTAGATTGGAAGACAAACATAGATTTTCCTTGTCAAAGTATGCAGCAGTTGGACAACTTGGGCTCCCTTGTTTGGTACCTTTACAACCATAACTCACCAGGCGCCGTCACTTAGTCTGTTCTGGACCTGAATTGCTTCCTCTTCCTGTGACATAATAATGGCTTTTTAGGCCTTTCCCAGGTCCGACCACCTTGCCTTATACATGAAGAGGCACTTTTAAATCCCACCTAGTGGAAATAACCCACAGTGCCAGGAGAGAGTTCAGTATTTTATTTTTAACCTTTCACACTGTCTTCCCACGAGGGGAGGAGCCCAGCTGGCTAGCGCTACAATCATGGTCAAGTTCCCAGCAAGTCAGCTTGTGAATGGATAATCAGGAGAAAGGAAGAGTCCAAGAGACAAAAACAAAAATACTAAAACAAACAAACAGTCACAGAACAGATGGGGTCTGAGACCGGATCTTCTAGCATTCCAATACCAAATCCTACTTGAACATGCCTGGACTTACACAATGCCAAGGGATGACTGGAAGTTTGTGGATATCAGGGTATACATTAAACCAGTGAGCTGGGGGGGGGGGGAAGACCAGAGGCCCTTGAAGTGTGTTTCGATGATGTGGTATACATGTAAAGATCACCTTGTAAGCTCTTTGCCGTCTAAAAAGCCATTATTATCTCACACGTACTCTAGTCACACACCTGTGCTGTGAGCATGTACGGGCCATGGTTAATGTGTGTGTGTGTGTGTGTGTGTGTGTGTGTGTGTGTGTTTAACATAAAGGAGGTATGGAGTCTATTTTTTTCATTCCTGGAACACCTGCAGGAAGTTGTTTGATACTTTTTTGTTTGTTTTTGTTTTTTGAGTTTTGTTTTGTTTTGGTTTGGTTTGGTTTGGTTTTTTGAGACAGGGTTTCTCTGTATAGCCCTGGTTGTCCTGGAACTCACTTTGTAGACCAAGCTGGCCTGGAACTCAGAAATCTGCCTGCCTCTGCCTCTGTCTCTGCCTCCCAAGTGCTGGGATTAAAGGCGTGCGCCACCACCGCTGCCTGGCTGTTTGATACTTTTAACTTTATGACATTTGAAGCTGGAGCTTAGAATTGGGGAAAGGGGCGGTGTTTGTTTGTTTGTTTGTTGTTTTGAAACAGGGTTTCTCTGTGTAGCTTTTATCTGTGCTGGATAAAAGCTCTGTAGACAGGCTGGCTTTAAACTGACAGAGATACACCTGCCTCTGCCTCCCCAGTGCTGGGACTAAAGGCATGTCCCACCACTGCACATCCCAATTATCTTTATTATCATTGTTTATTAGAATTTATTCTACCATATGATCACTTGTAATGATCATTTAGATGAAATTACCACCAAACCTCATCAAAATTTTAACTTTTTCATTTTCTTTATAAGTGAAGAAACAAGCACCCAGAAAATGCATGCTACTTGTTTCCAGTCACATGGTTAAAAAGTCAATCAGTGTGTGTGTGTGTGTGTGTGTGTGTGTGTGTGCGCGCGCGCGCGCGCGCTTGGTTGTATGTTGTTTTCTAATTTCAAGGTATTTTGTGAGTTAGAGAAAAAAAATGGAAACCTTTTTATTTCTGCTCCACTTACAGGTTTGGCCAGTTCATTTCTTCCACTTTGCCCACCTTTGCCGTTTGTGAGAAATTTGTGGTAATGGAAATAAATAATGAAGAGAAACCCGACACTGGTGAGTTGGCCTAAGAAAATCATCACTGATTGCTCTTCCCTGGTGACACAAACAGGATGAAGTACATGTGAGAATATGTGACTTCGCTTGACTTTTTGGCTTTTTACTGATACATTTATCTTATATCAAACCTATACAGTATGCAGAAGTGTAGTGTGCCCTCAAACTTTTAAAGGGTATGAGATCTTTCCTGATTTTAGATTTAGGATGTGCACTTCTACTGTAATTGAAATTACTTGATTTTAAAAATTATGTCTGTGTTATTAGTATCATCATTTCCCTGGTAAGTATAGAACAGTCAGAGGTTGTGCCCACATGAGCAGGTTTGGACATGGGTTCCACCTCGTGGCGTGGGCCTTAAACCCAGTCAGGCAGTGGCTGGGTTCTTCTACAGCTTTTTGAACCAGAGCGTGTTGCAGGCCGTCACCATGGTAGGTCCCAGAGTTTGTGGCTAGCTCAGTGCTGACCTTTCTCCTCTAGTGGTGTGCAGAGTGCCTTCCTATACCATAGTCAGTGGCGCAGACACTCAAGATAGGCACCAATTTGACGTTTTTCCATGTTGGTGAGTATGTATGTGTTGATAGGGCCTTCTCATTAATTTGGAGAAAGCAACCAATTGTCTTGGCAATTGATTGGTGTCTTAGTCAGAGTTTCTATTCCTGCACAAACATGACCAAGAAGCAAGTTGGGGAGGAAAGGGTTTATTCAGCTTACACTTCCACACTGCTGTTCATCACCAAATGAAGTCAGGACTGGAATTCACGCAGGTCAGGAAGCAGGAGCTGATGCAGAGGCCATGGAGGGATGTTACTTACCGGCTGGCTTCCCCTGGCTTGCTCAGCCTACTTTCTTATAGAACCCAGGACTACCAGTCTAGGGATGGTACCACCCACAAGGGGCCCTTTCCCCTTGATCACTAGTTGAGAAAATGCCTTACAGCTCTGATCTCATGGAGGCATTTCCTCAACTGAAGCTCCTTTTTCTGTGATAACTCCAGCCTGTGTCAGGTTGACACACAAAATCGGGCAGTACAGTTGGCTTGTTTGGGGCTTCGATGGGGTCCCTTTGGCCAACAATCTGTTCAATATAGCCCATTCCTAGCCCAGGAGGTCTCACTTGGTGGTGAGAGGAATCTCCTTGCAGCTTTGTTTCCCCTGCCATTTGCATATGCAAATATATATAACATATATAAAGCAGGTCTGCTATATTAGGCTTCTGCATGACCCATCAAATGACCCTTTGTTGCGGTGTTCCTCCCCATCTTCCCCCTCTCTTCCCTTTCCTCCCCTACCATTTGATCCTCCAGGTTCCATCTCTCCCCCACATCCCCCTCCTCTGGTGCATTAGGAAGGATTTCCTCCCTAGAAGGGGGAAATAGAAGCTTTTAACTTGATCTACCACATGCAAAAGTTATTTACAAGCTCTTCATTAATATAAGCAGAAAAGATTCCAACTAGAAAATGAGAGGCTTCAAAAATCGTTGAAACATCTAATGTTTTTATTCAAATTGCACAAGTGAGGCAGGGAAACATTTCTCTGTCCTCTATACAGTTTGTGGTCATTCAGTACAATAATCCCGGAAGTGTAAATTCTTGATGTCGAGTGTTGTCATAAGGATGTACAAGTAGATCATTTTCTGCTGAGAAGCTGATTGATTAGGCTGTTCTCATTGCCATTTGAAAGAATAGAGTGTGGTTGACAGTCATTATTTGTTCACTGAGAGTTGTATTGACCATGATATGATAGTCCAATAAATAAATAAATATGAACCTCATTTTTTTTCTGTCAAGTAGTAGCATTGAGGATACACACCTTGCCAAAAGTAGTGTGGACAAAATGGTGCCCAACATTGCCAAGTTAATGAGTGTATAGTAACCAGTCACTGATGGAGCTGCAGCGGCGATCTGTACCAACCAGCGGTGGAGCATGAACCTGGCGCCTTTCAGAAGGAGCTCAGGGTTTTAAACTATATCTGAAAACCAGGGGATGCAGCATTAATAGAAAGTCAAATAAAATTTAGTAAGGGATTTTTTTTTTTTTTGAGAGTTAATTTTCTATGTATATTGTTAGTTTATAACAAGTGACTTTTAGCAGCCAGGGTATGATTTTGCTCACACTTTTATCTACTTGGAAGAGGAATTCCTTGGGCCCCCCTTTTGGGAACCTGAAGCATCATAATGAAGAAAGCAATGTTTCCACTTTGGGGGTGATCTCACGTCGTATCTTTGGCTGGCCTAACCGGCCTCCTAACCCAGGCTCCGCTGCATGCCGAGTGCTGGCGTTAAAGGCATGCACTGCTGCATTCATTTCTTTTTACTATGTATCTCTAGATGGCCTGGACCTCACCATTCGATGAGACTGGCCTTGAACTCACAGAGATCTGCCTGTTTCTGCCTCCAGAGTGTTAGTTTGTGACTGTAGTCAGCTAACTCTCCATTTGAAAAGACAGTGTAATGTTTAGAGTAGTCCATCTGCCAAACAAGAGGAAACATAAAAATCTACAGTCGAGTTCATGCTGACCCCAATGCTGCAGAGGTGGAAGCGCGGGGAGTGGCCCGCACGCAGCCATCTCACGGTGCAGCCTGCCTGGCACCGTGGGCTCCCAGGACACCCCCCCCCCTTCCACTGGGGACCTCTGCGCCAGTCCCACTCTGGTTTTGTCCAGGTTCTTTTGCACTTTTGTGTAGGCTTTGCCTCTGTTCTGAGGTCTACAATCCTTGCTTTGCTCTAATGTACTGTATTTGTTGGATAAACTAATAATTCGTCTTTTCAAACTTTAAAATCTTGTTTCAACACCAAACATAGCTCTCATCTCAAAGAGACTAAGACAAAGTTTATTCTTGAGCCAATACTGGCCTGGGGACTTAGGTTCAGGATGCCTCAGATAACAAGTTTCAGTTGTAGAAATGTTCATGATGTTTACAAAGTGAGACAAGAATTGAAATGCACAGGTGGACGCATGCACGGGTGGACGCATGGGACAGCAGAAGACATTGGAAGGGAAGTGCCTGCAGTCGAGTCAGATATCAACTTGAAGGTCCTCTGAAGTGTGGCTGGTGAGAGCCAGCTGTCTGCTGAGCTGCTGCATTTCAGAAGGTTTTGCCAGAGACTCTCAGACTTTAGTTCAGACACAATAGTGGATAATGATCTTCAGACAACCCAAGGACATCTCGGTCTGCATTTGCAACATTCTAAGTCTTCATAATTGGAATGTTCTACTCTATATATCAAAGGCTTAAGATGGGTAGTGCCTGCTCTGGGACCTTGAGTTCACAATGCTGCATTTACCTGTATCTCTAAAGAAAGAGGAGGTTGCCAACCTGCCTGGGAAGCTTCTGTGGGAATCATTGGTCTTATTCATACAGTTTTAATTGATGGATTTCTTCTACTGAGGATGAGAGGAGAACATTAAAACTATGAGAAGGACTAAAGTCTTCATTGTCACAACTCTTGACAATGAGGCATAAATGAATAATTGTCAGGGTCCTAAAGGGAAAGTATTTATGGGTTCATTCTCTTTCCTGCTGTAGTGGAAAGCCCTTCTAAAGAAAATGCTTTCACGGAGATGTCAAGGTGCAGACAGGTGGTTTGCCTGTTATCTCTGGGGTGTTTAGTGTGTCTGTTTCTTTTTAGGAGCGGAAGAGGAGTTTGGAGGTCTTGTGTCTGCTAACCTTATACTTTTGAGGAACAGACTTCTAGACATCTTGCTAAAGCTAGTTTATACATCTAAAGAAAAGACAAACATTAACTTACAGTAAGTAAAACCTTTTTAGAATTGATAATCCTGGCCCGGTCAGTAGTGGTGCACACCTTTTAACCCCACCACGCAGGAGGCAGAGGCAGGTGGATCTCTGTGTGTTTGAGGCCAGCCTGGTCTATGTATTGAGTTTTAGAACAGCTGGGACTGTATAGTGAGAGAGAGAAAGAGACAGACAGACAGACAGACACTAGTCCTATATGCTGCTACTTCCTGTCAAACAGGATGGGACTTGTTGGGTTGATCTGAACCCTCAAACTCACAGCATCTCAAAAATGAAGCTCAGTCGTATTTTTCTAATATGAAGTGTGAGTCCCTGACACTAGCGCTGTTTCACTGAGGCCGTCTGTCTTGGAACAGGGCTTGTGAAGAGCTGGTCCGGACGCTGGGCTTCGACTGGATCCTGACGTTCGTGGAAGAGCACCTGCATCCCACCACGGTCACGGCCGCCATGCGGATCCTCGTCGTCCTGCTGAGCAACCAGTCCATCCTCATCAAGTTCAAAGAGGGGCTCAGTGGCGGGGGCTGGCTGGAGCAGACGGACTCAGTCCTCACAAACAAGATCGGAACCGTGCTAGGTAAGAGGCTTCGGGAGCTGGCTGTTCTAAAATAAGAGGCTGAGCTGGACGTGGTGGCGCATGCCTTTAATCCCAGCACTTGGGAGGCAGAGGCAGGCAGATTTCTGAGTTCGAGGCCAGCCTGGTCTACAGAGTGAATTCCAGGACAGCCAGGGCTACACAGAGAAACCCTGTCTCGAAAAAACAAAAAAAAACAAAACAAAAAAAAATTAATAAATAAATAAATAAAATAAAATAAGAGGCTGCTCTCTGCCTTGAAATCAATCATGTGTACTCCAGTCCATAGCACATACCCATTGGGAGGTGTGGATTTTAGGAACTGTAAAAAGAAAAACTTAGTCTTCTAAACTCAAACTAACGCCACAGAGAGAGTTTGAAGGCGTAGAACTAATTGTGCTTCAGTTGTATCATACAGCCTTTTTTGACCTTTAACTCAATAATTAGCAAGTGACCGTGGAACTGCCCAGTAGGCGCAATCAGGTCTTTATGCTTCCTGTGTCTGTAACTATCCATCTGTCGCGTGAAATGTGTCATCCACATCTCACAGACTAAAAGGCAAAGGCATGGCGTGGGCTAAAGTCAGTCACACAGCTGGGAAGTGTCAGGATTTAAGCCCCAGTGACTCAGATGTATGTGGCAGCACCTAAATCATGTGACTTTTGTGATTCCGAGATGAGAGGGCTGAGCAATTGATTAAGATACATGTACTTAAAAGCAACCCAGACGTGAATCACTCTTTTATTGTGTTAAATAATAGTTATTCTTACCCTCACAAACATGAGAAAAATGTGTCTCCACTTGGAACGTGGGTAGCTTCTGAGCAGAAGTCAGTCATTTCGTCTAGTGGCTTCTGCTCCGGGGTTTCTGTCGGAGTCCTGCGGCACTCCCTCAGCACAGGGCACTGTCCTAGGAATGGGGCGCCAAAAAGACCGCTTGGGTTGTGTGTACGCTGAAGCGCATGTGTACTGGGGACTCTGTGGACACCGGTTGATCAATGTGAGCGTGTTCTTAGCCACGGCAGTGGCTTCTCCTGGCAAAGATTCAGAGGACAGTGGGTGGCCCACTCAGCCTGTTGGTCCACAGTGGGCCTGGATCTGCCTTCCCCATGCCTGGCAGCCTCTGACATAGTACAGACTGTGATGTACAAGGAAATCATCTTCATGGAATCTTAAACCTGAGTCCATACAGAATTTAAGGTTAACAAGTTTATGATTTTTTTTGAGGACAAATGAAATATATTAATTAGATTTTACCGAGTATATTTTAAAATGTGCCATCTTCTGGTTGACTCTCCACTCCGCTCCAATGAATTCTTTTGGAAATGCGAGCGGGGATGCTGGCGCTCTTTTGGATCAAGGTCGCTCTTGTACTGAACGGGCTTGTCTCACTAGGAGAAGCATAGTTTCAGATTCATCGAGTTATGTCTGGTTCTCCCAGTTCTCTGTCAGAACCCATATTCTATGGTGCAGCCGTGCTAAAGATGGGTCGGCCCCTGACTGACAGGGGCCTAAGGATGGGGTCCGCCGTGGCCTGAGAGTGGCCTAAGGATGGGGTCTGCCAGGCCTGAGAGCGGGCTCAGGATGGGGTCCGCCACGGGCAGCTAGGGGGGGCTTTACTCTGTGGGTTCTGGAAGGCGTGTCCCGCCTGGGGTGTTGGGTTTCTTCACTGCTAACTCTTCCCGCCTCTCTTCTCCAGGATTCAATGTGGGCAGGAGTGCCGGAGGGAGATCCACGGTCAGGGAGATTAACCGGGATGCCTGCCATTTCCCCGGTTTCCTGGTCCTCCAGTCTTTCCTCCCCAAGCACACGAATGTCCCTGCCCTCTATTTTCTCCTTATGGCCCTGTTTCTGCAACAGCCCGTGAGCGAGCTGCCTGAGAACCTGCAGGTCAGTGCGCCTGTCACCAGCAGCCGATGTAAGCAGGGTTGCCAGGTAGGAATTACCTAGTAAGGTGTCACTGTAAAACTTAAACATTCTGTTACTTCTGACGTTTAAAGTTTGATATTAGAATTTTAAAAACCTGAACATTTGCTGAATAATTGTCCTGAAAATGCATGCTTTTGTTTCCTCTTCTCTTCATGGTTGTTCTGTGTGATGGTCTGTGGCCCCGGACCTTGGGTGATAATAACAGTCCTCTAAAGGATTGTTTGGAGTAATCCAACGTTACCTAGAAATATGATTTCACTTTCAGATCATTAAAAATGAAGGGAGGGTCGGGGAGTTACTGGGTCTGCAAGGCGCTTGATGTGTAAGCTTGACGCCCTGGCTTCAGATCCCCAGAACCCAAGTAAGAAGCCACCATGGCCGCACAGCCTTGTGAGCGCTGGAGCGCATGGGCTGTGTCAGCCACGTGATGAACCTCAGAGTCCTTGGAGAGTCTCCATCTCAAATTAAAATGAAGGCTATAGAGTAACCAAGGAGAGCACCAGATGTCAGCCTTGGGTCTCCACACATCTGCTTATTGTGTGTGCCTGTATGTCTGCGCACTCGTGAACACACACACACACACACACACACACACACACACACTCACTCTAAAATGAGTAGGTACAAGTTTTGATTTGAAAAATATTTTTAATTTTTTAATGTCTAAATAATGTCTACATTTTCAGAAAACCAGCAATGATTTGAGTTTTCCTTGCAGACTCTTAAAATCGTCTAAATGTAGCTTATGTCTGTGGCTTCATAAAGACGTTAGCTTTTAAATTCAACTTTGCTTCCATTAAATGCCATATAATTCAAGTCACTCAATATTTGACCAAACACATGAAATCCTAAGTAGTACAGTTACATTAAATCAAAGTGGAGGTTGTGTTCAGCAGGATGTGCTGTCCCGGCACTCACGGTTCACAGGGCTCTATGGTCATAAGTGTTACGTAGCCGCTCTCAGGAAGTCTTACTTGGTCAAATCTTACTTGTAAGTAACATAAATTTGAATTCATCACTGAGTTTGGAGAGTGAATTAATTGTGCTCCTCAAAACTTCTAGATTGAGACTGTTACATTTATAATTTCATACTTTGCTAATGTATGTGGGGGTTGTGGCCATTTTGTCTTGAAAAAAAGAAAAAAAGGCTGAGCTGGAGAGATGGCTCAGTGGTTAAGAGCACTGACTGCTCTTCCAGAGGTCCTGAGTTCAATTCCCAGCAACCACATGGTGGCTTATAGCCATCTGTAATAGGATCTGATGACCTCTAGTGTGTCTGAAGACAGCGATTGTGTGCTCACATTTATAAAATAAGTAAATAAATCTTGAGGAAAAAAAAAAGAAAGAAAGGCTGAAATGGAGCAGGATGATTGCTGGTGGGTACCATGCCAACCACATTCTGACATACGGAATGGAGGGGTGGCACTGACCTGTGTGCCATTACTTGGTTTAGGAAGGAAGGAAGGAAGGAAGGAAGGAAGGAAGGAAGGAAGGAAGGAAGGAAGGAAAAGTAATTTTAAAGAAATGTTAGGATGTTGAAATCTCTAAGGATCTCCTCTAGAAGAACCGGTAGTGACCGGCCGCTGCTCGTTTGCTCTGCAGTTTGACCTGGATTCCATCTGGACGTTCATCTTTGGCGTCCCTGCCTCCAGCGGCACGGTGGTCTCGTCCATCCACACCGTGTGCACGGAATCCGCTTTCTTGCTGCTGGGGATGCTCCGAAGCATGCTGAATTCAGTGAGTTGTGGGCGGGAGGGCCTGCGCATGAGCGGACTGCCTCACAGACAGCTTGCTGTACTGTAGCCGCTGTTTCCTAGTCCCGCCAGCCCCGCCCTGTATTCTTAGCACTGATGTAAGGACGATGGTAAGAACACAGGTTAGGGCCTGGCCTGTGGCTCAGCCGTAGACTGCCGAGTGTGAGCTGGGGTTTCTCTTGAGAGACCTGAAACCACAGACTCCGAGAGCCAGGGTCTGCTTCTGGTAGTCCAGGCATACTAGCTTCTTTGTGCTTCTGTTTCCCAGTTTTAGATGTCTTGTGATAAGTGTTTATCTCATAGTGCTGTGAGGATTTAATGAAGTAATATGTACCCAAAATACTTTAGAGAGTATCATAAGAACTAACAAATCACAAACATTAGATATATTCAGTAGATGTACATATATAATCATGGTGTCTTGTATGGTTTCACATTAAGATTCTAAAACTACTCTCATTTAGATATTAAAACATCAACATATTTTAAACTTAGGAAGAATGAGAAGTGACAGCTCCTGCCCCTGTCTGTCCAGTGAAAGATGACATAGCTCACGTGCATCTTAGAAGTGTGTGCGTTTGTGTGTCAGAAGAGAGGCTGACCTAGATTCCTTGAATTACATATATCTGCAATTGATCTTAGCCTAAAGGCCGAGAGGTGATGAATTATGTGTATCTGATGGCTGTGACTTTAATTCACACTCTTGTTCTATCGTCTGAAAACAAAACACTGCCATTAAATGCATGTCACTGTCATGCTGGTCCCTAAACAGATGTAAAAATCTGAGCAGGGAAGACTCTGCTCTCGGGGTATCAGGAAATACGCACGTATTTTTCAAATGCGTCATTCCTGCTCACCTGTAGTGTGATGGAGTGTTGATACTGTTACTGCACTGCGCTGTAGGGCAAGGCCCCCAAAGAAGACGACGACCCCACATCTTTTATCGTACTACCCATTTTCTGACAGGATGCCCAGGAATAGTGAAGGCAGAGAGCCACCCGCATGCAGGCCACGCTCACGCTCACGCTGAGAGCAACAACTGTCCTCAGCCATGCTGCCGGGGGTGCTGGCCACGTATCTAAGGACGTGGCTGGTTTCCTGGCAATTAGATTGGATTACATGTGTGCACACACATCTTTGCTCCTGTGTATTTGTAAAGTTTTGGATCATTGATATCTGCAGTGTTGAAAAATAACAAATAATAAGTCTTCCCCAAATCCCCCGCCCCCCTTCTCCTCTCTGGATTGAGACAAGGTCTCTTGTAGCCCAAGCTAACCTTAAACTTGGTAGGTAGCTGAGGATGACCTTAATTCCTGACCTTCCTTCCCGCAGTCCACAAGCCCAGCTTAGGAGCTCTTGGCGGTATCGCTGGGTAACACGACTGTTCTCTCTTGCCCCCGTGTTAGCCGTGGCAGTCGGAAGAGGAGGGCTCATGGCTCCGAGAGTATCCAGTGACCCTGATGCAGTTCTTTAGGTACCTGTATCACAACGTCCCAGACCTTGCCTCCATGTGGCTGAGCCCCGACTTCCTGTGTGCCTTAGCAGCCACCGTCTTCCCCTTCAACATCCGCCCGTACTCAGAGATGGTAAGACCAGGGACGGGATGGTGATGCGCTCAGGCTGGAACCAGTCTGCTCGGGGGAGAGCACACCTTTGTGTGCCCTGTTTGTCACTTGTATGCTCTAAGCTGCTGTTTGTCACTCTCTGTCCCACTCTCTGTCACTGTCTGCCCTGAAAGCTCCCCACTGCTCCTTCTGCCCCCCTTCCCTTCTCCATGCTCCTTGCTGACACCCCAGCCAGGAGCTCCTGTCCCAGACCTTGCCCATAAGAAGGTGGCTGTGTCCTTAGAAAATGCCCTTCATAGGTAACAGGACTGTGGCCAAGTGAAGCTGCTTTCGTTTTTGTTTTGAAAGGCAGATGTTTGCTGACTTCCTTTTTAACAAGTGACCGGTAGAGTTGACCTTCTTGGTAAATGGTGACACGAACGTGATCTCTGTGCTCAGCTTTTCCTCCCGCTCAGCCTGTCACTTTGTAAACGTAGCGGGAAGCCTTAGGCTGCGCGGATACTTGTGTCCGCTCACAGGCCAAAGACACAGCTCTTGATTCTTTTTCCTGTTGTGTGGCAGGGGCTGAAGTAAAGGTCCTTCTTCATACTAACTTTTCTGTTTATATAAATGTAGAATGCTCATTCCAGACTTGTTAAGAGATACACACTGGGGTGGTTCCTGACCTCAGCACCTGGCTGGATTATAGTTTTAGAATCCTTGGCTTTGTGTAAAAAGTGTGTGTGTGTGTGTGTGTGTGTGTGTGTGTGTGTTTGTGTTTGTGTGTATGCGTGCATGCATGCGTGCATCCGTGCGCACTGGAGCATGTGAGTGTGTGTATGTGTATATATATGAACTTCCTTATCTTTTCCTTATCAACATTCCTGACTTATTTACTGCTCTCTTTTTCTTGCTTGAATTATATCTGTTGCTATTTTGTTTATTTGGAACTTGTTCACCTGGAGAAAAAAAAAAAAAAAAAAAAAAAAAGAACCCTCAACCCTTGGGGCTCACCATTATACTATATTCCTCTGTGACCTGTCCATGGGCCTTTCAGTGGCCAGCCTTCGAGTGTGCAGATGATCACCCTCCTGTTGCCAATTATCTGAAGTGTTTATAACCCCCATGAAGCCACACGGTCAGCCAGGGAGTGACGTGGCATACAGCCATGAGCTGAGGAGCTTAACAGGAACTAACTTCTCGGGGAAGGTCACGCACTCTGATGGCGCCGCTGCTGCCACAGTTTCGGGGAAGGTCACGCACTTCCGATGGCACCACTGCCACAGTTTTGTTTTGTCTTGTTTTGTTGCTTTAGCACACGCACTGTGAAGGTGCTACATGAACTCTGATGCGCCCCTGCCTGATTTCCTTGGCTAGGTGACAGATCTGGATGATGAGGTTGGGTCTCCAGCAGAAGAGTTTAAAGCTTTCGTGGCAGACACGGGGATGAACAGGAGCCAGTCTGAGTACTGCAACGTGGGCGCCAAAACCTATCTGACCAATCACCCGGCCAAGAAGTTTGTCTTCGACTTCATGAGAGTCTTGATCATCGACAACCTCTGTCTCACCCCAGCCAGCAAGCAAACGCCACTGATCGATCTGTTATTGGAGGTAACGACAAAGAAATGTGTATAGTGCCTTCCTGCAACGCTATATTATTGTTGTTGTTGTTGTTGTTGTTGTTGTTGTTGTTTGAGACAGGGTTTCTCTGTATAGCCCTGGCTGTCCTGGAACTCACTCTGTAGACCAGGCTGGCCTCGAACTGAGAGATCCGCCTGCCTCTGCCTCCCAAGTGCTGGGATCAAAGGCGTGCGCCACCACTCCTGGCCCTTCATCGCTTTTATAATGAGACATTCTTTGCTGATTGCTTTCCATGCAGAATACTTTGACTTCCAGTCCTTTTGGATGACGAAGGGCAGAACACATGAGAGTACACGGGGACACGGCTTTTAACGTTATACGCGTGTTATTCTCTTGCCAGTCCGATTTTTTCATTCTCTAAACGTGCTTCTGCCTTAGTCTTTATCACTGTTTTTTCCTCTATGGCAAGCTTTTCTGGTAAGGGTCAAATGACAGTTCTTCACCTATGCCATCGGACTGTGAAGGAACTAGGGAAGAGGCGGGGCCCAGTGAGTACAGCTTAGCTCCTGGAGAACCTTATCTTCAAACTAGACCTGGGCTGCGTCCAGCTCTGGGGCAGGAGTGCGCATTTGCCGGCCTCACTAACCAGCCCTCACTCCTCCTGACTTGAAGCAGTCACAATCACCGCCCCCGCCACACCGCGCCACGCCACACCCCCACCCAGTACTGCAGCCCCTGCCAGGTACAGCTTACAAAGCTTTCCCAAAGGCAGCAGGCTCCTGCTTGTCCTTTCCTGTGGTGGGTGACAGGAATCAGCGCGGGAGAAGAGAGACCCCTGAGCTCAGGTGCCATCACAGCTGGCTGTAGAGGTGAACCATCCCTGAAAACCACTTTCAGCTGTTCATCCAGAGCTGGGCGTGCTGCCCTGTGGGAGACCGTACAGGGCTGTGGCTTTGGTTCTAAACAGCGGTGTCAAATGACCCAAACGAGGACATATTCGATTCTTGGCATCACTAAAGAAAATAGAGCAAGAGAGAGACTCTTAAATGATTCATCCCCGCTGGTTCTTCTGGCTAGTGCATGCACGAGGTGCCCAGGAGTCCTTGCTGTGCAGTATGTGAGGTTAACATTGGGGGCTGCTCTCCTCAGAGGGAGGAATGGACAGGCCTTCAGCTCCACAAGCGAGCAGTTCCTCTGCTCCCTCTAGTGGCTGCTGCAGTTATGTGCCCTCAAAACCATGGGAGGTGTGTTTGTCACTCCCGGGAAAACATCTCAGTTTGACCAATTAAGAGAAGTCTTTAGGACCATTTTAACCAGGCCACAAGTGTTTAAAGTTGGCAGAAAGAATAATGTGTTAGCAGCAGGCAGCATGGTTGAAAGCTTGCCTGATGGAACTCGTTTCTCTGGGAAATTTGAGAAGTTCTCAGGGCCAGAACTCTCTGGAGTCTGCAGTGGAGCCTGGGGTGGAGCCTGCAGTGGAGCCTGGGGTGGAGCCTGCCGATGGCTCCCTGTGGTGACCATCAGGGACAGAGCTCACTGAGGAAACCTGGTGAGAGAGCTCCATGATGGAGCTCGGTGGTGGACCTTCAAACAAGACAAGCTCGAGAAGAAAGAGGATCAATACCTCAGCAACTAGGGTAGACACAGGAAACAGCTTGCGCAAATGGAAGTCACAGGGTGGAATCAGTGGAGAGGTGCTTGGAGATGAGCCTTCAGCCGTGAGTGGGCCTGGCCTGGCATCTCTGCAGCCTCCATGACCACCAGCAGCTAATTAACTCATCATGAGTGACTTGCAGTTAGTCCTGAAGGACCTGGACTCCCGCTTTACTCTCCCATGTCAGCGCCAGTGAGGCCCATGGCTTCCTCCCTCCCAGTGCACGTGACGCGCAACACTGAACTGCAGGCCTGATTAATATTTTATATAAATGTCTCTTCCCCATTGAGGACTCTTGGCTATTGTATTTCTTCAGTTTTCACATTTATTTTAATGACTTTATGGCTTATTTTATATACTTTTCCTTATAAACTGCTGAAATGAAATATAGTGTTATTACCAAATATTTTCCATCTGTTATTGTTGTATTTTGTATTGTTGTATTGTTGTTATTGTTGTATTTTGGGGGGATTTTACCTCACTTAGACCATATAGTTTCCAAATAAAAGACAAAAGCCTTTATAAGCCTTAAAGCAGTAGATCTGGACAGATATCAACCCCCTTTGCTGTCCTGTGTCTACTTGCTGTCAGTAGCCCCGGGGATCACGTGCCACGTTCAGCCTGGGCCACTCCTGCTCCTACAGGCCGGCTCTCATGGCCGCGCCCTCAGGACCCACCTACCCCATGGTGGCCTATTCCTTCTTCCTCCTCTCCCCTTCCATGGACCCTGCCTGGGACCCCAGGGCTCTCCAGCCCTGCCTCCCTCTCCTCCTAGCTCTAGGTTGTAGGGATCTTTTTCAATGAGTCAGCGATAATCTGAGGACAAGGCTTACACAACAAAAGCTGGTATAGGTGAGGATCCGTTCATCTTGGAGCAACCTGGTCTTGGGATCCAGTGTTTAGCCTTTGAATACATAGTAGCACCAGACCAACCCATTACTTATGTTTGGGGTCAGGGTTTGGAAAGAATTATTTTGGAGATGGGCCTTTTCATTTATACAGTTTAAGATTCTGTAGTTTGCAAAGGAAGACTATGGTCATAAGCACAGAGGACCCTCCTGTGCCAGTCTCCTCTGTGTACCAGCTTGGGCTAATTTCATCTTTCTGACATAGTTTACACTGTAACTATGGTGGGACCTGTGTAACTATTTCAGGACCCATGTTTATGCTGTTAGTATCTTTTTTTATTCTGATGTGTTACTTTAATATGCAGGCTTCCCCTGAGAGATCTACAAGAACTCAGCAGAAAGAATTCCAGACGCACATTTTGGACAGCGTGATGGACCACTTGCTTGCAGCTGATGTGTTATTGGGTAATGCTGTGTTTAATTTTTTTAAGGTTTATTTATTTATATAAGTACACTATAGTTGTCATCAGACACACTAGAAGAGGGCATCGGATCCCATTACAGATTGTTGTGAGCCACCATGTGGTTACTGAGAATTGAACTCAGTATCTCTGGAAGAGCAGTCAGTGCCCCTAACTGCTGAGCCACCTCTGCTGAGCCAGCCCACTGTGTTTGAGTTTTAAAGGGCCTGTATTACCCCGTTCCTCTCCCACTCACCAAGCTCTCCTCCCTTCTGCCCTTTCAGTCTGGCCCTTTATGTAACTTCCTTTAATGTTTGAGGTTATTTGTGGTTTTGCACATAGCTGTTTGCTAGTATCTCTGTTGAGTGCTGTCTCGTGCACATATCTTTATCCATATTATTGCTGATGGACCTATAGAACGTTCCAGGTAGAGACACTGCTGTAAACCTCCTCACTCAGGAGCTACAAGCATGCATAGACTGTGTGTCTTTAGGGCAGTGGAATCTCGAGCATGGGCACACTCATCTTCAGGATGTTTCTGAAGGTCAAAGTGCACTGGGCTGCATTCTCCTAAAGCATTTGTATTGAATTGCAATACAAAAGTGACGCTTGAAACATTTACAATAGAGATGTCACTTATGTATCAGATGACATGAAATTTCTAAGAGAAGAAAATGTGCCAGGCAGTGGTGGTGCATGAGGCAGGTGAATTTCTGAGTTCGAGGCCAGCCTGGTCTACAAAGTTGGCTTCAGGTATGACGCCAGAAGCTACATGAGGAGGATTGGCGGTTCAAGGAAAGCCTAGGCTATCTAGTGAGACCCTCCTTGAAAAGCAGAAGTATGAAAGTCTTAGCAATTTACTTTGTATACTATTCTTGAGTGATCACTTGAATCGTGCACCCTCTGTGCTGGTAAATTAATATTTTTTTTGCAGAGTAATTTGCCAGAAGCACTATTTAGTCGATCTGCAACTGTGTTCTCAAAGCTAGACATCAGGTCACATTTTTGTGCCTGTTCTTCTCTGCTGAGATCATCTGTGCCATATAAGGACACAGAATGAGAGCCCTGGCGGGGGAAACAAGTGAACTTGTGTGTGGAGCCTCCAGATGGTGCAGTGTGGCTGAGCAGGGCCGGTCCGAGCCAGTGTGTTCACAGCAGCCCACTGGGGACACAGGGGTCACCTGGTTAGGAGAGCCGGCACTGCTAGAAGGTTGTCTGCGACACTTGGCTGAAGCCCCTCGGTTTCTTCTGACTCCCCTGTCACCTCCTTGCGGTGGGATGTGCGCCACAAACAGTTTTGTTTGGAAGACTTTCTATTCCCGGTCATTATTCACAGATAATCCATCTTTAATTGAACTTGTTTTTTAATCGGGTGGAGATTTGCTGTTGCTGACAGGCTTGCTTTAGGTATAAGAATCTTCACAGGGACTTTCAGCCCACAAAGCTTTGAACTTGAGAAAATATTCTTTCCAGTGTTTATCTGGATTTCTGGCTGTGCACACCATTTTCTTAAGATAGTCCATTAAGAGCATGTGCTCATGGTTCACGAGGAAGTCCGTAAGAGCACACGCTCATGGTTCACGAGGACTGTGGTACACTCAGCTTGCCTTAGTGTGTGTCTTTAGGAACTGCTACCTATGGATAGTAATTTTATTTTCTCCTGCCTGGATTTAGGAGAAGATGCCTCTCTGCCTATTACCAGTGGAGGAAGCTACCAGGTATTGGTGAACAACGTGTTTTATTTCACACAACGCGTGGTGGACAAGCTTTGGCAAGGCATGTTCAACAAAGAATCTAAACTTCTTATAGATTTTATAATTCAGCTCATTGCACAGGTAATCCATCGTCACTATTAACTGTGGAGTACATGGTTTCCTTTGGATAACCTTTTTCTTATTGTGTCAGAATTACTGGAAATAGATGTAACTAATTAGATAATGAATATTAACATCAGGTATACCCAAACTTTGTAAAAAGTGAATTAAAAAATGCATACTCTGACCCCTCCTCCCTCTCCTGGGGCCAGTGCTCTCCGGAAGGTGCCTGGTGTTTCCAAACTGTGATTGTTCTGACCACTTCCCACCCAGATGCACTAATACCTTAGTTAATGTAGCTTGCTAAGTTCTTATGTCATTGCATGAAAACCACGGACATTAGCATCCAGACTGAGGGACCGTTCTCCTGTCAGCTGAGCCTCCTGTTTGTCATCTGCAGTCCTTAGAGGATGCTTCCGTCCGTCCCCCCCTCGCATGCATGCTTGCCTGAGGAATATTTGACACAGGAGACTAATCCTACTTTATAATGGAGAAAAATGGGAAATACTTTCCCCTGTATATTATGGTTTATGGTTTTTGGGTTTATGGGTTGTGTGTGTATGTGTGTGCACAAGCGCTTGCTTGCTTCTTGTGTTGTTATTATTCTGCTTTTATTGTTTTCGTTTTGGTTTGGGTTGTTCGTTCATTTCTTTGACCGTTTGTTTTCTAATAAGAAAGAAACAAACAAACAGAATCGAAGTAGTTGGGAAGGAAAACCTGACATCAGAGTCTATATCCAGAAGAAATAAAATTTTCAATAAAAAAAATGGCAAATTTCCTTTTACAATTACATGAATGACATATGCTGATTATGAACAAACTTAAAGATGTAAGAAGTAAATGAAAAGAAAAACGTTCTCATGCCTATGTCATACTGCAACACTCGCTGTGTGCTGTGTTCTGCTGGTGTGATAGGTGGGCCATTCGCACTGAAGACATGCATTTACAGTTAAGCCAGAGAGAGAAGCTCTCAAGTGAGGGGTGAAGCCAGAGCCCAGCATAGCTCCCACTGATGTTCTGGTCAACTCTTTAGTCAGCATTGAGGCTAACTAGGGTACCACGGGGTGGGGTGGGGTGGGGGGTGTCTGCATGCTCTGTGACACGGGTGTAGACTCTCCTCACAGGAGCTGTTTGTACAGGACTCTCTTCATTCTTAAATTGCATTTGTGTCTTGTAGGTTCTGAATCTGTAATAGCAGGGGCTCAGTCAGTATTTTTCAGCCATGTACTCCAAGGACTTAGCAAGACACGTGCTGTTTAGTAGTAGCTGATGCAGGCATGCTTGTGAATGACGGCGGGGTTTGCATTTTTGTCCTCTTTTTATTTTATTTTTTATTGGTTTTTTTTTTTTTTTTTTTTTTTTTTTGGTTTTTTGAGACAGGGTTTCTCTGTAGTTCCGGCTGACCTGGAACTCACTCTGTAGACCAGGCTGGCCTCGAACTCAGAAATCCGCCTGCCTCTGCCTCCCAAGTGCTGGGATTACAGGCGTGCGCCACCACCGCCCGGCTTTGGTTTTTTTTCAAGACAGGGTTTCTCTGTATAGCCCTGGCTGTCCTGGAACTCACTTTGTAGACCTGGCACTTTTGTCCTCTTACTGAAAAGATCTTTCATTTCTTCAGTCGAAGAGACGATCGCAGGGCTTGTCGCTGGATGCAGTGTATCACTGCCTCAATCGGACCATCCTGTACCAGTTCTCCCGCGCGCACAAAACCGTCCCCCAGCAGGTCGCTCTCCTGGATTCACTTCGGGTCCTTACTGTGAACCGGAACTTAATCCTGGGACCCGGAAACCACGACCAAGAATTCATTAGCTGTCTTGCTCACTGCCTGATTAATCTACATGCGGGAAGGTTAGTCTGGTGTTCCGTTTGTCCTGTTGTCCTCGATTCCTTTTGTGATAACGATTGCCTTCTTGCTTTTAATTATTTTTTTACCGCATTATGAAAACTGTACTGGGCAAGTGTTGTACCTTAGCAGAAACTGTGTTTTTTTTCTTTTCATTTAGTGTTACATATTTAATTTTTTTCATAATCACCATATGTTATTCATGTAATTATAAAAAGACATTTGCTTTTTTATTGAAAACATTTGTTTTATACAATAATTCTAATCATGGTTTCCCCTCCAAGGTTCTCCCCGACTGACCCAACTACATACCCTTTTTCTTTCTCTTTCTTTTGAAAACAGTCTAACAAAACAAAAACAAACAAGAATAAAAAAGAAAACAGAAAAACTGCAAGAAACTTACAGGCACACATATGCATACAGAAAACCACTAAAAAGCACAAAAACAGAAACTATAATGTGCAAGCAAAAGCCAGTTAGAAAGAAATGGACAAATAAATAGATAAATCCCAAAGCAGTGTGAGACAGAGATCCCACTGGGTTCCTCTTGCGCCGGTCATTACTGCTGTAGCAGGAACAGGCGCGTGTGGCGTTGCCTTCGGGGAGGGAAGAGCTGGGCACTTGAGGGCAGATGTTAAATGTCTCACTGCTGCTGAAGCAAAAGGAGAGAGAGCTACAGACTGGAGGGGCCACAGGCATGCAGGCAGTGGTCTTCGAGAAAAGACCTTTTTGTAATTTTAAGATAAAAACATTAGCGCTAATTCTAAAGCACCTCTAATGTTAACACAGCAGTCTGGATCCCTAGAAACTTCCTGAACGACATGCAGCCCAGTGGTTTTGTGAGATCATCCCTTAAAAACGGCACCTCTGTGGTAACTTAGTTCTGTTTTCGAGTCGGCTGAATGCCCGTCAGGTGGCAGCAGAATGATGCGATGGGGGCCCATGCTTACACGTGTCGTAATTACAGCTCTCGGCTATACGGTCCCCTCAGATATCTGGTTTGAATGTTTCAGCAGCGTGGAGGGATTCGGACTGGAAGCCGAGGCACGCATGACCACGTGGCACGTCATGATCCCCTCGGACATCGAGCCGGACGGCGGCTACAGCCAAGACGTCAGTGAAGGTAACCTTCCCTCTGCCTCTGCCGGCGGCAGTGTTGCTCATTTCCTCTCTTCAGACGTAACCACAGTGGTTTCAAAAGCTGCTAACACAGCCAACCTGTCCGCGCCAGCCTACGCGCAGAGCGCTAAGCCCAATGACCAACCTGTCCGCGTGCCAGCCTACGCGCAGACCGCTAAGCCCGGTGACGTGCACCTTGAGCCTTCTTAGGAAACATGGCGGCGACTGTGCTGCAGACGATAACCTGCATTGCCGGGAACTGCTGATGTTTGTGTTGGCACGTCCCCACTAGAGACAGATGGCTTCTGAGACAGGTTGTCATTGGTACCTGGATACCTTTTGCAATAATTTCTGAGTCAGGGTTTCACTACATACCCAGGCAGACCTTGATCTCACTAGATGAGCTCTGCAGACCCACATCTTCAGTCTCACTGGGAACTCATGACACTGTAGACCGTGGAGCTGCTCTGACCTTGAGTCAGTCTCCAGGGCTCAGGCGTGCTAGGGATGGATGGGCCAGCCACTGTGAGTGGGGTAGAAACTGACGAAGCTACAAGGGCGTGTGGATGGTCCTCAAGAAAACAAACAATAACAAACAGAAGCCAGCTATGGTGGTGGACACCTTCAACACCAGCACCCAGGAGGCAGAAGCAGACAGGTGCCTGCCAGTTCAGGACCATAATGAAGCCCTGTCACAAAAGAAAATAAAGAGCTGCTGTATGCCCTACTCTATGGTCTCTCCTGGACGTGTACCAAAGGACTAAGTGAGCTTACCATAGAGATACCCGAATATCCACGTTTATGTCTGTACTGTGCCCCTACTCACAACAGCCAGGAAGTAGAACCAGCCTAGAGAGAAACTGTGCACACAGACACAGTTTGTTTAACCGTAGAGAAAAAAATGAAATCTTGCCATGGCAGGGAACAATAAGATGGTTCTGGAAATCATTATTAAGTACTCAGGTAGACTCAGAAGCCGTACTCAGAAGAGATGCTACCTGTTTATGTCATATGTGGACTCTAGGTTTAAATGAGTGTGAGTGTAAGAGAGATGGGGAGGTCAGGAGGGTTAAAGGGGTGGCCATGAGAAAATGAGGGCAGATCCTGAGAGTAAGACGGGGGAAGAGTGTGGTGAGATGCAGGAGGCCAGGAAGAGTGTGTGTGTGTGTGTGTGTGTGTGTGTGTGTGTGTGTGCGCGTGCGTGCGTGTGTGTGTGTGTGTGTGTGTGTGTGCATGTATGTGTGTGAACACCTAAAGACACTTGTTTTGTATTCTACCTGGAAATTAATTTAAATATAAATTAATAAAATAAAGTTAAAAATAAATTTAAGAAATTTAAGAAAATAAAGTTAAAAATTGTTTTTAAGGGCTTGAGGACATTGACAGAGTACTTGTGTAGCACACACAGGGTCCTTTATCTGGAAGTGGGTAGATAAATACTGGTAATTTTTTTTTATTTTATAAGTGATTAATACAGCATCTTCTCATGGGCGTAAAGTTTGTTTTAATATTTTCCACATAGGCAAAACTTAAGTTTGGCTTATCTACATTAAATGCTTCTTTCTATTGAACTGAATATAACCTAATTGTAAAATTTTGTTTTACAATTAAATACAATAGTTCAAATTCCTAGATGGACCGCAGGAAGGAGAGAGCTGCAGCTGCGTTCTCTCTGGATCCTTTTCTTTCCTTCCGTTTTCTAGGGCGTCAGCTTCTCATTAAAGCAGTCAACAGAGTTTGGACTGAGCTGATGCACAGTAAGAAACAAGTCCTGGAGGAACTCTTCAAGGTCAACCTGCCGGTGAACGACCGGGGTCACGTGGACATAGCCCTCGCCCGGCCACTCATCGAGGAGGCTGGCCTGAAGTGCTGGCAGAATCATTTGGGTAAGAAGGGGCCCTGGGGTCCTACTGCTGCAGACCACCGCTCCGCTGCCCCTGCGCGCACTGCAGATGCCGCTCTGCTGCCCCTGCGCGCACTGCAGACTGCGTCCACTTTGTACAGCTCAGGCTCTGCACTGGCCACCTCGGTTTGGACGATAGCACCTCGCAGATGGCACAGTCTCTAAACTACATCCCCACAGCCTCTTACCTGTAACACTGAGATTTTAGAAGCCTATAAAGTGTGGTTAACTGCCTTGGAAGCTATTTTTATCATATTGAGTACAAGCACTCGTCTATTTGGCTGCGGTGCTATTGAGTGCTATGTGATAATAGACCGCTGTGGGTCCTCAGTGCTTTACTGTGTCCACTGTTTGCACGTCATAGCCTTCTTAAAATGTAAAACATTTTGTGTTCCGAAATATTTTCAATAACGGGTGACAGACAGACTGTGAACCGTTAGCATAGGGAAACATGGCAGGTTAAATTTTCACATTGGTGGAGGAGTGTCGTCCTCACCCCAAATATTAACTCAGCTACCACATAGTGGCCAGGCGTCCATCCTTAAACGGATCAGCAGCAATAAGTCTGTGACACCCCAAAGACACACGTGCCTCTGAGGTAGTGACTCTTGTAGCTGTTCTTCATCTGGGTGACTCATCCCCAGATCTGCTCACAGGCACAGGAAAGGAGCAGGGGCCATGGGGGGAGGGCTGGGATCGGATGGTGGATAGCGGGGGAGGGCTGGGATCGGATGGTGGATAACGGGGAGAGGGCTGGGATAGGATGGTGGTTAACTGGGGAGGGCTGGGATCTATAATCGCAATATGAAAACAGTAAAAGACTGATAAACACACGTTAAACTGTACAGTTACTTAATTTTAAACTTACAGCCCACGAAAAGAAATGCATAAGTCGAGGAGAAGCCTTGGTGCCCACCACACAGTCCAAACTGTCCCGGGTCAGCAGCGGCTTCGGCCTGTCCAAGCTAACAGGATCAAGAAGGAACCGAAAGGAAAGCGGCCTCCATAAACACAGTCCTTCCCCACAGGTACGAGGCTCGGCCACGTGACCCGCGCGGTTAGTGGTTAGGCCTCCAGGGTCGCCGTGTCTTACCTAATCCTGCTAGCATAGGCAAGCTAAAGTCCTGAAGTGGAACTTTTCTACATTCCCCTTTAGAAGAGAGAGGGCTGACAGATTTCAGAGTGTCTTCCTTGTGTAAAGACACAAGGTCACATGGCGCTGGGTATATATATTTGCCTTATAACTGGACCCAAATGGCGGTCGGAGACTGACAGACTGATACAATGCTTTCACGTGTTTCTGACTGTGAATAATGGCCTATTGATAATCACAGGAATCACATGGCGGCGACAGAGGAGTGTTTGCCTCTGTAGTCTAGTTGTGAATACTTTTGCTTGAGTTTATTAAATCTCCTCTCCCTCCTCCAGTAGCCTTTGGTCCTCACACTTGACCCGTAGGCCAGGGCAGTTTGGGAAGGGTCTGAAGATTTGAGTTGGTGTGTACCCGCGTGTGTTGTGCCACACTGAGCTAAGAAGGGAACTGGGGTGGTGTCCAGTATGTAGGAAGAAGATTAGGGAATCCTTCCCTGTGGAAAAGAACAGGGAACTGTCCCCTGGGAAGCCCCATGTAGCGTGCCTCACCCTGCTTGCTGAGGAAGGACATGGGCCACGCTGACCTCTCAGACTTAGCTGGTCTGTGTGGAGCTGAAGCCAGTGAGCCTCACACTGCAGTCCGGCCACACATCGGCTCTGCGGGGCTGTGGCGCCTCTCCACAGCAGAGGCGGGCAGTTCCTGAGCGTGCTAACAACACCCACAAGCCAGAACTGCGGTGCCGGGGTGGGAAACCGCGGCAGTTAGCGCGTCAGCTTTTGCTTTCTGTAGCAGCACACTGGCCAGGTTTTAACTCACGGTTCAGCATCAGTTTCAGGCACAGTGAATTTTCAAATAATTAATAAGTAAACAAATCAGGAAACCTGAAGGCCTCTTTCTCGATGTTCGTTAGGAGATTTCCCAGTGGATGTTTACACACATCGCCGTTGTGCGTGACCTGGTGGACACACAGTACAAGGAGTATCAGGAGGTGAGCATCCAGAACGGTGGAGCGAGGTGTCTGGCATCCTTGGCTGTGATGTTTGCTGGCCGTCTCAAGTGTCCCATGCTTGGACCCCTGCAACCCCACCCCCACCTCCCACCCCCGCCTCTCATCAAACCTCTAGCTCTCTTCCCTTAAACTGTAAGTAAAATACAATTTGTAGTATTTACTGAAGAAGCTTGGATTCCCTTCCCCGTCAGAACCCCGTTCCGAGTCAGCTGTGGCTCTCTGTTGTTGAGAAACCAGCCTGGCCTCTCTCCCTCCAGCGTCAGCAGAACGCCCTGAAGTACGTGACGGAGGAGTGGTGTCAGATGGAGTGCGAGCTGCTGCGAGAGCGGGGGCTGTGGGGCCCCCCCATCGGCTCCCACCTGGACAAGTGGATGCTGGAGATGACGGAGGGGCCCTGCCGGATGCGCAAGAAGATGGTGCGCAACGACATGTTCTACAACCACTATCCCTACGTGCCGGAGACAGAGCAGGAAGCCAGCGTGGGGGTGAGTACACGCCAGCCTCACCGTCGAACCCTAACGGGAGGACTGTGTCTGTAACTAGTGACGTCGACATGAGTGGGCTAGAGCGCCGGCTCGGGAGCCTCACTGCTCCGGTTTAAGATGCTGTGCTGCTACACTGCGTGCCCCACTGCGTGCCACAGAGCCTCCTCAGCTCCCCACACTTACATACTTAACGTGGGGAAAAGGGTTCTCCCTCATAGGGCCGTTAGGAAGATGACGTCAGTTGAGTATGTGAGTCTTAGTGTGCCACGGAGTTAAGCCCCTAGCACCTGCCTCAGTGTGGGTCTCAGGCAGCCCAGCTCAGTCAGGCGGGATGTGGCCCCTGAACACTCCCGGCAGAGCAACCAGAGTTAATGGTAGTGTGTTGTTTCACAGTTGGTGGGAGTTTCGTGTGCTCCTTACAAAATCATAAAATTTGAAAGGATATGTTAGCTTTACTTAATCATTAAAAATTGTACAGTGTATGTATAAGATCATTTTTTTACCTCCTCAACATATTTGGGCATAATTTGTCAATTAACAATAATTTTAAAGAAAATATGGATCTTAGACTGTTAACTAATCAAGATTATTAAAAATAGTTCCTTAAAGGCTGTTTTTCCGAAGCTGTCTGCTCCATTAAGAACTGCCGTATCTGTGTCCCGAAGCACTGTACCTTCAAATACAGACGCTCTGCAAGCACAGAGACCCCCACATAGAGACCCCCCACATTTTGTAGGCTTTGCGAGCTCCTGCTTTAGTGAGAGCAGAGCAGTGATCTTTGACTTTTGGTTCTTCCCTCCAATCATTCCTTAGTGTCTAAGGAATAACCTTAGCAATGACTATAAAATGCTTCAGGGAGCGCTCATTTATTTACCTGAACCTCTTCAGGAAAGCTGAGCTTCCCTGCGTATGAAAGTGGGTCACAAAACATCCAAAGCAGTAAACCTGGTGGAAGGACAGGCAGGGGTTAAGAAAGGGAGAGGAGAGGGCGCTGAGAGAAGACAGTCAGAATACACATACACACGTAGGAAATTGTTCAGTAACCAAGTTAATCAAGATTGCAAGCTCTAAGGTAAATCCTCTTCCCCAGACATGGGGCCAGCTCAGGAGCTCGCTTAAAGTGGGGCACACCCTTCTGAGGTTTGCTTTAACCATAAGTATAATATGTATTACTATAGCATTCTTTCTCTTCATTATTAAGTCCATGGGAACATTATTAAATACATCTGTATCGGGGAAGAGAAAGCTGTTGAGGGCTTATACCTACACCTCTGTGTTACCAGGATTTTACGCAAGTGCAGGAGCCCCCAGCCTCTGAGAGCCAAACAAGCCCTTTCAGCAGGAGTGTGCCACAGGACCAGGTCTGTGACAGATAGGGTACATAGTAGAAGACACAAGGCAGGCGAGAAATGTTGATCCATTTACTTAGAGTGAAGGGGTGCACAGGAAGGGGACAGTTGCAGAATTCAGAGTTTGCATTACATAAATGCACGGGTTATGTACAAGGCAAAAGTTAACTTGGCATGGTAACATTTTCTGAATGAATATTTTTACTTTAGTTTTGATCATTTAAAATCTGATGAACCTGAAAAGCATTGCGTATCTGCTTCTATTACGTGATGCACCAGTCTGTTGTGTCTGCAGGGCAGTCATTTAGATGCTCCCCAGAGCAGCAGCAGCACCCAGTGTGTCTGCAGGGCAGTCACTTACATGTTCCCCAGAGCAGCAGCAGCAGCACCCAGTGTGTCTGCAGGGCAGTCACTTACATGCTCCCCAGAGCAGCAGCAGCAGCACCCAGTGTGTCTGCAGGGCAGTCACTTACATGCTCTCCAGAGCAGCAGCAGCAGCACCCAGTGTGTCTGCAGGGCAGTCACTTAGATGCTCCCCAGAGCAGCAGCAGCACCCAGTGTGTCTGCAGGGCAGTCACTTAGATGCTCCCCAGAGCAAGCTCCCAGCTTCATTTATCTGCGTCTCATGGGAGCCCTCTCACGTCCAGGTAGGATTATCCATGTCCTGCGCACAAGGACCTGGATAAGGTATGAAAGCCTTCTAGGTTAGAGCTGTTGGGTAGTGGGGTGCAGTGAGAGCATAGACCAGCAGCCCCTAGTAGTCAGATCACATGACAAAGCTTCCATTCCACTGCGGTGGTGTGGGACTGTAGTCCCGTGACCGGGCAGGCTCAGGAGGTCAAGGCCGTGCTGGACTGCATAGCTGCCCTGGAGGCACTCTACAGAGACCGTTGCTAGGTGTCCTCTCCGTGGCCGAATGCCTCAGTTAAAAGCTGAGCTGCTGGGCCACTGGTGCTCTGTTCTCTTTATGACTTAGTCTGGTTTTTCATTGTGTCCTAACAGGACCATCATTCAGGAGGACATTTTTAATTCTGAAGTTTTTGTACTATTAGGGAACCAATAATTTAGGAGGATAATGGTGATGGAAGTTGGTTTATATGTGTGAAGAACAAAATATGAATGAGTATATAAGTATATATTACATATATACACTATATATTACATATATCTCCATAATGAATATATATATTTATCTTCATAATGAAGTCCATTATTTTATATGTTAACTTTAAGTTTTAAAAATATCCACTAAAAAGGGCAAGAGTCATTTTCCTGGGTCCTGAAGTTAGTGGAGGAGTGTGAGGTGTAGACATGAGAGCGTGGGGTGGGGGTTTTAGGAGGGCTGCAGGGGTGTGCTGCCGAAGCTTAGGCTCTGTATCCTCAGCGTGAGTCCACTCCTGCCCTCGCCCATGCTGCATCTTTATAATTAGAGGCCGCCTGACTCTTCTACTCCTTAAACTCATTGCCACCCAGGTTACAAAGTACAGGCAAACGCTTGCCTGAAGGCTGACAGGCAGGGTCGGCTTGGTTGGAGTGAGCACCTATGAGTTGATCTTATACCTGTGTACTGAGAGTGACCATCATTCCTAAGTGACATTTTCATTATTCCATCCCATAAGCTGAAGGATCCAGCAATGATTAAAAAGCTAATTCTATTTTAGGTAGTTCTATTGGAAATTAAATTTGTGGAGTAAAAGGTGCAGAAAAAATCAGAGCCTGTGCTCTGTATTTAGCACACACCTATCCTGCAGGGTTTTGTTGGCCTGGGTTTTATCAATTTCAATACTGAAAAATGTTAAGAGCACTTCTGTTTATTATTAATTTGGGTTCAGTATTTGTATAACTTTTTCGTTGGGGTAAATCGTTTATTTATTGACATCACGAATCTTAAGCAGGATTGAGCCAAGGCCTCACGCCGCACCGCTGAGCCGCACACCTAGCCCCCTTCTTTCTCAGCGCTGAATTTTAAGATCAGATTAAGTGGTTTGACTGCTGGGTATGGCAGCTCAGTCCATCCAGCATTTGGGGAGCAGAGGCCAGAGGATTGTCTTGATTTTGGGGCCTGTGTAGTGATTTTCCAGCCAGGACTGTATAATGAGGGCCTGTCTCAAAAACAGAAACTCTTCTCAGGGTTTGAACCCAGAAAACCTTTGCTCACACTGTGCTCTGTTCAGTGAGTGTTGACAAATGTCCACCACACATGTGCACCTGACCCTCCTAAGACAGAGAAACACTGTGTCTGCACCGTACCTCTCCTGGTAGGAAGCTCACAGGGATTTTCTGGTTTGAGGCATTTGCTTATTTTCTTTTAAAGCTCAAGATTCATTGAAACAGAGTGAACCAAGTGCTTAAAACCGTGTTACTACTACCCAGGGTCTGCTCTGCCTAGGGAAGGAAACATGGTAGGAAGTGTTCATTCCAGAACAAGCTTACACAGTCATCCTCAGATGGAGTCCTGGAGAGGAAGGCTCCTCGAAAGGCCTGCTGGCTGTCCCCTGTACCAGCACTCAGAAGTGCGCTCTGTCAGTCAGGCGATGCCTGCTTCTTCTGAAGTCTGGCGATACTGAAATCCACCTTCCCAGTGGCTCTTCCCAGCCACTGTCTATAAGGTGGTGAAGGGACTGTTCAGGGGAATCTGTGGCAGGGCGGGCGTCAACCAATCTGCCCTATTTTCATGTGCCAAATGGTATTGTAGATAACAGCTTAACCCTGGCGAGCTGTTACACCCCGGATGTGGGGGGTCCGCGGGGGGGGGGGGGAGGGGCTGTGGAGACACTGGCTAGAGTGAGATTCTGTTGCCAGCTTTGGTGTTTTGGTTTTTCCTTTTGAAAGTTTCTGTAAAGTCATCTGTAATGGCAGTGCTGACGTTTTGCTTTATGGTGTTTATGTCTGTCTATTCAGGGCACTGGAACTCTTGATGTGTTTAAATTTTATTAAAGCACTGATTTTTCCATCGTGGAGGAAACAGCCACACGTGCTCAGGGCTTGTGTAAATAGATTTGGCTCATCTCTTTTGAGTTGTGCGTATGTCTTCTGTATTTCTTACAGTCCTCAAGGAAATTTTGGTTTTGTGATCTTTGTATGTTTTTTTTCCCTTATGTGTCTGTACTTAATACCCTGGTTTCAGTCTGAGATCCCAAGTACACAACCCGGGCCACCCGATGATGTCATTGCTCAGAAGGTAAAACCCTGATGGCCACAGAATGCAGACTACCACAGCTTTGTTCTCAGTGCACGGTAGACGGTAGACAGACTAACGTCAAACACTCACTCTGTGAGCCCCTGGGGTGGAAACCCGGTGTCCTCCGCGCCAAGATGGCTCCCCTTCCTCAGCTGGTCCTCGGCTGGTCCTCGGCCGGTCCTCGGCTGCTCACTAACAGGCTGGGCCCTCACCTCTCACCACGGGCTGCTTCACGCGTAACTAACCAGCTATGGGCATGTTAGTAATGGGCAGCCTGCAGCTCTCGACTTCTTAAAACATGATGCAATGATTTCAGATGCTGGGAGTGCAAGACTCTCTCTCTCTTCAACTGTTTTCCAATCAGAAGAAATTAATCTAAAAATGAAGTCTATGATCACTTTTCAAAGTACAGTTTTAATTGGCACACATCTTTCGTTGTTTCAGTTTCCCAGAAAGATCCAGGACTTTCAGTATAGATACCGAAATGCATCAACTGTCCATCTGTTAATCCATTATCCTGCCCATCACTAACCATGCCACCATCTTTAAAATGTTAGCAGTTTGGGCTGGTGATACTCTGGGTACTGTCCAGCCTCCTGCACCTCACAGGCTACTCAATCTTCCTTTCCATTTAATAAAGTATAAGCGATTTCGAGTTAACTGTGATCATTTCACTTCATGCAGAACAACAGTGAAGATAGTACTAAGTTTGTTATTCATTTTAAGAGCACACCTCACTGTCCTCATCAGTGAGTGCCCATGAGAGGGACTTCCCACTCCTGGGAGACCCCCGGACGCTTCTGTGGTGTGTTGTGTCATGTCTCCACCTCCACGCACGCACGGGCCTCCTCAGTGTGCTTCCGGTTCAGTTCCCCAGGCCCACACCGACACAGAGCTTGTGGCCCTGGCTGCATATCTCTTTCCTGGGGAATCTGCCCAGTGTTTCCTCCTGAATGTCCCACCCACACAGGCACCTGTTTCTATTCTAGTTAGAAATCAGGTTTAAGAATGTGAGAAAAAAAAGTATTTTTAAAAGACTGCATATTCTCACTTGTAACAAAGGAGAAATAAAACACCGTCTGAAGAAGCCTAAGCCATGCTTCAGAGCCCTCCGTTTTTAGAATCTTTGATCCAGAGCCTGAGTCTAATCCCGATCTTAGCAGTCTGCACTTAAATACATTTTCAGGAATTTTGAGCCATGACTTTCTCCCTATATATGGCTTAAGGAAGGAAAACAAGTTTAGGTCAAGTAGAAAACTCATTTTAGAATAAAGAGTATTCTGTGAAAGAAATGTTCTATTGTGTCCAGACAGTTGATTTTTTTATATCTCTAGATGTTTATTTTTTCATCAGAATTAAATTATGCCTGTTCTCACTATGCCCTTTAGTTCTGTGTTACCAGGCAGTACCAGACAATGATACAGAAGGGAGGCACCGCTCATCCGGCAGGCCAGCAGAGAGCGCCATCTAGTGTTGAATCTGTCTTATGTTCCTAGTCGGGCAGGTGTTGGAACTCCAGAGTCCTGTAAGACCCAGGACCACGGAGAGTAACTCTCTTCCTGCACACCCCCCAAAGTCAATACTTGGGGTTGTCCCAAGAGAGCAAGTTTTCTTCAGACTGTGCAGGGCTGGCAAGCTCTCCCCTGCCACCCCAGAAGGTAGAGAGGTAGCCAGAGCAGACAGGGAACTTGGCCAGTTCACCAGTGTTATCTGGTTAAACATGGGCTGTTTCTCTTTGGGGAGAACAGGACTGCTAATATTGTTCAATACATGTTGTTTTATAAACTAAGGAGTGTTTTTTAATGTAGCAACATAACCTGAAGGTCTGTGTACTCAGCGTATATTAATCTAGTCTGTGCAAAGCCCCTAAACAATAGGAACACACAGGGATCTTGACAAGCTTGTACTGTGGTTGTTGGAAATAACTAAGTTGTTTCTTCTTGTCGTTATTTCTTAGAAACCTGCTCGGTACCGAAGAGCTATAAGCTATGACAGCAAAGAGTACTACCTACGCCTGGCCTCTGGGAACCCAGCCATCGTTCAGGACGCTATCGTAGAGAGCTCAGAAGGCGAAGCCACCCAGCAAGAACCAGAGCACGGGGAAGACACCATTGCCAAGGTCAAAGGTCAGCCTCCTCTTTGATTTTTGATTTGAAATCATCCTGGAGCATTCCTTCCATGTGACATCATATAAAAAGATAAGCGTTTGCAGACAGGAAGGCCAACTATGAACATGTCTATATACTTGATCATCACCACTTAAAGATTGATTTTTGAATGAGAAATAAAGAAAATGTCTCTATTCCCTATAGAAGTATATTTCAGAAGAATTTCAGAAGAATATTCATTGGATCAATAAGTTTTGGGGTTTTTTTGTTTTGTTTTTTGTTTTAGCAGAACACTCAGTGAAACCTGATTATAAGCACCTAAATAAATAAATACGTACAAAATTAAAACAATTATTAGATATATCATCAATGTGTGTTGGCCAATAGTAAAAAATAGCAGTCTTTTTTTGTCCTGCAAGAAGTGATCTCAAATTCAGCCTTCTAGACTTTAGTATATGGATGGACTTAACTAGAGGCCACCTGCATGCTGCTGTCGCCCCTTCCTGCCAGCATGGGAGCGGGACCTAACAAGTCCTGTCCTGAGGCATCTGCCTCTAGCCTTGGACTGGCTCCTGCCCTGGGGGTGGGGGTGGGCGTGGGGCTTTGCTTTTCTCTCTTGTACAAGGTGTGGTGGTTTCTCTTTAAGTATATAAGCTTTCTCAAAGGCAGAGATTAGTTATTTTGTGCGGCACATGTCTGTGCACATGTACCTGGTTATGTGTGGGCATGGGCACACATGTGTGTGCACTCACGTGGAAGCCCAAGGCCATCGCCTTGTTCTGTGCCGTCTCTCACCGGCCTGCAGCTCACCGATTGTGCTAGGCTGGGTGGGCAGCAAGTCCCGAGAATGCTCCTGTCTCAGCCACACCGGCCGGGATTACACTCAGTTTACGCGAGTGTTCTCAGCCAGGTTACCTCCTCAACCCTCTCCCCGGCCACAGAGTCCTTCTCTTCCCCGCATCCTGACGGTGTGGTCCTAGCACAAAATGAAGACCCAATCTGTGTTAAACTCTATAGATTAACCCTTTGCGTCCACTTTCCTAAAGGGTCTGAGTGACTGTAAAGTCAAAAATGCTTTCATTTGCTAAGACTAAGCCTTGGAATGTAAATTAAGATGTTGCGATTAAAAGTTTTTAAAATTAAAAGCCAGCAGATTAAAATTTAGTATTAAAATTGTCAGTAACTTAAAACCGTGCTTCAGGGCTGGAGAGATGGATTTCTAGGACCCACACAGTGGCTCACGAACATCTGTAATCCCACCTGTAGGGGAGCTAATGCTCTCTCTTCTGCCCCTGTGGGCATCAGGCACTCGTGATGTACAGACAGACAGACAGGCATGCAGACAGAACACACAGGGTTAAAGAGAGAAAGCTAAGCTTCACATCCATGGAGTAAATACAAAGAGCCCCCTCTCACAGGGTTGCCCCTGCGCCCGACAAACACCGTGTTCTCTCACACAGCCACCTCAGCTGGGCATTTCAGGACAGACCTGACACGCTCTTAGACTCAGCCATTCCAGGAGAGCAGAGGCGCAAGCCCTCTGCTTCTGTTCACACTGCAACAGCGAGGCTATGAAGAGCGTCTAAAGCCACGGTTCCCACAAATAAGCCAAGGTTAGCCCACGGTTACTCAGGTGACCTGGGTTGGGGTTGTTGACATTTAAGTTGTCAAGTTTGATTTATTTCTAGTCTCTACAGTTAGCTCAATCACAGATATCAGTTGGAGGTTGTGGCTCCTGACTCTGAGAACCAAGTGGCCAACAGCCAGTCCTCTGCAGGCTCCATGTCTCTCCCCATTGCTTATCCTCTGTCGTGGCGTCTCCAAGCCAGCCAGAGCCTCTGGTCACTCGGGTCCGATGGATAGGCTCTCCAGCAGGGTCACGTTCCCGAGCGCTGGCGCGGTGTTGGTAGCAAGCACAGTGTCACTTCTGATGTCACAGCTAAGCAGCTGAAGGCACTGAGTATGTGCTTTATCAGACAGTTTTTGAGAACACCTAATATTTTAGGATCTCACTGGCTTTTATTTATTCTATTGCGAGTCTTCACAAAGTTATCAAAGGATGGGCAGTAAAGTGTTTTCTCAATCTGCAAATTAATGATCTGTGTTATTAAAAAGAGTCCTAGTTCTGTTCCCCATGACCCACGGTTTGACTGATGTCATTCATGCATGAAGAATTATATTGCTACTTTGAATGAGGCTTGGCACGGCCTCCATGAGCCCTCGAGAGAGTTATGATTAATGCACTTGTCCTGTGCCGTCATGTGCGTGTGACAGGCACTCCTCACTAACAGCCCCTCCCAGACGCTGCTCACCTATAAACAGCACGTCCTCAGCTCTACTGACGTCGTCGTCTGAGTTCCCTAAGCGGTCATTTCCTCCGTTAGCCTCCCAGCAAACCTGAGGTGCACAGAACCCTCATCCCAGTTTTATAATGGGGAGAAAGCACACAGTGTCTCAGGATCCTGCAGTGTTTAATCCCAAAGCCTTCCTTGCTGACCTTGAATGCTGCTGCCTGACTGTGTTCTCCAGAGCTCTGACTGGAAAAGTATGCTCACTTCACGGCAGTCACAAAGCAGATAAGAAGGGCTGGGTCTGAATGTTCCCTTCAAGGGAGCATCTCCTAAGCGTTCCCTCCAAAGGTGTCATCTCCTGATGACCTATTTCCCAGTAGGCACCAGTCTAAAAATTCCCCCTTCCCCCTGACACCAGACTGAAGTCCAGAGCTCTAGACTTTAGAGGCCACCCACACCTTAGCCAACTCTGAAACAGAACTGCCCCGCATGGCCCCACTGGTCTCTGTATTCTAGGCCTCGTGAAGCCTCCCCTGAAGCGCTCTCGGTCTGCACCTGATGGAGGAGATGAGGAGACCCAGGAGCAGCTACAAGACCAGATTGCTGAGAGCGGCTCCATAGAGGAGGAGGAGAAAACAGACAACGCCACCTTGCTGCGCCTGCTGGAGGAGGGAGAGAAGGTACAGCTTCTGAGGAGGGAGTGAGCTTAGCACCCCAAGACAAGGTAGAGGAGGGAGGGGAGGAAGGAGTGTGCTTAGCGTCCCAAGACAAGGTGGAGGAGGGAAGGGAGGAAGGGAGTGTGCTTAGCATCCCAAGACAAGGTGGAGGAGGGAGGGGAGGAAGGAGTGTGCTTAGCATCCAAGAGAAGGCAAAGAGATCCCACTAAGCAAGGATTTTGTCCTGTTTGCACTCAGCAGTGCAAAGTTTCATCAGAAATGGGGTTCACAAGTGACCCCTAATTCACTTTCCTCTGTGCCGTTGTTAGACCACACCTCCCTTTAGGGTCCTGATCGGGTCTATGGGGACAAGCCATCCAGCTGTCTCAGCGAAATGTTCTTTCCCTCTATGTCTCCAGACACCCCAGCTGATCGCTCTGTTCCCACTCACCCACCCACTTATTCACCCACCAACTCACCCACTCACTCAGGACTCTGATCAGTTCATATTTAGCCCTGTTCCCACTCACCCATCCACTTATTCACCCACCAACTCACCCACCCACTCACTCACTCACTCACTCCCCCACTCACTCACCCACTCAGCCACTCACTCCCCCACTCACTCACCCCCCCATTCACTCCCCCACTCACCCATTCACTTACCCACTCACCCACTCACTCACCCCCCCATTCACTCCCCCACTCACCCATTCACTTACCCACTCACCCATTCACTCACCCACTCACCCATTCACTCACCCACTCACCCATTCACTTACCCACTCACCCACTCACTCACCCACTCACTCACCCATTCACCACCCATTCACCCACCCACTCACTCACCCACTCACAGGAATCTGTCTACCATGCCTCCCTGCTCTGCCCACCTCGAAGCCTGAGCGCCTGCAGTGGCTTCTGTGCCGGCCCTCATTGCACCCACCATGGTTTTAGCTCTGAACATTGCTCCTAAGGTTTCTTCTGACAGCTCCCCCAGTGTCCCCGCACTGGTGAAACCCCTAGGCTAGTGGTTGCTGTGCCCGTTATTCTTGGAGTCTGTAGCCCCCATTAGGGCTCTCTCTCTGCCCGCGCAGCCTCACACAGCCTCGCACAGACGCCCTCCCTCTCCGTGGTGTGCTTGTAGTCAGGCGCTGGGTGTCCTTCATGTTCCTGTCTTACACAACCCAGACATACAGTAGACACACAGACCTTGGCGTGACAGTTAGCTATAGGAGGGAAGGTAGGTACTCTGTGTCTTTAGGATACAATGTGGTGTTCCTATCTATGCATAAAAATATTGAGTCTAACAAATAGACCCATTGCCTCACAGATAGTTTATAAAAGGTAGTCACTGAAGCCTGCCCACCCCACCCCCACTCCACGTGAAACTTCACGCCCTTTGGGAGACTGTCTTCCCTTTCTACTCCTGTCCTGCAGGCTCCGGTAGGCAGCTCGATATTCTCTGCTCTCTTCACAGACTTCCGCTCTCCTGAGCATGCTCTCTCCTGTGGCCCCTTGTGT